>CM041776.1:82545640-83173943 GCA_023374045.1 Limonium bicolor | reverse complement strand
TCTCCTTTGCTTCAAGGTAAGGAAACTCAAAGAAAATCCATGTTTCCTCCATGTTCTTATGTTGACCGAAAATCACCATTAATGGTGTATTTACCTTGCTTTGTTTTAGCTTCATTTGAATCTCCCAAGGGCTTGGTGGAGTCCTCTCTTGATAAATATTCAAGCTCTCTTTCCATTCCAAGGTAAAACAATCATTTTAATACCTTAAGATAATATATGTAACTAGGGTTTACAATGAGATGGAGCTTAAAGCTTGAAAACTCATTATGATGTTTGTATATTGTTAAGTAGTTGACAAGGAGTGAAATGCCCTACCGGTTTTAAGAGGAAACAAGAAAGAAGTTTGAGTGGAAAAGAGGTAAACATACTATCTCAATGTGGTTTAATGCCTTAGGAGAAATGAGCTTATAAGCTTGCTAAAACTACCTAAAGAGCAAATGGTGAATGACTTAGTAAGGTGTTTCTCAAGGAGACTAGTAAAGGAACATATGTCTTGGTGTGTGTAATTGCAGGTCAAAGGCTTATGTATTGTGGAAATTCAGTGTTTAAGGATTATGCAATTTAAGGGCCTAAGAGCCATGTCATTTAAGGGCCTAAGTGCCAAGCAAGTTTAATTATGCACTATATTGTGATGTAGTGTAAAATTGGTGAAGTTTTGTGTGTATAAAAATGTGTTTGATGGATCTTAGGTGTTCTTGAATGAATTAAGGTAAAAACCTAAGTGTTTGGATGTGGGTATATACTAGAGAAGCTATGGCCAAATTTGGGAAGATGTGTGAGAAGTTCTAAGTGTTTTAAGGAAGTTTTGGTGAACTAGGGAGTGTTAAAGGTGAATGAATGTTTACTTGAGAAAAGCATGTATTAAGGTGATTTAGAGGGATGCAAGGATTTAGGCATTGTCTTGGAAGTTCTAGGAATTCAATATGTGTTTTGAGAATGTATTTAAGTCTTGGAGGAGTTTGTTTAAGGTTTAGATAATGTTGATATTCAAGGAATAAGTGATGTTTAGGTGGGATGTGAAAAAGGAGGTTTAGTTAGTAAGAAAAGAAGTTTGAGAGATGATGTTAAGGTGTAGAGGAAACACCTTGGTATAGTGGTCAATATTGGTGAAATACCACTTGGAAAAATTAAGGAGGAAGTGTAAGCTTGGGAAAGGAATTGTAAGAATGACATAAGGAGTTTTGATATGTAAGAAAGGATGTTTGAATGATGATGTTGTGTGGAAGAAATGTCTTGGTATAATGGTTAGAATTGGCATGAATCATCACTAAGGGACTTAAGGAGTATAAACTATAAGTGTTGGAGGCTTTGGAGGAATTTGGCTAAGTGTTTAAAGGTGTAGAAGTTGAGCATTTTGCCGTGTCCGAACTTCCTTCCGGACCATGGAAGTTCGGACAGGCTCTGTGGGTAAAGGATTTCTCATTCTCGAACTGTGTCGAACTTGGGAAGTCCGGACACAAGTTCGGACGTGACTGTTTCTATCTGGGATTACTCTCGAACTGTGTCCGAACTTGGGAAGTCCGGACACAAGTTCGGACGTGTGTATGGTTTTAAGTATTAGGTCGCGGCTTGTGTCCGAACTTGGAAGTCCGGACACAAGTTCGGACAAGGCACTGTATGGACCAAAATTGTTGTTTTAAGGTATGGAAATGATGTGTAATGATGGGGATTGATAGGTGATGATGTTATAAGGGTTGTTAAGGACATGTTAGGTGAGTTTTAATGGCAATTAGGTGGGTGAAAAGTTGTATTAAAATGTGAGGGTAAAACAAGTTAAAAATGTTAAGTTATGTAACTAAGTTAACGGGGAGAAGTATAAGCATTAGACAGTAAATAATCAAGCAAACCCCGATGTTAATAAAAACACATGTGATGTTAACAGTTGTTCGAGAATCGCTCGAGGAACATAAGTGGACGTGGTAAAGTGGACTCCGGTGACAGGTATGGTTTTCTTGCAACCTGTGTCCTACCGGATTACACCGGCTTGTATGCCAATATGTTTTACTGAGTGTTTGCCACCTTGTAAGATTAAAACATGTAATGAGTTTATAGTAATTCATTTATGTGGCGAATTTGGCCTCCGATACCATTTAACCTCAAATATGTGTTAAACCTTAGCTAACCAAATCTAGGAACACATGAGTGATCGGTATTCGGAGTTAACGACCCAAACCTTGGGAACGTGCTAACCACGGCTATGTGTGAGTTAGTTGGACATTGTTGTTGTAAGCAAGTGTGTGAACCTCCCTTGTGTGCTTAACTCGGTTATGATACCGTATGGTGTGTGGATGTGGTAGGGCTCCATAATGGATCTCTAACTACTTATTATTAAGTGTATATGTACTAATGGGGGGTGAGGAGTCCGGTTGTTCCGGCCACGCGTGTGATGGACGGGAGTCGATATCATATCCGGTTTCGGCTCTCTTGGTGTATGTATAGGTGGTATTCCAACTTGGTTTCTACCTTCCCTTAGCTTATCCAAAGCTAGTTACTGACTCACGTCGGGCCACAGGGGCATACGTATGTTATTTCGGTGTGCTTGGGATTACTATATCCGACACACCTTGGGTATAAGTTAACCGTTCTATATAACCGGACGGTAACGAGGTTGGTAACGAGCTTAACATGGGATTGGCAAAAATCCTAGGCTCACATGGTATACTAACTATGGTGGAGGGTTCCTTGTGAGAACCGATTTTATGGTGTTATGTAATGTTATGGTGCTATGCAAATTCCCTTGCTACGCTATGGTATAAATATATATGTATTGGATGTTTATAATGAATGCGATGTCATCATGTGTGCGTCGAAACAAGAAAGGTGTTGTTATGTTTTATTATGTGAAAAATGAGATATGTTGTAGGATATGGAGTGTGTGGATCATGGAAATGAATCCCAGTTTGTGACAAGAGGCGTTTAAGGATAACCCGATTAATGGGTACGTGTCGTTCATTAAGGAAGTAGCTCCGTTTTAGAGGAGAGCCACTCTAGGGTTTAAGGGATCATTGGATGGTTGGTTAAGTGTGGATGTGTTGGTTATAGGTTGAGCCCATTGAGACGAAATGTTATGTGTTGTATGTTTGTGGCTTGTATGCATGTTTTAAACATAATCAACTGCATGCTAAGACGACAATTAGTTGTGCGTGGCCCAGTAGCATGTGGGCTGCGGGATTACCATACCAGCAAAGGTGCTGAGCCCCTTGGGGGCCACCCTTTCTCTCCTTTTCTATTTCAGGTACAAGGAGCTGGAAGCCGTTCGAGAGTAGGACGGGGTAGATGTTTATACAAGGGTAGCCATTTAAATGGCGTAAGCATTGTAGGCGTAGTAAGAGCGAAATTGTTATCGGCATTAGTTTGTAAATACTCGGTACGGTTGGAATGTAATAAGTATATGGGTTGTTGTTAAGGGAAGCTAATGTTACGTGTAGTTGCTCGGGAGTCTAGTCCATCAGACCGATACAAAGTACATGTATTAGCCTTGTTAGCCACGTGGGTGGTTAACGACGTGTAACACCATTGAAATAAATAAGTATGTGATGAGTTGAGTTTCCGCTGCAGATTGTTGTTATATGTTTGTTGTTGGATGGGGTGTTACACAAGGTGATGTGAACTTCGATCTCCTTGAGATGCCGGACTTCCCCATGATCTTAGGAGCGTCTTTTCTTAGAGCAACCAAGGCGATGCCAGCCTTACATCTGAATGGTCTCATGATCATGAAAGAAGGAATGCCTTGCTTCGTGAAGGGCTTGAGACATGCGGATTTGGCAGCGTTGGACGCTGTAAAGGCTACACCTTTGCCAACTACCGTAGTTGACATGGAGGTGGACAAGGGTTCAGAGGAACCGCAGGCAAGTGAAGCCCTGGTTGATGGTCAATCAGACGGCTCTAGGGGATTCTTGCTGATTGTGGCCGGGCCACAAGGAGGGGAAGAGGTAGGAGAAGTTCCTACAGTTATCAAGGATCTCATGAAGTCGTACCAAGATTTGATGCCAGACGAGTTACCAAAGGCCTTACCTCCGAGACGTGAGACAGATCACCGTATTGGGTTGGTCCCAGGAGCGCTACCTCCTGCCTGATAAGTGCAAAACATATAGACTTATTAAGGTTTAATCACCTTATAATTTGCAGCATTTTTAGTAATGTAGGGATTAAACAGAGTCACGCGAGAAGCACGCAGTGGCCTTATTTTTGTGCCGTGTCCGCCTCTTGTCCGCGTCTCATTAGGCGGACAACTCTGAGAGGCAACCGCCCCTCGTCCGCGTCTCCTTAGGTGGACGTGAGAGGAGCTGCAACCGCGTCTCCTTAGGCGGACGTGAGAGGAGAGGAAAGAGAGGAGACCGCATGCGGACGACTCACAAGAACTAATGCAACCGCATGAAGAACCGCCCCATTTAAAGCGGACATATACGCGGACGCGTGTAAATGTGAAATTGACGCGACGGGTTATCTTCTTCGCCGACGTCTACAACTTTATTCCGCCATATCCTTTAGCAGTCGGCGCCTACCTTAAATCACTCACGCGTTGCAGCTCTGTCCCTGCAATCAATGAGCTGCAACTCTACCTTTTCTCCTTCCTCTATAAATACCACGCTGCATTTATCTTCTCCAGTGTCCTTTCGGGGGTTCCTTCCGTGGTTCCTTCCGGAGTTCCAATTCACCCAATCATTCCATCTTCGAACCACTACACCTTCATTCACTCGTTCATTCCATTTCTTTTCTCCCGTCTTCTTCATTTGTTTTCTTTTCATTTCATTAGTCTCACCTCTAGTCTCACGTAATTAAATAGAAGATCAAACTATTTAATATGTTAGGCTAGAGTCCGTATACTTTGCGAATGATTATTATGTTTCTGTATTAATTATGCAATATGTTTTACTGGTTTTAATTTAAATACAGTTTGTTACACCTTTCTCTCGCCTTTTTAATAAATGTCATGAGTTTTTAAATTGCATGCTAAGTCTATTTTGATCAGACCGGTGATAAATAGATAGGTTAATTAAGCCGTACAACTGGAGGAAACTTGTTATGATTTAATAAGTTAGTATTCAGTTGCAAGAATAAAATTCCTCATACTCCTCTGCCGTCCACCAGTGGGTGCTTGAGTTTTCATCGGACCCTGCACAACTGGAACGAGTTCTTATGAGTCTATGACTTAGTCCTTAAGATAATAACAGGAATCTTGCCAAATTATTATATTAAACAAGTAGAGATAGCATAATTAAGCAGATTATAATAACCTGAACCAGAGTCCGTTTAGTTATATATTAACTTAGTTTACTTTATCTTGTCTTTTATTTATAAAAACAAGTCAATTAATCCCCCCCTTTTGTGACACGCTTAGGTACTAAAATATGCACATTAGTCCCACGGTTCGATATCTGGTCGCTTACATTTTTACTATACTACCACGACCGGGATTTGTTTGCAGCCCGACGTTTATTTTGAGTTTTTAATTTCTTTTCTTTTATTTTTACACCAGTTTAAACCACTCTGATATACACGTCTGCAAAATGGCGCCGTTGCCAGGGACTAGATTTATTCTAGTCCCTAAGCCCCGGATTATTCACCTGTTAATTATAAATATTTGTTCTGTTATTTCTGTTAATATTATGTCCCTAATATTATGTTTATTGTTAATATTAATTTTCTACTATATTTTGTTTATATTATATTGTTGTTTAATCTAACTCCTAACATTTAATTCTTATTATATTATAATAATCTGTTAATATTAATTGGACACCTGACTTTGGACATCTGACTACGGACATCTAACTTCTGACATCTAATTATTACTAACTTATATTATTGTCATTTAATTTCCATTCTCCTTCAATTTCCAGTATACTAATTACTAACTTATAATTTCTGTCATTTAATTTCTGTCATTTCTTTCCATTGTCTCTAATTACTAACATTTAAAATTCTGTAAATTAACTATCTAACTACTAACTTATAATTTATGTCATTTTTATTACTAACTTATAATTTTATGACTTTATTATTTTGTCGTTGTATAAGCAAGGTAAAATAAAAAAAAATACGAACAGAGGCGTGTCCGCCTCCTGTCCGCCTCAACAAAACAAACGGAAATAATGGATGCCACACATGGCGACGCCAAGCGGACCGCGCCATGTCGTCTCTATCGCGCGGACGTCCAAGCGGACGTCCTTCCACTACAAAAAAAAAAGAGCTTAAGCTTCACGTTTCACACAACCCACGGTCTCAATTGCTCTCAACTCAACCGACAACCCAAGAAGAACAAGCAGGCGCGCGACTAGCCCCAGCTCTCAATTGTTATTTTTATTTTTGTTTTTATTTTATATTTCTCTGTTGTTTACTAACATTTTGTAGACTAATACTGTTTTAACCTTGTCAAACTTTTGTTACATACAGGAAGGTAACAGTTCAGTTTACTTTATGTTTTTGTTTTATGCAGTGCTTTATTATTTTTGCTTTATTATTTATGTTTTTCATATTATTATTTTCTTTTGGTGCCACTTGAGTTCTGCTGGCTATATATGTTCCCTTTTAAAATTCTATATTCGAACATATAGCTGAACTCACCTATGGGAGCAACCTCAGTTGCTCTAGGAATCTCGATATCTTCGGTTGAACACTTACGCGAACTTAAGTGTGAGGAACGTCTCACCCCTACCAAAGCTTTAAGTGTGAGGAAGGATACCTTCCTCAATCTACGATCCAAGGGGAGTTTTAGTTCTTCCTTTATTATATTAATGTTCAACCTTTATGAGTTTAATTCTTTATGAACCTGTCATATTTTGAAAGGTCCTTTTCTTGAATTTAATTCTGAACAATGAGGACATTGCTCCTCTTAAGTGTGAGGAAGGAGAGACCTTTCCCTGAAAATATGACAATTGTTCGATAATGCCACACTCGCTTTTTGCTACTCTAAACTGCCTATATAAAAAAAATGAAAAAAATGAGATAAAATAATTGTAGAAGTGTCTGAAATTATGTCAAGTGACAACTGAAAGATAGTTTTATTTTAAGGAGTTTGTATAATATTTTTTCCATCAAAATACTCTATTTTCACTTAAAATATGATAGATCTGCTAATTGTAAAAACCAATTTAGTTTAGCTTAGGATTATGGAAATATGTGGAAAGTCAAGGAAAGAAAAGGATAAAGACAAGGTACTCCACTGTTTATGAATTTTTCTAACCAAAAACAGGCCTCGTCTATCCGGTTATTAAGTTCTTTGGGGTGCTTTAACACCTATCTACCTAAGGTCTCGTGACCTGGGATAGAAGACCCAACACCGCTACAAGGATAGAGAGAAAAGTCTGGGGTACAGAAAAATAATGCAATTCAAAAAAATATATATATAATAATAATATGTGCTTGTATATATAATTTGCACATTAAAAAAAATGTAAATAATAAATTGCAATTTATTTATAAACATGAGTATGTGGTGTTGAAAGGTATTGCGGAATAAGGCATTACTTCACACCCCTTGTCATCCCGGGTTAGAGAATTGAAATTGGTTGAATCCCAGGTTAATCTAACTTGCTTTCTGCAGTCTAGTTTTTTCTATGCTTTTATTAAATTGTTCTTCTTCACTGTTTATAAAAACCTACTTCTAAGAGCAGAATTATTCTTTCAATTGTCACTTTGTCTAAATTCCCTTCTACACTTATTTAATCTTGTTTTATTTTTATGGCTTAGAGATAATTATATTCCTTATTTGCTTGAGGACAAGCAAAAGTCAAGTGTGAGGAAGTTTGATAAGTGCAAAACATATAGACTTATTAAGGTTTAATCACCTTATAATTTGCAGCATTTTTAGTAATGTTTCTCACTTATCTTGGGTTTTTCCTATAATTATGTTGTTATATTAACTGATGTATTATATGTGTTAAATGTAGGAAAAATGCCATATAAATTAAACATTTTATAGGGATTAAACAGAGCCACGCGAGAAGCACGCAGTGGCCTTATTTTTGTGTCGTGTCCGCCTCTTGTCCGCGTCTCATTAGGTGGACAACTCTGAGAGGCAACCGCCCCTCGTCCGCGTCTCCTTAGGCGGATGTGAGAGGAGCTGCAACCGCGTCTCCTTAGGCGGACGTGAGAGGAGAGGAAAGAGAGGAGACCGCATGCGGACGACTCACAAGAACTAATGCAACCGCATGAAGAACCGCCCCATTTAAAGCGGACATATCGGACGCGTGTAAATGTGAAATTGACGCGACGGGTTATCTTCTTCGCCGACGTCTGCAACTTGATTCCGCCATATCCTTTAGCAGTCGGCGCCTACCTTAAATCACTCACGCGTTGCAGCTCTGTCCCCTGCAATCAATGAGCTGCAACTCTACCTCTTCTCCTTCCTCTATAAATACCACGCTGCATTTATCTTCTCCAGTGTCTTTCGGGGGTTCCTTCCGTGGTTCCTTCCGGAGTTCCAATTCACCCAATCATTCCATCTTCGAACCACTACACCTTCATTCACTCATTCATTCCATTTCTTTTCTCCTGTCTTCTTCATTTGTTTTCTTTTCATTTCATTAGTCTCACCTCTAGTCTCACGTAATTAAATAGAAGATCAAACTATTTAATATGTTAGGCTAGAGTCCGTATACTTTGCGAATGATTATTATGTTTCTGTATTAATTATGCAATATGTTTACTGGTTTTAATTTAAATACAGTTTGTTACGCTTTTCTCTCGCCTTTTTAATAAATGTCATGAGTTTATTAAATTGCTTGCTAAGTCTATTTTGATCAGACCGGTGATAAATAGATAGGTTAATTAAGCCGTACAACTGGAGGAAACTTGTTATGATTTAATAAGTTAGTATTCAGTTGCAAGAATAAAATTCCTCATACTCCTCTGCCGTCCACCAGTGGGTGCTTGAGTTTTCATCGGACCCTGCACAACTGGAACGAGTTCTTATGAGTCTATGACTTAGTCCTTAAGATAATAACAGGAATCTTGCCAAATTATTATATTAAACCAGTAGAGATAGCATAATTAAGCAGATTATAATAACCTGAACCAGAGTCCCGTTTAGTTTATCTATTAACTTAGTTTACTTTATCTTGCCTTTTATTTATAAAAACAAGTCAATTAATCCCCCCCTTTTGTGACACGCTTAGGTACTAAAATATGCACATTAGTCCCACGGTTTGATATCCGGTCGCTTACATTTTTACTATACTACCACGACCGGGATTTGTTTGCAGCCCGACGTTTATTTTGAGTTTTTAATTTCTTTTCTTTTATTTTTACACCAGTTTAAACCACTCAGATATACACGTCTGCACTGCCCAACCACCCTATCAATGGCACCTATGGAATTGGAGGAGTTGAGGAAGCAGTTAGATGGACTTCTAAGTGCCGGTCTTATTCGTCCTTCAAGAGCACCTTATGGAGCACCAGTTCTATTTCAGCGGAAGCATGATGGTTCCTTGAGGTTGTGCATCGATTATAGGGCTCTTAATCGGGTGACTGTCAAGAACAAGTATCCTATTCCTCATCAGGGAGACTTGTTTGATAGACTCGCCAAGGCCAGGATCTACACCAAGATGGATTTGAGGTCGGGCTATTGGCAAGTGAGGATAGCGGAGGGAGATGAAGGCAAGACCACTTGTGTGACTTGGTATGGATCATATGAGTTCTTGGTGATGCCTTTTGGCTTGTGCAATGCTCCGGCAACGTTCTGCAACCTAATGAATGAGGTACTGGAAGTCTTCTTGGATGACTTTGTGGTAGTATATCTGGGTGATATTGTTGTGTACAGCGCCAACCATGAAGAGCATGTAGAGCAGGTGAAGAGAGTCTTCGACAAGCTCAGAGAGTATAAGCTCTATGTCAAAAGGGAAAAGTGTTCCTTTGCTCAGAAGCGAATTCAGTTCCTTGGTCATGTGATAGAGAATGGTGCTATTGCTATGGACCCAGCGAAGGTGAAGGCGATTACGGATTGGCCTGCACCTAGGAACGTGAACGAGTTAAGATCTTTCCTTGGGCTGCCCAACTACTACCGAAGGTTCATCAGAGATTATTCCAAGAAGATTGCCCGGTTAACCGACCTTCTGAAGAAGAATAGCATTTGGCTTTGGTCGGGGGAGCATGAGGATGCTTTCGAGTGGCTCAAGAAGTAGGTGACTTCGGAGCCTATTTTGAAGCTGCCAGAGTTTGACAAACCGTTTGAGGTGCATACGGATGCTTCTGATAGGGGCCTGGGCGAAGCGCTGGTGCAATGTGGGCAGTCATGCGCGTTCGAAAGCAGGAAGCTAAAGGGTGCAGAAGAGAGGTACTCCGCCCATGAGAAAGAAATGTTGGCCGTAGTGCATTGTCTCACAATTTGGAGGCACTATCTCCGTGGCACGAAGTTTGTGGTGGTCACAGACAACGTGGCTAATACCTATTTCACCACTCAGAAGAAGCTATCTCCGAAGCAAGCGCGATGGCAAGAGTTTCTGGGAGAGTATGACTTTGAGTGGGTGCATAGGCCGGGGAAGGGCAACGTGGTGCCCGATGCCCTAAGTCGACGATGCCAAGCCGTGATAGCCAGCGTGTCAAGAATCCAATCAGATTTGGTGGAGCGGATTCGAGAGGCAGCTGAGGCTGATCCATCCTATCAGCAGATCGTGGCTAAGGTAACCAAGAAAGAAACCAATAGGTTCGAGCTTCGAGATGGTTTGCTTTACTTGAAGAAGAATATGTCTATGGTAGTTCCAGCAGGCCGCATCAGATTGGAGTTGATGCGGGAGGTTCATGATACCTATTGGGCGGGACATCCAGGTATGGATAGGACATTGGCATTAATAGCTCGGAGTTATTATTGGCCAAAGATGGTCCGGGATGTCAGAGACTTTGTGAGGACTTGTCATGTGTGTCAAGTGGATAAGGTCGAAAAGAAGAGGGAAGCTGGGCTTCTTAATCCTTTGCCCATTGCTGAGAGACCATGGGAGAGCATCTCTATGGACTTTATTCTTGGATTCCCAGAGGTGGATGGGAAGTCTTCAGTGCTGGTTGTGGTTGATAGGTTCTCGAAGTACGCTATCTTTATCCCAGCACCTGCAGAGTGTACTGCTCATGTGACGGCGAGATGAGATTGTTCTTCACCCATGTGGTTAAGTATTTTGGCTTACCTCGAGACATAGTGAGTGACCGAGACGCACGATTCACAGGGAGGTTTTGGACCTCATTATTCGGTGCTATGGGCTCACAGTTGAAGTTCTCCACTGCTTATCATCCTCAGACTGACGGTCAGACTGAGAGGATAAACGCTTTGCTTGAGGAGTATTTGAGACATTTTGTGTCGGCTCCACAGACGAGTTGGGTAGCTCAACTTGATGCCGCTCAGATCAGCTATAACCTGCAGAAGAGTAGCGCTACAGGGAAGAGTCCCTTTGAGCTGGCCATGGGATGGCAACCTTTGACTCCTACGGAGGCCGTGAAAGGTGCTAGGACCCGGGATTGTCCTGCTGCACACCGGTTTGTGCTGGATCGTGAGCAGATGCTGAGCAAAGCAAGGGAAAGTCTCGAGAGGGCGCAAGTCCGGATGAAGAAAGGTGCAGATGCTCACCGCCGACCACTTGATTTTGAGGTAGGCAACAAGGTGTTGCTTAAGGTCACCTCACACATGCAGAGGAACATCAAGAGAAGGTTTCACAAAGACTTGCTGCAAAGGTACGACGGTCCCTTTACAGTGGTTCGAAGGCGTTGCTTGTCAGCTTACACTTTGGACTTACCCGAATGGCTGAATATCTTTCCTACGTTCCATGTGAGTTGCCTAAAGCCTTATGTGGAGGATAAGGAAGGCAATCACGTGCCAGTGACCAGGCCACCACCAACTATGCTTGAGGTCTATGCCAAGAGAGTCAAGCAGATCCTAGAGCATCGGATCAGAGGCAAGAAGAACAGAAGGTTCGAGTTTCTTGTTTGGTGGTGAGAGAGAATAAGGAGGATGTTGTTTGGATGAAACATGAAAGCCTATGGCAATTTGCGCCAGAGGTCCGAGGGTACTTAGAGGCTTTGCCGAGGACGGCAAATGCTTAGTCGGGGGAGGGTTGTAACACCTATTTTTACTGGATCCAAGGAATGTAAAGTTGTGCACACCCTTTGACTGTTTAATTAATGAGAAACACCAAAGTACAAGGCTTTATGTGTGATGGGTTGTTGGACTCCGCCATTTACCATAAGAGCGCCTCGGGGCTACGCATCAACATGCGGGCCGTGTCAAGAAGGATTGGCTTGATGCAGCGGTGACAAGTGCGAGGCCCGGGGCCTTGGCATGGGGTCATGCGCAGGATGACCTGACATGGTTGGCAAGTGGACTTCACTTGGCCAGGTGAGCTGGGCTCACCCAAGCACGCGAGGGCGGTGGTAGTATTAGTGTGGGGTGTCGAGGACATCGCCATGGTAGACACAACAAGACTGAAGACAAGGGCCTGGGGCGCCTTGGGTTGTCACGACAATGCACGGCATCGCAAGACACGGGTGCTGGCTGTACTGGGCACGGGCACTGGCTGTGACTGCATGCACGGGGCGTCGGTGACAAGGGAACACAACGAGCAACGAGCGCAGGCGCTAATGCCTTGACACGGGTGCTAGGCGCTGGCTGTGTCTTGCGGGCGCGCTGCGAGGCACGAGCACAACGATGCGTGGGGATCTCGTGGGCGGGCGAGATTTTCGTGGGCGTGCGCTGGGCGCGCGCCGGGTTGTTGCTAGCGCGCTACAAACGCGGGAGTGCTGGGCGCCTTGAATCCCGCGGGTTGTTAGGCGTTGTGCTCGCTATGCGTGGGCGCATGTGTTGCTAAGGTTGTTGCGGTAAACTTGAGTTTTACCGTGGTCCCTTGGTAATTCTGGGAATTACCTTAAGTAAGTCTTAACCCATTGATGGGGCAATATCAAGAGGTTACATTATTGATATTCGCTTATGAGAAGGGAATTTCCTTAAATGTGGGTTTGTTGAGTTTGTTGAGATATGCCTATATTCTCTCCTATTATCTTTGTTGGATAAGATAATGTTGTTGAGATATTCTTGGAGAATATCTAGCCTTACTGATTTATTAATATGGTATAAATCAAGGTTGTTATCTGTTGAGATATTCTCTCCCCTGAAATCGAGTTAGTTAAGGAAGATAACAAATTCCTAAAATAGTGGCGCCTAGCTTAGAGATTGGATCTCTAACTTGCTGCACCTATTTTAGTGGAAGGTTGTTGAGAAGATCTCTCCTTTATAACCGATTGGGCTGAGAAAGAGAAAAGCAACAAACTTTCCTATATTTGTGGCGCCCAGAGGAAGAGATAAGTTTGTTATCTCTTGCTGGCCGACCTCTACGAAGTTGTTGAGAGAATCTCTCTCTAACAACCGTGTGGGCTGAACAAAAGGAGAAATAAAAGGAGAATCTTAACTCCCCACGTTTTTAGAAAAGGAAGTTACTAATGGTTGCTATAAAAGGGAATGCAGGCGGCAGAGGTTGGATATTCATTCACACTTGTCCATTACCTGCGCCTTCAGTGAGAAACAAAGAGAGAGAGCTTTGTTACTTGGCAAATCACAATTCCCTAAAGATAGCTAAGTCTCCCAAAGAGAAGCCAGGCTCTCTTTCCTCCTTGGAGACGCCATTAGAGTGGAAGGGTCAAGGACCGCTTCTTACCCCTTTGTCCCATCAGTAAAGTAGACCCGCTACTTCTCCAATCCTGAATGAAGTAGTGCTGGACTGGGTTGCTACCGTGTGGGTGGTAAAACGTGTTTGTGCATCCGAGTTGGGTTGTCTTGAAGTCGAAGATCCAGAAGGAAGGAGAAGGTGGAGGCGTAGAGAAGGTTGAAGGGAGATAGGTGCGAACAACCTATGCATGCGATCGAAGGGGAACGAGGCTGATCAACTTAGGCGTGAGTTGAGCCGGTCACGACGAGCATTTTATCGTGTGACATTCTATCCTAGATCACGAGACCTTAGGTAGATGGGTGATGAAGCACCCCAAGGACTTAATAACTGGATAAATGAGGCCTGTTTTTGTTCAGAAAATTCATGATCAGAGGAGTATCTTGCCTTATCCTTCAATCCAAACTTTCATATCATTCCCAAAGTCACAAGCCAAACTAATTTAGTTTGAGCAATCAGCTAATTCACCAGATTTCAGTGAAAATATAATTAATTTGAAGAAAGAAATACATACAAACAACTTTAAGCAAAAATATTCTTGAGGTTGTCATCATACTCGATTTCAAAAACTTCACAAAACTTATCACCCAAAAATTCAACATTTATTGACACTAAAAGAAGCTTATTCTTCGTAGCAAGAGAATAATCAAAAACTAGTGTGGCATTAAGTACAACTGGAATATTTTCAGGGAAAAGTCTCCACTTCCTCACACTTAAGAGGAGCAATGTCCTTATTGTTCACAAAATAAAATCAAGATAAGACCTTTCAAAATATGCCAGAATCGAAGGATTTCATTCATCACATCACATACTAACAAATCAAATAAACATTAAAAGCATGATAGGATGAACATAAGAAACAAAGATTGAGAAACTGATACTCCCCTGATATATTTAGATTGAGGAAGGTTCCCTTCCTCACACTGAAGCTTGAATACCGGGGTAGAAACGTTCCTTACACTTGCGTCCAAGCAAGTGTCCAACCTTGGAGAGATAGGAATACCAAAAAAAAAAAGTTGCACCTACACGCACTGGGTTGCCTCCCAGTCAACTGCCAAACATTATAGTCTTTGGCTAGACTGTTACTCCATTATCCCGGATCAAAAATAAAAGTTGATAGTGGCGTCAACGGGAATACGAAGTGACCAACAATCAAGATTAAACCACCTGGATCAAAACAAAATGTTCACTCAACAAATATAATAGGAAATAAATACTCCACAAAACCTGGTGTTTGAGGACGTATTGACGGTAACGGGACTCATGCAAAAGACCAGGTGCTGATTGTTGTTCTTTCTGAAATTAGAGGATGTAAACATTCTCCTTTTATGGGTGAGGCTCAAAGAAACTATGATAATGGCAGAGTAGTGGTGGCTACTCTCTTACAAAATCTAGGATGTGGACATCCTCTTTTTCTGGAACTAAGGGTGGAGAGGGAGGGCAACTTGAGAATTCAATAGGTTGCTCCACTACATTGTTCAAGATTGAAGCCTGCTGCTGAAGAGTGATTTTCTACAGGTAGTCTTGTTGACATTCTAACCACAATTTCTCTTCAAATTCAAGACAGTCGTCATACTCATGAGGTCCCTCAAAATACGAGCAATATATATCCTACTAGTAAGATGTTTCCTGTTCAAATTGCCCCTTAATCCGCCTCATCTCTTCAATTTCATGGCAATCTTCAAACTCATGATTACCCCCACACTGTGAGCAGCACAAACCAGACGAAAATGGATCAAATGAACCAAAAAAACATCTGCTCTACTACCCAAACAGGAGTTTGTCCCTTAGTTAGCTCCTCTAGCATCTCCATTATACTGCTCAGTATGGTTTTCAATTGTGCCTGGTCAGTAGCTATATGCTCCATCATGAGATCCGGGGCCCGGGAAGAACTGGCACCAACGGAATAAACAAGGCCACTACAGGGGCTCCACTATGCCATTATCAATAGTTGTTAGAAAGTATAAAACAAAGTAAACTGAACAGTGAAAATAAAATGAAACAAAAACAATTGACAACCAAGGGTAAGGACTAAACAAAGTCGAGTCCCCGGCAACGACGCCATTTTGCAAACAGAGAAATTGATATGCTAATAAATCAATAAGTCTATCAGGTTGCAAAAATCCCGGTCGCAATAGTATAGCAAATAGAAGCAACCGGGTATCAATCCACGTGACTTGAAGAAATAAGCCTAATCCTAAGAAAACTGGAAATTTAGGGGGTTGTGAATTGTTTTGTGATTGAATTGAATAAACGCAAATCAAAATTTAGATGAACAATTAATGAAAGTAAATGATAAGTTTGATAAAGTGAATGGAACTCCGGGTTTGGGTTGTTCTTTACTGGATAAATTTAGCAAATACCTACAATTTTATTATGAGGAACGGATTGGCCAATTCTTAAACTCGCTTCGATCCTAAATCCTAGTCAAAAGAAGAGCTCACCTATCAGAACATGCTGGTTCTAATCCAGAAACAGACAAAACACATATAAGTGGATTCAGTGCGAAGAATTGTTAGCATTTGCAGGGAAAAATTATCTATCCGACTAATTTTTCACAAATGTTCGGATTAATTTGAACTTCTTGTTGTTAATCACCTGATCTGATCATAACAGGGTTCACAAAACAAATCTATAAACACACAATTTTATTAGAGAAGATGAATGATTGACATTAATCTAGAAACAATCTGTATATTCTCACATTCAAACTGCAGGAAAACTAAGCTAATTCATATCTGTTACAAACAACCCTCTGTAACACCCCATCTCAATCCAAATCTGGTTTCACAACTTAACATGTAACACCCCATCCAAGCCAATCGTGGTTATCGCTAAACTCAACGCTTAATCGAATTCGTCGCAGCGGAAATAAACTATCACCAGGACCTTGCTACGGTCTAACCAACAAGTAATACCGTTACTTAAATATTTACAACCACATATCCACAAACATACACCAACCGAGTTTAAAGTATTCACCAAATCCATACAGTATTTCACAAGCTCATGTTCAACTACTAACTGACGGGTGCACAGGCGCTACCCGTACTCAAAATAAAGTCCCACCTAGGGCTACCCGGTCCTACTCTCGTGGTGTGACTTCATCGGTCGCTTACCTGCAAGTGTAAAAACAGCCCCCCAAAGGGGGTCAGCACGAATGCTGGTACGACCCTCCCATGGCCCCCAAGCTAACGGGGCTACGACGACTAATTGTCGATAGCATGGAAGTTGATTAGCATAATAAGCATAATAAGCATAATATGAAACGCAATAAACCAACAACCATAATGAACATAAATAGCTCATAAGCAAACGAACGACTCAGGCGTTCCCTTAATAAGTGAGTTAGTTCTTAACTCCTTAGATCCACAATCTCCTTAACCTTATAATTGCCAACCGCTCCACTATTAGATTGGTCAGCCCTTAATTGGTTGCTTGTCTTTGTAGGGCTTGGTTAACCCTAGCCGGTAGCAGTGCACTATCCGACGATAAGGTACCTTTCTTAATTTGTTGGGGATGTAGGCTTGATCCCCCCACGCCATCCTTAATATGCCTCCCACCTCAAACTGTAGCCGGGTGGTCGGGTCTAACAAGTCTTATTTGGAAGTCGGATCTGATTCAGATACCGACCTCCCCCAATACACATGTGCAGGTACCATTCCGGATTCCTCACTCCCACCCCAAGTTATGGTTAGTGAAAGCCTTAATTACCAAGTATTAGTTAAACCTTGACGGGTAAAAACCAACAATCACCAATACTTAGTTCTTATCCTTAACTCAGTGAGTACTAAACTTAGTTAGCAACATTCTCAAGTCTCATGGGTTAGCGTATAATAAACACATTCACAACGAGAATAAGTATAACCGGTTGCATGCTTTATCTTGTCTTAGTCATAGCAAATAAGCAGATAGCACACAAGCCGAGGGACACCTTGTTAGCAAGCAGGTCACAAGAAAGACTGTACCGTTCACCGTCCATCGTCCCGGTTGTTTAATACTCCTCCAGTTCCCAACTTTCAAGTCCTAAAATATCCATCCAACTTAAATGATTAAGTATCTATACATTGCTTAACTTATTTATCTTATTTAACCCTTAATGGTCCCCAATTAACACTTCTTAAGTCTTATAACTAAATCTTGCAACTTAACCTTAAGTTCATGAACTTATATTTAACTTAACTTAATCCCCTTAGGTTCTTAGGTTTCCAATCATCAATGCCCTCTAAATGGGGTACCATTAATACCATTAAAGATTCTTAGAATTTAAGTTTTTTTTTTTTTAAGTGTTAAGGGTCGTCCGACCCACCGTCCGACCCACCATCTGGGTCGGACCCTTCCAGTAACTTTCGGGTTTGAAAAACTTCACATGTCCGACCCATGTCCGACCCAACCAACTGGGTCGGACCATTCCAGAAATTTTTCGTCTTCTAAACCTCATATGTCCGACCCATGTCCGACCCAAGTCCTCTGGGTCGGACCATTCCAGAAACTTAACCGCCCTTTAAAAACACACCCGTCCGACCCATGTCCGACCAAATCCTCTGGGTCGGACCATTCCAGAACCATTCACTGGCGTCTAACAGAGGCCGTCCGACCCAAACTTGGGTCGGACCCCTGGGTCGGACGCCACCAGAACATGCCCAAACATTGTCAAGTCTTCACTAAACTTTTCCTCAAGCCTTCCAATGTGTTCTAACATCATTTAGACCCTTAAACCCACCTTAAATCATCCTCCAAACTCATTAAAACAACCTCCAAAGATCATTCCAATCCTTTACACAATTCTTACAACAACTACCAACACTTAACACTTATTTCTTTCCTACATTTCAACATCCCTTTCACCTAGCACTTCTACTAGCCAAAAGTTCCCTCCTTAAGAACTTGACACACCATATACACCACTTGTATCCCTCTTACACTTTCCAAGGTTTTCCTTAAATTCTTAACTCCAGTTTCTACCTAAATCATCTAAAAGTTTTACACTCATTTACATCTAACTTACCCAAGTTTCCTAGCTTCTTTTATCAACATTTACCTAAGTCCTAAATACCCAAGTACACTCTTTTGATTCCTAAATCCTTCATAGTGATGCCTAAGTCATTATAAGCCATTTAAACACCTTAATCTCTCCCTTTTTCATCAAGACAACCTCTAGAACTTCCTAGCACTTCCTTAGTCATGAAATCTCCTTAGAACATCTCAAACACTTAGGTTCTCCTCTAAATTTTACCATGGGTTCTCTAGTATATAGTTACATCCTAACACTTGGTTTTTCTCCATCAAACAACCAATATCACTCAACTCCTCATCACAACACCTTAACACACAATTTACACCAAAACTATACCACATCATTACATAGTGTATAAACTTAAATGCTTGGCACTTAGGCCCTTAAATGACAATGATCTTAACCACTGAATTTCCACATATATTTGCCTTTAACCTGCGAATACACACAACAAGGCTCCCATTGAAATAAAATGCTTCTTGTAATTCATCTCAACATTGTTTGACTATCTCTTTTCTCATTGGCTCCTTAGTCACAAGTTCTCAAACATAGTCATTGTTTCTCCTAGGTTATATATAGCCCTTTTCTAATGTAAACTCTACACTAGGCTCATCACATATCTAAAATCCCATTCCCTAAACAATAAAACACCTTAAGGTAAGTAATTTACCTTGTTCTTTTACAAGCTTTACAAACTTTCTTCCTTAGGTTTTTCCTTGCTCAATCTCGGTCACCTATATATATCTCCTTGCCAATGTTCTAACCAATTTCCAATGACTCAAATGAGTACTAGATAATACATTAACCCTAAGGAACAAACCCTAGGTCAAAATGGGCTTTAAGGTACTAAGGTGATTGTTTTACCTTGGTTTCTCAAGACAAGCTTGGATATGAAGCAAGAAGGACCTCCTCTATCCTTTGAAGAGTAGAAAACAAGCTAGAACAAGACATTAAAATGAAGCCTCATGAGCATGTATTTTTGGTCATGAAGAAAAAGTGATGGAAACCTAGATTTTCTTACACTTTCTTTACCTTTAGAGAATAAAGAAGCCAATGGAGTCTCCAAACTTGAGTTTCCTCCTCTAATGGTGGTTTGGCTTGGCACCAAATCAAAGCTCTTGAAGTTTTGAAAAGATAGAAAGAGAGAGCTTGAGCTAACTAAGAGGAATATGTAATTTGTTTTGGTTTTGGAGCTAAAATGAGTAAGCAGTGTACAAAGGAAGGTGGAGCTAGCATGGGGTTGTTCTTCACGTCAATGGAGAAGGAGAGAGAGCAGCTCACAACCGTGGGAACAAGAGAGAATGAAGAGGTGAGGAGAGAGGCGATTAAAGGTGAGATATTTATCTTATAAAGTAAATAGTAGTTTTGCTTTATAATTATTTGTTTACTTAATAACTAATAAAGGTGGTGACTCACCTTGTAAAAACCGGCCCCCATTATGTAACAAGGGGTACTTAAGTCTTTGTTGACCAAATATCTCACTTATATTGACTTATGTTATAAACTAGCTTAATTAAATTACTATTCACAAAACAAGGCACATTGTTGTGAAATTTTTGATTTCCCATTGATTTAGACTTCCTAATGTGATACTAATTAGTACACATATTAATTAAAGAGTAATGATGGACATTTAGCCATTCAAAACCCATTTATAAGACAATTTTTCAAAAATGTGCTTTAAGAGTCCTTAAAGCACATTTTGTGTTTTAACTTGTTTTCAAGGTTGGTTTTCTTTGGAAATTGATTTAAAATTACCATTAGGATATTACTAAGGTCTTAGAACAATATTTGGGTACTCACCCAAGTCTCTCCAAGCTTAGAGCACGTTTTTGCTTAAACTGCTCTTTTGGTGTTTCCTTATGTTTTCTTTGATTAGAAATGTTTTTTTAATGTTTCTAAGGCATTGTTTAGCCTCCTTATAACTTTTTTTATCATTTAAACACCATATCTAAGTTTGGGGTATTTCAATCTACCCCCCTTAAAAGAACTTTGTCCCCAAAGTTCACATATGTGCTTAACCATTCACGGTACTCAATTCCCTTAATCTTAACACCACATCTTATATTCACATTCACACATCTCAAGACTCAAAGGTCAATCTCAAATACAATACATAAGTATTATACATAACTCAAACTTAACACCAAGGTGTAGCAACTTACACAAATTTACATCTTAAACAACCAAAGAAAGGATAACAAGTTTGTTTCCTAACTCAAAAGCGAGGAAGCTCTACCCCTCCTTAAAAAGGGGTACGTCTCGTACCCTATACAGACGATCTAGTCAGTAAACAAAGAAGGGTACTTCGCCCTCATCTTATCCTCTAATTCCCACGTGGCCTCTTTGACATCCTGGTTAACCAGAGAACCTTCACCAGTCGCACTGACTTATGGCGAGTGTCCCTAGTCTTACTGTCCAAGATTCTCTGAGGAGTCTCCACGGATCTCATATTTGGTTCTAAAGTCAACTTCTTAGGTTCTAACACATGGGAGGGGTGGTGCATGTATTTCTTTAGCTGTGAAACATGAAAAACATCATGCATTTTACCCAGCTCTTCAGGTAGATTCAACCTGTAAGCAACCGGGCCCACCCGCTCCGTAATCTCATAAGGACCAACAAATTTCGGGCTTAATTTGCCCTTCTGCCCAAACCTGAATACACCCTTCATCGGTGAAAAACGCAGAAATACCTGGTCGCCCACTGTGAACTCTAGGTCCCGTCGTCGAACATCAGCATACGACTTCTGCCTATCTTGAGCAGCTTTCATATTCTCCCTGATTTGCTGAACGTCAGCCTTAACTTGCTCTAAGTACTCTGGTCCTATAATGACCGTCTCACTCGACTCATCCCAGCAGAGCGGTGTACGACATGGTCTACCGTACAACGCTTGAAAAGGTGCCATCTTGATCGAAGCGTGATAGTTGTTGTTGTATGAAAACTCGATCAGATGTAGTCTGTCAATCCAACTGCCCTGGAAGTCTAAGGCACATGCTCTTAGCATGTCCTCGAGTGTCTGAATCGTACGCTCAGTCTGACCATCTGTCTGAGGATGGAATGCGGTACTCAGCTTGAGTTCTGTACCCAACGCTTCTCTAGTAGCTCTCCAGTACCTCGAAAGGAATCTGGTATATCTATCTGACACTATGGTCTTTGGTATCCCGTGATGTCTCATGATTTCTTTCTCAAATAGCTCAGCTAATTTGGTTACCTTCCAAGTATCCTTCATCGGTATGAATCGGGCTACTTTGGTAAGGCGATCCACCACCACCCATATCATGTTGAGACCTCTCCTAGCAGGTGGAAGTCCAACTATAAAGTCCATGGAGATGTCATGCAACTTCCATTCCGGAACTGGCATCGATTGCACCATTCTGCCCGGTCGTCGGTGCTCGAATTTTACCTTCTGGCATGTGAGACACCTCAAGACGAAATCGGTAACATCTGTCTTCATCCCCGACCACCAGAAGTATCTCTTCATGTCTTTACACATCTTAGAGGCTCCCAGAGAGGATGGAAACTGAAGAACAGTGTGATTCCTAAGTATACGGTTTTTCAGATCCGTGTTGCCCCGTGGTATGCATAACCGGCCCTTTAGTCTGATCAGATCATCATCGTGAAGTCTGAATTCGTATTTCTGACTCTCAAAGGTACCATCTGTCAGCTTCTGCCTGACCTCTCTCATGTACTCATCTGACCTCTGAGCCTCTCGCACACCATCAACCAAGCTGGGGAAAGAAACTAGCGAATGGAGTGAGTGTGCTCGACGGCTCAGGGCGTCTGCTACAACATTGGCCTTCCCCTCTTGTATTGGAGGTTAATGTCATAGTCTTTCAAGAATTCTAACCATCTTCTCTGTCTGAGATTCAACTCCTTCTGAGTAAATATGTATCTTAAACTCTATGATCGGTGTAGATCGTCACACTAACCCCGTATAAGTAATGGCGCCATATCTTCAAGGCGAAGACTACAGCTCCCAGCTCTAAATCGTGTGTGTGTGGGGTAGTTCTCCTCATGTTTCTTCAACTGGCGTGAGGCATATGCCACCACTTGCCATGTTGCATGAGCACGCAACCCAGCCCTCTGCCGGATGCATCACAATAAACCTCAAAGCCCTCTGTACCATCTGGAATGGTCAGAAACCGGTGCAGTGGTCAGTGAGTCCTTCAAAATCTGAAATGATTTCTCACAGTCAGTCGTTCCACAAGAAACGGTGCATCTTTCTTCATCAGACTAGTCATCGGCTTCGGACCTTGCTGAAATCCCTAACAGTGTCCTCACACTTAAGTTCGCGTAAGTGTTCAACCGAAGATATCGAGATTCCTAGAGCAACTGAGGTTGCTCCCATAGGTGAGTTCAGCTATATGTTCGAATATAAATTTAAAAGGGAAACATATATAGCCAGCAGAACTCAAGTGGCACCAAAGAAAATAATAATATGAAAACATAATAATAAAGCAAAAATAATAAAGCTCTGCATAAAACAAAAACATAAAGTAAACTGAACTGTTACCTTCCTGTATGTAACAAAGTTTGACAAGGTTAAACAGTATTAGTCTACAAAATGTTAGTAAACAACAGAGAAATATAAAATAAAAACAAAATAAAAATAACAATTGAGAGCTGGGGCTAGTCGCGCGCCTGCTTGTTCTTCTTGGGTTGTCGGGTTGAGTTGAGAGCAATTGAGACCGTGGGATTGTGAAACGTGAAGCTTAAGCTCTTTTTTTTTCTGAGTAAAGGGACGTCCGCTTGGACGTCCACGCGTAGAGAGGCGGACAAGGCTAGTGGCGTCCGCCTGAAGTGGCGCGGACATGCATGGACCTCCGCTTTGGCGTCCGCGTTTGTTGAGGCGGACAGGAGGCGGACACGCCTCTGTTCGTATTTTTTTTTATTTTAACCTTGCTTATACAACGACAAAATAATAGTCATAATTAATAAGTTAGTAATAAAAATGACATAAATTATAAGTTAGTAGTTAGATAGTTAATTTACAGAAATTTAAATGTTAGTAATTAGAGACAATGGAAAGAAATGACAGAAATTATAAGTTATAATTAGTATACTGGAAATTGAAGGATAATGGAAATTAAATGACAATAATATAAGAGTTAGTAATTAGATGTCAGAAGTTAGATGTCCGTAGTCAGATGTCCAAAGTCAGGTGTCCAATTAATATTAACAGATTATTATAATATAATAAGAATTAAATGTTAGGAGTTAGATTAAACAACAAATATAATATAAACAAAATATAGTAGAAAATTAATATTAACAATAAACATAATATTAGGGACATAATATTAACATAAATAACAGAACAAAATATTTATAATTAACAAGTGAATAATCCGGGGCTTAGGGACTAGAATAAATCTAGTCCCCGGCAACGGCGCCATTTTGCAGACGTGTATATCTGAGTGGTTTAAACTGGTGTAAAAATAAAAGAAAAGATTAAAAACTCAAATAAACGTCGGGCTGCAAACAAATCCCGGCCGTGGTAGTATAGTAAAATGTAAGCGACCGGATATCGAACTGTGGGACTAATGTGCATATTTTAGTACCTAAGCGTGTCACAAAGGGGGGGATTAATTGACTTGTTTTTATAAATAAAGGCAAGATAAAGTAAACTAAGTTAATAGATAAACTAAACGGACTCTGGTTCAGGTTATTATAATCTGCTTAATTATGCTATCTCTACTGGTTTAATATAATAATTGGCAAGATTCCTGTTATTATCTTAAGGACTAAGTCATAGACTCATAAGAACTCGCTCCAGTTGTGCAGGGTCCGATGAAACTCAAGCACCCACTGGTGGACGACAGAGGAGTATGAGGAATTTTATTCTTGCAATGAATACTAACTTATTAAATCGTAACAAGTTTCCTCCAGTTGTACGGCTTAATTAACCTATCTATTTATCACCGGTCTGATCAAAATAGACTTAGCAAGCAATTTAATAAACTCATGACATTTATTAAAAAGGCGAGAGAAAAGCTTTAATCGTAACAAACTGTATTCAAATTAAAACTAGTAAAACATATTGCATAATTAATACAGAAACATAATAATCATTCGCAAAGTATACGAACTCTAGCCTAACATATTAAATAGTTTGATCTTGTATTTAATTACGTGAGACGAGAGGTGAGACTAATGAAATGAAAAGAAAACAAATGAAGAAGACGGGAGAAAAGAAATGGAATGAACGAGTGAATGAAGGTGTAGTGGTTCGAAGATGGAATGATTGGGTGAATTGGAACTCCGGAAGGAACCACGGAAGGACCCCCGAAAGGACACTGGAGAAGATAAATGCAGTGTGGTATTTATAGAGGAAGGAGAAGAGGTAGAGTTGTAGCTCATTGATTGCTGCTCATTGATTGCACGGGACAGAGCTGCAACGCGTGAGTGATTTAAGGTAGGCACCGACTGCTAAAGGATATGGCGGAATCAAGTTGCAGACGTCGGCGAAGAAGATAACCCGTCGCGTCAATTTCACATTACACGCGTCCGCGTATATGTCCGCTTTAAATGGGGCGGTTCTTCATGCGGTTGCATTAGTTCTTGTGAGTCGTCCGCATGCGGTCTCCTCTCTTTCCTCTCCTCTCACGTCCGCCTAAGGAGACGCGGTTGCAGCTCCTCTCACGTCCGCCTAAGGAGACGCGGACGAGGGGCGGTTGCCTCTCAGAGTTGTCCGCCTAATGAGACGCGGACAAGAGGCGGACACGCACACAAAAATAAGGCCACTGCGTGCTTCTCGCGTGGCTCTGTTTAATCCCTACATTACTAAAAATGCTGCAAATTATAAGGTGATTAAACCTTAATAAGTCTATATGTTTTGCACTTATCAGGCAGGAGGTAGCGCTCCTAGGACCAACTCAATACGGTGATCTGTCTCACGTCTCGGAGGTAAGGCCTTTGGTAACTCGTCTGGCATCAAATCTTGGTACGCCTTCATGAGATCCTTGATAACTGTAGGAACTTCTCCTACCTCTTCCCCTCCTTGTGGCCCGCCACAATCAGCAAGAATCCCCTAGAGCCGTCTGATTGACCATCAACCAGGGCTTCACTTGCCTGCGTTCCTCTTAACCCTTGTCCTCCTCCATGTCAACTACGGTAGTTGGCAAAGGTGTAGCCTTTACAGCGTCCCAACTGCCAAATCCGCATGTCTCAAGCCTTTCACGAAGCAAGGCATTCCTTCTTTCATGATCATGAGACCATTCAGAAGGCTGGCATTGCCTTGGTTGCTCTAAGAAAGACGCTCCTAAGATCATGGGGAAGTCCGGCATCTCAAGGAGATCGAAGTTCACATCACCTTGCCAATCGTCTACTTTGACTGGCGCCTTAACCGTACCCCGAATAGGCATTGGTTGTCCATTCGCAGCCTTAGCAAAACCTTGCTTTCCTTGATAGCAAAGCCCACTGCCATCGCATCCTTCACATTGATCAGGTTACTCGTTGCCCCGTATCGATCATAGCCATCACCCGGATCTTGTCACCATTCTCGCATCGATATAGAGCAAGTCCCTACTCCCCCGGGGAGCTGGAAAATCAATGACCATCGTGTTGGCTCGAAACGGAGCTCCCTGATAGTAGAAGGTTGGGATCGTCGCGTGCACCCCGTCGGTAGTGCTCCTGAGTCTTTTAGAAGATCATGGGAACCGATCACACACAGCTTCCCGCCTCACTGCAGCCACGACTATCGCCCCGCAGTTGAGGTTTATCGAAGGAGACACACGCCTGCGCACCAAGCCTGACGCGGCACCCGCACACAAGCGTCCATCGCCCCTGCGCTTGCTCGCTGTCCTTGCCTACCCTTGTCCTCGATGACGCCCTTGGTGCCCATCACCAAGCGCCCAGCAACGGACTCCAAACTCTGGCTTAGCGCCTGCACGCGCTGCGCTACTATCAACACGTCACCGAGGAAGTCGTTGCAGTTAAGAGGTCCACGCATCACCCCAACTTGCGCCACAAGCTGATTGAGCACATCAACCACGGACAAGGCTCCTCCATGCTCGAACAAGGAAAGGAGGTCGTTGGCTTGGACCAGCAGCTCGTTGGAATCCACCAAAGTCGAAGAAGAACATGCCATGTTGCGGTTGAGCAAAGTTAACACCTTTAACTTTCTCAAGTGTAGATTTTGGTAAAAGAACGATTTTTAGAGAGAAAGGTCGAACCTTTAATGCGTTGGGGCTCTGATACCACGTTTGTCACATGATAAAATGCTCGTCGTGACCGGCTCAACTCACGCCTAAGTTGATCAGCCTCGCTCCCCTTTGATCGCATGCATAGGTTGTTCGCACCTATCTCCCTTCAACCTTCTCTATACGCCTCCACCTTCTCCTTCCTTTTGGATCTTCGACTTCAAGACAACCCAACTCGGATGCACAAGCACGTTTTACCACCCACACGGTAGCAACCCAGTCCAGCTACTTCATTCAGGATTGGAGAAGTAGCGGGTCTACTTTACTGATGGGACAAAGGGGTAAGAAGCGGTCCTAGACCCTTCCACTCTAATGGTGTCTCCAAGGAGGAAAGAGAGTCTGGATTCTCTTTGGAGACTTAGCTATCTTTAGGGAATTGTGGGATTTACCAAGTAACAAAGCTCTCTCCTTGTTTTCTCAGAAGGCGCAGGTAATGGACAAGTGTGAATGAATATCCAACCTCTGCCGCCTGCATTCCCTTTTATAGCAACCATTAGTAACTTCCTTTTCTAAAAACGTGGGGAGTTAAGATTCTCCTTTTATTTCTCCTTTTGTTCAGCCCACACGTTGTTAGAGAGAGATTCTCTCAACAACTTCCTAGAGGCCAGCCAGCAAGAGATAACAAACTTATCTCTTCCTCTAGGCGCCACAAATATAGGAAAGTTTGTTGCTTTTCTCTTTCTCAGCCCAATCGGTTATAAAGGAGATCTTCTCAACAACCTTCCACTAAAATAGGTGCAGCAGTTAGAGATCCAATCTCTAAGCTAGGCGCCACTATTTTAGGAATTTGTTATCTTCCTTAACTAACTCGATTTCAGGGGAGGAGATATCTCAACAGATAACAACCTTGATTTATTCCATATTAATAAATCAGTAAGGCTAGATATTCTCCAAGAATATCTCAACAGCATTATCTTATCCAACAAAGATAATAGGAGAGAATATAGGCATATCTCAACAAACTCAATAAACCCACATTTAAGGAAATTCCCTTCTCATAAGCGAATATCAATAATGTAAACTCTTGATATTGCTCCATCAATGGGTCAAGACTTACTTAAGGTAATTCCCAGAATTACCAAGGGACCACGGTAAAACTCAAGTTTACCGCAACAACCTTAGCAACACATGCGCCCACGCATAGCAAGCACAGCGCCTAACAACCCGCGGGATTCAAGGCGCCCAGCTCTCCCGCATTTGTAGCGCGCTAGCAACAACCCGGCGCGCGCCCAGCGCACGCCCACGAAAATCTCGCCCGCCCACGAGATCCCCGCGCATCGTGTGCGATGCATGATGTCGCGTCAATCCACGCGCCCCTCCCCCATCTCCTAGCGCCCGTGTCAAGGCATAGCGCCTGCGCTCGTTGCTCGTTGTGTCCCCTTGTCACCGACGCCCCGCACATGCAGTCACAGCCAGTGCCCGTGCCCAGCACAGCCAGCACCCGTGTCTTGCAATGTCGTGCATTGTCGTGACAACCCAAGGTGCCCCAGGCTCTTGTCTTCAGTCTTGTTGTGTCTGCCATGGCGATGTCCTCGACACCCCACCGACACAATACTACCACCGCCCTCGCGTGCTTGGGTGAGCCCAGCTCACCTGGCCAAGTGAAGTCCACTTGCCAACCTCGTCAGGTCATCCTGCGCATGACCCCATGCCAAGGCCCCGGGCCTCGCACTTGTCACCGCTGCATCAAGCCAATCCTTCTTGACACGGCCCGCATGTTGATGCGTAGCCCCGAGGCGCTCTTATGGTAAATGGCGAAGTCCAACAACCCATCACACATAAAGCCTTGTACTTAGGGGTTTCTCATTAATTAAATAGTCAAGGGGTGTGCACAACTTTACATTCCTTGGATCCAGTAAAAATAGGTGTTACAGGCCCAACACCATTACAAGATAAAGAGAAAAGTCTGCGGAATGAAAACCAATGTGTAAAAAATAAGAAAAATAATAATGCAAGGATAGGAAAGCCCTTAAAAGCTGAATATTTATTGCTATTTTCCTATTTTGATCATGAGTGTGCGGTGTTGAAAGGTATTGCGGAATATGGCATTACTTCACACCCCTTGTCATCCAAAGATTGAGGAGTGAAATTGGTGGAAGATCCTACGCTATTATATCTTTAGTTTTTGCAATCTAACTTCTCCATGCTTTTATAAATTTTTCTTTTTAACTGTTTGTGAAAACTTAACTGAGAGCAGGATTATTCTTTTGATTGCCATTCTGCTTGATTTCCTTCTGCACTTGTTTGATCCTGAGGTTTGATACTACGACCGTGGAGTGAGTTTTGTTCTTTATTTGCTTGAGCACAAGCAAAAGCTAAGTGTGTGGAAGTTTGATAAGTGTGAAATATAGAGCCTTTTACGGGTTCAAATTGCTGATTATTCATATTGGTTTGGCTAATATTTCTCACTTATCATATATGTTTCCTATGATTTGTGTTTAGATAATAATTGATCAATTTTATGTTTAAAATACATGTAAAAGTCATGTTATTGCATTCTTCACTTCATAAGCTTCACAACGCAACAAACGGGGAGCAAAATGGAGTCCTAACGAAGAATGTAGACATGAAACAAGTTTTACTCGTCAGGATATTGACATGTCCAAACATACATCCAAACTTTGATGTTCGGACAGAGGTCAAAACTTCCTGAAAATTTGTCCTAACATGCGTCCGAACTTCTAAGTTCGGACACCACATACAGAATTCTAAAATTTGAGTTTTTAAGAGTTAAAAATGCCTATTTTTGTTATAAAAAGTCACCAAGGGTTGGGGGAACATAGGCATTCACGCCGGATGCCTCTGACGAGGCTTACAGCCTTTCATTCTGATATAACCACGCTCTCCGACGACGATTGAAGCTCTCGAATCCCTCAACATCAGCACCATCACCTTCCACTCCATTCATCACACAAATCATCATTGCAGTCGAGGAGAATCGTCAGAAGTGAGTCCACGTTCATCTTCAACCTCGCGCCAGCAACCTTTCGAATATGGATAACTAGAGAATTTGGGAGTTTTCTTTTTTACTTATTGAATTCTCTTCCAATTTCCTATATCAAATTCGTTAACATGTCTGGCTAGTAAGGATTTGCTTTGGGGAAGGGTTGTTTGTTACAGATATGAGTTAGCTTAGTTTTCCTGCAGTCTGAATTTGAGAATATACAGATTGTTTCTAGATTAATGTCAATCATTCATCTTCTCTAATAAATTTGCGCGTTTATAGAGTTGTTTTGTGAATCCTGTTATGATCAGATCAGGTAATTTACAAGAAGTTCGAATTAATCCAAAGATTTGTGGAAAAATTAGTCGGATAGATAATTTTTCCCTGCAAATGCTAACAATTCTTCGCATTGAATCCCACCTATATGTGTCTTGTCTGTTTCTAGATTAGAACCGGCATGTTCAGATAGGTGAGCTCTTCTTTTGACTAGGATTTAGGATCGAAGCGAGTTTATGAATTGGCCAATCCGTTCCTCATAATAAAACTATAGGTATTGATAGATTTATCCAGTAAAAAACAACCCAAACCCGGAGTTCCATTCACTTTTTCAAACTTATCATTTACTTCATTAATTGTTCATTTAAATTTTGATTTGCGTTTATTCAATTCAATCACAAAAACAATTCATAACCCTATAAATTTCCAGTTTTATTAGGATTAGGCTTATTTTTTCAAGTAACGTGGATTGATACCCGATTGCTTCTATTTGCTATACTATTGCGACGGGATTTTTGCAACCCGACAGACTTATTGATTTATTATTTTCTTGGTTTAATTTCTTAGTTTTAGCATATCAATTTCTCTGTTTACACATACCCATCAACCCTTGTTTCTCATGGTGTTTTACCTGAGTCCCTTTGAGTTCTCATAGAAGTACCCTTGACTCTCTTGGATGTGATCCCGACAAGGTTAGGTGATCCTAAGCTATGGGTTACTAGAACTAATTATAGTGATAGATCTAAACCCTTCACTTTTCCCTACATTAACCCAGTACAAATACCATAAAATGGTGTACAAGTTACAACAGTTACAACCGCATTAACACCATCCATTTACATCATCCATTAACGCCTAAGAACGACTAACACTCAGATATCTAGAAAGCTAGAAGTCTTAACTTCTACTTTCAAGGATTTATCTTCCTCATAACCCTTCTCATAATGTCAGAAAATTAAATACTTTAGACACCTTTAATTTCCACTTCATAAATGCTCTCATTAATGCATCTTCAACTTACGTGAACTTTTCGTGAGTAAGTCATTAATTGGAAGCTGAAACCATTAACTTCACAATAGCAACTAAGCGAATTTAGCGTTAACTCTAACAGATACTTTACCATCACACCTTTCTTTTCCAACACCACAAATCCAGAATATGATTTGTTACATGCATTTTGTCTTTATTTTTGTTAAAAATTCGATCATCTTCGTTGCGCAATAGATAGATATACTTCTACACCCAATTATGGGTGCCTAGCTCCTTACAGCGTATGGGATTAGACCTCGAGTGAGAATTTAGTAACACAAGAAAGGTGAAAGGATAAAGAAGTTTGTTGATATATTTTTCATTCTCTTCAGTTTTTGTATGTCTCATCCTTTCTCATTCAAGCTCATGCTTTACATAGAAGTATCTAGACAGCTGTATATCGAAGCATCTAGACAATTGTTAAAGTGGTGGAGATCTCACTTCTCTCTCAGTACTCTCAAGACAATCAACAAGGAGGTAATGATCTCAATGTATTGATATGAGAATAGGTCTTATTGCATGGATATGACTCCTATTTATAGGCCTATCGAGGGGCTTAACTACCTCTGCACGATCGTGGGTGCACCACTATTCTAGAACATTCTACAATACATAGGGCTACCTTACAGTCCATTCTCTTTATTTCTAACCGTCTGGTCTCTTTGACTACGACCGGTCTATTTACTTAGAACTATCGGTAAGGATCTTTATCATTATCACCAGTAGGAGTGTCTATGAGAATCCCTATTTATTGCTACCGGTAGGAGTGCCCTTTTACCACGTCCAACCGTACCTATATATTTCCACCGGTAGGGAGCCTTCTTACTGCTCTCGGTAACATCCTGGTTGTTCTGCCCCTTAGCGCCCCTTTCATCAGTCCCTCAAGATACTTCCTTGGCTACAAGGGAAGATCTTCTTTTCTCGTAAGCTTTTGTTTCCAGTGTTTTTTGCTTTATCCTTTGTAGTCCCACAAGACCTTTCCTTTTAAATAATTTAAAGGAAGAGGTCTTTAATTCTTCTTTGTTTGAATTTTCCTCGGCCGATGGAGGTCTTCCGGTAGCTTACTTTTACTAGCCTTTGTCTCCTCATCTTCCGAAGCAATAACTAGTCTGACACACTTGCTAGCGTAGGTCATGATTGCTTTTGATAGGGAACACCTCCTCGCAATCCACTCTTCACCTTTCTCCCTTCCGCTTTCTTGAATTTTTGAATTTCGTCTCCTTGCTTCCCCGCTCCCTTGCTTTTGTCTTTCTCTCTTGTTTCGTTTCTTAAAATTTCCCAAGCTCACCGCTTCTCCATGGAATCTGTAAATCCCACCACTTCTTCCACGATGCCTGCAAATCCCATCATGTTTGTCGACGGTGAAGGTTGTGCAAGACGTTGTTGTTAACCCCATCGTTGAAGGAGGCCAAGAGTATCGATGGGGCATTCAAGCCTCACTGTTGAAGATGTGAAGAAAGTTATGGCGGGCGTTTAAGTCCCACTGGGGATGAAGATCCACGTTCCGGCGCCGACGACGCATTCGACCATTTTGAGCTAGGGTTTGTGGTGTACCGTGAGTATTTCAGTTGTGGGATGTGCATCCTTTTGCACCCTTTTATTCTTCGGCTTTTGTCCCGCTGCCAGTGTACCCTTGATCACCTAAACCGAAACACACTGGGATGCCTACATGCGTTCCTGGTTGTCTGTGCTGAGAATGGTATTGTACCGGATGCTCGGGAGTTCGTGAACTTCTTTACGACCCGGGTGAATTCTTCTGCTACCGAGGAGGATATATCTACCCTGGTGGTGGCTGGTTGCACATTCTTCAAGCGCGTAAAGTTGGAGAATAACTGGTCTTCCTACTAGTTTGTGATTTACCTGCCACCCTGAAGGTTCCTTGGGGTTGCCCATATAGAAGACTTGGTGAAGAGGCAATGGACCGCTCCTATGCCCCCACCGGACGACGTATCTGACATAAGCGACGTACTGAAAAATTTGAGCTCATCAAAATTGTTCCCAACCGGGAAGAGACTGGCTGACACCCGAAACAGTATTGACCGTATGTTTCTTTACTTGTAACTTCTGTTGTCTATCTTGGTCCTTTTTTGTATGTTACTAATATGTTCTTCCTTCAGACTTTCCACTCTTGACCTCAAAATTGTGCCTTCTCTACAAGTGGGAGCTCGTGAACTTCCAGAACATTGAGGTGAAAAAGGCCGCGCCGTCGACCTATGGCGCTCCCCCGGTCCGTACCAAGAGCCAGAGTCCCACCGGTACTAAGAGAAACGCCCCCGGAGGATAAAAAAGTTAGAAATTGAAAAGTCCAACCTTGCGGAAGAGATAGAGGTCGTTACCGGTACTACCGATACTTCTACCGGTCCTCCTGCTACTACTCTTCCTACCGGAACAGGCACTGCCCTTGACACTACCCTTGTTTGTAGTCCGGGTGGGGACATAAAACGTGTGGATTCAACCCCCCATATTGTCCATGGATTCAAAACACTGATTCTATTTTTTCCACCGGTATTTTTCTTTTGTTATTCTCGACCTCCTGCCACTTTCATCATTAACTTTTGCCATTTTTAAGCATTTATGTTTGTGTGAGCCTTGATTTCTGAACCACTATCCTATGTTGATTCAAGTTCATTAGGATCTGATTAGGTTCTAGGTCCACTTATAACCTAAGTTTAATAACTTAGTTATATAACTATAATTATTAAAGCCTAAGTTAGCTCACTGGAACCTATTGTGAGTCGCCATCTACATATGCAAAAAAGTTGAATTTGCAAGAAAGCAAAAAATTGAAAATTCCGGGGCCACGGACAGGGTGTCCGTAGGCCCGAACATAGTTTGAAAAAACCTAAAACGTTTGAATCGGGTTATTTAGATAAATAACCGATTAGATAAAAATGTTACAATCTGAAACCTCCCAAAATTCATAACTTTTGATTGGAACGTCGAAATTATGAAATTTCAACGGGGTTAGTCTCTAAAAAGCATCCTCTATCTTTTGTTAAAATATCATGACATTTGGACTTTATTTGGGTATTTTCCAAAGGATAGAGAAAACTGTAGGAATGTTTGAATTTCTCTTTGGAATTTTGGGTTAAGGTTCCAAATAAAACCTTTTCAGGTTGATGACTGCATGTAACCATGATAACCATGTGGCAATTTTATTTTAATTTTTGGAGACCTTTTCTTTCCATTTTAATGTTATTTCATGTGTTAATTATTAAGGAAATTAGCTTATAATGTGAATTAAAAGCTAAATTTCCAAAATAAATATTATCTAAAAATTATGAAATACATTTCATAATGACTATGGTATTTGGAGATAGTGAACGGTCATATGAAAATAGAAAATCCCGAGAATGTCCTTGGAAAATCCCGCCTTGGTGCATTTTGACCATTTTGCCTTTGTCTTTGCATATGAGCGCTTGGGCCCTTCCCAAGGGTCAAAATTTTGGGATAACATATTTCCCCCCATCAACTAGACTTTGTAATGGATATGAAGAGTCTAGTTGATGCTTGAGTGACATCCCAAAATTTTGCCCGACTTTGGTAAGTCTATTCCCATTTATCGAAATGCTACTGAAAACCCTGAATTTTGTTAAGCTATTCTAAGGCGCTGACTACCTAAACGATGGAAAATGATATGATGTCAAGCTATTCTAAGGCGTTGACTACCTAAAGTGATGAAATGTTGTCGAGCTTTTCTAAGGCGCTGACTTCCTAAACGATGGAAAGTGATATGATGTCTAGCTATTCTAAGGAGCTGACTACCTAAAAGAGAAGCTTAAGTTTACTGGGCTATTCTAAGGTGCCAAAACCTAAGGATGAATTAACTATTCCGAGAATTCTAAGGTGTCCGTAACCCAAAAGTGAATGAAATATGCCGAGCATGAAGGTGTCGGGAACCTAAAATGGATAAACAACGCCGAGCATGAAGGTGTCGGAACCTAAAATGGATAAACTATGTCGAGCATGAAGGTGTCAGGTACCTAAAATGGATAAACTACGCCAAGCATGAAGGTGTTGGGAACCTGAAACGGATAAACTACGCCGAGCATGAAGGTGTCGGGAACCTAAAATGGATAAACTACGCCGAGCATCAAGGCATCGGGAACCTAATATGGACAAACTACGCCGAGCATAAAGGTGTCGGGAACATGAAGTGCAAATTTAGATGACATGCCAATGATATACAGATGAAGATGATATGATATGCTGATGATGCTCAGATGCTTCTGGGGACTGAAACCCATTCCAATGCTCCTGGCTGGTATACTATGGGGACTTATTGCCTCTGCCCACCAACTAGGGTGCTGGGATAACTTCTAGATTACCAAGGGAACTTATTGCCACTGCCCACTAGTTGTTTATCCCTAAAATTTGACATGAAGATAGGGACTTATTGCCTCTGCCCTGCCAACTTGGATCACGTATTGTCTTGTACTTGTCTCACACTGTTGTTGATACTTGGTCTCGTACTAAAAATGATGCTTGGTCACGTACTAAAAACGATGCTAAGTCTCCAACTAAGAATGATGCTAGGTCTCGAAGTAAAGTTGGGCTGGATTCTCAATTATGAGGTGATCCAATGATAATGGTGTTGTACAAATGATTATAATAAGAACTTATTGTGAAAGTGCCAAATGTGGCAATGATGAGGTATGAAAATTATCTAAAGTAAGAAATTGCTGAAAAACAGGCCAAACATGGCTATGATGAGGATTGAAAATTGTCCAAAACAAGAAATTGTTGGAAAATGTGCCAAACGTGGCTTGAAAATTGGTCAAAGCAAGAAATTGCTGAAAATGTGCCAAACGTGGCAATGATAAGGATTGAAAATTGTCCAAAACAAGAAATTGCTGGAAATTGTGCAAACGTGGCTTGAAAATTATCCAAAGCAAGAAATTGCTGAAAATGTGCCAAACGTGGCAATGATGAGGATTGAAGATTGTCCAAAGCAAGAAATTGCTGGAAAATGTGCCAAACATGGCTTGAAAATTGTCTAAAGCAAGAAATTGCTAAAAATGTGCTGAACTTGGCAATGACGAGGATTGAAGATTGTCCAAAGCAAGAAATTACTGAAAATGTGCCAAACGTGGCAATGCATAAGAAAAAACTCTATTGACAATGGAAAGTGAAACAATCATTTCCTAACTAAAGACTTTGGATCTGTACTTTTTCTTTAAAGATGAACATGCCGCTGGTAGAAGTGTGGTTTTTGCTGTGGTGCTAAAACCTTTTTGTGGTGTTCAGGATTTATGACAAGCCTGAGGTTGGGTTATGATATTGGTTAGTGATCGGGATTATGACGAACTTGATGTTTTTGTGGAGGTTAGGCTAATGAAATGCCTGAAAGTGTTTGTGTGGAGGTTAGGGTGTATATGTGCCTATGTGGTGGTGGTGTTGGTGGTGCTTAAGCTTTGGGTTCCAATTGGTGTTGTCATCCCCCAGTATTTTCCTTTAAGACAATCAGAGCTAGAGTTCATGGCAATCGATCGAAATGATCGATTGCCCCTAGTATTTTCTTTGAATAAACATGCGAACAAGTCTCATCCTCATAGGGTCAAGGGTTACGTCTTGGTGTGGTTCTTTCTAACCTACACTCGACGTGTTTGGGGTTTACACTCGTTTCTTGCCTACAATCATAACTTCCAGACCATTGAATTCAATATTCGTTGGATTTACGTATTTGATCTATTACTTTCACGTGATTAGATGCACAACTATCAATTCGGAAGTCTTTTAAGCTTATAACGTGCCCATGGGGTGTGATGAAAGACAACGGGACCATGGAGGAATATTTGGAGTATGTAGAGCTTTTCAGGTGACCGAAGTTGCCACTTGCACCGTCTCTTGGATTTACTTTTCCTCTAAAGTCGTGGTATTGAACTTTTGGGATCAAACAAGCTCATCTGGAAATCAAGAAAAATGATAATCAAAAGAATCAAGCTGCTCTTAGCTGTCAGTTTTCACAAACAAAGAAAAAGAATGGTTTTATTCAAGGCATGGAGAAGTTTAATGGTAAAAACTGAACGTGGTATAGCTCGGGACCTTCCACTAATTTAATCCCTTTTTTCATTACCATTTGGATGACAAGGGGTGTGAAGCAATGACTTGTTCTGCAATACCTTTCAACACCACATACTCATGATTAAAACGACAATTAACCTTTTTGCATGCAAAACTTTTCTTCCTTTAAGAATTTCACAACAAACGATTTAATGGTTAATTGCATGAATGTTCTGTCACTCAGCCTTTTCTCTTTATCCCTGTAGTGGTGTTGGGTCAACTATCCCAGATCCTGGAATCTTAGGTAGATAGGTGATAAAGCACTCCGTGGGATTAATAACCGGATAAACAAGGCCTATTTTGTTTTAGAAAGTTCATGATCAGAGGAGTACCTTGTCCTACCATTCATTTTAAGCATTCGTATCATTCCCAAGATCGCCGGGCTAAACCGGTTAGCTTCCACAATTAGCTAAACCACCAAGTTTTAGTGAAAATAGATTTGATTTGAAGAAAACAATACAATCAGACAGCTCCGAGCAACAAAATTCTTGAGGTTATCATCAGGCTTAGTTTTCTAAATATTCACAAAGACTGTCACCCAAAAATTTAACTTTTATTGGCGTTTGTGGTATCATCATCTGAGAGTCGGGCTTTTTGTTTCCTTTGGTCACCGGGTCGGATATTCATCATGGGCTGGCTTATTTTGTAAAGCTTATACTATCGAAAAGTGATATATGAAAGGCTCAACGGGGGTGCCTAGGGTTTAATGTCAAGGTTTACAAGCTTTTGGCTATGTGGTGCAGTACCTAGGTGCTTCGTCATTCCTGGTGGTTGTATATCTGTTCTTTGTTACTTTTCACAGATCTAAGTGTAAATCTACAAATTATCTCCTTCGGTCATAGTTATGTCGTTTACCGTATTTGAATGTGGTCTCACCAGAGTCATGTAAAAATGACATGCTCGTTCACTCATGGTTTTTCTACTCAAAACACTCTCGCAAAATTTTCACTTAGAGACTTGTTCATACGTTTAAATGAAATATTAAAGACGACAAACCTAAACTCAGATCGCCCCCATTATTGCTTTGGGGTTTATGACAACAATTTTTACAAGTGTGTTCTTGGAACCGCTTTATGAGTTGCTTAGATGTTTTGTGATAAGCTGTGGTGTTTAGATGGACAGGTTCACCCTTTTAGAAACAAGAAAAGTCGTTCTATTCCGTTGTCCGAAAATGACTATTTTGTTATCCTTTTTTTACAAGGTGTGAGTGTTCATCATTTTTTTAATGAGTGCACAAAAATTACGAGAAAGGAACTATGCTCTTATTCATGAATGAAAATATAACTTTGGAAATTACAAACTCAGAAAAACTACCAAAAATGATTAAGGAAATTAACTACTACAAAAGTTGAAAGATAACTAATTAAGAGAAACTTAATGGAGAGAATAAGATAACAATCTCTAATGACGCTGAATTGTCTGGTGCCAATATATTGAAGACTCGAGCTCTCGACCATCGGGACACCATTGAGATGACCGTGATCGTCTTCCTTCTGAACTTGGAGTAGGCTCTACGAAATGCCTGAACTAGGAATGCTTATGGATGACTCATGAGGAACTTGGGCTAGAATGTGAGGTGCATGGGAAACAGTTTCATGAATGTGGATTAACACTCGGGCCTGGATGATTTCATGGATGTGGATAGGCACTCGGGCCTGGATGAATTGAAAGTTAGGCACAAAGGTCAGAATGATTCATAAGTGAATTGGCACTTGGGCCGGAATGTTATGATAATGCGGAACTAGGGCGGAATGTGTTGTGATATTATGGCACTTGGGCTGGAATTTTGTGAAGATGTGACGCTTGGGCCGGAATTTTTAGAGAATGTGGCACTTGGGCCAGATAGTGTTTGAAAATGTGGCGCTTGGGCCAAAAAGTGTTTGTGAAATACCCCAAACCTAAGTATGCTAAGTAAACATCAAATTATGATGTAGTAAGGCTAGAATATGCCTTAGAAAGATTGGTAGACAATTTAAACCAAGGAAAACACAAGAAAATGCCTTAAGGGCAAATAGGGCAAAAATGTGCTCTAAGCTTGGAGAGACTTGGGTGAGTACCCAAATATCATGATAAGACCTTAGTAATATTCTAATGGTCATTTTAAACCAATTAGCAAAGAAAACCAAGTTTGGAAACAAGTTAAAACACAAAATGTGCTTTAAGAAGTCTTAAAGCACATTTTTGAGAAATTGTCTTAGAATTGAGTTTTGAGTGGCTAAATGTCCATCATTACTCTTTAATCAACATGTGTACTAATTAGTATCACATTAGGAAGCCTAAATCAATGGGAAGTCAAAAATTTCAGAAATATGTGCACTAATTTGTGAATAGTGCCAAATAGTGACTAGTTTAAGTTTTAATCAATATAAGCTAATTAGTTGGTCAACAAAGACCATGACTAGCCTTATTTAAGATGGGGGCCAGTTTTCTAAGGGATGAGTCACCATAGACTTCATCAAATAAGGAAGAAAAGAAGAGATAAGTAAAGAAGTTACTATTTGCTTTATTAAAGCAAATATCTTACCTTTTAGCCTACCTTCTCTCCTCTTCTCCATTCATTCTCTTCTTCCACGGGTTTCTTCATGCTCTTCATCCTCCCAAACCGAGAGAACAAGCTCCATTTTTGCCTCACCTTGCTTTGTCTACAACTCACTCATTTTAGCTCCAAAACAAAAACTAAACACATATTATTCTTAGTTAGCTCAAGCTCTAGCTTTCTATCTTTTCAAATCTTGCAAAGCTTAAGTTTGGTGCCATGAGAAAACTCCATTGATGGAGGAAAATCGAGTTTGAAGAGCTCATTAGCTTCTCTATTCTCCTAAGGTAAGGAAAATGTAAGAAAAACCAAGTTTACATCATCTTCGTTATATGGCCGGAAATTTCTTCGCATGGGGCTATGTTTTTATGCCTTGTTCTAGCTTAATTTATTCACCAAGGACTAGTGGAGGTCCTATTTCATTCAATGCCAAAGTCTACCTTGAGACTTCAAAGGTAATCATCCACTTTTATGCCTTAGAACACATTTCTAACCTAGGTTTTCATTCCTTGAGGTTAGTGTATTGTTTAGTGCTCATATGAGTCATTGGATATTGATTAGAACATTGGCAAGGGGAATTTAAGTGGTGGCCGAGATTCATGCAAGAAGAAGGTCTAAGGAGGAAGTTAAGATAAGCTTGAGGAAACAAGGTAAAATGCTTACCTAATGGTGGTTTAAGTTTTATGGGATGAGTTTAGGTGGATACCAATGTGGCTTAGAGCCTACATTGTGTATTGGATTATATAACCTAAGAAAAAGAACTTAAATAAGCTTGTGAACTTGTGACTAAGGAGCCAATGGGAATGAGTTAGTAATATAAGTTTAAGATGGATTTTAAGAGCATTATAATTACTATGAGATTGATGGGTGTATTTGCAGGTTGAAAGCTTTTACATGTGGGAAATTCAGTGTTTAAGTTTACGTCATTTAAGGGCCTAAGAGCCATGTCATTTAAGAGCCTTAGTGCTATGCAATTTAAGATTATTGCAATGTATGAGTTGTTGTGAATGAGTTGGTTTGGTGATGAGATGTGAAGAGAAAGAACTTGATGTGTGTGAGATGGTTGAATGAGGAAAACAATGTGTGTGGGCATGATAAGATACTAGAGAAGCTATGGCGAAATTTGAGTAGAAAATAAGTGTTTAGGTGATGGTGGTGAGCTAATATGACCTAGGATTTATTAGGAGTCATAAAAAGGAATTTGAGTGGAAATGAGTTAACTAAGGAGTTCTTGAGGTTTAGAATGACCTAGAGATGTCTAGGAGGAATTAGAGGGTTGGTGAGTGTATTAAACACACCAAAATCATGATATGAGGAATGTAAGACTTGTGCATAAGTTTTAAGGAGAAGGTGTATAATGCTTAAGATGATTTAGGTATGAACTTGGGAATATATCAGTGAAAGTCTTGGGAAGCTTGCCTAAGTAGTGATGATGTTAGTAGAGGACTAATGAGGTTTAGTTTAGATTGTAATAAGTGAACTTAGGTGATGGAAGAGAAAGGTGAGGGAGAATGTATTCAAACGTCAAGGAAAATGACTAGGAATGTAAAAGAGCGTGTGATCATAAGGAAGGTGAGTAAGTGAATAAAAGAATGTATAAGTAAGCTCAAGAGTTTAGGAGTGATGAGTAACAAATGAAAAGAAGAGAATTGTGCATCGACATGCAAGATGACCTTGGAAGGTTTAACTAGCAAGATGGAGTGCAATGAGGTTAAGGAGGAGTTATATGGGTTGAAAAGAAACACTTTGGGTAGTTGAAGTTTTAGACATAATGTACATGTTGGAAAGAAAAGGGATTAACTAACAAGTGTTAGGAGTTTTTGCAAGAATTGAGTAAAAGTTTGAGAAGATCTTTGGAAGTTGTTTTAATGAGTTTGGTGGAGGTTATAAGGTGGGTTTAAAGTGCCAAGATGGTGTTGGACCTATTAGGACATTTGTGGAAGAGTTTGGAATTGAAAGAGCAATTTAAGAGAAAAATCTGTAGTGGACCAACCCAGGGTCCAACCCAGTTTTGGGTCGGTCGGGCCATGTTGAGCCAGCCGGAATGTCTCTGGACTAGACCGACCCAGAGGGTTTGGGTCGGTCGGCTTAGCTTTGGGTCGGTCGGGCAAAAATTTAACGTAGGAAATGGGTTCTGTAATGGACCGACCCAGAGGGTTTGGGTCGGTCGGTCTAGCTCTGGGTCGGACGGATGGGTTTCAAAAGACATAAAAGTTTCTGTAATGGACCGACCCAGGGGTCTGGGTCGGTCGACCCTTAAGACTTAAAAAAAAAAAAAGAAAGAAACCCTAAGAGAGTTTAGTGGTATTAATGGTACCCTCATTAAGGGGGCAATGATGATTAGAGGTATAAAGACCTAAGGGATTAAGTTAAGAATAAACTTAATAGTTTAAGATTAAGTTGTAAGACTTAAGAGGTGTTAGGTTGGAATCATTAAGGGTTAAGTAAGTTAAGTAAGATAAGTAAGTTGAATTGAGTTAAGTGATTAACAACCTAAAACTGAATGAATGTTTTAGGACTTGGAATTTGGACTCCAGAAGAGAGTAAGCAACCGAACGGCCAACGGTGAACGGTACAGTTCTTCTTGTGACTTGCTTGCTAACGAGGTGTCCCTCGGCTTGTGTGCTATTTGTTTTTGTGTTCTCACTAAACAAGATAAAGCATGCAACCGGAATATATTATATTTATTGTATAGTTGCGTGATGTTTGAAAACTAACACAACATACCGTGAGAACTTATTAACCAATGTTTAGTAAGGAATAGAGTGAGACTAAGGAACGCTCCCTAATATGGGACGATATGAACCGAAAGAGGTTAACCAACAACAGGGTCTTGAGATTACTACTAACTGCAACTTGAGTGAGGAAACCCGGGACCGATCTCCGGTAATGCATGCTAAGGAAAGGGGGTCGGTATCTATAGCAGATTCGACTTCCGATTAAGGACTTATCTTCGGACTTGTAGCCTAGGGCCGGTTGCCGGCTCAGCTATGCTGGACTCCCGTCCAGAGTAGGTGGCATTAAGATGGTGCGGTGGGATCACCTAAATCCCAGGTTTGAATTAAGCTACAACCATTCCATTCCAGGAACGGTTTGTATATTGAGATTAAGTTAAGATTAAGATTAAGGTAAGGTTAAGATGAGTTGCAACCATTCCTTTTTCAAGGATGGTTTGTATTGTTAAGATTAATATTAAGGTAAGGTTAAGATGAGTTGCAACCATTCCTTTTTAAAGGATGGTTTGTATTGTTAAGATTAATATTAAGGTAAGGTTAAGATGAGTTGCAACCATTCCTCTTTTAAGGATGGTTTGTATAATTAAGATTAAGATAAGCGACATCCACTCCTTATTAAAGGATGGTTGTTTCTAAGATTAAGATAATACTAAGATTGAGGTGAGATAAGGATGGACTAAGATTAAGAGGGAACATTACTTAAGGAGTTAAATAACTAACTCTCTAATTAAGGGAACGCATTTAAGTCGTTCATTGTGTGTGAACTTGATTGTTCATATTTGGATTGTTGTTTACAGCATTTACTATTATGTTGTGCATCTAATCAACCTCCATGTTATCGACAATTAGTCGTCGTAGCCACGTTAGCTTGGGGGCCATGAGAGGATCGTACCAGCATTCGTGCTGACCCCCTTTGGGGGCTGTTTTTACTACACAGGTACATCAGGAAGCGGCTGTCGCGAGAGTAAGAAGGGGTACAAGTGTTACGGGTTAAGTGTGGCCTACGAGTTGTGCATGTACACTCGTATGACAATTTGAGTTAGTAAGATGTATAGGATGTGAGGGGGTTGTAAGAAGGATATGTAAATGGTTAAGATTGTTGTACTAATGTTCGGTATATTCTGTAGTCAGACCGTGGCAAGGTCCTGGAGTGTAAAGAATTCCGCTGTGACATGTATATATATATATGCTGTTAAGTTACGAGACCACATTTGGATTGAGTTGGGGTGTTACAGTTTGAGGATGTGGCGCTTGAGCCCGAATGTGTTTGGGAATGTGGCGCTTGGGCCAGAATGTGTTTGGGAATGCGGAACGTGGGCCGGAATGATTTGGGAATGTGGCGCTTGGGATAGAAAGTGTATGGGCTAGAAGTAAGACATATGGGCCATTAGGACTTCTAGACTAGAATGGATGTGTGGGCCTGAATGCCCTTAATCTCGAAGTGATGCATACGGGCTGAAGGAAGCCACATGCTCTTTCGGCTTCCCCACTCTTATCACATCACCTAAAGGTGTGCGTCTACGGTCGGGTCTTTGAATGACCAAACAAGGCTTGGTAAGGACACTGCCAGGAAAATGCTTGGGGTTAAAGCACATGTATTAAGGAGATGTGGTTAGACGACATCCTCCTCTTTTCCCTAATTTATTCACATCACCTTAAAAGGTGTGAGTCCCTGACAAGGGACCCTAAGGTGGGTCCCGGGGTGAAATCGGCTTGCGTGGATCCTCGCTCTCGTATGATGCATATACAAAAATTTAAATTGCACACGAATGTAAACAAATTCCGTAATAAAAGCCGTAAATAAACATTTTTCAAGGTATGCCCTATTTCTTAAAATTAAACAAGTTAAAATTAAGAATTTGTCCCCAGTAGAGTCGCCATTCTGTGAGCCTCGTTTTTTTGAACTCTATCCTATGTTGATTCGAGTTGATTAGGATCTGGTCGGGTTCTAGGCCCACTTATAACCTAAGCTTAATAACTACGTCATAAAACATTAATTACTAAGTCCTAAGTTAGCTCACTGGCACCTAATTAGAGTCTCCACTTAATTTCTACCTATTAGGAAAGGAGAGTTCGGGTTTGGGGGCGTGGTATTCGACTTATTTAGGGTTCAAATTACTTTTATTACCCCTTGAAGTTGTTTTTCCTCTACATAGTTTAATTACGGCTTATTACGACATTTTAACCTAAGTCCGTGAACTTCTAATTTCTTTTATTTTTTAACATTTTTTGACAGAAAATCAAAGTAAAAATTGAAATTACCTAAACTAGGGTTTCGGAGGTAGAATTAAGTCGAATTTTGTTTTCGTCCATAGCCACGGACCTAATGTCCGAGACCACGGGCCATAGTTAACCTAATTATGTAGAAAAATCAAATTTTCAAGAAATTGAATTTTGAAAACGTCCAGGGCCACGAACAAGGTGTCTGTGGGCCCGGACATGAACTGTTAAAACCTAAAAAATTTGAAAATTAAATTCCCGCCGCAGTCCGAGCCTGTCCGTGGCCACGGACAGGCCGTCCGAGGGCACGGACTAGCCACGGACAGACTAGCCATGGACGGTGGCTTTCGTTTGTTTCCCGCCAGTGTTTTTGGCTAAAAAGTTATGTGCATGTTGCCTGAGAATGAAATACCCCAGACTTAAATACGGTAATTAAATCATCCTAATATGATAATTATAGGCCTAATGATGCCTAAAGAAGATTGGTGAAGAAATTAAACTAAAGGAAAAAAAGAAAGCGCGTAAAAAGCATAAAACGGAAAAATGTGCGTTGCGCAACCATAGGAGGTATATGACCTTGTTTATGGTCCTATATGGATTCCTAGGGATTAATTACGCCTAAATAATATGTGGGAACAATTCTCGAAGAAAACGGATCAATATAGTGGGTTATAAACGCAAACGAGCCTTAAAACACCTTTTTCGAAAAAACCAGGAAAAATGTGACTTTAAGTGGTTTAAATGACTTGTAAAAATTATAGTCAAACATATAACTATAATTAAACACTAATGATGGTATTGAAACCATTAAAATTAAATAAACGAAAAAAATCCGGAAACGGCTCCGGTTAGTGAATAGTATTAAAGCGAGAACTTATGGGATGTAAATTGTAATAAGACCAAAATACTCCTCTTCATTTGTAAAAAAAAATTATGGCACTCTTTAGTTGTGTGTGAGCCCACGTTTTATTTACCCCCTTCTCAACTAATTGACACTATGGACAAAAGACAAAAACATAAAGCAGTAACAAGTACACTATTGCTTTTATCATTTTCTCTCTCCCCTATTCCCCTATTATGTCCCATTTTTCATCTTCTCCAGAAAGTCTCTGCTCCCTCTATTCTTCCATGGCAATTCCACAAGCTCCCACCCAGCCTTGAGCTTCTCCTCCATTTTCAAAGCTAAAACAAAGCCAAAATAGCAAAATAAATACATCATTTTACTTGTCTCACCTTGGAGCTCCTTTCTCATCTTTCAAAATCTGAAAATGGTGAAGTTCAACTCCATGGCTGGAGCCTCATGTGAAGGAGAGAACAGCTCCTTTTGAGCTAGATTTCTTCTTGATTGTTCAAGGTAAGAAATAGCCTAAAATACCTTCTTCTCTAGCCTCTTTTGGCAACCGAAATTTCCATGCTTTGAGCCTCCATTCTTTCTCTTGTTCCAGCCGGTTGAAGCTTCAAGGAAAAGGGCTGGAGCCTTGTTATTTTACTTCCAAACCCTTCATCTAGAGATTTGAAGGTAATCTCTCATTCTAAGGTTTAAATCACTTTCTCATCCTAGGGCTAGTTCTAGAGTTTAAGTATCTCCTTAATGCTCATTGTATTCTCTTGGGAATGGCTGGATACCTATGGTTGTAGCATTAGAACAGAACATCACCACTTGATCGATTTTTAAAACAAGAAGCAAAGAGAAAGGAAAGCACAAGAACGATAGGAGGAAAGAAAGGAAGAGAAATCAAGAAACTCTAAGGTAATGGAGTTACTATGAACAGATTTTAATGTCTTGTTGTATGAATAAAAATTACATTGTTTTGAGATTGGTTATGCTACTGAAATGGTGAGCAAGGAAATGAGTTAGTTGGTGTTGTGTATATTGATGTTGAGGGCCTTAGGGCCAAGTTGTTTAAGTGATGGAATAAGTGTGAATGTGTTGGAATATATATATATATATATGTGTGTGTGTTGTTAATGTCTAAAATGAGCAGGGTTGTGAATTGGTTTTGTGTGAGCGAAATAATGCTTTGGGAATGTCTAAAATTGTAGGGAACCTCTGTCAAAATTTGTGTAGAGAACTACATAACTTAAGTGTTTTGTTGAGAAGAAAAGAACCTAGGATAACTAGGTATGTTTTAGAGTTGAATTTGATTAGATATTCACCTTGGAAGTTAGATTTGAGACAATGGTATATTTGGGTAGAACTTGGGAATGAAAATAATTCAAGGTTGAATGCTAGTAATACATTGTAGGAAACCATTGGGTGAGTAAGTTGGTGAGCAAATATCTACCCAATAGAAACTAAAGAAACAAGTTGTAAGAGTTAGGAAAAGAAAGTGAGAGATTTTTGGTAATTAACCTAAGAATTGAATAATGAAGTAGTAAATGAATTAAGAGAGTTTTGATTGTAAAATTAGTGTAAAACCATGCTAGATTACATGTAGGAAGGTTGGGAATAGATTGGGAAAAGGATTGGAGTGAAACAAAGTTTAGAAAATGTAAAAACTGTAAAAGTGTAGTAGGGTCCGGGACTTAGGTCCAGGACAAAGTCCCGGACCAACCTTAAAAACAGGCCGAAAGTTCACTTCTGTACTGCTCCGGGACCTAGGTCCATGGTAAAGTCCTGGACCAGCATGAAAAATGGTCCGAAAGTTCACATACACCTTGGTTCGGGACTTAGGTCCCTGCTAAGGACCCGAACCACTCTAGAAAATCACCCGAAAGTTTAGTTAAGGTTTGGTCCGGGACTTGGGACCCGGACAAGGTCCCGGACCAACCCAAAATTCCTCAAAAATGTGTATAAATGGAATTTTAAGATGGGGATTTGAATGGTATTGCTTTGATAAGATTGTTAAGAGTTGATTAATGATATGTAATGGTCATTAGTGGTATAAACAAGCCTTAAAGAAAATGATAAGTAAGCAACTTTGTGGAAGTGTTTGAATTGTATGAGTTAGTAATTATAAATCGGGAAACATAAAGATGAATGAGTTAGGTTAATTTTAGAGAATTAACAGCCGATTCCTGGCCTAACCTTCCCACCATGGTCCAAATCCCTTAAATGGGTAGCGATCCGGGGAAGTAAGCCAACCTAAAGCCCGGTGGTGGGATAGTCTTGTCCCTGTCCAGAGGTCTACCGACTTAACTAAAGATTATTCAAGAGAAGGATAATTGGTAATGGAAAGATCATGACTAGTGTGAGTCACTGATCAAGTGTGAAAGAGTTAGAAACGTACGATTAACCCGGATGAGGTACTAACTACTAAGTGATAAGGTAGGAACTTGGGAAGTGAATCTCAAGGCCTTGTTGATTAACGATTGGATGACCTGTGTATTGTCTTCCTTGTATATGTGTATTCCATGTTGATTGTCGCTCTCGCATGTTTATCATGTTGTTTATTTAGCATGTTGCTTCAAATTAAATGAACTGCATGTAGGTGACTAAATAGTTGGCGTACCCCCATTAGCACGCGGGGTATGCGAATTTCATGCCAGCAAGTTTTGTTGTGCCCCTTTGGGCACTATTTTTATTTCAGGTACCCGAGATGGTTGATGGTCGATGTGAGAGACCGGATTGTTACACTTTTGGTAGTTAGGTTTGTTTTGAATGGTGTACTGAGTTGTATACGGGTTTATAGCCCTTTTGTGTAGCCGGGGTACCCTGTTGTACACCCTTTTGCATTTGGAAGTTATGTAGACCCTGATAGAATTGAGTGAGATGCTGAACTCTTAGATGGTTGTATAGACTTATTGAGAAATGAGGTATTTTGGATTGTACCTTAGTAGACTCAGTATATTGGATTGTAAGTGTTGAAACAATATTGACTGAAGAATTGTATAAACTCGGTTTAGAAATGAAGTGTTGATTGTATTTCTTTAGTACTCGGGTATTCCGGTCCATCAGACCGTTACTGTATTTGGATTAGGCCTTGTTAGTCATGTGGGTGACTAACGGCATTGTTTCACCCGCCGTTGGATTTGGATTTCCGATGCGAATGTAAGCATGTACGAGGCAATTAGGAGATAATGTTATGTTTAGCGGTAGGGGTGTTACAGAGAAATTTCCAAGGTGTTAGTGATCAGAATGTTTTAATTTGAAGTTGAATTAAACATGAAACTTAGCAGACAAGTTATTGGGCTGAAGCAAAAACAAACATTAATTCAGAAGCCGTAAAAGGTCGGTTCAATCACAAATTGACAGAAGACTAATAAAGTCGTGGGGAGTTCGAAAAGTAGATTCTAACCTGTTTTACCTTCGGGATTGGTGAGGTTCTTCACGGCGGGAATCTTTTGGTGCCTTGTCGGATTCGGTTCGGGGTTGAGTTCAAAACCAGCTTCTGACTATTGGTTGTGGGTGGTAGTCTTCACGTTTTTGTGCTGGTTTGATGTTGGTTTAATGATTATTGAAGTGTTGAGGATCGAAAAGTGTATTTAGGTGGTGATTTCAGGGAATTTTTGATGTGTTGGTGCTTGAGAGTTGCAAAACGTGGGAGAGTGAGGACGGCTGAGTTTTCTGACTTCCTAGGGTTCTTGGAGTTCATCTTTGATCAAGAGTTAAGGTTCCTTAAGCAGGCCTCACTAAAGATAGAAAAAATTCAGTAAAAATAAAGATTTACCGATGTTTTAGCTCAAAGGATTCTAAAATGAATTTGACTATGAAATTTTAACCATATGTAAAGGAAGACATTTCGATTTTTCCAAGGTGGAATCGAATTTTTTCGATATTGGAATATTTTTAAATTCAATTTCTTGTCAGATTCAATCAGAAATTCCTAGAAAATTATTGAAAATTCGAAAAATCAAAATTCCGAAGCCATTATGCTTAAAAGGTCATCCTCTATCATGGGTTAAAATTTCAAAGCATTTCATGTTGATTCAAGCCATTTTCGGAGGAGAGAGAAAGCCTATAGGAGGTCTCAGGAGCCTCGAAAATTATGAAAATGCCCCTGAAGATGACTAAGCTGTCTCTAACACCCCGGAACGCGCCGATCGAACCGGGATTCCTCATTACACAATCAAAATGTCTCTCGCAACATTAAATCCTTAGAAGCCCTACACCGGGGTGTCAAAATTTTGGGTATAACACTTCCTAAGTCAAAAGAAAAGATCTCTTATATAGAGACCACTAAAGATAGAGTAAACTCAATAAAGGAGCAAAGTTTACCGTGATTTGGTCGGGTCACTTTCAAAAAGAACTTGACTATGAAATTTCACCAGCATGTAATGAAAGATATTTCTGATTTTTCTAGTGAGGAATTGGAATTTATGGATAAAGGAATATTTTTAAAATCAATTTTTTCATCAGATCTGTTCAAAAATTAATAGGAAATTATTGGAAATTTGAAATTCCAAATCCATTAAGCTTCAAATGTCATCCTTTATCAGGTGTTAAAATTTCAAAGCATTTTGAGTTGATTTAAGTCATTTTCGGAGGAGAGAAAAAGTTTTCAAGATAGCTTTGGAGCTCTGAAAATTACAAAAATACCCCTCGTGATGATTAAGTTGTCACCATTAATCATGCTAGGATAGGAGAAGTTTTAAAAACGTTCTAATCAACTCGGGATTCCATGTTGTTTGTCCGTAGTACCCTTTGAAGCACTTGTGTCCTAATTAGAGACCCTTTTCTTGGGGTCAAAATTTTGGGTATAACACCGGTTTAAATTTGTGGCTTTCCCATAAGCCTCATGCAGTGTAGGAACTGAAATCACACTTAAAGCTTCCTGTAGACTCCAGTTCAATCCTCCCACAAACCTCTACACATTCGATGCTTCGTCTAGAACCATGTTATAGGTGAAAACCGGACCAACTCCAAATACTTAGTATGGTAGTCCTTTACACTCATTGATAGTTGCTTTAACTCAGAAAGCTCTAAATACTTCTGCAACCTTACATGTTCTAGATAGAACCGCCTCCTCATAGCAGCCTTAAAAGCTTCCCTATTGAAGTCCGGATCAGCTATCAACACATCTTTTTTAGCAGCCCACTAGAGATCGGCCTCACCCTTAAAGTAATATACTACCCCCTTACCCTTCTCTCAGTTGGGAAGTTAATCCTGTCAAAAATCTTGTCAAACTCTCGAAGAACTATCGGATCTACTTTACCAGTAAAGAAGTTTGGTTTCATACCCGCTACTCTTTGGGAATAATATACCAGAGCATTTTTTTCCTTGCTTCTACCTTTGTAGTATTAGTCCCATACGAAGGGCCATTTCTCTCAACTGTCTTAACTGAGCATTGTTGGCCATGTCTATTTTTTGGCTATCTACACCTTCACTTTACACCAATTAACTTTCATATGTTCATACAATTTTCATGGCAATTCACGCAGAAGTCAAGCACATGCAAGAAAGTAAACACACACCCATGTCGTGCGGCTAATCAAATTTGTATTACTCATTCCCCTCTTCTTAATAGCTAAACCTATTGCTCTGATACCAACTAGTAACACCCCGGATTTTCTCTACCGGATTAAGTGTATCTTATGAACTTATCGAATTAATTTACTACGGTAATCTTAACTTGACAACTGGGTATTGCCACCACACTCACCTATGTGCGTGCTAAAGCTATTCAACTTGAATATACCATGATAACAAATTGCAAATTCCATTATACTTAGTTGATTTACATAAGTGTTTTACAAAAGATGGCTGGAGCAACTTCCCTGAAAGCCCAAAATTCCACCTCTTGACCCGGACAACATACTAGGCACTATCTTATCCCCAAGGACATGCCCCTGGGAGGCTAGCATAGAAATTACTTAAGTATTCAACTATCGGTTCCTAATGTATCTCACCATCCCTTTTGCAAACGATATATTTGATATATTAAATACTAAGAAATAATCCTAGAAAATAAAAATCAAAAGGCCGTCAGGTTGCAAAAATCACGGTTATTGTAGTAGAGTTTGTGAGAAACCAAGTATCGAACCGAGGGACTATGTGAAAAATAATCTAATCTTAGCAAGGTTATAAATCGGGGGAAAGTTGTTTCTTCTGATCTGTAAATTAAATAAAGACAACAAGAATTTAAATAACAGCTAAGAATTAAAATAACAGAATATTAAAAGTGGTTGTAAATATGGAAGAACGGACTCTGGGTTTAGGTTTTACTCGTTTGATTAATTATGCTAATCTGCCGGTTTAATTAAGAATAAATTGGCAAAGTTTCTTTTAGAGTCTTTAGATTTAAAACATAAATCCTAATAATAACCTCGTTTACCAGAACATGCAAGATCTTGGTATAGACTCAAGCAAAACACATGTAAACGGCTAAGTAAAAGAAAATATAATTTTGCATCTGAAATACTAGACTTATTCAACCAGAATAAGCTTTTCCACAGACATAACAATTAATATGACCTATCCATTTATCAAGGACCTGATCAAAATAGATTTCGTAAGGCAATTCAATAAACTCATGTAATTTATTGTAAAAAGAAATAATCATTAATTGTATCAAATTATAATTAATTTAAACCGGTAAAAAAAATTGCATAATTAAAACAAACTAATAATAACCATTCCCCAGAGTATAATATTCTAGCCGGACATATTAAATAAATTAAAAGATACAAGAGTAGAAGAAATCATCTATTGTTGGACTCCTGAAGTTGCTCTGCTGTTTTAATATACCGGGATAGAAATTGCAATATTTGGATAATATTTGTGGTAGAATTCAAATAAAATAAAGATGTGTGGTGGAATGGGAAAATAAATAAAGATGTGGTGGAAGTGAGAATAAGAGAAAATGGAGTATGTGTGTACGTGGGATATGGAATTGAAATGAGAAAAGGAAATGGTGGGGGAGTATGTGTGTGTCTGCTCCTCGTGATCGCTGGATTCCCAAAAATTGGAGCAGATGTGGGTTTTTTTATAGACTGAAAAAGGAGGAAAAAGATAAGGCAATAGACGGCTGGTAGGTGAGTAAATTGAGGGAGAGATTTTGGTCAGACGGCGGCACTGAAAGCTGCTCAATAAGTCCTCTTTTTCTGCTTCGGGTGCTGGAAAATATGTCTGCAAAAGTAAACTTCTTTTTGTCTTCTCTTTTTTTTTGGTGTTGTTGTCTGCGCGTGTAGACTTCAACAAATTGTTTTTTTTTTTAATTCACGTTGGACTTTTTGATTTTTTTTTTGCAAACTTCAAGCGTCTGTTTTGATTTGATTTATTTATTTTTCTTTTTTTTAAGAACTAAATATATTTATAATGGAAGTAATTTCCACAGCGCCTAGTTTCTTCGTTTGAGCTCCGATTTGTTCCCCGTTTGCGGCGTTGGAAAGCTCGTGAGGAGAACTATGCATTTCCACCATCATTTCCTGATTTTATCATATAAATTGGCATCAGTTCTTGCCCAAAGTAAGAGTCATGAAAAACATAGGATAAGTGTGAGAAAGTACGTAAAAAGTTACAAAAATAAGGATTTAGCACCTATAAAACTACATCAATTTCACACTTATCAAATCACCCCACACTTAGCCTTTTGCTTGTCCTCAAGCAAAACTCTCAAACACAAGTCCAAGCCAAGCTAATGAAACTCAACTCAAAAGGAAGAGCACAGAAGAAAGACACTACTAGCTTTACCAATCAAGGGGGCAATTCAATTTATTAAGCACAATTCATTTTTTTTTTCAAAACAAGAAGTCATTCAAAGTTAACAATAGAGAAACAAAACCATAAGAACCTCGCCTTTAGCAATGAGCCAATCCACCTTTTTCATTCACAAACCATTAGAACGACAAGGGGCATGAAGTAAGATCTTATTCCATCATACCTTTCAATGCCACATACTCTTGATCCATAGAGAATTAAATTTTCATTCAGCTCAGCGATTGCACATTTTTTCTAATTTAAGCGCTTTTAATTTCTTTCACCACAGACTTTTCTCTCCACCTATGTAACGGCTTTGGGTCAACTATCCCAGATCACAAGGACCTTAGGTAGCTAGGTGATGAGGCACCCCAAAGGACTTAATAACCAAGTGGACGAGGCCCGATTTTTGGATCAGAATTAAAATTAAGCATGCTTGGATCAGCGGAGTACCTTGCCTTGTTCTTTTTCCAACCATTTCAATCCAGACATTCCAAGGCTCAAGGCTAAAAACAGGGTTCAGATGGTGAGTATTCTCAATCATTATAGCATTCACAGAACATAGACTTCATTTTAATCAATTAAAACCAGAAAAATTTAAAAATTTTGCACCCCAAGATCAGCTAACCAATTATACTTCCTCTATGGCTTCCTTCCAAGTTGAGCAACACAGCAAGATTAAACAAATGCAAGAGAAGAGCTCAAAGACACACAAAAAGTAAGTGGCGAAGGAGCTTACCCCACCCCACACTTAGAGTGAAGCAATGTCCTCATTGCTTAGGAAGAATTAACATTGTGCAAGCAATCCAACGGGGAAACAAAATTACACATAACAGTTCATAGGGGAGCATATAAAATATTCAAGAGAGGAAAAGGTAAGAATACTCCCCAGAGTCCGCTCAGGGTGTGTAGCAAGGCCTACCCCACACTTGAGTTCAGCTAAGCGACAAAGTAAGCAAGCTGAGAAATATAATCTGCAAAGCAAGAAGAACTCAAGTGGAACCAGACAAACCATTAGTAGAAAAATAGAGCAAGGCTCTTCAAGAAGCTAGTACCAGCTGACACACCACAATCTAAAAAGAAAAGAGCAAAATAAACTACGAAAGTGAAAACAGACTTTTTTTTTTTAATATTAGACATATTATTTAAGCACACATAAAACTTAAATTAATAAAGGGAAAGCAAACACAAAAACTAAATGTAAGTTAAGCAAAAAAGAGAGAGAATGCTCCTGGAAATTAAAAGAAGTGATGGGTTGCCTCCCACCAAGCTGCTCTGTTTAAAGTCTCAAGCAAGACTCATCAGTCCGATTAGGAGAAAGAGGAAAAAGAGTGGGAAAGGGTCCCACAACTTCCTAGAACTAAGTTGCGCAGCTTTCGGAATTTATGCTTTAACCACCATGGGAGAGACTTCTTCTTAGGTGGTGTGGCTCCGAAACAGGGGTAAAAGTCTGTGTTCCTGGACAAAAGAAACTCTAAACAAGTCAGTAGAAACATCAGCAGGACAAGTATACCTCTTTAGATGGGCCCCATTAACTTTGAAGGTGTCGCCCTTCTTGTTCTATAGTTCAAAGGCACCATATGAGGTCACACCAACAATCCGGAAAGGACCAGCCCAGTGAGACTTGAGCTTCCCAGGAAAAAGCTTCAACCTAGAATTGTAGAGTAGAACCAAGTCACCTACTTTGAAATCTCTCTTGAGGATCAACTTGTCATGGACCCTCTTGGTTCGCTCCTTATAAATTTTAGCATTGTGTAAGCTTGATCCCTAAGCTCTTCTAGCTCAGAGAGTTGCAATTCCTTTTCTCACCAGCAAGTCATATCAAAATTTAAGGCCTTGATAGCCCAATAAGCCTTGTGCTCAAGCTCCACAGGGAGATGGCAAGCCTTCCCATAAACCAATTTAAAAGGTGACATACCAATGGGGGTTTTATAGGCTGTGCGATAGGCCCAAAGAGCATCATCTAGTTTCAGAGCCCAATCTTTTCGTGAGGCGTTCACCGTCTTTTGGAGGATCCACTTCAACTCCCTATTGGACACTTCTGCTTGTCCATTCGTCTGAGGATGGTAAGCAAGGGCAACTTTGTGGTGTACCCCATACTTTGCCATCAGTGCATCAATGCTTCGATTGCAGAAGTGTGTGCCTCCATCACTTATAATAGCTCGAGGGACTCCAAAGCGTGTAAAGATGTGCTTCTTTAAGAATTTGACCACAGTCTTGGAATCAGCATGCTGGCAAGGAATTGCTTCAACCCACTTGGACACATAGTCCACTGCTACTAGAATGTATTGGAAACCCTGAGAAGAGGGAAATGGTCCCATAAAATCTATACCCCAGCAGTCAAAAAGTTCGACCTCCAAAATGCCCTGCTGAGGCATCTCATGTCGCCTAGAAGTATTGCCCATGCGTTGACAACTGTCACAACTAGCCACAAAGGCTTGGCAATCCTTATGTAGTGTGGGCCAATAAAATCCGGATTCCAAAACCTTGGCTGCCGTCCTATGAGAGCCATGATGACCGCCAGCTTCTCGGGAGTGACAAAACTCTAGAACACTGGGTACTTCATCATCAGGGAGGCACCTGCGAATTAAGCTATCTGCACAAACTCGAAACAAGTGAGGGTCTTCCCAGATATAATGGCGTGAATCAGAAAGGAATTTCTTTTCTGAGCATATGATAAATCATGAGGAACAATTCCAGAAACAATAAAATTAGCCATATCCGCATACCATGGCTCTTGCACCTTTTTCAAACTGAAGACGGTTTCATCAGGAAAGAATTCGTTTATAGGAATACCGTCATCAGGAGTTACCATCCTAGAGAGATGATCAGCCACGCCATTGAGCTTACCACTCTTGTCTTTCACTTCAATGTCAAATTCTTGTAGAAGAAGAATCCAACGCAGCAAGCGAGGCTTGGCCTCTTTCTTAGTAAACAAATATTTAAGAGCAGAGTGGTCAGTGTGAATAATCACTTTACTTCCCCATAAATATGATCTGAATCTATCTAAGGAGAAGACCACAGCCAGGAGCTCTTTCTCAGTGGTTGTGTAGTTTCTCTGAGCGTCATTAAGAGTTTTACTCGCATAAGCAATAACTCTCAACACCTTATCTTTCTTTTGGCACAGGGCTGCACCTACTGCAAAATCACTAGCATCACACATAATCTCAAATGGCAATGACCAGTCAGGAGAAACAACAATAGGAGCAACTACCAACTTTTGCTTAATCAAATTGAAAGCGTCCAGACAATTTTCAGAGAAGATAAAAGGGACATCTTTCATAAGCAAATCAGTCAACGGTTTAGCTATTTTAGAGAAGTCTTGAAAATGTCGATAGAAACCAGCATGCCCAAGAAAAGCTCTTATATCCTTTACACAAGTAGGCGCTGGCAGCTTCTCTATAACTTCTACTTTAGCTCTATCCACCTCAATCCCTTTGCCAGACACCTTGTGGCCAAGCACAATCCCATCCTTTACCATGAATTGACATTTCTCCCAGTTTAGAACCAGGTTGGTCTCTTCGCAACGTCCAAGGATAAGGTCAAGCTGAGCCAGACAAACATCAAAGTCAGAACCATAGACAGAAAAATCATCCATAAATACCTCTACTCTGCTCAATGAAGTCTGCAAAGATAGCCTGCATGCAACGCTGGAAAGTGGCAGGGGCATTGCATAATCCAAAGGGCATCCGTTTATATGCAAAGGTACCATATGGACAAGTGAAAGTAGTCTTGTCCTGGTCCTTAGGTGCAATAGGAATTTGAAAGTACCCTGAAAAACCATCTAAAAAGCAATAATATTCCTGCCCGGCCAACCTCTCAAGCATTTGATCAATAAAAGGGAGAAATGATCTTTCCTTGTAGCACAATTCAAACGCCTATAGTCTATGCACATACGCCATCCAGTGATCTTTCTCTGAGGAATAGACTCACCTTTGTTGTTCAGAACAGCCTCAAAACCCCCTTTTTAGGAACTACCTGTACAGGACTCACCCATGGACTGTCCGATATGGGGTAAATGATTCCAGCATCTAAAAGCTTCAACACCTCTGTCTTGACAACTTCCTTCATGTTAGGGTTCAGTCGACGTTGGGGCTGTCTGACCGGCTTGTAATCCTCCTCCATATAGATATGATGAGTGCAGAAGGCTGGATCAATCCCTTTGATATCAGCCAAGGTCCATCCAATGGCTCTCTTATGCTTCCTGAGCACCTCTAGCAACCTAGTCTCCTGCCCAAAAGTCAAAGTAGAAGAGACAATGACAGGCAAAGAATTGTTATCAGCAAGAAAAACATATTTGAGATTAGAGGGGAGCTCCTTAAGCTCAAGTACTGGAGGCTGCTCTATAGAAGGAATAGGTCGTTGGATATCTCTATCATTCTTCTCCAAAGGAGGGCAATAGGCTTGAAAACCTGTCTTTCCTCTCTCGACATGAGCTAGAGCTGTATTAACATCCATATTAAAAGTCTTATTTTCAACAGAGAGAAAGAACATGCTCCAAGGGCTCAAAATCAGAAAAAGGGGAAGAAGGTATAGAATAAACCTCCTCATCAGCAGAAAGTTCACATACCTCGCCATCCTCATCTAGGAGACTTACCGACCTAACCGAATGAGCTGAGGTGGAGCTGGACTTCATCATCTTTTTCATATCAAATTCAATCTTTTCGTCCTCATACCGCAAGGTGATTTTACCATCATGAACGTCAATGACAGCCTTGGCAGTACTTAGGAAAGGACGTCCCAGAATGAGCGGAACCTCTACAGTCATCCATGTCGAGAACCACAAAGTCTGCAGGAAAGATGAAGCGGTCAACCCCCACCACGAGATCTCGCACAATCCCCATTGGTTTAATCTCGGATCTGTCGGCCAGCTGGAGCTTGAAAGGGACCGGGTGTAGCTCTCCTCCTCTCACCTTCAAGAAGGTGGCATAAGGCATAATGTTGATACTCGCACCCAGGTCACACAGACCACTGCCGCAGTCTACATCCCCAATAAAGCAAGGAACAATGGGATTGCCCGGATCTTTCTGCTTAGGAGGAAGTGCTCGAAGTAAAGCGGCAGAGCATTCCTCAGTCAGGTGGACAGTCTCTTTGTCCTTCTTTTTTCTTCTTTTGAGTGAGGAGATCCTTCAAAATTTTGCATAATTTGGCATCTCCTGTAGAGCATCAATAAGAGGAATATCAAGAGTCAGTTTCTTAAAAATACTTAAAAATTTAGTAAACTGTTCGTCTAAATGCTTCTTTTTCATCCTATTTGGAAATGGAAGTTCTACTTGCTTAGGAGTAGAAGAAGGCACATCAACATGAGTAGAGGGGGAGGGAGAAGAGGGTGGAAGATTAGGAGCCTGTATCTCCTCCGAAACTACCACAAGTGGGACTATAGGCCCTAATGGTAGAGAAGGGGTGATCTTTTCATCAGTTTGATCTACAGCCACTTGATTTTGATGATAGTTTCCCAATTGCTTCCCACTTCTTAACGTCACAGCTGCACTGAACTCACCCTCAGATTGGACCTCCGAAGATACCACAGTTGCAGATCTTTAAGGCCTTGGCTGTCTCCCTCGGATTCTGCTGAGGTTGAGATGGAAACGAGCCAGGCTGCCTTTGTGTTGGTTGGTAAGTATCTGGCTCATCTGTGGCTCTAAATTTCTTTGACTATTCATCAAGGATTGGTTAAGAGTTGTTGCTCCTTCTGGGTGGTAGCCATCGAAGTAATTATATCTTGGAGTTGTTCCATCTTTTCATCAGAAGCTGACTTAACGGGTGGTGGTAGGAATTCTGGCCCTGTCCCATCTGCATCTGAGGACGGGCTTGGTTGTATGGTTGCCTAGAGAAGCCTGGGGGACCCTGCATATTACTTTGTAAAAGGTTAGAATTTAAAGCATTGTTGGGATTACCATACCTGAGATTCTGGTGTTGATTCCGGTTCCAGGGTTGTTGGTAATTCCTTGTCCCAAAAAGTTTGCTTCTTCAGCATCCTCCTCCAGATGAGGGCATATTTCAAATGAGTGGTCACCACCACAATGAGAACAAAGAGGCTCAGATGAAGATGAGGAAGCTATCCTCTTTACCTGCTGAGAAGGTTGACCATTAATTAAAAAATCATCAAACCTTTTTACCAGTGAGCTTACCAATGTCGACTGCTGAGCCTGAGACTCTGCTATCTGCTCCATCCAAGGATCCATATTCTTAGCACCTTTAGCACCCATTGTCATAGTCCTGCCTCCCTCGGTGCCCCACTGACGAACCTCTTCAATATACGTCTCCATGGCCGCCATGAAATCAGTGCCAGATCGGTTGAGGATGTTTCCTCCCAAAGCTGATCTAACCTCGGCCTTATGTATATGCTGTAATCCATGAAAGAATGTCATAGCAATACAAGTGAGGTCCTGTCCGTGATGAGGACACTGTCGGAGCATCTCTTTAAAACGATCCCATGCTTCACAAATAGTCTCAGCACCTCCCTGTTTGAAAGCAAGTAAGGTAGCAACCAAATTCATAGTTCTAGAAATCGGATAATACTTTTCATAGAACCTGGTTGTCATCTCCCCCCAAGTAGTGATAATACCAGAAGGAAGACAGTAAACCATTTCATCGCTTCACCAGTGAGGCTGCTAGGGAATAAACTCATTCTAGCATACTCCAGGAGACTATCGGAGCACCCAATTTGATCAACATTAATTAGAAATCGGTTGACATGATCTAGGGCGTCGTTGGGGTCGGAGCCGTCAAATGTGCCAGAGGGCATATCCCGTATGACCTTGTTCTGATGTGAAGGCTTCAGATCCTTCCATTCCTTTACTAAGTCGGGTGTTAGCGTAGGAAGAGCTACTGGGCTTCTTCTAGGAATGGCCGCTGGTCTGTTAAATTGCCTCATTGCTTGACCACCGTTCGTAGGAGTTGCCATTTGTATTTCTCTTTGGAACCTTTGTTGGCGTCTGGCTAGCTGAGAGGTACGCTCGATTTCTGGGTCAAGGATTTTGTCCAATCGAGATGAGTGTCTGACCAAGAACGGGTGTACACCATCAACTGTCTGCAAAAGAGAAAAATAGACTCCACAAAAGTTTACAAAGAAAAAATAAAAATAGTACAGCTAAATAAAGAAAATTAACTTAAAAAACTAAAAAAAATAGAAATAATAATAGTAAAAATTAAATAAATACAGTAAAAAAATTTTTAACCCAAGCTAAGGACTAGACAGAATCTAGTCCCCGACGGCGCCAATTTGCAAACGATAATTTGATATATTAAATACTAAGAAATAATCCTAGAAAATAACAAATCAAAAGACCGTCAGGTTGCAAAAATCCCGGTTATTGTAGTAGAGTTTGTGAGAAACCAGGTATCGAACCGAGGGACTATGTGAATAATAATCTAATCTTAGCAAAGGTTATAAATCGGGGGAAAGTTGTTTGTTCTGATCTATAAATTAAAATAAAGACAACAAGAATTTAAGTAACAACTAAGAATTAAAATAACCGAATATTAAAAGTGGTTGTAAATATGGAAAAACGGACTCTGGGTTTAGGTTTTACTCATTTGATTAATTATGCTAATCTACCGGTTTAATTAAGAATAAATGGGCAAAGTTTCTTTTAGAGTCTTCAGATTTAAACCATAAATCCTAATAACCTCGTTTACCAGAACATGCAAGATCTTGGTATAGACTCAAGCAAAACACATGTAAACGGCTAAGTAAAAGAAAATATAATTTTGCATCTGAAATACTAGACTTATTCAACCAGAATAAGCTTTTCCACAGACATAACAATTAATATGACCTATCCATTTATCACGGACCTGATCAAAATAGATTTCGTAAGGCAATTCAATAAACTCATGTAATTTATTGTAAAACGAGACAATAACATTAATTGTATCAAATTATAATTAATTTAAACCGGTAAAATAAATTGCATAATTAAAACAAACTAATAATAACCATTCCCCAGAGTATAATATTCTAGCCTGACATATGAAATAAATAAACAGATACAAGAGTAGAAAAAATCATCTGTTGTTGGACTCCTGAAGTTGCTCTGCTCTTTTAATATACCGGGATAGAAATTGCAATATTTGGATAATATTTGTGGTAGAATTCAAAATAAAATAAAGATGTGTGGTGGAATGGGAAAATAAAATAAAGATGTGGTGGAAGTGAGAATAAGAGAAAATGGAGTATGTGTGTATGTGGGATATGGAATTGAAATGAGATAAGGAAATGGTGGGGGAGTATATGGTGTGTCTGCTCTCTCGTGATCGCTGGATTCCCAAAAATTGGAGCAGATGTGGGTTTTTTTATAGACTGAAAAAGGAGGAAAAAGACAAGGCAGTAGACGGCTGGTAGGTGAGTAAATTGAGGGAGAGATTTTTGTCAGACGGTGGCACCGAAAGCTGCTCAATAAGTCCTCTTTATCTGCTTCGAGTGCTGGAAAATATGTCTGCAAAAGCAGACTTCTTTTTGTCTTCTCTTTTTTTATTTTTTTTTGGTGTTGTTGTTGTCTGCGCGTGTAGACTTCAACAAATTGTTTTTTTTTTTAATTCACGCGTTGGACTTTTTGATTTTTTTTTTAAAACTTCACGCGTCTGTTTTGATTTGATTTATTTTTCTTTCTTTTTTTTAAGAACTAAATATATTTATAATGGAAGTAATTTCAACAGCGCCTAGTTTCTTTGTTTGAGCTCCGATTTGTTCCCCGTTTGCGGTGTTGGAAAGCTCGTGAGGAGAAATATGCATTTCCACCATCATTTCCTCATTTTATCATATAAATTGGCATCAGTTCTTGCCCAAAGTAAGAGTCATGAAAAACATAGGATAAGTGTGAGAAAGTACGTAAAAAGTTACGCAAAATATGGATTTAGCACCTATAAAACTACATCAATTTCACACTTATCACCTTCCCAAAAGATTAACTTCTCCAATCTTTATCCTACAACCATAAATCACAGACAACACATAAAGGGGTTGCACAAATCAATGAAACTGAGTAAATTATCGCTCCACCTTGTAAAATACATTTTGTTTTTGAAATACTTTAGCTTGTTATAGCACTCAATTAAGTAATTAAGCACAACCCGAACACCATACCAACAAACCAGAGTAGTTCACGAGTGCCACACATATAAGACCACATCATCCAACCAACCATACAAACTTATGAAGCATATATTCATAATTTCACCATATACTACCTCGTTGTTTTGCTATGATAAGGGAAGAAGCTTAACCAAATACTCCGAAGGAATATTCCACCATAGTATACCTGCGGGCACAACGGCTCAAAGACAAAAGACACTGAGGCCCTTGGCCCCTTGGGCAACTATGATATCCATAAAACTCCGCAGGCACACCAGTCATAAGATGAAGGACACTAAGGTCCATGGCCCTTTGGGTAACCATATATAACTTACCTGTTATACCCAAAATTTTAACCCCCTCCTGTTACAAAGGGCAAAATGGTCAAAATGCACCAATACGGGATTTTCCAAGGACATTCTTGGGATTTTCTATTTTCATAAGACTTGTTCACTATCTCCAAACACTTCCAAATATCATAGTCATCATGAAAAGTATTCCATAATTTTCAGATAGTATTTATTTTGGAAATTAGGCTTTTAATTCATATTATAAGCTAATTTCTTTAATAATTAACACATGAAATAACCTCAAAATGGAAAGAAAAGGTCTCTAAAAATTAAAATAAAGTTTCCACATGGTTAACATGACTACATACGGTCATCAACCTAAAAATATTTTATTTGGAACCTTAGCCCAAAATTCAAAAGAGAAATTCAAACATTCTTTTAATTTTCTCTCTCCTTTGGAAAATACCCAAATCTCGTCCAAATGTGATAACATTTTAACACAAGATAGTGGGTGATTTTTAGAGACTAACACAGTTAGAATTTCAATATTTCGACTTTCCAATCATAAGTTATGAATTATGGGAGGTTCCAGATTGCAAGATTTATATCTAATCGGTTATATATCGAAATAACCTGATTTGAACTCTCAAAATTCTTTAAAATCATCTTTTATCTTTGGTTAAATTTTTAGAATTTTTATCGACCTGTAGCACATTCTAAAAACTCATATTCTCTTAGAGCACAAAATCAGGATTTTAGATAAAAATTTTGTTCTATCAATTTGGACATGCTCTTTCTATAAAAGGACCTTCCAAAAACGACCTAGGGTAGAGGAGAACATTCCTAAAGTCAAAAAACACAGCCGTCAATCTTCTCCCCACGTTTTTGCTCTTTCAAGCTTTGAATCAATACCGAAACTCTGCAAAAACCACCCCAAAATCACCAAAAACTCATCCTTTCTTCTCCAATCGAACTTCCAAGCACCAAAACACCAAAAATAAAGAACTAAAGCGTGGTTAACAACCTAAGGAAGAAGGGTCAGAAGCTCTGGCCGAATTCAATCCCGAACCAATCCCGTCGAGGCACCAAAAGATTCCCGACGTGAAGAATCTTCCATAATTCGAAGGTAAAACAGGTAGAAATCTTAATTTCCTAAGTCCCCAAAATTTTTTAAATATTGTGCTGAAATTTGAGTTCGAACTGACTCTTTACAGTTTTTGAATTGTCGTTTGTTTTTGTTTCTGTTCATTAATTTGTGCACTAAGTTTCGCCAATAATTCAACTTCAAATTGAACACTTTTGCTTACTAACATATTGTACATCTTTCAAGCTACGCACCCATAAAAGTTAAGCTCAAAACACCACCAGGAACCACTAGAATGCCACCGTCCGTGGCTAGTCCATGCCCTTGGACGGCCTGTCATGGATCCAGGACTACATGTCCATGGCCACGGACAGCCTCGGACAGCGGTAGGATTTAGTTTTTTGAACTTTTTAGGTTTCAACAGTTCATGTCCGATCCCACGGACGCCTTGTCCGTGGCCCCGGACGTTTTCAAAATTTGTTTTTCTACAAAATTGATTTTTCTACATTGTTATTTTAATTGGGGTCCGTGGTCTCGAACATTAGGTCCGTGGCTACGGACAAGATTAAAATCTGACCAAATTCAGCCCCCGAAACCCTAGTTTGGGTATTTTCAATTTCTACTTTTAAGTTTAGTAAAAAAATGTTAAAAAATACAAAAAATCAGAAGTTTGCGCACTTAGGTTAAAACGACTAGTAATAAGCCATAATTAAACTAAAGAGAGGAAAAACAACTTCGAGGGGTACTGAAAGTAATTGAACCCTAAATAAGTCGAATACCAAGCCCCTGAACCCAAACTCTCCTTTCCTAATTTAATCTAGGTTAAAATTAGGTGGCGACTCTAATTATGTTCCTGTAAGCTAACATAAGACTTAGTAATTAATGTTTTATGACATAGTTATTCAGTTTAGGTTATAAGTGGACCTAGAACTCGACCAGATACCAATCAACTTAAATCAACATAGGATAGGGTTCAAAAATCGAGGCTCACAGAATCGCGACTCTGCTGGGGACAAGCTCTTAATGTTAAACCTGTTTATTTTTAAGAAAGGGCCTTAACTCGAAATTGTTTGTTTACAGCTTTATGTTGTTTGTTTACTTTCGTGTGCAATTTAAATTCATGTACTTTTGCATCATATGAGAGTGAGGGTTCACACAAACTGATTTCACCCTGGGACCCGCTTTAGGGTTCCCTCTCAGGAACTCACACCTTTTTAGGTGATGTGAATAAGTGGGGGAAAAGAGGAGGATGTCGTCTAACCACATCCCCTAAATACCTGGGCTTTAGCCCCAAGCATTTTCCTGGCAGTGCCCTTACCTAGCCTTGTTTGGTCATTTAAAGACCCGACCGTAGACGCACACCTCTTGGTGTTGAGATAAAAGTGGGGAAGCCCAAAGAGAATAGCGTGCAAGCCCTATTCCTTTGTTGACCTGGGCCCATGCCCCAAGCACCTCTCCGGATCGATCCATACCCGGTTTGATTTAAGCTTCTAGTAAGGACATGTTGAATTTGTGTGGGCCTTGTTTGCTTGTACGACCGGCCCACTACCAGCCTAGAAATTGGTAGGAACCTTTCTTACATCAACTCAGCCCAACCAGTATTTGCGGCTTTATTGTTTGCGGCCCAAAAGCCCTGCTTGCTTTGAATATGTGAGTCATTTGTTTGGGCTTTGACCTAAAGCCCTAGACTTAGGTGATATCCCCTTCGGGCCAATTTGAATTATCCATTTAGTTATAGGCCCACAAAAAGAAATCAACTTGAACTTGAAATAACTCACAAATCTTGGAAGAAATAAGACCTTAATTTTGAATTCCTTTTCAGCTCAGTAGCCATCTTCTCTCACTCAAAGAAAGTTAGGCCAATTTGTGATTTAGGAACCATTCCAGCCCATGTACCTTACTTCTAGCCCAAACACATTTCTGCTCAAGTGCCACATTCTCAAAATATTTCAGTCTAAAGGCTCATTCTAGTATAGGTGAACTTTATATTCGGGCCATGGCCCAAACCCTAGATATGGGCATCATCTTTTAGGCCCAATCAGAACCATCCATTTAGGTTTCAGTCCAAATTCTAATTCACAGTCTGAAAAATACTCCGGCCCAAACACCTCATTTTCTGGGTATCCTGACCCACTTGCTTTCAGTCTAAGCCTATTCCGGTCTTTAATTTACCTTGTGAAGCGCCATTCTCACCTTAGTATCATTCAGCCCATTTCATTTTGCTCGCTAACAATGGACACTTTGGAAATAGGTAGACCCAAATCCTAGGCGTGGTGAAGGAAGAAATCCAATCAACATGGATACCCAGCTGGCAGCTTTGGAATGAAAGTACATGGCCACCATTGATGCCATGAAGTAGAGGCATAGTGCTGTCCTAGGCACCATGGAATCCAACTACGTCGCCATCATCGAAGAGTTGAAAGCGAAGGCTCTTTCCCTTGAGGTCAAGCGTCAAGGTCAAGATAAATTAGTGGATAGGCTTCTTAACACCCTTTATGACTACATTGAAGTTGGCTCCATTTGAGCCCGAGGTTCGGAAATGAATGTCAATGAAGTTGCTGCAGAACTCAAGAGAGTGATTAGGAAACCCGAAGAAGCCAACAAGCCAGCCATTTCCAACTTTTCCTTGGGGCATGCCACGAAATCGGTATCCTTGCGAAGTCGACGTTGAATCCCGAACATGGGCCAAAGTTAGAACAACCCAAGGCCCAAGGTGTGAGCATCAAATTTTCCAAGGAGGTGGCAGCCAATGCGGAAGTAGTAGCTCCAGCGTGTGCCATGCGACAGCCTAGGAATCCAAGACAAATCACCAGCACTCTATCCCGTACAAGAAGAGCTAAGACTCTGGAATGGCTCATCAACATTGGGCAGCCTTTAAGCCACGTGTTCAAAGAGCTTCAAGAATGGAATTTGCTGCGACCCCTATTGCTATTTCCTGGGGTCACACAGATCGGAAAGCGAGTAGATCAGTTTTGTTAGTATCATCAACTGCCGGGTCACGACACTGACTGCTGCAGAAAATTGAAGCATAAAATCCAAGATCTCATCAATGAAGGGCTTCGATTCTCCGAACGTGGCAAAATAAGCGGAGCACCTCTGTCCAAACATCATTAGAGATTGTTATTTTATTCTCTTCATTAATTTTTTTTCTTGATTAGTTGTCTTTCGACTTTTGTTGCAGTTAATTTTCTTCATCATTGTTAGTAGTTTTTCCTGAGTTTATAATTTTCATCATTGTCTTTTCATTTAATGAATAAAACATGATTCCATCCTCATAATTTCTTTGCATAGCATTATTAAAAAAAACAATAAAAAAAAATGAGCACTCACGTCTTTCAAGGATCACAAAGTAATCATTTTCTAACTATGGATCGGAACGACTTGTCTCTTGTTTCTAAAAGTTTGAACATGCCTTAGCAAACACTACAACTCACCCCAAAACATCCAAACAACCCATAAAGTGGTTCCAAGTGTACACATTCCGAATTGTTGTCATAAACCTCAAATCAATACTGGGGGCAATCTGAGTTAAGGATCGTTAACATTTATTTCTTTTGTTTAACGCGTGAACAAGTTTCTGAGTGAACACTTTACGAGAGTGCCTTGAGCGGTAAAACCAAGAGAGAATGAGCGTGTCATTTTTACACGACTCCAGTGAGATTACATTCAAAGGTAAGGTGAAAGGCATAACTCCGACTGAAGGAGATAATTTGTAGATTTATGTTTAGACCTGTGAAAAGTAACAAAGAACGGATACACAACTATCAGGAATGACGAAGCACCTAGGTACAGCACCACACAGCCAAAAAGCTTGTGAACCCTGAAATTAAACCATAGGCACCCCATGTTGAGCCTTTCGTAAATCCCTTTTCGATATTATGAACTCCACAAGATAACCCAGCCAATGATGAATGGCTGGCCCAATGACCAAAGGAAGCAAGGAGTCTGACTCTTAGATAACACTCTCATCTGTCCAAAGAAGCAACGCCGCTATCAGCATGACGAAGCGATCCGTAAATGGTCCCAGAGTGACACAAAATCAAAAGATCTCACATCGAAATAGCTCTCAAAGCCCAAAACCGGGAGACACAAGAACCCCGAGGGCAAAGTCAAGAAAGGATAAAAAGGGCAAACTCGAAGTGCCTCGAAGAAATCCAAATAACAAAAAGAAAAGAAATAGTGTAAAGGACAACTTCAAAAGTTCCAAGTCTGAAGCTCGAAAACAAAGTCGACATGAAGCAGCCAAACAACTTCAAGACTAGGAAGGCCGAATCCAAGAGAAGATGCAAGTTGCAGCTTTGGTCACCCCTTTAAGCTCCACATACCTCAAATATCCCTCCATGGTCCCTTTGTCTTTAATCACACCTCATGGCCACGTTATAAGCTTAAAAGATTTCCGACTTGGTAGTTGTGTATCTAATCACGTGAAACTAACAGATCGAATGCGTAAATTCATCAAATATCAAATTCAATGGTCCAAAAGTTGTGACCGTAGGCTAGAAACGAGTACAATACCAAACACGTCGAGTGTAGGTTAGGAAGCATCACATCAAAACATTAGCCTTGACCCTGCGAGGATGAGACTTGTTTACACATTAATCAAAGAAAATACTGGGGGCAATCGATCAAAACGATCGATTGCCATGAATTGTAGCTCATATTGTCTTAAGGAAAAAAGACTGGGGCAATTGTTGGTTCCAACAATTGCTATGACAACACCAATTAAAACCCAAAGATTAACCCTTCACAAGCTTTAAGCACCACCAACACTACCACACACAGGCACACATAAGCCCTTACCTCCACATCATACACCACAAGCCCATCATCATACCTGACCACTCCTCAAAAATCTCAGACTCCCACAACAAACACCACACACTTCCACCAACAGCATGTTCATCTTCTAAGAAACAAATTACAGTTATGAAATTCTTAGTCAAGAAATGATCATTTCACTTTCCTTTTTCAGTAGAGTTTTTCTCAAGCATTGTCATGTTTGACACCTTTTTCAACAGTTTCTTGTTTTGAAAAAGTTTCCAACAAACACTTTAGTTACATTTTACGACTTCCGCATAACATCTCAAGCATTGTCATGTTTGGCATCTTTTTCAACAGTTTCTTTTTTAACAAGTTTTCTTACAAACACTTTGATTTCATCTCTACATAACACCTCAGCACAGCCACACTTGGCACATTGTCCAATGATTTCTTTCTTTGGACAATTTTTGATTCTTACTAGCACTTTGGTCATAGTCACATTTGGCATTTTCACCATCAGCTTACATGACAATCAATTACATAAATCAACATCATTGCATCTTTCAATACGAAACTCCTCAAGATAGAACCAAGGATTCAGATTCTTCAGTGGTGAAGATTCTCACCAAAGTAGAAGAACTCACCAGAGTAGAAGAACTCACCTGAGTAGAAGAACTCACCAGAGTAGAATAACTTACTAGAGTAGAAGAGCTCACCCGAGTAGAAGAACTCACTAGAGTAGAAGAACTCGCCAGAGTATAAGGACTCACCCGAGTAGAAGAACTCACCAGATTAAAAGAACTCACCAGAGTAAAAGAACTCACCAGAGTAGAAGAACTCACCAGAGTAGAAGAACTCGCCAGAGTAGAAGAACTCACCAGAGTAGAAGAACTCACCCGAGTAGACGAACTCAACCTCAGGCTCATCATGAGCCTAATTTCCTACCATTCCACTTAGGCACCCATAAGTCCTACTTTACATTCGTCCATCTAGGCACACATAAGCCCTCCCACACACTCATCATATCAATTTCATTACACACTACACCTCTTTTCATTTCCAGGTTCCCGACACCTTAGATGCTCAGTATAGATTATTCATTCTTAGTTTAGTCCATCTTTCAAATTTTAGGTAGTTGACGCCTCATAATAGTCCAGCACATTTAGACTTCTATTTCATGTAGTTGGTGCCTCATAATAGCCCAGCACATTTAAAATCCTCTTTTAGGTAGTTGGCACCTCAAAATAGCCCAATAATCTCAAGCTTTTCTTTTAGGTAGTTGGCACCTCATAATAGCCTAGCACATTTAAACTCCTCTTTTATGTAGTTGGCACCTCATAATAGCCCAATAATTTCAAGCTTCTCTTTTAGGTAGTTGGCACCTCATAATAGCCAAGCACAATTAAACTCCTCTTTTAGGTAGTTGGCGCCTCATAATAGCCCAATAATTTCGAGCTTCTCTTATAGGTAGTTGGCACCTCATAATGGCCCAATAACTTCTCTCCTAGGTAGCTAGCGCCTCATAATAGCTCAGCACAATCAACAGACTTTCAGTAGAAATTCAAGACAAGGAGTTCACTTGGTACCGGACAAAATTTTAGGGTATCACTCAAGCATTAACTAGTCTTTTCATCTTCATTATAAAGCCTAGTTGACGGAGGGACATCTATAATACCCAAAATTTTAACCCCCTCGTGTTACAAAGGGCAAAATGGTTAAAATGCACCAATGCAGGATTTTCCAAGGACATCCTCGGGATTTTCTATTTTCATTTGACTTGTTCACTATCTCCAAACACTTTCAAATACCATATTCATCATTAAAGGTATTTCATAATTTTAAGATAGTATTTAATTTGGAAATTAAGCTTTTAGTTTATATTATAAGCTAATTTCTTTAATAATTAACACATGAAATAACCTCAAAATGGAAAGAAAAGGTCTCCAAAAATCAAAATAAAGTTTCCACATGGTTAACATGACTACATACAGTCATCAACATGAAAATATTTTATTTGGAACCTTAGCCCAAAATTCAAAAAGAAATTTAAACATTCTTATAATTTTCTCTCTCCTTTAGAAAATATACAAATCTCATCGAAAAATGTGATAAATTTCTAACACAAGATAGTGGGTGATTTTTAGAGACTAACACCGTTGGAATTTTGTTATTCGACTTTCCAATCATAAGTTATGAATTATGGGAGGTTCCAGATTACAAGATTTTTATCTAATAGGTTTTATATCGAAGTAACCTGATTTGTACTCTCAAAATTCTTAAAAACCGTCTTTTATTATTGGTTAAAATTTCAGAATTTTTTTCAACATGTAGCACATTCTAAAAAATCATATTCTCTTAGAGCACAAAATCAGGATTTTAGATAAAAAATTTGTTCTATCAATTTGGCCATGCTCTTTCTATAAAAGGACCGTCCAAAAGCGACCTAGGGTAGAGGAGAACATTCCCAAAGTCAGAAAACACAGCCATCAATCTTCTCCCCACGTTTTTGCACTTCCAAGCCTCGAATCAATACCGAAACTCTACTGAAACCACCCCAAAAACACCAAAAACTCATCCTTTCTTCCCCAATCAAAGTTCCAATTACCAAAACACCGAAAATACAGAACCAAAACATGGTTAACAACCCAAGGAAGAAGGGGTCAGAAGCTCGAGCCGAAGTCAATCCGGAACCAATCCCGTCGAGGCACCGAAAGATTCCCGACGTGAAGAATCTTCCATAATTCGAAGGTAAAACAGATAGAAATCTTATTTCCTAACTCCCCATGAATTGTTTAATCTTGTGCTGAAATTTGAGTTCGGACGACTCTTTACGGTTTCTGAATTGTCGTTTGTTTTCGTTTTTTTGTTCATTAACGAGTGCACTAAGTTTCACCAGTAATTCAACTTCAAATTGAACACTTTGCTTACTAACATATTGCACATCTTTCAGGCTACATGCCCATAAAATTTAAGCTAAAAACACCGCCAGGAACCACCAAAACGCCACCGTACGTGGCTAGTCCGTGCCCTCGGATGGCCTGTCCGGGATCCCGGACAGCATGTTCGTGGCCAAGGACAGCCTCGGACGGCAGCAGGATTTAGGGGGCGTTTGTTTTGGGGTAATCAGGAAAGGGAATCGGAATGATTCCCTTTCCTGCTGTTTGTTTTGCCAGTTTTTCCTATTTTCAGGAAAGGGAAAGGGAATAGGATTACCACAAAACCCTCCATCTTGATTCCCCACCCCTACTAGGGAATGGAATTCCCTTTCCCCAGTGCATGTTGACCGGTGACATATGACCATTGACCGATGTCTAATGACCATTGACCGGTGACCGGTGAATGTTGACCGGCAATTATTGACCGTTGCCGGCAGCCACTAACCGTTGACCATTGACCGGCGGCCATTGACCGATTATTTATTTAATTCCCCCCAGCTCAAACAAACAAGTGGGAAAATCAAAGGGAATTCTTTTCCATTCCTCTCCATTCCCTTTCTTGATTCCATTCCGTTTCCCCCACTCGAAACAAATGCCCCCTTAATTTTTCGAACTTTTTAGGTTTCAACGGTTCATGTTCGGGCCCACGCACGCCTTGTCCGTGCCCCTAACGTTTTCAAAATTTGTTTTTCTACAAAATTGATTTTTCTGCATTGTTAATTTAATTGGGGTTCGTGGTCTCGGACATTAGGTCCGTGGCTAAGGACAAGATTAAATTCTGACCTAATTCTGCCCCCGAAACCCTATTTTACGTAGTTTCAATTTCTACTTTTAATTTCAGTAAAAAATGTTAAAAAATACAAAAAAATCAGAAGTTTACGCACTTAGGTTAAAACGACTCGTAATAAGCCGTAATTAAACTAAGTAGAGGAAAAACGACTTCGAGTGGTAATGAATGTAATTGAACCCTAATAAGTTGAATACCAAGCCCCCAAACCCAAACTCTCCTTTCCTAATTTAATCTAGGTTAAAATTAGGTGGCGGCTCTAATTAGGTTCCAGTGAGCTAACATAAGAAATAGTAATTAATGTTTTATGACATAGTTATTAAGCTTAGGTTATAAGTGGACCTAGAACCTGACCAGATCCCAATCAACATAAATCAACATATGATAGGGTTCAAAAATCGAGGCTCACATTACCCTATGTCCTTAAGTGTACACACCTAGAGGCGAGCATTCAATTTGGATATTTGGATTTATCCAAAAACCAAATTAACCGAATTTTGTTTTTTGAATTTTTAACCGGATTTCCTAACCCAATTTAAAATTTTGGTTAACTGTTATCCAAATTATAATTTAGTTGGGATTTTGGTTTTGACGTTCTCTAATTCGGTTAACCGAATCATCCAAAATTTTTTTAAAATAGAATATTATGTTTTCTAATTCTAGTCTTTAGTGACAAATAGTCAAACACAAACCCTAAATTTCGGTTTTTGGATTTTCAATAAAAAAATTTGGATTTTGGATAATTTGGATAATGAATAATTCGGTTTTAGGTCTTAATTTGAATAATCAGTTTTTAAACGAAATCCAATTTTATTTTACAATTTAGATTTCGGTTAACTGAATTATCCAAATGCTCACCCCTATGCTCACCGCCCTAGAGGTGCTTTTGACCAAAAGAAGTAGATCATAGTGGCTTAACCGCAATACATAGGTAGCGGCACACCAATCAGTGTAAGAATTTGTCCAAGTTTCAATAAGAGCTTCCCTTTATCAAGCACACAAACATCATGTCCCAAGACCACCAAACGCATTTGCTCATAATAACAAATTCAATCATCATCCTTTTTTTTTGCAAAATTAATACATCAAAAACAGTGCACACAAGTTACCATATTGTTCGGTATAAAAGAAAACCACAGTTACATCCACATTATTCTCCAATCTTCAGTATAATAACCATACACAAATCATATAAGACATACAAGTGGTGAACATAACTATTTACCTCAACTTCCTCTTATCTGATCGAAAGAACACCAACTTGTAAAATAGAGCTCTCTCCCTGAACCACTTCAATCCTATTGCTCGATTATACTATTCACATCCAATTGCTCTCAACTTTAACTTTCTTAGCTCTAGGGAGATTATGATGTTTATCTTCTTAATTGGAAGTGTAGGGAGGTGGATTTATCTAGAGCTCAAGGTCAAGTTTACTAACCGGTAGTATATGAGGTTAGCAAGAAATTATGTCATTGAACGGTAATCCAAGGGTGGTTCCATAGTCCCAAGGACATTACACATGTAACTCTAATCATAAAAGGAGTAATCAACTAGGAAGTTTGGCACAAGCCTATAGGTTGACAGTAAGGTGGACAAGAGAAAAGAGACCCATGGATTGGGTGGTAGTAAAAGTGGATCCCACCCGAATTCTTCCTAGTGGCATCTGCCCCAGGCCACACTCCTCATGTCTGTAACACCCCTACCATTAAACAAGCCATGATCTCCTAACCCGTCTCAATTACCAATAACAAGCAGCGGAATTCAACTACAACCAGTGGGCGATACAATGCCGTTAGTCACCCACGTGACTAACAAGGCCAAATGTTCATACTTGGTCCACTGATAACATTTCAAAAGTTCTTATTAACATTAAGGTATTACAGTATGTAAATAACTACTACTCCCGTACTTACCCCGTTATCCCGTTAAGCTCATCTTTACTTTTGCTAACTTAAGTTCTCACTTCTCAATCACTTCTAGCACTTGTTTACACTTCTTAAGCCCTTTATATGTCACCAAACAAGGCCTAAACATCATCTAAAACCATTACCATTCAAACCCCCATCATTTAGGCACTTTAAAACACTCACGGTCATTTTCTGGGGGTAGTCCGGGACTTGGTCCTTACCCTAAGTCCCGGACTAATTAAGAATCAAACTTTTGGCACAAAAATGGGGGTGGTCCGGGACCTTGTACCCAGCCTAAGTCCCGGATCAAGGTGGGTTCTGTATTCTCGGCATGAATTTGAGGGTGGTCTGGCACTTTGTCCAAGGACCAAGTCTCGGACCCTGCTAAAACCTGCAACTTATGTAATTTTTCAACTCCAATTCAACCCCTTATCCACACTCAATCTTTCCATAATCTTTCCACAAGTTTCCTACATGTTTAAACACCTTAAAACATGATCTAAACCTCTTCAAATCATTGGTTAAATCCACCACCCAATTCTTGCTCAATTTCTACAATTTCAATTCTCACATTTTTGCATTTTGCACACTTGTGCATTTCTAAACTCCTCTTGGTAGTTTACACTTTGCTCTCACTCATTTTGACCATTCCAAATCCTTCCTAGACAAATGCATTATCTATACCCAAGTTCATCCTCCATTCACAAGGCCATACCCCTTAACTCTTTTCTAGAAATTCTAAGTTACCTAACACCAGTTATGCTACAGATTTTTTTTACATCTCTTCAATCCATCCTCCAACTACCATGTCAAGGTAACTACTCAACTCAACTCAACCCGACGAACACCTAGATTCTCCAACTTACAAAGTCACCTAAAACACTTATTTTCTATCAAAATTTTGCAATAACTTCCCCACAAATCTAACATACCAAAATTCATCAATTCTCACCTAAATCATCTTAAAACTAACCATACCCATAAAGGGTCCTACCAGCACACAAACTCATCAAAAATTCCATCAAACAACAACATAACCACAATCTCAAATCACTTGGCTCCAAGGCCCTCACTTCAAACAAAATTCCCAAATTTCTCCCAATCACAATCAATCACATTTCCGATTTAGATTCCAATTCATATTTTGGGTTCATCCATTTATTTACCCATCCCAAATTCTAAGGCAATCAAAATAAAAATTAAGGTAAGCTTTTTACCTTAGTCTTCCAAGTTTCTCTTTTCTCTTCTCCTCTCCTTTTTCTCTTTATTTTCGGTCATGGCATTGCAATTGTCAATACTCTAGACCAATGTTCAAATGGGAGTAATGAGTACTAATTAACTCCCTTAGATTATAAAAACAACTCTAGAATTCAAGAAGAGGGCTTAAGGCACAAAAGTTGGGCATTACCTTTGGAAGCCCTAGAATTTGTTCTTGGTCACGAATTAAGAGGGAGCTCCAGCCACACTTTTAAGGTTTGAATAAGAGCTCATACAAGAAGAAAACAAGGCACCTTAAGCAACCAAAATTTGTTGAACAAAGGAATGGAAGGAGATGTTGGATTTTCATAATTTTTCTTACCTTAAGTTAAAGGGGGAACTTTCTAGCTCCAAAAATGTGGTCTTCTTCTCCAATGGGGATATACCCATGGTGGTCAACTTCACCATTTTGGAATTTCGAAAAGAGGGAAGTGTAGCCCTTGGTGAGAGGAACACACATATGTGTTTTGTTTTTAATTTGGATCGTTTATGTGGCTTGAGCAAGAGAAGGAAGAGAGATGCCATGGAAGGCTTGCAAAATTGCCCGAAATGGAGAACGGGAGGAGGGAGAATATGGTGGGAAAGAAGGAGGGAAGTAATAAGAAGAGGGAAATGGGAGGAGAGAGGGAAAGATTACTTTTTTCTACTTTTTCCCTTTTTGCTTTTTGACCCACTTTGACTAGCTTATTAATTTGTGAGGGTGAGTGTTATACACTTAATAAAAATGGCCCCCTCTAGCTAAATAAGCTGGGGACATTTTCGCCGTTTACAAGAAACGCTCGTTAATTACCCAGTTTTAGCACTATTCACTAACCGAGCCCGTTTTCCGGATTTTTCTCGTTTCTTTAATTTTAATGGTTCTTAAGCTTACATTAGTGTTTAATTATATTTATATGATTGAATATAATTTTAAGGGTCCATTTGACCACTCAAAATCACGTTTTCGGGTTTTCTTGAAAAACGTGCTCCAAAGCTTTATTAGCCTTTTTAATCCTTTTTATGGATCCGTTTTCTTCGGGGATTGTTCCCATATATTATTTAGGCATCATTAAGCCTTGGATTCATCTAAGACCCTTGTCGAGGTCGTATTCCTCCTATGGTCACGTAACGCTCACTTTTACGTTTTTCACTTTTTAAGCGTTTTCTCTTTTCTTTTGGATTTATTTTCTTCACCAAAATTCTTTAGGCACTATTAGGCCCTCAAATACCATATTAGAATTGTTTAATCACCATATTTAAGTTCGGGGTATTTCAATCTACCCCCCTCAAAGAACTTTGCCCTCAAAGTTGGTGAATCTAATATAATTACTCACAGAGGTATTCTATGCTAAGGTTATAACCTCTATATAACCTCATAGACTCCACGGTCTGACTCAATGTATACCATACATCCAAAAAACATGTCACTGCATGCATAGCAATAAAAAATATCCTTTGTCAATCTCTCCATGGGGGTCCATCCGAAGACAATTAGGCACTCAGTCCTCCCCCATATCGAGTGATCCCTCAGGTACCAGTCACGTTTGAACACTAACGCTTTCTGGTTCACGACCATCATGACTTTGGACACTTACGCTCTCTGGCCCTACGGTCCTTTAGTTCTAATCAAATTCATTTGCACATCTAGAGATCCTCAGGCACTTTGGGTACTCTCCCAACACAGGACTACTCATATCCTGCTGCCCTTGGAAAAATACAAAACACACACTAAAACGTCCTACCGGTCACTTAGTACCATTGCTCGTCCGTTGTAGTGGCTTCAAAACTAATCATCACTCCCACCGGCTCACACACTAGCCTTAATTCCCCGGTTTCAACACGATACCAGGTCTAGCATGGTGGGAAGGTTATTGAAATACCCCAAACCTTGATATGTTGTTTAAATGTTAAACTATGGTATTTAAAGGCTAAAAAGTGCCTTAGAAACGTCAGTGTACAATTTAAACCATAGTAAAAACATGATAAAACACTAAGACATAGTTTGAGCAACAACATGCTCTAAGCTTGGAGTGAACTTGGTTAGGACCCCAAAGAGCCTACCAAGACTTTATAACATTTAATTATGATTTAATAAGGCTAATTAAGTCCTTAGGAGACTTTGGTAGACAACTAAACCAAACAAAACACAAATAAATACCTTAAAGCCAATATTGGAGAAAATGTGCTCTAAGCTTGGGACAAGTTTGGTTAAGACCTAATAACCTTACCAAGACTTTATTTGTATGTTAATGAACATATTAAACCAATTACTACAGAAACCCAAGCTTGAAAACAAGTTAAAACACAAAATGTGCTTTAAGGAGTCTTAAAGCACATTTTTGAAAAATTGTCTTGTAAATGAGTTTTGAGAGGCTAAATGTCCATCATTACTCTTTAATTAACATGTGTACTACTTAGTATCACATTAGGAAGTTTAAATCAATGGGAAATCAAAAATTTCACAATTATGTGCCTTGGTTAGTGAATAGTGCCTAAATAGTGCTAGTTTCGACTTAAGTCAACTTAGCTTAATTAAATGGTCAACATAAGTCATGAAATGCCCTATTATAGGAAGGGGTCCGGTTTCCTAAGTGGTGACTCACCACCATGTACAAGATAAGTAAAGAAAAGAAGGAAAAGTAAGTAAAAAGAAGAAATTACCTTTATATGAAAAATATCTTCAAAAGTATACCTCTCGCCTCACTTTCTTCTTTCTTTCTTAATTCCCACCGATTTCTTCATCTTCTCCCAAGCTCCATCGGTTTTGCTACAGCAAGTAGCTATTCTCCAACTTTCATTGCTTGTAACTTCTAGCTCCAAGGTCCAAATTCAATTTCAAGACTACCTTTGTCTTAGTTAGAGTGAGCTCTTCATTTTCCTCTTTTCAAATCTTCATGAACTCCATTTTGGTGCCATGAAGAATCTCCATTGAAGGAGCCTGAGCTCACCTTTCCATGCCTCGTCATTCTCCTTTGCTTCAAGGTAAGGAAAACCAAAGAAAATCTAAGGTTCCTCTCATTTTGTACATGTTCGAAAATTTCACCTCACAAGGGTGCTTTGTTTTGCTCTTAATAGCTCCATTCCAATCTTCAAAGGACTAGGAGGAGTCCTATCTTGATGCTTATTCAAGCTCTCTTTTTATTCCAAGGTAAAACAATTATCCTAATGTGTTAAGACAATATACAACCTAGGGATTGTAAATGAGTTTAAGCATGGAGCTTGAATGCTCATTGGTTTTACTTGTGTATTGATTAGAACATTGACGAGTAACCAAGTCCTCTTGTCGATTTCCAAACAAGGAAGAACAAGAGTGTTCAAGTAAAAATCTTGAAGAAAAGAGGTAAATAAACTATCTCAATTCAGTTTAAATGCCTTAGGAAAAATGAATTTGAGCTGCTTAATAAAATGCCTAAGGAGCCAATGACAAATGAGCTAGTGAATAATTCTTAAGGAGATTATTAAAGGGCATATATGATGTTGAGTGTATTTGCAGGTCAAAGGCAATATATATGTGTGGGAAATTCAGTGTTTAAGGTTCATGTTATTTAAGGGCCTAAGAGCCATGTTATTTAAGGGCCTAAGTGCCAAGCAATTTAAGTTTATGCACTATATTGTGATGTAGTGTTGTTTAAAGGTTTAGTTGTGTGTGAAGAATGTTTCTTGTGGAGATGAGTGTCTTGGATGGTTAAAGGATGAAAACAATATGTCTGTGTGTGTTAAATGATTAAGGATTCTTGGTTGTTAAAAGGTGAAAACCTAGGTGTTGGGTGTGAGAGTATACAAGAGAAGTTATGGCAAAATGTAGTTGATAAACAAAGAAGTTTATGTGTTGTAATGAGATTTTATGACCTAGAAGGTACTAGGAATGGTTAAGTGTAAAGATGGTGAAAGAAAGTGAATTAAGGTGTTCTTAAGTGTTATGATGCCTTGGGCCTAGTCTTGGAGGATTTAGAAATCAAATGGGTGTTTTAAGCACACCAAGGTTATGTATGTGAAGTGCTAAGTCTTGTGCAAGTTTTGGTGATCAAAGGAAAAATAATGCCTTTGGAGTAGTGATAATGGAGGTAAGGAAACATTTTGGGATAGTGATTGTCATAGGTATAAAACACCACTTAGAAACCTAAGGAAAAGCACTACAAGTGTTAGTATTTATAAGAATTGTGTAATGCTTAAGGAAGATTTTTAATGGGTGATTTAAGGAGTTTAATGAAGTCTTAAGGTGTGTTTGAGGTGCCCAAATGAGGTTAGAACATACTAGGATACATGAGGTGAAGTTTGGAGTCAAATGGGAATTTAGAAACAAAGGTCTGGAGCCGACCGACCTTAGGGACCGGACCTGCAAGGTCGATCGAGCTCAGTTTACACTACCGGAAAGAGTTTCTGGAATGGACCGACCTTGGGGACCGGACTTGCAAGGTCGGTCGGGCTTGTATTTTGGGTATGAATTGAGTCCCTGGAATCGACCGAACTTGGGACCGACCTTTACAAGGTCAGTCGGGCCTAAATTTTCAACGGGGAAAACTCTCGGGAATGGACCGACCTTGGGGACCGGACTTGCAAGGTCGGTCGGGGTAAAACTTTCAAACGGTAATGTGTTCTGGAATGGACCGACCTTGTGTAAGGTCGGTCGGTAAGGTCGGTCGGACCAAAACTTGTAAAAAAAAACAACAAACAAGAGTGACTTAAGTAGTAAACCCTAGTGGGTATAACAAGGATAATCAAGTGTGAATTAAGTAAGGAAAACATGACATGTAATCATGTAAAAACACTTAGTTATTCAAAAGTTAAATAAGTTAATTAACCAACATTACTACTCATGTTTAGGAGCTACGTTTGGTGGAACTCGTATGCAGCAAGGGCCAAGGTATGGTTTTCTTGCAACCTGTGTCCTACCGGATTACACCGGCTTGTATGCCAATGTGTTTTTCTGCATGTTTGCCACGTTATAAGATAAAAGTATGTAATGAGTTTACAGTAATTCATATATGTGGTGTGTCTAGTTCCGATACCGTTTAACCTCGAAAGTGTTAAACCTTAGCTAACTGAGTCTAGGATCACTTGAGAGATCGGTATTCGGATTTAACGACCCGAACCATGGTACGTTCTAACCACGGCTATGCGTGAGTTAATTGTGTGATGTTGTGTGTGAACGTATGGACCTCCCTTGTGTGTTTAACCCAGTTGTAATACTGTATGGTGTATAGATGTGATAGGTTCCACAGTGGAGCCCTTCTATGTTTATATATATTATGGGGGGGTGAGGAATCCGGTCGTTCCGGTCACGCGTTGTTTGGGAGAGGGTATCCATCCTTGCTTTACCTTCCTCTCTGTTATGGTTGTTTTTCCTTCTTGGATTATGATCTCCCACTAGCTTACTCCAAAGCTTAACTATTCTGACTTATGATCGGTCTAGGGGGAACATGTGTTCGTGTGGTGTGTTCGGGTCACTAAATCCGATCCATCTTTAAGTTAAGTTACTCATCCGACTATTAGGACGGTAACGAGTGTTGTATAACGAGCTTAACATGAGGGTGATATCATTCTCTAGGCTCACAAGTGAATTAACTATGTTTGGGTCGGTTCCTAAAGAGAACCGTTCCCTTTATGTTATGTGTTAATGTTGTACTGCAATTCTTATTGCGATGCTATGTTGTATGTACGTTATAATGTGGAATGAGTTGTTGTGTGGAGAGTGGGGATCATGGATATGAGTCCCATTTTATTATAAGACAATTTGGAGTATAACCCGAATAGTGGGTAAGTGTTGTCTATTAAGGAAATAGCACCATTAAAGGAGAAACCCTCAAGGGTTAAGGAACACAATGAGTGATCTAATGAGTGTAGATGTGTTGACTGTCTGTTGAACCCCGTTGTTGTGGGTGTGTAATGTGTTATGTGTTTATAGTTTACATGCATGGTTTAAATATAATCAACCGCATGCTTAGACGATAATTAGTTGTGTGTGGCCCGGTAGCATGCGGGCTGCGGGATTACCATACCAGCAAAGGTGCTGAGCCCCCTGGGGGGCCACCCTTTCTTCTCTTTCCTATTTCAGGTACAAGGAGCTGGAAGCCGTTCGAGAGTAGGACGGGGTAGTCGTTTGTACATGGGTAGCCATTTAAATTGTTTATGTATCGTAGGTGTAGTAAGACCGAAATTGTTATCGGCATCAGTTGGTAAACACTCGGTACAGTTGGAATGTTTATGTATAATGAATGTTAGTAATGGAAAAAGGATGGAATTTGTAGTTGCTCGGGATTCTGGTCCATCAGACCGATACAAGGTGTATGTATATGTATTAGCCTTGTTAGCCACGTGGGTGGTTAACGGCGTGTAACACCATTGAGTTAAGGAATGTGATGAGTTAAGTTTTCCACTGCAGTTTGTTGTTAAGTGTGTTGTCGTTAGTTGGGGTGTTACAAAAAGTGGTATCAGAGCGAAGTATCGCTCTGATGACTGAATTACCTAGCTTAGGAAGTACCGAGTTAGGATTTTAGTACTTTGGGTTAAGGGTTGAGTGATAGCGTGAGAGATACGCTAGTTAGGAGTAACCAGTGTGTACTGGAAACCTACAGTGTCCAACCCGCCCTCCACAATCCCTGTTTTATAACTTGGGAAAGAACGCCAGAGAGATGGAAATCCTCTCATACTCGGGAATACCCGCTCTGGCTGTTATTAAGTACCACTGTGAGTACGGAGAACCTGTGATACGGTAGATCCCGAAAAGTGGGAATCCCGGAGACGGTTTCCCTCTGAACAATGTTAACCGTATTTAATAACGAAGAATGAAGAATCTTGTGTATAGAAGAATGGAATTTCCGGCAACCTGGGTCGACATGCCGAGCAGTCGAGAACAACCAGCTTGCAACGCACCAACCGTGCAACAGGCAAGAGGTGAAATAATGGAACCCGGGACGAGAGTCTACGGAACCACGGTTGTTAAATAATATACCAACGGTATACCAACCGGTAAAGGAACTATAATGTAGTACCCAAACAAGAGACAAGTCTCGGTAACCACGACAAATGCGTGGAACGGGCTACGAAGAGGATACAGTATTAGGTAAAGAGGGGGTCTCCAAGAATGGGAAACACCCTTGTTAATGATTATTGTGTGGAGACAATGAGAAGCCACCCAGAGGATTTATTGTCAAAACTGTAAGGTCAAGTAAGGGCCAACAAGGCCACTGATGACGGTGCGGGTAAAAACAATACCGCAACCGGTAAATGTTCAGCTGATAGCTAGTTAACATGGCGCACTTGCCATGGCAAGTGCTGCTATAACAAGACCGTTTCAGGAAAATTTTTAACAACCACAAGTGCGTAGTAAAGTACCATGAAGATAAAGGAGATCATCATAACTGTGGAAGGGCTTAACAGTCTAACCTTTGTAATTGGAAATACACCAGTCAGCAAGAAGCTAGACTTGGTTAAGGCAAGAAAACATTGTGAAACCACGAGAATTTTTCTTTCAAACTCAGATTTATTCCAAATTCTTTTCTTTCAAAACCAAATTTTCTTTCAAACCCATACTCATTTTCTACCTTTTTTAAAAAAAAAACAAAGACCGGTAAACCCAGTTTACTTTTGAATAGCCGGATGGAAGCCGGTAAACCCAAGGGTAGCAACCCGAGGGAATGGATTGAGTTCATAGTAATACAATAGTGGATAGACTTTCCCTTGATTACGTTCGGGAAACAAGGAATGCATATTGTCACAGGACAATATAAGGGAGTTGACAACATAATACTTCATCTAGGCGTGTGACGGACACTACGAGTGTGCCAACTTAAATGTGGGACGACCGCATTCCGATAGGAGCTTGTAGGCCTGACAGACCTACTTATGGGTTAGTTAGGTAAGTAGTAATGTATCAGTAGGGTACCCCACATATGTATACAAGTAGAGTCCGGAACACGGGAAGTAGTCGACTCCATACTACGGTCAGCATAAAAAATCAAACAAGAGTAACGGATTACCAAGAATGGTTTAAGTAAACGAACTCAGTTAAGTTAACAAGACTAAAGGAATTGGTGAATTCATTTCAAGGAAAATGTTTAAGAGTCATGAGGCGTAAAGTGCACTAACTGTTATGTGAAGTCATAGCATATGTCTTAAGGATCCCCAGGGATAAACATGATAGCTGGAACGGTGACCCAACCTGTGCATGGCAAGGCAGATGCCTAATGTGGGCACATTAATGTGAAATAAACGGGATGAAACTCCCGGGATCACCACCTGGACTACCAGGGAATATCGATCTTCACAGACGAGGATAGTAAACCCAGCTAAGAACGCAAAACGGCGTAGTTAACTAAACATGCCAATAATTGCAAGCTAGATGTAATGGAATAACCTAGCAATACCCAGGAGCAATCCTTGAAGGGCGTTTGCATCAACAATGGTTGTACAAAATAACGTGACAGAAACACAAGGGTTGAAACTAACACACAGTTTAAGCATAAGTCGTCGGGAGGAAGTCTGACATCCTTGAAGGGGCATCCCATGAAAGGAACCGTAAAGCAACGGCCTTGTCATGGAGCCCAACACCACCTCTAAATGGTGTAATGTTGTACGTATGTGTGGACAGCCTACAATGAGCAGAGCTCGAGGCGGCGAGGCTTATAAGCCACAAACAAAATGTGTTATATAAAAATTTAATCGATTGTAAAAGTTTATGTTATATAAGTAAGTAAAGCGGATAACAAACCACTGCTAAGAGAGTGGGGATACCTCTTAATATTGTGAGACCGCAACAGCGGTAGTTATGTGAACTAGGTTCCGGGAATATGTTAAGGGTTGACCATATGGTTATTACCGAAGGATGATTTGAATAAGAGTAATACAAAAAAAAGTGTTTGTACCACTTGCGGAGACCGGAGGAGTAATAAGTCTAATAGCAACCACCATAGGTGTGTGATGCTAAAGGTGTAATGAACTACCCTCAGTGAGCACAAGGGCTCGAAGAATAGAGTGTTCAGCAGTCAGCCAATTAAGTCGAAACACAGTGTAATGGCGGAAGCTAATATAATAGCGGATGCAGTATAAGTTAATGTTGTACAGTGAGTGAGAGCACGGTGCGAAGTAAGCAACCGTTGTATAAGTATTGTTAAACAATTGTATGACAGATGAGACCAGTTATGAGTTAAACCCAGTGGAGATACAACAGTAAGTGATATCAAACGAACCGGGCAGTAAGCCGGTAGCTAGTACTATGAGATAAGAATCTCAGTGAAACACAGTGTAAATTCCTATTGCAATCGCATAAGAGATTTACTGCCAAGAGCTTACACCTCTGCACTCTGTATGACTGAGTGTTTTGGTATTGCATTTGTGCAGTAATGATCGAGTGCAGTAGCTAGGATTCGGGAAATGTTAATTGTGGTGGAAGTAGAAAGCGGCTTATAACGCCATAGTGACCGATGCATAGGAAATGCAAGGTCGTACCAATGAAAGAACACTTGTACAGAACCAAATGCGGAGGCATGATTAGCAATCAGTGACTGCAGTAACACGGAATACCAAATATTGGTATGGAATATACCTCAAGTGTGGGAAATAACCGAGAGAGCACTACACATTAGGTGGTAGCTCAATCTCAACCGACAGTAAGTCGGAAGGAAACAAGTCAATCATTGTGAAATACATAGCAGTATACACAGTAAATTATTATGGAAGTGGATGGAAAGTTTTGAAACTCACCGAATTCGCTCACGGTAAGAGATACCACGCGTCGATTGAGAAACCATTATCACCAAGATAAAGGTGATAAATGGGAGATATACAATACAGTAAGAATAACGAACGGGGCAAACTAAGCTCTAAAGTTGCCAGAGTTGCGCAGCAGAAGTCAGGGAACCCATGCTTCTGATACTGAATATGCATTGTGAATATGAGTGAATGGCTCATTATTGATGCCTAGAAGCCTCACAGGCCAAGACCGAAACCGGTTATGAGTTAAATAAACTCCAATGAGAATTCTTGGTTTAGGGACTAAACCGCCAATTTGGTTAAGATCCTCTAACCAGAACGCATTGTATAATAGACCGCGAGGAAGTTAAAACACTTCACGATGGCAGAACATTTTAAGCTAATGTTTAGTGACTGATTACGTGGGCGTAATCCCTTTTAATGGGGGTAGAGCGCAAAACCGCTTAGTGTGTTTTACCGTACAAGTGTACGTGAGCTATGTTGTGCATAGCACAAAATAATTTGTTTGGATGATTGGTGCGTGTGTTACATAAGCATACACATTCATTCATGGTTTAAATGTGGTAACTGCGCACAAGAGATGTGAATACCATTGTGATAAGTGTGTTTATTTTGTTAACAGTTGTATGTGAGAGTACAAGTGTAAGGGAGTAAAGAAACTCCCAGGGAACTAAAACCCCAACAATATATAAATGTAAAACTGTGTGTTGTATTTTGATAAAAAAATATGTATATATATATACGATATAGTGATTCATGAAAGGGTATGAAACCGACATAGAACCTAGTGAGAATAAGATTCCCTAGGTAACAAGATTTAAGTGAATGGAAATAATTGATAGACGAAGTTCTATCCCTTGGAGATGTTATGATCATGATTAGAATGATTAAAAAGATAGAAAATTGGAAATGAGTGATTTACTCGATGCTTGAAATTGAAGTGGGAGGTGAAACTTGATTTCATGAGATCAAGGGAAGCCGAACACAAATTGGGGTGGAAGGATAGTTCGACACTGATGCTGATCACATCAGGGTTGGATGACTCTTGAAGCTCCCTGTAAGTGGTCACAAATAACCACGCTAAGAAAGATGCAAAGATCATAAATTGGACTTGGAGTTGTGTTGCGTTTTCAAAAAGGATTTTCAATTGGTATTTCCAAAACAGTCGATTGATATTTTGAATAGAGAATTCTCTTATATACTTAACCTAGTAAAGAATATTTTTGTAGTACTTGCTCAATTAAGTGATTATTTTGATCCTTTGTCTTCGGACCGGTGACATGAGAAGTATATATGTTAAAAATTAAGTGATTGTTTTGATCTCCCAAAGGAACGGGGACCAGAAGGTGTCCATCGCGACCGGGTTCTGCGGGATCACAGTGTATATAAAAGATATTTTTGGTTGCCATACATGCTAAGACATGTTGTGTGGTATGTGTAATAAATATTATTTTGACCTTGAGTCCTAATGTGGTTGAGTTCCGAAAGTTGTTATGTTACCTAGACCTATGTGTCTAAATGTTGTTATGTTACCTAGACCTATGTGTCTAAATGTTGTTATGTTACCTAGACCTATGTGTCTAAATGTTGTTATGTTACCTAGACCTATGTGTCTAAATGTTGTTATGTTACCCAGACCTGAGAGTCTAAGGGTTGTTATATAAGTACAATGTTGTTAAGATACCCGGACCGTTAATTCCGAGGTTATCATGTAAGTATGTTATGTTATGTATGGATGTGTATATGTTACCCGGACCGTGAGTCCGAGGGTGTTATGTGAAAGTATGGTTGGTTATGGAAGTATTATTTTGTAAGTAATCCCCCTGTTCTAATTCAATTGATGCATGGGAAGTGTGAACTTCGAGGACGAAGTTCTTTTAAGGGGGGTAGATTGAAATACCCCAAACCTTGATATGTTGTTTAAATGTTGAACTATGGTATTTAAAGGCTAAAAAGTGCCTTATAAATGTCAGTGTACAATTTAAATCATAGTAAAAACATGATAAAACACTAAGACACAGTTTGAGCAAAAACATGCTCTAAGCTTGGAGTGAACTTAGTTAGGACCCAAAGAGCCTACCAAGACTTGATAACATTCAATTATGATTTAATAAGGCTAATTAAGTCCTTAGGAGACTTTGGTAGACAACTAAACCAAACAAAACACAAATAAATACCTTAAAGCCAATATTGGCGAAAATGTGCTCTAAGCTTGGGATAAGTTTGGTTAAGGCCTAAAAGGCTTACCAAGAATTTATTTGTATGTTAATGAACATATTAAACCAATTACTAAAGAAAACCTAGCTTGAAAACAAGTTAAAACATAAAATGTGCTTTAAGGAGTCTTAAAGCACATTTTTGAATAATTGTCTTGTAAATGAGTTTTGAGAGACTAAATGTCCATCATTACTCTTTAATTAACATGTGTACTACTTAGTATCACATTAGGAAGTTTAAATCAATGGGAAATCAAAAATTTCACAATTATGTGCCTTGGTTAGTGAATAGTGCCCAAATAGTGCTAGTTTCGACTTAAGTCAACTTAGCTTAATTAAATGGTCAACATAAGTCATGAAATGCCCTATTATAGGAAGGGGGCCGGTTTCCTAAGTGGTGAATCACCACCATGTACAAGATAAGTAAAGAAAAGAAGGAAAAGTAAGTAAAAAGAAGAAATTACCTTTATATGATAAATATCTTCAAAAGTAGACCTCTCACCTCACTTTCTTCTTTCTTTCTTAATTCCCACCGATTTCTTCTTCTTCTCCCAAGCTCCATCGGTTTTGCTACAGCAAGTAGCTATTCTCCAACTTCCATTCCTTGTAACTTCTAGCTCCATGGTCCAAATTCAATTTCAAGACTACCTTTGTCTTAATTAGAGTGAGCTCTTCATTTTCCTCTTTTCAAATCTTCAAGAACTCCATTTTGGTGCCATGAAGAATCTCCATTGAAGGAGCTTGAGCTCACCTTTCCATGCCTTGTCATTCTCCTTTGCTTCAAGGTAAGGAAAACCAAAGAAAATCTAAGGTTCCTCTCATTTTGTACATGTCCGAAAATTTCACCTCACAAGGGTGCTTTGTTTTGCTCTTCATAGCTCCATTCCAATCTTCAAAGGACTAGGAGGAGTCCTATCTTGATTCTTATTCAAGCTCTCTTTTTATTCCAAGGTAAAACAACTATCCTAATGTGTAACACCCCTACTACGCACTTAACATTAAATGAAATCGTAGCGGAAAAATAACTAAACAATAACTAAACGACTTGGAGCTACAACGCCGACAACCACCCACGTGGTTAACAAGGCAGAATAAATACAAGTGTACCGGTCTGATGATCAGACTCCCGAGCATTAGGTACTAACATCCACGCATATATATACATAACCAACATACCGAGTATTTAATACAAACTGTCACTGTATACTGTACACATGATCTCCACTGTCAACTGTAACACGAACAGTACCAAAATATAACGCCACGGGAGCACAGGTGCATCCCGGGCCCAACATCCAAAATAATCAAAAGTATGACATAACCTTGATCTACAACCACTCTGCTTCCTCGATCCTCATCCTGCAGTAAAAATATGAAGCCCCCCGAGGGGCCACACCCTTGGCTGGTATGGTTTAACGCGCACCCATCGGCTACCGGATACAATACGCGCAACTATTGTCATGATGACATGGCATTCTTTGAACACATAACATTACATATGGCATACAATAATATTGCCTAGCACAACATCACATACAAATGAATACCTTTCCACACAATAACAAACCAAGAAGGTTTAGCAACATAAGAAGCCTAGAGAATGGTTTCACTCTCATGTAAGCTTGTTACACACTCATTACCGTTCTGTTATTCGAACGAGTAACTTAAGGTCAATAGATGGTTCGGATATTGTGACCCGAACACACCAACCAACACATTCCCCACTTTACCGACCATAAGTCATAATAGTAAGCTTTGGAGGAAGCTAGCGGAGATCGAACGCCAATGAAGGAGAACAATCTTAACAACATAAGAGTCGAATCTGATACAGATATCTACTCTTAAACTTACATGCATGACCGGACAACCGATTCCTCACTTCCCAGTTAGCACTTGTTAGAAGTTCAACAGTGGAACTTAACAAACAATTCACAACAAGTGGTAAGTCACGTTAGACACACCAAGGGAAATGAGTCACATCATAACATCACAATATGAACAACTGTAAACTCATTTCATGATTAAGTCTTTAACTCATAAACACAGAAAAACAACACACACAAGCTGGTGTAAACCGGTAGGCAACAGACTGCAAGAAACCATACCTTGGTCCTTGCTTCGATTGATTTTCACCGTAGGCCACTCCTATACATAATTAAGAATGTCGGTTAATTAACTACTTAACTTCAAATTTACTAAGTGTTTAACATGTTTTATGACATGTTTTAATGCCCAAACTTCCTTGATTACCTACATTATACCCCCTAGGGTTAACTACTTAAGCCATACTTTGTTTTTTTTTCCAAGTTTAGGTCCGACCGAACTTACCGACCGACCTTACACAAGGTCGGTCCATTCCAGAGCACACCTTACCGTGAAAAATCCTACTCCGACCTTGCATGTTCGGTCACAAGTTCGGTCTATTCCCGAGAGTTTCTTTCCTTTGAAAATTCAGGCCCGACCGATCTTGGCAAGTCCGGTCGCAAGATCGGTCGATTCCCGAGACTCTCTTACGTACAAAAATTTAGGCATGACCGACCTTGTAAGTCCGGTCCCAAGGTCAGTCTATTCCAGAGACTCAATCCATACTAAAAATCCATGCCCGACCGACCTTGTAAGTCCGGTCCCCAAGGTCGGTCCATTCCAGAAACCATTTCTCGCAGGGTAAACTGGGCTCGACCGACCTTGCAGGTCCGGTCCCCATGGTCGGTCTGCTCCAGACCCTTGTTTTAAATTGCCCATTTGACTCCAAACTTCACCTCATATATCCTAGTATGTTCTAACCTTATTTGGGCACTTCAAACACACCTTAAGACCTCCATAAAACTCCTTAAATCATTCACTAAAATCCTCCTCAAGCATTACACAACTTCTTATAAAAAGGATTACACTTGTAATGTTTTTCACTAAGTTTCTATGTGGTGTTTCATACCTATAACTTCCACTACTTCCAAATGTTTTCTCACCACTAAAACATCATCTCCCAAGCATCTTTTCTTCCTAACCAAACTCCTTGAATACCTCTACAAGTTCATAGCTCCTCCATGCAACAAATCACTTCTTCATTATTCACCAACATTGCACAAGTCCTAAATACAATCTCATCATGATCTTGAACTATCCCAAAGCACTCATTTGCATTCTAAACCCTCTAAAACATTGCCTAGGTCCTTTTTACATCTTAGAATACCTTAATGAATGTTCTTTCACTAATAGAACACTTAACCATTCTAAACATTTCCTAACTTACCAAACTCATTTTAAACACTTAGAACTTCTTGTTTATTACCTAAATTTTGACATGAACTCTCCTTGAACATTGCTAAGCCAAAACACATTGTTTTCACCATTGAACAATCAAGAACACTAAAATCCATCAAACACATTCTTATACACAAACTTCACTCATTTAGCACTACATCACAATATAGTGCATAATTTAAATTGCTTGGCACTTAGGCCCTTAAATAGCATGGCTCTTAGGCCCTTAAATGCATAAATCATAAACACTGAATTTCCCACATTATTTTGCCTTTGACCTGCAAATACACCAACAATCATGCCTTTTACTAAGCCTTTGAGAACATTTTACTAAGTCATTCACCATTGGCTCCTTAGATCATTTTAATAAGCAACATAAGCTCATTCCTCCTAAGACTTTAAACCTCATTAGGTTAGCACATTTACCTCTTTTCCTCACAACTTCTTTCTTGTTTCCTTGACTAAATAGGCAAGGCTTTTAGTTGCTTGTCAACTTCTAAACATTATACAAATGATAAAATGAGTACACAAGCTTTATGCTTCATCTCATTGTAAACCCTAGATTATACATTGTTTTAAAACATTAAGATAAATGTTTTACCTTGGATACAAAAGAGAGTTTAGATATGTAGCAAGAGAGGACTCCACCTAGTCCATGAAAGGTTGAAATGAAGCTAGAACAAAGCAAGGTAAGGGCACCATTAGTGGTGATTTTCGGACAACATAAAAACATGAAGGAAGTGTTATTTTTCTTTGAGTTTCCTTACCTAAAAGCAAAGGAGAACAACAATATGTGAAAAAATGAGCTCAAGCTCCTCCCATGGAGATTCTTCTTGGCACCAAAATGGAGCTCTTGAGATTTTAAAAGGATAGAATTGAAGAGCTTGATGAGAGGAAGAGAATGGTGGTCTTAGAATTTGATTTGGCAAAGTGAGCTAGGAGATATAAGAGGTCAAAGATGATATTGTGTGTGGTACTATTGCAAACCGTGAATGGAGAGCAAGAAGAAGATAGAAGAGAGGTTGAAGACGTGGGAAATGAAGAGGGAAATGAGAGAATGAAGATAAGTTTACTTTTAAGAGATATTTATATGTTAAAGCAAATGGTGCTTTTACTTTAACTCTTTACTTAGGTTATTTTTTCCTTGTAAGTGTGGTGAGTCACTAAGAAAACCGGCCCCCATATTATAACAAGGGGTATTTTAGTCTTTGTTGACCAATTGTCACACTTATAATGACATATGTTATAAACTTGCTTATTTTGTTACTATTCACTAAAACAAGGCACATAGATGTGAAATTTTTGATTTCCCATTGATATAGACTTCCAAATGTGATACTAAGTAGTACACATATTAATTAAAGAGTAATGATGGACATTTAGCCATTCAAAACTCATTTACAAGACAATTTTTCGAAAATGTGCATTAAGACTCCTTAAAGCACATTTTGTGTTTTAACTTGTTTTCAAGCTTGGTTTTCTTTGGTAATTGGTTTAATATGTTCATTAGTATATAAATAAGGTCTTGGTAAGCTCACTAGGTCTTAACCAAGCTTATCCCAAGCTTAGAGCACATTTTAGCCCTAATTAACTTTGAGGCATTTATTTGTGTTTTCTATGGTTTAAATTGTTTACTAATGTTTCTAAGACTCTTTTTAGTCTTAATATACCATATTTAAATGCTTAACAACACACTAAGGTTTGGGGTATTTCAATCTACCACCCTTAAAAGAACTTTGTCCCCAAAGTTCATACTTCCACATATCCTAAATATTAGAACACGGGAATACATATAAATAATACTTCCATAACAACATCGACAACATACTTACATAACATCGGACACAAGGTCCATACAACAACATCATACAACATCATTCAGACATAACGGTCTGTAACATAACAACATAACATAGACGATGTATTTAAATACACGTCGTACACATACAACCGAAACGGCTCTACCCCCCTTAAAATAGGGGTACGCCCCGTACCCTATACATACAAATACTAAGAAGTAAACAATGATGGGTACTTCGCCTTCATCTTATCTTCCAGCTCCCAAGTGGCCTCCTCAACGTCCTAGTTAGACCAGAGAACCTTCACCAGTCTCACTGACTTATGGCGAGTGTCTCGAGTCTTAGTATCCAGAATCCGTACCGAAGTCTCCACTGATCGCATGGCCAGCTCTAAGGTTAGCCTTTCAGGCTGAAGTACATGAGACGGATGAGACATATATTTCTTCAACTGGGACACATGAAATACATCATGTACCTTGCCCAGCCCGGCGGGTAAATCAAGTCTGTAAGCTACCGGGCCGATCCGCTCCATCACAACATAAGGCCCCACATATTTTGGGCTCAACTTGCCTTTCTGGCCAAAACGAAATACTCCCTTCATGGGGGATACCCTAAGAAATACCTGATCGCCCACGGCGAACTCCATGTCACGTCTGCGCACATCGGCGTATGATTTTTGCCTATCCTGAGCTGCCTTCATGTTAGCCCGGATCTGGCAAACCTCTGCCTGAACTTGTTCCAGACACTCTGGTCATATAATGACCGTCTCACTCGACTCATCCCAGCATAATGGCGTGCGGCATGGTCTACCATACAATGCCTGGAAGGGAGACATCTTGATCGAAGCATGGTAACTGTTGTTGTAACTAACTCGATCAGATGTAACTTATCAATCCAGCTGGTCTGAAAGTCAAGTGCACATGCACGTAACATATCCTCAAGTGTCTGGATGGTACGCTCACTCTGACCATCAGTCTGTGGGTGGAACGCTGTACTCAGCTTCAGCTCGGTACCAAGCGCTTCCCGTGTGGATTTCCAATACCTTGAGAGGAATCTGGTATCCCTGTCAGACACAATTTTTTCGGTACCCCATGATGTCTTACAATCTCTCTGTCGAAGAGTCTGCTAGTTTTGCCACTTTCCGGTGTCCTTCATCGGTATGAATCGAGCCACCTTGGTTATGCTGTCAAAACAACCCAAATCATATTCAGACCTCACCCTTGTAGGCGGAAGCCCTACTACGAAGTCCATAGAAATGTCATGGAACTTCCACTCAGGCCTACATTTGCCTAACCATACCACCAAGGCCGGTCGTGCTCAAACTTGACCTTCTCGCAAGTGAGACACCATACAATACAGAATCATTTACATCCTTTTCATTCCAGTCCACCAAAAATAACGTTTCATACCCTTGTACATCTTTGAAGCTCCGGGGTGAATCGAGCGTAGGAAACTGGGATTCACTCAGTATGCGCTCCTTCAGTTTCAGCGCTACTCCTCGGATACACATCGGGTCGCATTCAGCCTAATCAGGTCATCATCGTGGAGTCGGAAGTCGTACTTCTGACCCTCGAATGTGCCATCAATAAGCTCTGCCTGATCTCCAACATATACTGATCCGTCATCTGAGCACTCCGCACCTCTTCAACCAAGCCAGTATGAGAGACTAGCGAATGGAGAGAGTGTCTCGGCGACTCAATGCGTCAGCTACCACATTTGCCTTACCCCTCTTTATAACTGTAAATTGATGTCGTAGTCGTTTAAGAACTCGACCCACCTTCTTTGTCTCATGTTCAACTCCTTCTGAGTGAACAAGTACTTTAAACTTTTGTGGTCAGAATAAATTGTCACACTTACCCCATACAAATAATCGCCATATCTTCAATGCAAAGACAATGGCACCCAGTTCTAAATCGTGGGTAGGTAGTTCTCTCGCATGCTTCTTCAGCTGTCGGGAGGCGTACGCTATGACCTTCCCGTGTTGCATCAATACACAACCCATACCTCTGCCTGATGCGTCGCAATAGACCTCAAAACCATCTGGACCGTCTAGTATAGTCAGGACTGGTGCAGATGTCAGGGCATCCTTGAGACTCTGGAAAGAACTCTCACAGTCGACTGTCCACTCGAATGGTGCATCCTTCTTCATCAAGGAGTCATCGCTTCGAGACACTGGAGAAGTCCTTCACAAACCTCCTATAATAACCTGCCAGACCGAGGAAGCTCCTAATATCGGTAACTGTCTTCGGCCTAGGCCAGGTGCGCACTGCATCAATCTTTGCTGGATCAACAGCGATCCCGGCCTCAGAAATCACATGACCAAGAAAGGACACTTGGTTCAACCAAAACTCACATTTTGAAAATTTAGCATACAACTGATTCTTTCTCAATGTTTGTAACACATTTCTCAGGTGACTTTCATGCTCACCTCTCGATTTCGAGTACACAAGAATATCGTCAATGAAGACTACCACTAACTTGTCCAACTGATCTTGGAACAAGCGGTTCATCAAGTCCATGAACTTTGCTGGTGCATTGGATAAACCAAACGGCATAACCGTAAACTCATAGTGTCCATATCTTGTTCTGAATGCGGTCTTCTCAATGTCACTGTCACGGATGGCAATCTGATGGTATCCGGATCGCAGATCTATCTTGGAGAATACTGATGCTTCTCTCAACTGATCAAACAAGTCGTCGATGCGTGGTAAAAGATAACGGTTCTTCACCGTAACTGCATTCAGCTCTCGATAGTCAATACACAGGCGGAGACTAGCGTCCTTCTTCTTCACGAAGAGGACCGGCGCTCCCCATGGTGAAACGCTAGGGCGGATAAACCCCTTGTCGAGTAGGTCTCTCAGCTGCTGCTTGAGCTCTGTCATCTCTGCTGGAGCCATACGATAGGGCGCCTTCGCAGTTGGTCCGGTACCCGGAACCAAATCAATTTCAAACTCAACTTCCCGTGCTGGCGGCATGCCCGGCAGTTCCTTAGGAAATACATCAGGGAACTCCGACACTACCGGCACATCTGGGCTAAACTCTGGGTCTCTCTCTATGTCTTGGACATAGCAGAGGTATACATCATTCCCTCGTCGTAGTTCACGATACATAGCCATGGCGGTGATGATCTGAGTCGAAGGCTCCCTGGGCCTCTGACGGTAAGATATGGTAACCCTAGACGGACTCCGAAGAAGCAGACAATGCTCGGCACACAGGATTCTGCCCTTGTACCGCTCCAACCAGTTCATCCCGACAATCACATCAAAACCAAGTCCGTCGAACTCTATCAAGTCGATCGGAAACTCTTCATCTCTGATTCGAAGAACAACATCTCGGTGGTAGCGGGTACACCTGATCCGCTCTTTCGACGGGAGAGTGACTAGAAAGTCTGGCATCTCATCACCGTCTAACCCCAGCCTCTTCGCAAAGGATAGCGAAATAAATGTGTGTGAGCCTCCGGAGTTGAACAAGATCGTAGCGTCCACGCCATTGACTGGAAAGGTACCGGTGAGGATTGTGCCGCTCTTGCCGGCTTCTGCCTCATCGCAGACACTCAGTATACCTCCCGTTCTGAGTGCACAGCCTAATTCATTGGCAAACTAATAAGTATTGCGTAACAACACGGTTGATATACTTCAACAACTCCACTTTATTCATTAACACACTCTTCTTATATCATACGTTGGTTTACACTATTGAAATAACTAACACATATATAACATCCTTAACATACACTGGCTTAACACATTACATAAATATATAAGGCTTTAAAACTGTCTGAAGGTCAAATTCAAACGTCTGGGTTTCATGTGTGGCATTGATCACTGCCGACGGTGCGGTATTCAGTTTGATCTTCCTGATGCCAAGATATAGCATCCTCGACTGCCCACCCATGACTAGCACATCTCCTGATTTCAACACTAACTTCTTTACGAGGTCAGCATGCTTCTGCTCGCCATATACAAACACTGTGGTGTCACCAATGGACCAAGACACCACGGGTACCCCCTTACTTAAAGACTCGGGTGACTCGTCCTTATCTTGGTGTAAACCTAATCGTCCACCTTTCTGGTAGAAGTTCACAATGCATAAATCCGCTTTAACACTTGGAATTGAATCCGTTTCAAACTTGTGAGCAATTCCCACGGCGTGGTTAACGACCGCAAGGAACTCCCCAGGTATCATCGGTACAGTTGCTCCTCCATCTTCGGCTCGCACTTCTTGATATGTCTTGGTGTAAGGATTCCAGTCCTTACCCATGCACATCATCTTCAATTTCATTCTCAATCCACTCGGGTATTCGGGTGTGTAGAATCCTCTGGGTGTTGCTCCCAGTTCATTGCATCGTCTGACGATGTGGATTTGTGCTTCCGGTGTCACGTATCCATTTAAGAGTATCATACCTGGTTGGATGACCTGACATTGCTCCATTGGAAAGTCGGTGATGTTGATGGTGGTTTCTTCAGGGTTTGGTGTGGGTGGGATTGGATAACAAATATTGAAGGCTCCTTTAAGTTCAGAATTATCTAATTAGGTAACTTTCACATTATATTTTAACTCCTTACTCACATGGTAGTACACTTAGACTCACTAACACACATACATGAAATGCAGTATGCAATCACTTATTTCACTCAACAGTTTAGGCGGTACCTGGTCCAGTAGAGGGCCCTGGCGCCTCAGACCGGTCCACCACATGCAGGGTGGCCTTGCTAGGTCCCGACCCTTTCCCCTTCTGAGAATCAGTGTTCCTCTGATCTGGGGTGGCTGGTTAGCCGTCTTCGGGCCATCAGTGGTCACTGTGGCCTTACCCTTCCACTGCCCCTTGGGCTTGTTGACTCTGCTGTTGGGGTTCCGGTAACACTCATAGTCACGGTGACCCCACTTCTCGCAGTAGTGACAGTGCACGTCATTTCCTTTGCAGTCCTTGCCGGGGTGGTCTCCGTTACACCACTTACAGTAGTAGTGGCGCTCCGGTCCAGAACCCGTGCTAGCTGCTATCACAGTACACAATCAATACTTACTTCATGACTTAACAACATACACTTCAACTTGACACACATGATTAAAAAATTACCCTTAGGCGGGTAAGAGCGTAGGGGTTTCGCCGCATATGCATATGTGAGCTTCAGTGGCTCCTCATCTGTGGTGGTTTGGGCTTGGCCCTTGTCACCCTGGTGCTGACTCTTCTGGGGCTGGGGATAAGGCTTCTTCTTCTTCTTTCCTCCCCCGTACCCCTGCGGACTCTGGCCCTCGCTCGTGGCCTTGCGCTTGTGCGCGTTCTCCTCGTCCCTCAGACGGACGGTAATCTCAACCTTAGCAGCGGCATGATAGCACTCCTGAATTTAGGATGTCAGTCATGCCCCGCAAAACATACTCACAAACTCACATTAATACTCACTTATGGATTACACTTATTCACATCACACTGTATTCTAATTACCTGCAATTAGTATACTCAGTGGCCCCATCCCATAGCGAAGACGGTGGCTGAGACCGTTGTAGAAACTGTTTACCAGCACCCGGTTCGAGTATCCCAGGTCCGGTAACAGGTGGATAAGGCCGGTGAAGGCAGTGTAGTAGTCATCGACCGACATCTTATCCCCCTGCCTCAGACTATCCAGCTCCAGGCGCTTAGCCTCTTGAACATGCACAGGGTAATACTTGGCTCGCAGCAGAGCCGTATACTCTCTCCAACCAAACTGAGGATCCGCCATCCGGTCCTCTCTCACAAGCTTCCTCCAACTTTGTGCCGAACCCTTCAGGTAGTAAGCGGCAAGACGGACCTTGGCCCCAACAGGCACATCCAAGGTCTCGTAGGCGGTCTCCAACTCGGAGATGTACGCCTCAAGCTTACGCGGGTCGGTCTCCCCATGAAACGACAGGGGTCTCAAGTCTGCCAATGCCTTGACCCAGTTGGTCTCTCGTGGCGGTGGCGGTAATGGTTGAACTTCAGGCTGTTGCCCCTGCTGAATTGCAGCAACTAGTTGTGGGACCATCTGGGCTACGACGGCCGCTACAGCATCGGCCATGACTTGTGCCGTAGGGTTCTCCCCCTGGTTCCCAGTATCACCAATGCCGCGCCCGCGGCCTCGACCTCGTGGTCTACCTGACATCTAAATTCACACGAACATTATTAGCATTGTGCTTGCACACTTATCGGTTCTAACGGTTGTAACATTTCCCGACAATAAGGTATCTCCACACTTGGTTAGTGGTTAACCTTTCCATAACTTCTCACTTAGGTAACTGTGGTTAGGTTTCCTAACTCGGTATATTCCTAAGCTCGGTATTCTAGTCATCAGAGCGATACTTCGCTCTGGTACCACTTTTTGTAACACCCCTACTACGCACTTAACATTAAATGAAATCGCAGCGGAAAAATAACTAAACAACAACTAAACGACTTGGTGCTACAACGCCGTCAACCACCCACGTGGTTAACAAGGCAGAATAAATACAAGTGTACCGGTCTGATGATCAGACTCCCGAGCATTAGGTACTAACATCCACGCATATATATACATAACCAACATACCGAGTATTTAATACAAATTGTCACTGTATACTGACACATGATCTCCACTGTCAACTGTAACACGAACAGTACCAAAATATAACGCCACAGGAGCGCAGGCGCATCCCGGGCCCAACATCCAAAATAATCAAAAGTATGACATAACCTTGATCTACAACCACTCTGCTTCCTTGATCCTCATCCTGCAGTAAAAATATGGAGCCCCCGAGGGGGTCAGCAACCCTTGGCTGGTATGGTTAACGCGCAGCCCATCGGCTACCGGGATACGTGCAACTAATTGTCATGATGACATGGCATTCTTTTAACACATAACATATACATATGGCATAGCAATAATATTGCATAGCACAACATCACATACAAAGTGAATACACTTTCCACAATAACAAACCAAGAAGGTTTAGCAACATAAGAAGCCTAGAGAATGGTTCACTCTCATGTTAATCTTGTTACACACACTCATTACCGTTCTGTTATTCGAACGAGTAACTTAAGTCATAGATGGTTCGGATATTTTGACCCGAACACACCACACAAACACATGTTCCCACTTAACCGATCATAAGTTAGAATAGGTAAGCTTTGGAGGAAGCTAGCAGGAGATCAAACGCCAAATGAAGGGGAACAATCTTAACAACATAAGAGTTGAATCTGATACAGATATCTACTCTTAAACTTACATGCATGACCGGACAACCGGATTCCTCACTTCCCAGTTAGCACTTGTTAGAAGTTCAACAGTGGAACTTAACAAACAATTCATAACAAGTGGTAAGTCACGTTAGACACACACAAGGGAAATGAGTCACATCATAACATCACAATAATATGAACAACTGTAAACTCATTTCATGATTAAGTCTTATAATGTCATAAACACACAGAAAAACAAACAACACACAAGCCGGTGTAAACCGGTAGGCAACAGACTGCAAGAAAACCATACCTTGGTCCTTGCTTCAATTGATTTTCACCGTAGGCCACTCCTATACATAATTAAGAATGTCGGTTAATTAACTTACTTAACTTCAAATTTACTAAGTGTTTAACATGTTTATATGACATGTTTTAATGCCCAAACTTATCCTTGATTACCTACATTATACCCCCTAGGGTTAACTACTTAAGCCATACTTTGTTTTTTTTTCCAAGTTAAGGTCCGACCGACCTTACACAAGGTCGGTCCATTCCAGAGCACACCTTACCGTGAAAAATCCTACTCCGACCTTGCATGTTCGGTCACAAGTTCGGTCTATTCCCGAGAGTTTCTTTCCTTTGAAAATTCAGGCCCGACCGATCTTGGCAAGTCCGGTCGCAAGATCGGTCGATTCCAGAGACTCTCTTACGTACAAAAATTTAGGGATGACCGACCTTATAAGTCCGGTCCCAAGGTCGGTCTATTCCAGAGACTTAATCCGCACTAAAAATCCATGCCCGACCGACCTTGTAAGTCCAGTCCCCAAGGTCGGTCCGTTCCAGAAACCATTTCTCGCAGGGTAAACTGGGCTCGACCGACCTTGCAGGTCCGGTCCCCAAGGTCGGTCTGCTCCAGACCCTTGTTTTAAATTGCCCATTTGACTCCAAACTTCACCTCATATATCCTAGTATGTTCTAACCTTATTTGGACATTTCAAACACACCTTAATACCTCCATAAAACTCCTTAAATCATTCACTAAAATCCTCCTCAAGCATTACACAAGTTCTTGTAAAAAGGATTACATTGTAATGTTTTTCACTAAGTTTCTATGTGGTGTTTCATACCTATAACTTCCACTACTTCCAAATGTTTTCTCACCACTAAAACATCATCTCCCAAGCATCTTTTCTTCCTAACCAAACTCCTAGAATACCTCTACAAGTTCATAGCTCCTCCATGCAACAAATCACTTCTTCATTATTCACCAACATTGCACAAGTCCTAAATACAATCTCACCACGATCTTGAACTATCCCAAAGCACTCATTTGCATTCTAAACCCTCTAAAACATTGCCTAGGTCCTTTTTACATCTTAGAATACCTTAATGCATGTTCTTTCACTAATAGAACACTTAACCATTCTAAACATTTCCTAACTTACCAAACTCATTTTAAACACTTAGAACTTCTTGTTTATTACCTAAATTTTGACATGTACTTTCCTAGAACATTGCTTAGCCAAAACACATTATTTTCACCATTGAACAATCAAGAATACTAAAATCCACAAACACATTCTTATACACAAACTTCACTCATTTAGCACTACATCACAATATAGTGCATAATTTAAATTGCTTGGCACTTAGGCCCTTAAATAGCATGGCTCTTAGGCCCTTAAATGCATAAATCATAAACACTGAATTTCCCACATTATATTTGCCTTTGACCTGCAAATACACCCTACAATACATATGCCTTTTACTAAGCCTTTGAGAACATTTACTAAGTCATTCACCATTGGCTCTTTAGATCATTTTAATAAGCAACATAAGCTCATTCCTCCTAAGACTTTAAACCTCATTAGGTTAGCACATTTACCTATTTTCCTCACAACTTCTTTCTTGTTTCCTTGACTAAATCGGCAAGGCTTTTAGTTGCTTGTCAACTTCTAAACATTATACAAATGATAAAATGAGTACACAAGCTTTATGCTTCATCTCATTGTAAACCCTAGATTATACATTGTTTTAAAACAAATAGTGTTTTACCTTGGATACAAAAGGGAGTTTGGATATGTAGCAAGAGAGGACTCCACCTAGTCCATGAAAGGTTGAAATGAAGCTAGAACAAAGCAACGTAAGGGCACCATTAGTGGTGATTTTCGGACAACATAAAAACATGAAGGAAGTGTTATTTTTCTTTGAGTTTCCTTACCTAAAGCAAAGGAGAACAACAATATGTGAAAAAATGAGCTCAAGCTCCTCCCATAGAGATTCTTCTTGGCACCAAAATGGAGCTCTTGAGATTTTAAAAGGATAGAATTGAAGAGCTTGATGAGAGGAAGAGAATGGTGGTCTTAGAATTTGATTTGGCAAAGTGAGCTAGGAGATATAAGAGGTCAAAGATGATATTGTGTGTGGTACTATTGCAAACCGTGAATGGAGAGCAAGAAGAAGATAGAAGAGAGGTTGAAGACGTGGGAAATGAAGAGGGAAATGAGAGAATGAAGATAAGTTTACTTTTAAGAGATATTTATATGTTAAAGCAAATAGTGCTTTTACTTTAACTCTTTACTTAGCTTATTTTTTCTTTGTAAGTGTGGTGAGTCACTAAGAAAACCAGCCCCCATATTATAACAAGGGGTATTTTAGTCTTTGTTGACCAATTGTCACACTTATAATGACATGTTATAAACTTGCTTATTTTGTTACTATTCACTAAAACAAGGCACATAGATGTGAAATTTTTGATTTCCCATTGATATAGACTTCCAAATGTGATACTAAGTAGTACACATATTAATTAAAGAGTAATGATGGACATTTAGCCATTCAAAACTCATTTACAAGACAATTTTTCGAAAATGTGCTTTAAGACTCCTTAAAGCACATTTTGTGTTTTAACTTGTTTTCAAGCTAGGTTTTCTTTGGTAATTGGTTTAATATGTTCATTAGTATATAAATAAGGTCTTGGTAAGCTCACTAGGTCTTAACCAAGCTTATCCCAAGCTTAGAGCACATTTTAGCCCTAATTGACTTTGAGGCATTTATTTGTGTTTTCTATGGTTTAAATTGTTTACTAATGTTTCTAAGACTCTTTTTAGTCTTAATATACCATATTTAAATGTTTAACAACACACTAAGGTTTGGGGTATTTCATAATGTGTTAAGACAATATATATAACCTAGGGTTTGTAAATGAGTTTAAGCATGGAGCTTGAATGCTCATTGGTTTTACTTGTGTATTGATTAGAACATTGACAAGTAAGCAAGTCCTCTTGCCGATTTCCAAACAAGGAAGAACAAGAGTGTTCAAGTAAAAATCTTGAAGAAAAGAGGTAAATAACTATCTCAATGTAGTTTAAATGCCTTAGGAAAAATGAGTTTGAGTTGCTTAATAAAATGCCTAAGGAGCCAATGACAAATGAGCTAGTGAATAATTCTTAAGGAGATTATTAAAGGGCATATATGATGTTGAGTGTATTTGCTGGTCAAAGGCAATATATATGTGTGGGAAATTCAGTGTTTAAGGTTCATGTTATTTAAGGGCCTAAGAGCCATGTTATTTAAGGGCCTAAGTGCCAAGCAATTTAAGTTTATGCACTATATTATGATGTAGTGTTGTTTAAAGGTTTAGTTGTGTGTGAAGAATGTTTCTTGTGGAGATGAGTGTCTTGGATGGTTAAAGGATGAAAACAATGTGTTTGTGTGTGTTAAATGATTAAGGATTCTTGGTTGTTAAAAGATGAAAACCTAGGTTTTGGGTGTGAGAGTAGACAAGAGAAGTTATGGCAAAATGTAGTTGATAAACAAAGAAGTTTATGTGTTGTAATGAGATTTTATGACCTAGAAGGTACTAGGAATGGTTAAGTGTAAAGATGGTGACAGAAAGTGAATTAAGGTGTTCTTAAGTGTTATGATGCCTTGGGCCTAGTCTTGGATGATTTAGAAATCAAATGGGTGTTTTAAGCACACCAAGGTTATGTATGTGAAGTGCTAAGTCTTGTGCAAGTTTTGGTGATCAAAGGAAAAATAATGCCTTTGGAGTAGTGATAATGGTGGTAAGGAAACATTTTGGGATAGTGATTGTCATAGGTATAAAACACCACTTAGAAACCTAAGGAAAAGCACTACAAGTGTTTGTATTTATAAGAATTGTGTAATGCTTAAGGAAGATTTTTAATGGGTGATTTAAGGAGTTTATTGAAGTCTTAAGGTGTGTTTGAGGTGCCCAAATGAGGTTAGAACATACTAGGATACATGAGGTGAAGTTTGGAGTCAAATGGGAATTTAGAAACAAAGGTCTGGAGCCGACCGACCTTAGGGACTGGACCTGCAAGGTCGGTCGAGCTCAGTTTACACTACCGAAAAGAGTTTTTGGAATGGACCGACCTTGGGGACCGGACTTGCAAGGTCGGTCGGGCTTGTATTTTGGGTATGAATTGAGTCCCTGGAATCGACTGAACTTGGGACCGACCTTGACAAGGTCGGTCGGGCCTAAATTTTCAACAGGGAAAACTCTCGGGAATGGACCGACCTTGGGGACTGGACTTGCAAGGTCGGTCGGGGTAAAACTTTCAAACGGTAATGTGTTCTGGAATGGACCGACCTTGTGTAAGGTCGGTCGGTAAGGTCGGTCGGACCAAAACTTGTAAAAAAACAACAAACAAGAGTGACTTAAGTAGTAAACCCTAGTGGGTATAACAAGGATAATCAAGTGTGAATTAAGTAAGGAAAACATGACATGTAATCATGTAAAAACACTTAGTTATTCAAAAGTTAAATAAGTTAATTAACCGACATTACTACTCATGTTTAGGAACTACGTTTGGTGGAACTCGTATGCAGCAAGGGCCAAGGTATGGTTTTCTTGCAACCTGTGTCCTACCGGATTACACCGGCTTGTATGCCAATGTGTTTTTCTGCATGTTTGCCACGTTATAAGATAAAAGTATGTAATGAGTTTACAGTAATTCATATATGTGGCGTGTCTAGTTCCGATACCGTTTAACCTCGAAAGTGTTAAACCTTAGCTAACTGAGTCTAGGATCACTTGAGAGATCGGTATTCGGATTTAACGACCCGAACCGTGGGACGTTCTAACCATGGCTATGCATGAGTTAATTGTGTGATGTTGTGTGTGAACGTATGGACCTCCCTTGTGTGTTTAACCCAGTTGTAATACTGTATGGTGTATAGATGTGATAGGTTCCACAGTTGAGCCCTTCTATGTTTATATATATATTATGGGGGGTGAGGAATCCGGTCGTTCCGGTCGCGCGTTGTTTGGGAGTGGGTATCCATCCTTGCTTTACCTTCCTCTCTGTTATGGTTGTTTTTCCTTCTTGGATTACGATCTCCCACTATCTTACTCCAAAGCTTAACTATTCTGACTTATGATCGGTCTAGGGGGAACATGTGTTCGTGTGGTGTGTTCGGGTCACTAAATCCGATCCATCTTTAAGTTAAGTTACTCGTCCGACTATTAGGACGGTAACGAGTGTTGTATAATGAGCTTAACATGAGGGTGATATCATTCTCTAGGCACACAAGTGAATTAACTATGTTTGGGTCGGTTCCTAAAGAGAACCGTTACCTTTATGTTATGTGTTAATGTTGTACTGCAATTCTTATTGCGATGCTATGTTGTATGTACGTTATAATGTGGAATGAGTTGTTGTGTGGAGAGTGGGGATCATGGATATGAGTCCCAGTTTATTATAAGACAATTTGGAGTATAACCCGAATAGTGGGTAAGTGTCGTCTATTAAGGAAATAGCACCATTAAAGGAGAAACCCTCAAGGGTTAAGGAACACAATGAGTGATCTAATGAGTGTAGATGTGTTGACTGTCTGTTGAACCCCATTGTTGTGGGTGTGTAATGTGTTATGTGTTTATAGTTTACATGCATGGTTTAAATATAATCAACCGCATGCTTAGACGACAATTAGTTGTGCGTGGCCCGGTAGCATGCGGGCTGCGGGATTACCATACCAGCAAAGGTGCTGAGCCCCCTGGGGGGCCACCCTTTCTTCTCTTTCCTATTTCAGGTACAAGGAGTTGGAAGCCGTTCGAGAGTAGGACGGGGTAGTCGTTTGTACATGGGTAGCCATTTAAATTGTTTATGTATCGTAGGTGTAGTAAGACCGAAATTGTTATCGGCATCAGTTGGTAAACACTCGGTACAGTTGGAATGTTTATGTATATTGAATGTTAGTAATGGAAAAAGGATGGAATGTGTAGTTGCTCGGGAATCTGGTCCATCAGACCGATACAAGGTGTATGTATATGTATTAGCCTTGTTAGCCACGTGGGTGGTTAACGGCGTGTAACACCATTGAGTTAAGGAATGTGATGAGTTAAGTTTTCTGCTGCAGTTTGTTGTTAAGTGTGTTGTCATTAGTTGGGGTGTTACATTAGCTTGCACCCGTGGGAGCAGTTTCAAAACCAGTCCTCATTCTCAAGTTTGAAGAAAATCATTTTTGCCAAAGTCAGTTGGAAATTCATTTTGAAAACTCAATACAACTTCAAATTCCAATTTATGAAAATTATATCTATTACTAGCGTTATTCCTTGTGACCACTTATAGGGAGCTTCAAGTCATTCAACCTCAATGTGATCAGCATCGGTGTTGAACTATCCTTCCACCCCAATTTGTGTTCGGTTTCCCTTGATCGCTAGCAAATCAAGTTCCACCTCTCACCTCAATTCACACAATCAAATAGTCAAACATTATTTCATTTTCTATCTTTTTATCTTTCTAGTCATAATCATCAAGGCAGTACATTTCCAAATTCTAGAATTCTTTTCCTCACTTATTACTCACCTCATTAATTATTACTCCATTTATCTCCAAATAATTACCTAAGAAATTCGAAAACATAACTCCAATTAATTTACCTAAGCTATTCAATAGTATGATTCCCATTAATTCCTTACCCTTCAATCATTCACAAATCAATCAAATCAAGTCACCTAGGGGACTCAATTCCCACTAGGTTCAACATCGGTTTCATACCGATTTATACTCATCAAATCTCCCAAACGTGCTAATTTCTCAACGCCGGTTTCATACCGACTCGTATCTCATACTATTATCAATCGGGGTTCTCATTCCCCTGGAGTTTCTCTACTCCTTCCACTTCTAATCTCACAAATCACCATATTTACGCAATGAGTGAATACAAATGTTTATGTAACATAAGTACCAATCATCAAAACAAATTCTTTTGCACTATGCACATTGTAGTTTACGCGCTTATCACGTCAAAGCATACACTTTGCGGTTTTCGCTCTACCCCCCTTAAAAAGGGATTACGCCCATGTAATCTACCATGTCTTAATGTTAGCCATTGGTTTAGGCGTTCAGCCGTCATGGAGTATTTCAACTTCCATACGGTCTATCATACAATGTTCCTTGGTCAAAGGGTCTTAACCATATTGACGATTTAGTCCCTACACAAGAATTCTCATTGGAGTTTGTTTAACTCTTCACCGGGTTCGATTCTAGCCTTAGAGGCTTCAAGGCATTGATAATTAGCCATTTATTCACTAGGTATATTTCACCTTAGAACTCTGCGCCCACTAGCTTCTGCTGAGCGACCCTGATAACTTGGGTTTATTCGCCCTTCTCGTTATCCTTAATGTGTTATACATCACCTTTCCGTCCCTTTTTATATTGGAAATAAGGTTTATCAATCCACTCATGGTATTTCTTACGTACGTGAACTTAATGAGCTTCGGATTTTCTATCCGGCTCTTTGGAAATATATCGTACATACTGTTGTGTACTTCTGTGATTATTTACTTGATTCTTCCGATGGGCTGTCGGTTGAGGTTGAGCCTCTACTTAGTATGTAGTGCTTCCTCTGTTGTTGGTGGCTTCTAAATTATGCCCATTCATATGATTTTGTACAAGTGTTCTTTTCCTTGTACGACCTTGACTTTCATAAGTCTCCTTCCGCTTTTATTCCGATGGAATTCACATCTTGTGATTGTTGGTGTGTTCCACACCCTTCGTGCTTCTTTGACCTTAGGCCGCACGGTTTGTTTCTACGCTTTTGTTTAACTGGCTTGAGCCGTGTTCCTTGGTGTGTTTATACACCTTCCGTATTCGATACGGTTGATTCCTTAGCAATTGAGTACTCTTGTCCCGAAGTTAATTACTTCTGTTATCAATTTGATTCACCAAGGACACACTTCCAGTTCCTTATGCTATTACGTTAGGAATGAACATTGCCTCCTCTGTGAGGTCTCTCATCACATGGTACAGACTTCTGGCTTGTTGCCGGGTCTGTCTACCATCTCTTATTAACATCTCCATATCATTGTGTGATTATTTAGATACATTGGTCGCTTTCTGCACACCATGTCTATATTTATTTCCAACATTGGTTTCTATGGCATCCGTTATTGCTAGCTTCAGCTCATGCATTTCCACCATTTACACCTTGATTCCCCATTTATATCTTTGAGCTCATTGAGCGTTATTTACTTCACAATTCACACTGTACACATATAATGTTTCTTCTAAACTGGTTACTCTTTGGTTTTTGGCAATTGTTATAACAGCTTATTCCCGCATTACTTGGCAATAATTTTATGCTCAAGCTTCACTACATTAGTAGTACTAAAAGAGATGTATTTTCAGACATCCACAGATGGCATCCTCTTCTTTGGGATCTAAAATTTCACCGCTCTTGCGGTCCTATGATAACGAGTGGTATCCTTGTTTGTCAGTTATTAAACAATTTACCGGTGTCATTGATTCTCGATAGGTCTACAACCATTGTATCTACATATTATAGTAGGTTCGGAGCTTACTAGCTACGTTGCCTAGAAATCTGCTCATCCTAGGTTGTTCTCAAGTATTGCTTCTCCGTATATCATTAAATGGTTTAGAGGTAATATTGGGCTCCACGGTAAGATCGTCATCACGCTTCCGTTCGTTGGAGACCCTTAGGTATTTTGATATTGATCGGTACCATTTGTTAATTTAGGGTATTCTCTTGTAAGTGGGATCCCTTCGGTGTTCTAACCAAGTGTTCGTTTTAATTCTTGTGTTCTTATCACGATATTTGTTTTACACCCTTCAAGGATTGCTCCTGGGTGTTGTTAAGTGATGCTATTTCATTTGGCTAACCTATGAGTATGTTCCACTGATTACCCCGCTTTGTGGTTCTGGATTTCGAATTGTCCCGTTTAAGGTTACAACGTCTCCCGTTCTTAGGGTAGATCATGGGTACTTCTTTTATGTTTTTGACCGGTTTAATATCCTCTTCGGTGATGAATGGTATTCTTCGGTACCTTGTATGATCACTTTGGGTATTTATCCAGTTAATTGAACGTTGATGTGTTCTTGTTAGACATTTGCCTTACTGTTTTTAGGCTGGGTGTGCATTCCAGCTATCATGCATTTGCTTTAAGATTTTTGAGACATATCCAATGTCTTTACTCAACTGTTAGTGCTTCTCGCACTTCTTAATTCTTAATCATCTTCCTGGAGTGTGTTCTTGACTCCTTTAGCTTGTAAGCTTATCTGAGTTTCTTCGGTCGTTCGAGGTGTCCAACTGTTCTGGTTTGAATTTACCTTGTGGTCCGTAGTACGAAGTTGACTACTTCCCGTGTTTCGTACACCACTTGTATACATACGTGGGGTACCTTATTGGTACGTTACCACTTACCTGACTAACTCACGAATAGGTCTGTCAGGCCCATAAGCTCCTTCGGAGTGCGGTCATCCCACATCCCGTTTATGGTATACTGGTAGTGCTCGTCACACGCCTAGGTGAAGTATTCTATTGTCAACTCCTCTTGTATCATTCTACGATAACTTACCATGATTCTTCTTGTTCAGTTTTAAAATTTGAGGTTTTAAAAAGAAAAGTTTGTTTTCGAAATAAAAAAAATTGAGTTTGAAAGGAAATTTTCATTACGTCGCCATGTCTGAGGTCTTGACCAAGTCCAGCTTCTCGTTGACTGGTATGCTCTTAATACAATGGTCAGGCCATTAGGCCATTCCAAGGTTGCGTTCTTCAAATTCTTAGGATTGGTGATCCTATATTTGCTTCAATCTTCATGGTGGTACTTTAATAAGTATGTGTTGGTTGTCAAAGTTTCCAAATGGCCCTGCTATTGCTGCACTTGCCCTGGCAAGTGCGCGGGTAGGTCGGTTTTCAGGTTAACGTATACCGGTTACGGTATTGTTTCCATCCGTATTTGGTGGTTTTATTGGATCTTCCTTTGATCTTTTGATCTTAGTGATCAATTTCGTGAGTAGCCTCTCAGCGTTTTTGACATGGTTGTCGTTAATTCGGTTGCTTTCCCGATTCTTGGGGTTCTCCGTGTACTTTGCTTCATTGCTCGTTCCCACTCATTTACGGTGGTTACCGAGGCTTGACTGATCCTTAGGAACTACGTCATAGTCCTGCTAGTGTAAGTTTCATGAGTACTTTCATAGTTGTCTGAACTATGTTATTCTGGTATTACTGCATTTTGGAGTTGTAGGTTTGGAGTTATCCAACCTTGACTAATTCCTTAGTCGGTTGTATACCGTTGACGGTATTATCCAGTGTTTGCAGTCCGTAGACTGCCTTGTCTTGGGATTTATTACTCCGCCTTTTCGCTTCATTACATGGTTGTGCTTTCCTTCTTGCTGGCTGCACATGGTTCTTGTGATTGCAAAGCACGTCGCCCCATGGTGCCGTAAATTTCATTATCCTATGGTTAGGATTCTCAATCTACCGTTAATAAATGCGATTATTGTCATTCAAACGGGAACCGTCTCCGGGATTTCTGGTTCTTGGAATCTACCGTATGACAGGTTCTCTCCCTTACAAGGTTTATTCTCACAACTGTCAGATCGGGTTACCCGAGTAAGAGAGGTCTTTCCATCTCTCTGGCGTTCCTTTCCCAACTTTATAACGTGGGATGCGGAGGGCAGGTATGGTTATTGCGGGGTTCCGGTTCACATGGAAGTCCCTAACTAGTGTACCTTACACGCTAACACTCAACCCTTAGCCCTAAGTCTCTAATTCCTAACTCGGTATTTTCCTAAACTCAGTATTTCAACCATCATAGCGATACTTCGCTTTGATACCACTTTTTGTAACACCCCTACCGTTAAACAAGCCATTATCTCCTAACCCGTATCAATTACCAATAACAAGTAGCGGAATTTAACTACAACCGGTGGGTGATACAATGTCGTTAGTCATCCACGTGACTAACAAGGCCAAATCCAATTACAAATCTACTATTGGTCTGATGACTTGTATACCGAGTATTCAAACAATACTATTACATAATCTTTCATTCCATATCCATTCCAAATACATATACAAACCTCCAATCAATTCTATACCGAGTTTCTACATTCATCAAGTTTATCGATACAATTCAAACTTACAAATCAATCTTTACAATATACAAATGTTCCTAATCAACTACCCATGTTCATCCGCCATCCCCGTCCTACACTCGAACGGAATCGGCTCCAAGGTACCTGTAAGGTAAAAACGGTGCCCCTAGGGGCTCAGCAAATTGCTGGCATGAAAATCTCATACCCCGTGTGCTAATGGGGGTACGCCGACTACTTTGTCGAGAGCATGGGATTCATTTTAATTCAATCATCATGCAAGGCATTAATACATTATACGTGTACAATATTCCAAACGTTATTCAACATAGAATACAAACACTAACTAGCACATCAAGGTAGTTAGTTTGTTTCATCTAGCTCTTAGGCCTTGAGGGTTTCTACCTCACTATGCCTCAGTCACTTGTTCATTGTCTTATCCAATCTCTTGGGTTACTCTTACTCAAGCTCTCTTACTCTCAATCTCAATTCAATTTCTACAATACTCAATCTCAACTCTCAACTCTCAGGTTGTCAATTCAAACTCAACTTCTCAACTCTCAATCTCAAATTTTCAAGTCTCAATATCAAATTTTCAAAGGTATCTTTTAAGTCATTACCCATGACCTCCGGGCAGAGTCATATACAAGACTCATCACCGGGCTTTCAAATACAAGTCTTACTTCCCCGATTTCGACCCTACTCTAGGTCTAGCATGGTGGGAAGGTTCGACTATCAAACAGAACTATACTCTTAGCTCCTCAAATTCTCAAACGTTTGTATCTCTACCAGACTACTCAATATCCCAAATACTCCTCTCTCGGAGTTATAGTATAATCATAAAGATTAGCCTAGAAGTATCTCTCTCGATATCATCTAATAGCTTAGGGAATTTCTCAATGTATAGTATTCTCATAATTAAGGGTTTCCCCAACTTATTGAATACTTTTATGTTTGGGACATTTTCTTATACTGGTCGCTTCCTCATATTGTAGGTCGACTATTCTTCTAAGGGAGTTTGATGGTCCCTTATCATTCTTTTACTTCATTCAAAAGTTCATGTCTTGAACTATAACCAATCTCTTATTAGGGGTTTCAACATTTCTTTCCATTATTGATTATTTCGTGGATTGTTCATTTCCGTTCTCTAACCGTTATCGGGAGTTTACTAATCTCATACAATTCTCTCACGTTCTAGTGAGTTCATAGGTTTGCATTATTGTTATTCTTGGTTTGATAGTTTTCGTGTGCTCCTACGTTTTCATTATTTTGCGAAACGACTCTTTCTACGAGTCACTAACCAATCAATACTCATCTACGAGTCGGTCTATAACGCTAGATTAGACCGCACACTTATGCAAGGATGGTTAGTACACATAGAATGCAACAAGACATACGATCAAGGTAATAAACCACTTTCATGTTGTTATCTTGATTAAGCCGGCACACAAGCACATAAGCACACAAATCAGTGTAGCCACGTTACCATACAGGGCATGAGAAAATCATACCTTTCACCATGGTTTACTTTACCGTGTCACCTCACATTGCTCGGTTCACACTTGGTCCACTGATAACATTTCAAATGTTCTTATTAACATTAAGGTATTACGGTATGTAAATAACTACTACTCCCGTACTTACCCCGTTATCCCGTTAAGCTCATCTTTACTTTTGTTAACTTAAGTTCTCACTTCTCAATCACTTTTAGCACTTGTTTACACTTCATAGGACCTTTATATGTCACCAAACAAGTCCTAAACATCATCTAAAACCATTACCATTCAAACCCCCATCATTTAGGCACTTCAAAACACTCACAGCCATTTTCTGGGGGTGGTCCGGGACTTGGTCCTTAACCTAAGTCCCGGACCAATTAAGAATCAAACTTTCGGCACAAAAATGGGGGTGGTTCGGGACCTTTTACCCAGCCTAAGTCCCGGATCAAGGTGGGTTCTGCATTCTCGGCATGAATTTGAGGGTGGTCCGGCACTTTGTCCAAGGACCAATTCCCGGACCCTGCTAAAACCTGTAACTTATGTAATTTTTCAACTCCAATTCAACCCCTTATCCACACTCAATCTTTCCATAATCTTTCCACAAGTTTCCTACATGTTTAAACACCTTAAAACAAGCTCTAAACCGCTTCAAATCATTGGTTAAATCCACCACCCAGTTCTTGCTCAATTTCTACAATTTCAATTCTCACATTTTTCATTTTGCACACTTGTGCATTTCTAAACTCCTCTTGGTAGTTTACACTTTGCTCTCACTCATTTTGACCATTCTGAATCCTTCCTAGACAAATGCATTATCTTTACCCAAGTTCATCCTCCATTCACAAGGCCATACCCCTTAACTCTTTTCTAGAAATTCTATGTTACCAAACACCAATTATGCTACAGATTTTTTTTTTCATCTCTTCAATCCATCCTCCAACTACCATGTCAACGTAATTACTCAACTCAACTCAACCCGACGAACACCTAGATTCTCCAACTTACAAAGTCACCTAAAACACTTATTTTCTACCAAAATTTTGTCATAACTTCCCCGCAAATCTAACATACCAAAATTCATCAATTCTCACCTAAATCATCTTAAAACTAACCACACCCATAAAAGGTCCTACCAGAACACAAACTCATCAAAAATTCCATCAAACAACAACAAAACCATAATCTCAAATCACTTGGCTCCAAGGCCCTCATTTCAAACAAAATTCATAAATTTCTCCCAATCACAATCAAACACATTTATGATTTAGATTTCAATTCATATTTTGGGTTCATCCATTTATTTACCCATCGTAAATTCTAAGGCAATCAAAATAAACATTAAGGTAAGCTTTTTACCTTAATCTTCCAAGTTTCTCTTTTCTCTCCACCTCTCCTCTTTCTCTTAATTTTCGGTCATGGCATTGCAATTTTCAATACTCTAGACCAATGTTCAACTGGGAGTAATGAGTACTAATTAACTCCCTTAGATTATAAAAGCAACTCTAGAATTCAAGAAGAGGGCTTAAGACACAAAAGTTGGGCATTACCTTTGGAAGCCCTAGAATTTGTTCTTGGGCACGAATTAAGAGGGAGATCCAGCCACACTTTGGAGGTTTGAATAAGAGCACATATAAGAAGAAAACAAGGCACCTTAAGCAACCAAAATCGGTTGAACAAAGGAATGGAAGGAGATGTTGGATTTTCATAATTTTTCTTACCTTAAGTGAAAAGGGGAACTTTCTAGCTCCAGAAAATGTGGTCTTCTTCTCCAATGCGGATATAACCATGGTGGTCAACTTCACCATTTTGGATTTTCTAAAAGAGGGAAGTGTAGCCCTTGGTGAGAGGAACACAAATATGTGTTTTGTTTTTGATTTGGAGCATTTATCTGGCTTGTTCAAGAGAAGGAAGAGAGCTTCCATGGAGGGCTTGCAAAATTGCCAGAAATGGAGAAAGGGAGGAGGGAGAATACGGTGGGGAAGAAGGAGGGAAGGAAAGTGTAACACCCCAACTCAATCCAAATGTGGTCTAGCAACTTAACAGTATATATATAAACATATCGCAGTGGAATTCTTTACAAATCCAGGACCTTGCCACGGTCTGACTACAGAATATACCGAACATTAGTGCAACAACCTTAAACATTTACATATCCTTCTTACAACCCCCTCACATCCTATACATCTTACTAACTCATATTGCCATACGAGTGTACATGCACAACTCGTAGGCCACTCTTAACCCTTAACACTTGTATCCTCTTCTTACCCTCGCGACGGCCGCTTCCTGTTGTACCTGTAGTAAAAACAGCCCCCAAAGGGGGTCAGCACGAATGCTGGTACGATCCCCTCATGGCCCCCAAGCTAACGTGGCTACGACGACTAATTGTCGATAGCATGGAGGTTGATTAGATGCACAATATAATAGTAAGTGCAGTAAACAACAACTCAGATATGAACAATCAAGTTCACACACAATGAACGACTTAAATGCGTTCCCTTAATTAGAGAGTTAATTATTTAACTCCTTAAGTAATGTTCCCTCCTAATCTTAGTCCATCCTTATCTCACCTCACTCTTAGTCTTATCTTAATCTTAGAAACAACCATCCTTTAATAAGGAGTGGATGTAACTTACCTTAATCTGAATAATACAAACCATCCTTTAAAAAGGAATGGTTGCAACTTATCTTAACCTCACCTTAATCTTAATCTTAACTTAATCTTAATCTTAACGATACAAATCATCCTTTAAAAAGGAATGATTGTAACTTATCTTAATCTTAACTTATCTTAATCTTAATCTTAATAATACAAATCATCCTTTAGAAAGGAATGATTGTAACTCATCTTAACCTTAACTTATTCTCAGAATACGAACCGTTCCTGGAGGGGAATGGTTGTAGCCTAAGTCCAAACCTGGGATTTAGGTGATCCCACCGCACCATCTTAATGCCACCTACCCTGGACGGGAATCCAGCGTAGCTGAGCCGGCAACCGGCCCTAGGCTACAAGTCCGAAGACAAGTCCTTAAGCGGAGGGCGGATCTGATTCAGATACCGTCCCCCTTTTTCCTTAGCATGCATGACCGGAGATCGGTCCCGGGTTTCCTCACTCAAGTTCCAGTTAGTAGTAATCTCAAACCCTGTTTGTCGGTTAACCTCTTTCGGTTCATATCGTCCCTTATTAGGGGCGTTCCTTAGTCTCACTCAATTCCTTACTAAACATTGGTTAGTAAGTTCTCACGGTATGTTGTGTTAGTTTTCAAACATCACACAACAATACAATATATATATAATATGTTCCGGTTGCATGCTTTATCTTGTTTAGTGAGCACACAAAACAAATAGCACACAAGCCGAGGGACACCTCGTTAGCAAGCAGGTCACAAGAGAACTGTACCGTTCACCGTTGGTCGTTCGGCTGCTTACTCTCTTCCGGAGACTCCAACTCCCAAGTCCTAAAACATTCATTCAGTTTTAGGTTGTTAATCACTTAACTTAATATGACTTACTTAACTTGTTTAACTTACTTAATTCCTTAATGATCCCCACCTAACACCTCTTAGGTCTTACACTTAATCTTACAAACTTAATCTTAACTTTCAAGTTTATACTTAACTTAACTTAATCTCTTAAGTTCTTAGGGTCTCAATCATTACTACCCTACCAAAGGCATACCTTATTACCCATTGCCATTCTTAGAATTCAAAATTTCTCTTTTTTTTTTTTTTAGGCTCGACCGGACTTACCTTGCCAAGTCCGGTCCGTTCCAGTACCCTTTACCGTTTGAAAATTCTACCCCGACCGGACTTACAAGTCCGGTCCTATGTCCGGTCGATTCCAGAGACTTATTACCGTACAAAATTCAAGCCCGACCGGACTTGACAAGTCCGGTCCCATGTCCGGTCTATTCCAGAAACATTTTCCGGTATTGTAACAGAGCCCGACCGACCTTGCAAGTCCGGTCCTAAGGTCGGTCGGCTCTAGAAACTTGTTTCTAAATTCTCTTTCAACTCCAAACTTCTCCTCATATATTCTAATATGTTATAACCTCATTTGGGCACCTCAAATACACCTTAAGCCCTCCTTTAAATACCTTAAATCATCCACCAAGATCCACCTTAGTCATTATGCATTTTCCTTGTAATAATGCTAACACTTGTAATGCTTCCTCTAGGTTTCTAGGTGGTGGTTCATACCTAGTGTAACCACTATGCCAAATGTTCTCTTCACCACTATAACATCATCTCCCAAGCATCTCTCACTATCTAAAACTCTTTTTATGCCTTTACTTAAAGTTCCTTCCTAAGCTTAAGCTTCCATCCTCCAACACCTTATTTCCTTCCTAGTTGGTTACCAACATTTGCCTAAGTCCTACATGCTCAATTACATTCTCTTGATTCTTAAATCCTCCAAGGTAATGCCTAAGTCATTATAACTCATTACCACACTTTATCTCACCCCTTTTTCATCAAGACCACCTCTAAAACTTCCTAGTACTTCCTTAGTCATTAATTCCCCTTAGAACATATTCAAATCACCTTAATCATTACACCTTCTCCTTAATCTTATGCACACTTCTTATATTCCTCATCTCATGATTTTGGTGTGCTCAAAACACTCACCATTCCTCTAACTCCTCCTAGACATCTCTAGGTCATCCTAAACCTCAAGGACTCCTTAATTAACTAATCTCCACTCAAATTCCTTATAATGATTCCTAGTAAATCCTAGGTCATATTAGTTCACCACCATCGCCTAAACACTTATTTTCTACTCAAATTTTGCCATAGCACCTCTAGCATCATAGCATGCCCAAACACATTATTTTCCTCATTTAACCATCTCACACACCTCAAGTTCTTTCTCATCATATCTCATCACCCAAACCAACTCATTCATAACAAACTCAATATATTGCAATAATCTTAAATTGCATAGCACTAAGGCTCTTAAATGACATGGCTCTTAGGCCCTTAAATGACTTAAACTTAAACACTGAATTTCCCACATATATAAGCTTTCAACCTGCAAATACACTCATCAATCTCATAGTAGTTATAATGCTCTTAAAATCCACCTTAAACTTATATTACTAACTCATTCTCATTAGCTCCTTAATCACAAGTTCATAAGCTTGTTTAAGTTCTTTTTCTTAGGTTATATAACCCAATACACAATGTAAGCTTTAAGCCACATTGGTATTTATCTAAAACTCATTCCTTAATCTTAAACCACCATTAGGTAAGCATTTTACCTTGTTTTCTCAAGCTTATCTTAATCTCCTCCTTAGGCCTTCCTTGCATAGATCTCGGCCACCACTTAAATTCCTTTTGCCAATGTTCTAATCAATATTTAAGGACCCATATGAGTACTAAACAATGCACTAACCTCAAGGAATGAAAACCTAGGTTAGAAATGTGTTCTAAGGCATAAAAGTGGATGATTACCTTTGAAGTCTCAAGGTAGACTTTGGCATTGAATGAAATAGGACCTCCACTAGTCCTTGGTGAATAAATCAAGCTAGAACAAGGCATAAAAACATAGCCCCATGAGAAGGAATTTTCGGCCATGTACAAGAAATGATGGAAACATGGTTTTTCTTACATTTTCTTTACCTTAAGAGAATGGAGAAGCTAATGAGCTCTTCAAACTTGATTTTCCCCCATCAATGGAGTTTTCTCATGGCACCAAAATGGAGTTTTGAAAGATTTGAAAAGATAGAAAGATAGGTCTTGACCTAACTAAGACAAATATGCAATTTGTTTTGGATTTGGAGCTTGGAGTTGTATTTGGCAAGTGATTGAAGATGGAGAACCATGGAGGGCAGCACTCTCGGTTTTGGAACAGAGAGAAGAAGAAGAAACCGTGGGTGAAAGAGAGAAATGGAGGATAGAGGAGAGAAGGTAGCTTATAAGGATATTTTGCTTTAATAAAGCAAATAGTAACTTCTTTACTTATCTCTTCTTTTCTTCCTTATTTGACTACTTATGGTGACTCACCCTCCTTAGAAAAACCGGCCCCCTACCTTAAATGAGGCTAGTCATGGTCTTTGTTGACCAACTAATTAGCTTAAGTTGATTAAAACTTAAACTAGTCACTATTTGGCACTATTCACTAATCAGTGCACATATTTCTGAAATTTTTGATTTCCCATTGATTTAGACCTCCTAATGTGATACTAATTAGTACACATGTTGATTAAAGAGTAATGATGGACATTTAGCCACTCAAAACTCAATTCTAAGACAATTTCTCAAAAATGTGCTTTAAGACTTCTTAAAGCACATTTTGTGTTTTAACTTGTTTTCAAGTTTGGTTTTCTTTGCTAATTGATTTAAAATGACCATTAGAATATTACTAAGGTCTTATCATGATATTTGGGTACTCACCCAAGTCTCTCCAAGCTTAGAGCACATTTTTGCCCTAATTGCCCTTAAGGCATTTCCTTGTGTTTTCCTTGGTTTAAATTATCTACCAATCTTTCTAAGGCATATTTTAGCCTTAATACATCATGATTTGATGTTTACTTAGCATACTTAGGTTTGGGGTATTTCAATCTACCCCCCTTAAAAGAACTTTGTCCCCAAAGTTCCCATGCATCTTTTCTTATTAGAATGCATGTCTTACCTCATTCCTTAGATCATATAGATCATACTTATGTATACTTAATCTCATTGGATCATTGGATCCACCATATTCTCATACTTAAATATCACACAACATGCTTAAGCATGTGTAGCACTCAAAATTCCCTTTGTTCCTTTTGATGATTAAAACATTCACATAACTTCCAACGTATTCTCCCATGTCACCGGTCCGTAGACAATGGCTCATTCGTCCTCGTCACCATGGGCCAGAATACAAAACACGCTGCTCTCCCCATGTCACCGGTCCAAAGACAAAGGCTCGTGCGTCCTCGACTTCATGGGCGAGACTCAGTAAAAAGGTAATCCTTTTTACGAGGTCATGTGAGGAATAATTCCTCTAATTAAAATACAAGCAACTCCAATTTCATTTTTATCCCAAGGTCTCTATCCTTAGTGTGATTTAATTGTGACCACTGGTAGGGAGTTTCAGGAATCATCCAACCCTGATGTGATCAGCATCAGTGTAGAACTATCCTTCCACCCCAATTTGTGTTCGGTTTCCCTTGATCCCTAGAAAATCAAGTTCCACCTCACACGTCATTTTCAAACATCCAAATAATTCACTCATGTCCAATTTTCTATCTTTTTAGTTCTTCTAATCATAATCAATACATCTCCAAAGTGTGAACTCATTCCATCAAGCATTCCCAATTCATCTCTTAGTAATTACCTCAAGACTTAAATTCCTACTAAATTCTATATCAGTCTCATACCAACTTCCACTGTCTCATACCACATAGCATTACTATATCCTAACTCATGCTCATATCAAATAATATCTCATAGTGTTATCTTATTCTTATCTCACACATAGTCTCATATCGACTCATACCTCATTATTCTTATTTCTTAAGTCTCCTTAATCCTCTTCCTTAATTCTCTTAACTTGTACTCACACCGGAGTTAACAAGATAGGTACCTAATATGTATGGTATTCACATCTTCTGTGTGCAATAACCATGATTTACCTCCAAATGTTTATGTAAAACATATTCTCAAATTATTTTGTGCTATGCACACCGTAGTTTATGTACTCAGTACACAAACATACGCTAAGCGGTTTTCGCTCTACCCCCCTTAAAATGGATTACACCCACGTAATCAGCGTTACATCATCTTTGAACATAAGTTCAAGATGTCTAATTCTCACCAAGCATTCTAGCTTCCACGTCATCTATCTTACTTATAATTCGATCAGAAATGACTTAGTCTCTGTATCGAGGATTCTTAACGGTACTTATACCGTTTCCTTAACTTAGTTTGGTCTAATCTCAAAGGTAGTGATCTGCTAGCTTCCGCTGCACCACTCTGATAATCTTAGGCCTAATTGTCTCAATGGGCACGTGTTATCTTTATATATACACGGCCTTAATGAGTTGTAACTCGTCTATCCATTCTTCTTGAAGATCTTACGCTCATACTCTTAGTATTTTCTCGAATGTCTAAATTGTTCTCCCCAACTGACCTTTGGTCTGAGGATGATTCTTAGTCTGAAACTACTGTTTAGTGCATCATGCGCTTTACAGTCTTAATCCCTTACATCTAAGGCATGTTCAATGTTGTACTTAACAATCCGTGCTCTTCGCACTTCATAGTCCTTAATTATTTGTTCTCTGGTTCCTCTGTGTTGCTGGTTCAACTGAGCTCTTCTCTTCGACTGTTGTTTGTGGTAGTGCTCTTGTCTGGTCTTGCGTCGTTGTCGGTGGTGCGGAGTCGACTACTTCCCGTGTTCCTTACACCACTCGTTCACATGCATGGGGTACCTTACTGGTACATTACTACTTACCCAACTAACTCATAAATGAGCGTGTCAGGCCTGCAAGCCCTGTGGGGTGCAGTCGTCCCACGTCTCGTTTTAGTAAACTCATAGTGTCCGTCACACGTTTAGCTATCGCTAATTATGAAGTATTCTGTTGTCGATCTCCTCTTTCATCGTTCCAAAATAACATTTATTGTTCTTCTTGAAGTCAATCAAGGGAAGTCCATTTACTGTGTTCTTGGGTATGGTATGCTCTAGCTCCTTCCTGTATTCCGTATTGATTCGGTCACTTAATATCTGAGGTCTCTTTCCGTAGAGCCTCTTATCTTGTTTCTCATATTTATGCTACTAGGAATGCACTTCCAGTTCCTTAAGGAATGGATGGTGTGCTTCCTGTGAAATCTTACCTAACCAGGTCCAGGCTACTAGCATCAATGCTCAGTTCGTCTACCATCTTATTTTCTTACTTATGCTGGTCTTAACTCATAAATCTAATTGCCTCAGTGTCAATATTTGACGGCTCATACATAATGGTCGCCTTACCGCGCACCATGACTTAATCCACTTATCTAACTATTATACTCACGACCATTTCTACCGTGGTAGTTGGCCTTTACCATGTTACCCGTTAATGGTGCAACCTCTTACTCACTTATTCTAATGTCTTACCTTATACTCAATCCCTTATTGGTGTAAATACACTGGGAGTTCTCTCATTCCGATATTGGCGGTTGTCGTACCTTGTTGTAAGATAGTTGACTCTTGATATGAAGGTGTTCTATTCCAATCTCAGATTCGTAAGTAGGCTAATTTCTCTCGCTTTCTTTCATCCTTAACGATGTTATCTACCATGTAGTTTGACTGGTTACTGAAGAAGTCATCCGCTGATTCACAAGCTCCTCTGAGCATTGATTAATTGACGTGCCATAATGTGCAGTCACAATGTTTATTTCTGCCCATACTAATTCTTACATCCTGGGTGTTGGATATGGGGTCTATCTGTGCAACCTTCCTTATTACATAAGTGTATCTGGTATGTTCTAAGGTAATCTCAAGGTTCATAGTTCCCATCTTCTAAATAAAGTGTATTTTATCTCTAATATGTGAAAACCCTTTTGAGGGGTTCATTCCCACTCATGGCCTCACAACAAGGAGGGGTATCCCCACCCTAAAAAGGCATGGTTCGTTCTCCGCTCCTGTCCTTAGCATTATCTCAATATTCTCATTGGTACCCTTTTTTTTGGCTTATACAAGCTCTCTTATAACTTATTGCGCCTCGGGCTCTGATGTGGTTAACATCCTTGGCTCGTAGGCTCTTAGTGCTTAATGTCTCAGTTCATTATTTGTACTCTTACTCATCTGTAGGTTATCCTCATAAACTTCTGGTCCCTTGGAACACCATCAATCATTAGGTTACATACCAAATGTAGTATCGGGTTTCATGGTAAATTGTTACATCCTGCTTTCTGCTATGGAAGTTGTTCAGGTGATCTGAGGTTACTTAATGTCTTTGACAATACTGTCATTTTACTAGACTTATGTCTTTTGGCAATTAAGGATAAGTTCGTATTAGGCGTTTGCCTTACGGTGTCCAAGTTGGATATCATCCTGGCATCTTATACTTCTATCTCAACGCTTCGTTCAACTTCCGTTGACTACGCCCCCGTTGATGATCAATCATACTTGGGTATTAATGAGTTAGACGAACAGTACTAGCTGTCATTCATCAGTTTGTTCGGCTCGACTATGCCCGCTCTGTGGGGTAGTCCTCTGAGCTTTCCTTTTCCAGGGTTGTACGACTTTAATCTTAGTAGGTTATAGCTTATGTTTATTTTTTATCCTTGATTTCCGGGTTTTCCAACATCTTCATTGAAGAATGTTGTTATTGGTGTCCTTAATGGTCACTCTGAGAGTCTTATCCCGTTTTCGTGTAAGTCGATGCTTCAACAGTCTCAATAGTATCTTATAATACATCCCTTGTATATCATTGCTTATATAGTGTTTTTGCTCACAATACCGAGCAATCTCTTAGGTTTTCCCCTTGGAGTTTGAGATTGGTGTTCTTACCATACTGTCGGTTGTTGTTGTAGTGGGTTATACCGTTGCTAGTGTTTATATGGTTTAGTATTTCATCTAAGCTCAGCTCCCTGCTGGCTGATGTGTCGGTTCATCTCATCATGGTCAGGCCGTCAGGCCCTTCCAAGGTCCTATTTTTTTTCCTGTTCTTATGGATTTGCATTCTGATGTTAACGCGTACTACGACTGTAGCGTTCGGTTACCTCGCCATGATGGCTTTCCGTGTAGCTTAAGCAAGTGCGCCATGCAGGATGGGTTATTGGTACAAGGCACATTGGAAGTGAAACTTCCTTCTAATTTCCATGTAATTGGTAGTCCTCGGGACTCCCTCAATGATCTCTTATTTTGGATAATCGACCATCCGGCAGTTTCCTTGTAGTTTGACAGTACTGTCATATATCAGGGCGTTCCTCTTTCTGAGAGAACCCCTTAATATTTTGTTATGTCTTAATGCTCGCTCCTGTCTCCACACATTTTGTTGTGGTTACTCAGTAATGATTCTCCTTTAGGCACTACACGGTAGTCCTATTTTGGTACACAATTTATATGTGTTTCCACCGTTATCCATGTTATGTCTAGCAGGTTTGCAACCTTTTTCATTGTACGGGGTTTGGAATTCCCGGTTCTTAACTGGACTTTCCAGTAATCTCAATCCTCATGCTCTGTATTATCATACTGTTATGCTCCTTCGGACCACTGTCCGGTACTCATGTCGTTTCCCTTTTTCCTTTCTATTGCACCGTAGTGCTTTCCTTATCATTGGTATGGCGGGTTATTTCGACTGCGTAGCATGTCGACCCATGTTGCCGGTAATTACCGTTCCTTTATTGATAGTATTCCATAGGTAGCGCCTGTTTCTCTGTTGATGTGCTCCATTTAAAATCTCCCAGTTCTCCATAACTGTTGTACGACAAGTTGTTTCTCGTATTGCTTACTGTTAGCTAACTGCCAGATCGGGTTTCCCGAGTAAGAGAAGGCTTTCTTCTCTCTGGCGTTTGTTCCACATATTTAGGGTTAGGGATGTGGAGGGCGGGCCTAGGCACTATGGATATCCGGTAAACACCGGGGAGTCCTGGCTAACGCACCTCACACTCTATCTCTCAACCCTTAACCCATAACTCAATCTCAACCTCATCATTCTCCTAAGTTCGGTATTTCTTGTCTTCAGAGCGTAACTACGCTCTGATACCACTTTTTGTAACACCCCAACTCAATCCAAATGTGGTCTCGCAACTTAACAGTATATATATAAACATATCGCTGCGGAATTCTTTACAAATCCAGGACCTTGCCACGGTCTGACTACAGAATATACCGAACATTAGTGCAACAACCTTAAACATTTACATATCCTTCTTACAACCCCCTCACATCCTATACATCTTACTAACTCATATTGCCATACGAGTGTACATGCACAACTCGTAGGCCACTCTTAACCCTTAACACTTGTATCCTCTTCTTACCCTCGCGACGGCCGCTTCCTGTTGTACTGTGTAGTAAAAACAGCCCCCAAAGGGGGTCAGCACGAATGCTGGTACGATCCCCTCATGGCCCCCAAGCTAACGTGGCTACGACGACTAATTGTCGATAGCATGGAGGTTGATTAGATGCACAATATAATAGTAAGTGCAGTAAACAACAACTCAGATATGAACAATCAAGTTCACACACAATGAACGACTTAAATGCGTTCCCTTAATTAGAGAGTTAATTATTTAACTCCTTAAGTAATGTTCCTCCTAATCTTAGTCCATCCTTATCTCACCTCACTCCTAGTCTTATCTTAATCCTAGAAACAACCATCCTTTAATAAGGAGTGGATGTAACTTACCTTAATCTGAATAATACAAACCATCCTTTAAAAGGAATGGTTGCAACTTATCTTAACCTCACCTTAATCTTAATCTTAACTTAATCTTAATCTTAACGATACAAATCATCCTTTAAAAAGGAATGATTGTAACTTATCTTACTCTTAACTTATCTTAATCTTAATCTTAATAATACAAATCATCCTTTAGAAAGGAATGATTGTAACTCATCTTAACCTTAACTTATTCTCAGAATACGAACCGTTCCTGGAGGGGAATGGTTGTAGCCTAAGTCCAAACCTGGGATTTAGGTGATCCCACCGCACCATCTTAATGCCACCTACCCTGGACGGGAATCCAGCGTAGCTGAGCCGGCAACCGGCCCTAGGCTACAAGTCCGAAGACAAGTCCTTAAGCGGAGGGCGGATCTGATTCAGATACCGTCCCCCTTTTTCCTTAGCATGCATGACCGGAGATCGGTCTCGGGTTTCCTCACTCAAGTTCCAGTTAGTAGTAATCTCAAACCCTGTTTGTCGGTTACCCTCTTTCGGTTCATATCGTCCCTTATTAGGGGCGTTCCGTAGTCTCACTCAATTCCTTACTAAACATTGGTTAGTAAGTTCTCACGGTATGTTGTGTTAGTTTTCAAACATCACACAACAATACAATATATATATATATAATATGTTCCAGTTGCATGCTTTATCTTGTTTAGTGAGCACACAAAACAAATAGCACACAAGCCGAGGGACACCTCGTTAGCAAGCAGGTCACAAGAGAACTGTACCGTTCACCGTTGGTCGTTCGGCTGCTTACTCTCTTCCGGAGTCCAAACTCCTAAGTCCTAAAACATTCATTCAGTTTTAGGTTGTTAATCACTTAACTTAATATGACTTACTTAACTTGTTTAACTTACTTAATTCCTTAATGATCCCCACCTAACACCTCTTAGGTCTTACACTTAATCTTACAAACTTAATCTTAAACTTTCAAGTTTATACTTAACTTAACTTAATCTCTTAAGTTCTTAGGGTCTCAATCATTACTACCCTACCAAAGGCATACCTTATTACCGAAAGAGAAGAGGGAAATGGGAGGAGAGAGGGAAAAATGACCTTTTTCTACGTTTTCCCTTTTTGCTTTTTAATACACTTTGACTAGCTTATTAATTTGTGAGGGAGAGTGTTAGAAACTCAATAAATCCGTCCCCCACTAGATAATTAAGCTGGGGACGTTTTCGTCTTTTACAAGGAACGCTCGTTAATTACCTGGTTTTAGTACTATTCACTAACCGGGCCCGTTTTCAGGATTTTTCTCGTTTCTTTAAATTTAATGATTCTTAAGCTTCCATTAGTGTTTAATTATATTTATATGATTGACTATAATTTTTACGGGTCCATTTGACCACTCAAAGTCACGTTTTCAGGTTTTCTCGAAAAACGTGCTCTGAAGCTTCATTAGCGTTTTTAATATTTTATGGATCTGTTTTTTCCGAGGATTGTTCCCACATATAATTTAGGAATTATTAAGCCTTGGAATCCATCTAATACCCTTGTCGAGGTAGTATTCCTCCTATGGTCATGTAACGCTTACTTTTGCGTTTTTCGCTTTTTAAGCGTTTTCTCTTTTCTTTTGGATTTATTTTCTTCACCAAAATTCTTTAGGAACTATTAGGCCCTCAAATACCATATTATAATTGTTTAATCACCATAATTAAGTTCGGGGTATTTCAATGTCTTTCCCCAAATTCCACCCGGGTGACTATCTAGCCTCACCCCGGGTGACTCTATCAAACCACTTCCACAGGGCTACTCTTTTTGGCCATAGCTCTCGGAAGGCCCACACCTAACCTGTAACGTACCAGATGCTTCCTTCGTTTCATTTTATTTCTTTCGCTTGGAAGACTAAGTAGATCAGCTTATGTTAGGATATTGGGTCATTTTTTAAAGTTCTTTGTTATCGGGCTTTGGTATGTCTGGGTGCATTTTTTTTAATATCTAAAGAGAGTAGATGAGAAATATCATAATTCTCTTCTTTTTCCTGATTAGAACTTCGTTTTACGCTTCTCTTCTTTTCTTGTTCGAGCCTTCTCTCTGCATTCTAAACGATCTACTGCAGAAGGATTTTAGTGTGGTGATTGTGGTCTTTTCAGTGTAGAGTTTCGGATCTACCAGTGTAAGTGGTTAATTGTTCAGCATTATCAGGTTTAGTTTGTCTTCTGCTAGCTGGTAGTTATTTATCACTGGGAGGATTGCAATTCCTGTTTTAGGGGAGGATTCACGGTAGCCCAATTGTCAGATAGGTTGTAGACAGATTCGGTGAGGGTGCGTTCGCTCATGAGGATAGATCTGGTTTGAATCTCTATTTTGATGGGTTGAAAGTCGGAGATTTGTTATGATTGTTGGATGATTTTCCAACTAGTTTTAGCCTTCGTGTTGTTGTGTGTAATCCTAATGGATTAGGGTTTTTCTAAATATTTTACTAATATGAAAATCTATGTATTTTGATTGGTGGATTTCTATCAAAATCGCAGGGGTGTTACGCCGCGTGCGAACGTCCATTCAGACTTGCATGTCCGGACAGGATGTGCGGTCGCATTCAGGATTTTCAACTGTGGGCTTTCTCCATACTTCCAAGCCCGGACACAATTCCGGACCACATAAGTATTTTCATTTTGGACTTTGTCCGGACTTCCAAGTCTAGATACAAGTCCGGATGTCTTTTGGATTTTTGCTTTCGGACTTTGTCCAAACTTCCAAGCTTAGACACATGTCCGAACAACTTATATTTTTCACCTCAGACTTTGTCCGGACTTCCATGCCCGGACACAAGTCCAGACACCCCTCTGATTTCGATCTAAAATGCTCGTTTGAGTTTTGGTTTTCCTTTTGTATTCTATGTTACTTGTACTAATGATTGATTATAAAATTTTGCTTATGCTATATGTATTGGATAACTCTTTTCTAATTCAAGCCTATGTATCTGATTTTGGGACCTAGCTTAGTGTCTTTTGTGTCATGGATGACTGGTCGAGTTATCCCATAACATGCTGCATAGGATGTCCTTCTATTTCTGTTATACGGACACATTCCCCATTCTATTATCTGGGGTCAACGGACCCAATCTGTTATCTGGGGTCTTCGGACCTTTTGTCTTCGAACTTCTTTTGTGTGCTTTGAGCTAGTGTTCCCACCCTTCTGTGTTGATACTTCTGATTCGTTTTGTTCTATATGTGGTTTTCGACTGTTTGTGTGTGACAAAAAGTAGTTTTCAGTTTCTGATGATGTTATACGATTTTGGTTATCACAAGTATATAAGCTATGTTTAGTATAACATTTTGAGTGTTGCTTATGTTGATGAACTTTATTGCCTACTGAGCGCGTGGTTGCTCACCCTTATTTAACTTCATTGTTTTGTAGATTAATCAAGTCAGTCAGCTACAGGTTTCTCTACATGTTTTCATGGTGTTTCTGTTTATGTTCTTGGTATTTGAGATTTGGTCCTCAAACCTATTTATGTTGTTTAGCGTTTCATTTTGTTTTGTATTTGTTTTTGGGGCATTTGTTAACAATGGATTACTCCTTTTACATAAGTGGTAGAGTTTGAGTACTATGATCGGAACTTTGTAGCCATGCGTGCCCCCAGTTCTGTTATGGCACGCGGCTTGTTAGGACCTTAGAACAAGGCCAGTTAGGGGTCGTGGCATAACCAATATATTACACTTGATATTAGACTAAGGTTGATAGAAATTCTTGGGGTATTTCAAGCTTCTTCGACGGTGTTAGCTGTCCTAGGGTTATTATAGGGGTTTTATTTTTCTTGGGTGGGTTATGGGGGTAGGATTTTCTTTTTTTTTTTTCTTTGGTGGTGGTTGATCTCAACCACATTTGCTTCTTTGACAGTATTAGCTTCTTCAACGGTATAGTTTTTTTCACCGTGTTAGCCATCCTAAAGCTAACCACTACCTCAAATTAAATAAAGTTCATTTTATTATTAAGGAATATCATTTTATTAATAAATAAAATTCACTTTTAAAATACGAATACATACTCATTTAAAAACATAAAATTTTATATTTATGATGTATCTTATTAAAGAATATGAATTGTGAATTATAATTATATACTTTTACTTTTTCTATTTATATATTAGTAGTTATAACATTTCAAAATTTACTACAAAACCATATTTTATCAACTATAATATATGGTGGGTGACCTGGTTTCACCGTTTCCAGCTGTTGTTCTCCTCTCAAGGACAAATTCTGTCAAGGCGGAAGTTGTGGGTTCGAGCGTGACCGACGCTGTTGTTCTCTTATTTATGCAAAGTCATGGAATAAGACGTATCAATTAGATTTTCTTACCTGTTTTTTGAATTGACTAAATACTAAATAAATTTCCTCTTATACAATAGTATATGTTTTTGCTTCACCCAACTGCTAAACTTTAGCATAATCATGACAAGTAAGAGAAATGTAAAATCTAATCGACTCAGGCTGCCCTATTCTGTTATCAGTTAGTTCCTTGTATATTCTGTTCCGGAGCTGACCCTATAAATAATGCATGTGCGTGCCAATTTTCAACCCATCCTCTCTGAGCTGATAAATCTGCCTGACTGCTGATTATTATAATTATTTATTAGGTATGTATTATTTGGATGGAAAGAACAAGATTAATCACAATATTTAAATAGTCTTCCAGCTATATCCAGGCTTGGTCTTCACTCTTCACTGTTGTTGGGTTGCTCACTTAATATTGATTAAAGTATTTTGAATCCATTCTTTTTTCGATAAACTCCAAATCTCTTCTCTTTCTCAGCCAATCTGGAAAACTGAAAAGCTCAAAGCTTCAGAATGGCAATGCGTCTCACCTCATCTCTTCTTTTTCGCACATCTGCTCGCCTTGGTACTCGACCAACAAGTGAGATCTTCTTTCTCTGCTCCGGCGCCGTTCTGTTCATAGAGTTATGTTCCTTTGCGATCAGTTATCCAGAACTGTAGTCTTTTGATTTTTTCATGTCCTTTCATGCTTTTCATCAGTTTCATTAAATTTATATCCTCCGGAGGGAGTAATTGCTTTATTGTATAATGAACATTGGAGTTGAAAGAGATGTTAGAAAATGAGTGAAGTTAGAAGTCAACGCATTACTCTCGTCCTCTGAAGATTTTTTCTTAGAAAATCCTGTATACAGATGATTAAAGTTGAGAGAGATAAGTGAAGTTACAAGTCAACGCAATATTTCTTAATAGTTGAATTGTCGTTGCTATTGGGTACAGTCCTCCTAGTTCGAATAGCACGAGATAATAGGGTCAGGAAATTACCATTATCATAGTAAATTAAGAACAAAATGGATAGTCTCTTGTATAAATTGACTTTAGGGATCATCTGGGTTTTGTTAGACGCTATAGATTCCCAACTTCTGCTGATGATCTGTAGGTGTAATTTTGATCTAGCACATTCAATCTCTATGCCTTAGTATATAATTTTCAAACCATATTATACAGTATGTCATGATTTTGCTCCCTGATATAACAGCCTACCCGGCCTTGACTCCTTGGGTGAAAAATGTCTCTATTTGACAGAAGAAAGTGCCTCATTCAGGCGCTAACTCTTACTGTTTTACAACCTTGAGGTTAATCATTCGAAGGCACTTTAGAATCAGCTGCTACACCACATGATCGTTACTATCTCATATCTCGCTAGTCATTGCAAATTAATGAGCCAGTTAATTCTGTTCAGCCCGGAATTTCGGCTTGAGAAGAGTAGCAGCTAGCAGCTACAACACCAATGCTGCTGCTGCTATAGAGGAAGGCAAATTCATCACCCCTTCAGTGAAAATCGAGCACACCCAGCTCTGGATCGATGGAAAATTTGTTGATTCCGCTTCTGGTGAGTTCTAAAATACTGACCCAAGATATATATATTTATTTTGTAATCACTTTCCCGATCAAGCACACGCTACATCAGAATTGCAATTTGAGCTGTCCTTTCTCTCTGGTGCAGGTAAAAAATTTCCAACATTTGACCCGAGGACCGGAGAAGTGATTGCTCATGTTTCGGAGGGTGAGGCAGAAGATGTCAATCGAGCAGTGTCAGCTGCACGCAAGGCGTTCGATGAAGGGCCGTGGCCGAAGATGACTGCCTATGTAAACTATTAGGCCCATTCTTTTGTCCAGCTGAATCTGGTTTATGTATTATCAGCTGGATTGATCGGTTCAACTCATTATTTTAAAATCAGCTGTCAGTCAATATCAGTTAATATCAGTTATCAGCTAGTAGCTATTTAAACTCAAGTTGTCTCTAATGTTCAGCTGGTTTAAAATATTTGACTGGGTTGACCAGCTCAACTCATTCTTTTAAAATCAGCTGTCAGTCAATATCAGCTAGTATCAGCTGTCAGCTAACAACTCAAAATATGCAAAAGAATGGGGTTAGTGTTAGCAAAGACTCCTACTATTTTAGTAGGAGTATGAAATGAACAGTACTATGATTGTTGATCTGTTACTCTGATCGTGGTGGTCATTTACTAATAAGACTCATTTCTGTGAGTTGAAAGGACAGATCGATTTTGTTATTCAACTTTTGTTTCTTTTGGCAGGAACGGTCCAGAGTGATCTTCAAGTTTGCGGATCTGTTGGAGCAGCACACAGATGAGATAGCTGCTCTGGAGACATGGAACAATGGGAAGACATACGAACAAGCTGCTAACATTGAGATGCCAATGATAGCTCGATTGATGAGATACTACGCTGGTATTTAATAACTAACAACAACCCATCACAACAATCTCAGGACTCCAATATACATTACTTGTAAATGGACGATTGGAATTTTGACTTTTTATTGAAGGTTGGGCGGATAAGATCCACGGTCTTACAGTTCAGGCTGATGGGCCTCATCAAATGCATATTCTTCATGAACCAATTGGGGTGGCTGGGCAGATAATTCCATGGAATTTCCCTCTTCTTATGTTTGCTTGGAAGGTTGGGCCCGCATTAGCTTGTGGGAACTCTGTTGTTCTGAAGACTGCTGAGCAAACTCCACTTTCTGCTTTGTATGCAGCCAGGCTTATGCATGAGGTTGGTTGACTTTGGATACCTATCTTTATTCGCCAAACATCAGTACTTTGAAACAAGTTTGTCTCTCTTCATTCTAATGTTTCTGACTTGTCAATCAATTGATGATATACAGGCTGGACTCCCTGATGGAGTCTTAAATGTGGTCTCTGGTTATGGTCCAACAGCTGGTGCACCTCTTGCGGCCCACATGGATGTGGACAAGGTACAAACAAATGTTCATTCAGTCAGTCAAAAACATGTACACGTCTCATATTATGTATCCAAGGATTTTTGGGAATAGAAAGTAAAAATTATAACATTCCTTGATGATTATTGTTCAGTCACATTGCAACGCAATTTTGTTCAGCTGGCGTTTACAGGATCCGTTGAGACTGCAAAGAGAGTGCTGAAGCTGACTGCTGAAAGTAATCTTAAGCCAGTGACTTTGGAGCTTGGAGGAAAGTCTCCCTTCATTGTCTGCAAAGATGCTGATATAGACAAGGCCGTGGAGCTCGCACACTTTGCTCTCTTCTTTAACCAGGTACTACGTACGCTTATGATTAAACAATCATCTCTCTGACATGTGGGTATACCTCTCCGATTCAAGTACCAAGTATTTATTTACATGGGAGGGAGAATACATTATCTTCAGGGACAATGTTGTTGCGCCGGGTCTCGCACTTTTGTGCACGAGAGTGTGTATGATGAGTTTGTTGCTAAGTCGAAAGCTCGCGCAGAGCAGCGATCAGTGGGCGATCCTTTTGTGAAAGGCATCGAACAAGGTCCTCAGGTAAACATTATTCCCCAAATTAAAAAACATATGGTTCATTGTTGGTTGACCACCATCCATAACGATCAGCGTAGTTTTGGGCACTGATTGGATTGATATCAGGTTTGTGTGAATCCGTTTTTTTGATAGATTGATACAGAGCAATTTGAGAAAGTGTTGGGGTACATTAAATCCGGGATTGAAAGTGGAGCAAAACTAGAAACTGGAGGAGAAAGAATTGGGTCCAGGGGCTTCTATATCCAGCCAACCGTTTTCTCAGACGTTAAGGTGCATTTATATAGTAACTTCACAAGCAACCTTGAGAGAATTGTGTTTTGTATGTGTGTGACCAACGACTAATAAGTTGTTCTCTATCTAGGATGATATGTTGATTGCGAAAGATGAGATCTTTGGACCAGTGCAATCCATAATGAAATTCAGGTAACCAGACGGACCCAAATTGCTCGATTATTTACTTACTTTGCGGGATTAAGAGGGCGTCGTATTATATCTAGTATTATTAACAAACCCACACACAAATACGCACATTCATATGGTACATATATATGTGATGCTCTGTGCTGTTGTAGGGATTTGGATGAAGTGATCCGGCGAGCGAACTCAACCCAATATGGTTTAGCAGCTGGAGTGTTTACACAAGACATTGACACAGCCAACACACTAACACGTGCACTGAGGGTTGGGACCGTATGGGTCAACTGCTTTGACTTATTCGATGCGGCGATCCCATTCGGTGGGTATAAGATGAGTGGACAGGGTAGGGAGAAAGGTTACCATAGCCTCCAAAATTACTTGCAAGTTAAGGCTGTTTGCACTCCGCTTAAGAACCCAGCTTGGCTGTAGACGTGTGGGCGAGCATGAACGAGAGAGCGGGAATGTTTATTGTTATATGTTAAAACAATCGGACTTTTCTTTTGTGGTGATCGTGTTGTGACCGCCTGCCGGGTTTCATTGTTTTGTTCGGACCTTTTGAGAATTGACTATGAAGGGTTATCTAATAAATTTACACTAATTGTCAATCGTGGTATGATTTCTTCTTCCAAGTGATTTTAGATTGTTGGAACTTTTGAGTTTTACCGATCATGACTAAATCCTCGCGCAAATTGGGTGGATGAACAAATATTGGAACTTGGAGTTTTGTCACAGGTCGAGCCCATCACCTTGATAGAGTCCATCGTTCATTTGGAGTCAATCTGAAGATGACAGTTGCAATGGCTGTGAAAATCATGCAATATGGCTGAAAATTGAGGGTCAAGGTTTTGAAACATTCAAGAAACAGTTATACCTGAAAATCATGCAATATGGAAGTTGTGCTCCTAAAAAATCAGAAACCGACTCTATCAACTGTCCAGACGACCTCATTATAGAAGCAAGCTCATTTTTGCTGATTCATTGGTGCTTTTCCACTCCAATACTTAAAGACACCATGAAGAAAAGAGAGAAAAGATAAATCTATCACTTGTAATAGAAAATATTGTTAACGCTTTATCGATTGACCAAATCTAGGGTGTTCCTAGGCTTACTAGATTTATTAGAGAACTGAGTAAAGAATTTGTAGGGTAAGTGAGTGAGATCGTGCTAAGTATAACTCTCCTACTAAGTAGGTAGTGTAAGCTCTTTATTTTGAAGATCATTATTAAAGAGTTTAAATTATGTATGTAACGGTTAAGAATTGGCAGCCTAGTTACTCCAACAGAAATTACCGGGACTAAGTGTGTGATAACCACTGGGACGAACACTACGAGTATACAAAATGAAACATGAGACGACCACACTCCTAAGAGCTTGTGGGCCTGGCGAAACTTACTTTAAGTTAGTTAGGTAGGTAGTAATGTATCAGTATGGTACCTCATGTATGTAAATGAGTGGTGTAAGAACCCAGGAGGTAATCAACTCTGTGTCTAAGTCAGAGATTGGGATATTGACTAGGTAAACCAAGAATTGACGAGAGAGATCTCAGTCAAACAAACAAGGTTAGGGAAATCAAGAATATCTTGATAGTGACACGACAGAAGGTCGTAACTCCTCAGAGAAGAAGTTAGAACACAAGTTTTAGAGATTTTTGTAAACAAGGAAGCCAAAGGCCGATTAATGGTAAAGGCAAGGAGAACCCATGAATGAGAAGATGAATTGTGGTACCTTATGAGGTAGTAAAAGTTTACTGAGGATAGCACAATGTTAATCACCTTGAGAGAAACCTTTGTAATGATATATATGCCACCCGGGAAGGGGGCACAAGAGAGTTATATAATGCGCTTAGAGCGCGGCGATGATGTCGCATTGAGTAATGGTAACCACATGCTCAAGCCATAAAGTGTTAGTACGTTATCACCAATTAGGGTCGAACGAAAAACGTATGCCAAGTTAAAACCCATAGTCGCATTGTATGTTTACAATAGACGAGGGGAAAAGGCTAGCATTTTAGAAGATACTTTAAGTTGGAGATTAAGTACTCCATGAAAACCGCAATAGCGGATAACTGTCTAATCGACTAGTACATGGTGCGCAATGAGGCGACCATTATAAATGACTATTAACCAACTTATGCTGGCGAGAAGCAGAACGAGGAAGGTTAGTTAAACCGATGGAATACTTTAAGTGTATACGCCACATAAATATGCGAATGCCACACTAGAAAGGATATAATGGACAGTGGGGCAAAAGCCTCAACTGCCAAGAAAGGGCAAGTCCATGCTAATACTGAGGGTGTAAGACAGTTCCTACGAACCTTACAAATGGTAAAATGAAACCAGACCCGTAAGATGTTATAAATGGATTCCCCTAATTGAGAGTAGAGATAAACCATATGTGTGTACTAAATACCAACACACAAGGGATACGGGTTCACGCAATAAAAGAGGACCTATAAGGTACCTAATGAACGAACTCATCCCAAAGAGAAATAACTTGGAGTCATGAGGCTCCAGTTAGATGCGCATATCAGACTCGTCCTGAGATTTTGGAAATAACTCCTGTGAACACTAGGTGCTAGAGCATAGCTCGATAACCCTTACACCGAAGATTAGTTCGGTAGGTTAACATGAACTCTTGGGAATATACCATGAGCATGTGTAGAGTTCAAAGAGGCTGAATAAAAGAGCTAGTCGAAATAATTAGCGTAGGTGATAATGATACCACACATCAATATAATTTTTCCCTTATTCCCATGATTATGGAAGACCGTGTAGAAAACACCATCACGTGGAGTTGAAACCGGCATGAAACTGCTACTTAAAAGGGTAAACTAACCCTAAAGTAGTTGGGTCGTACCGCTTACGGAGCGAGTGGGCCCATATTGCCTAGGTTTAATATACTTAACAGGTTTGGGAAAACAAATGATGTGTTTACATCTCCCGATCAAACCGTATATGAATATACACTAGAGCCCGACCCTAGAAAAAGGCTGTAATGTAATGTATAGCATAAATGGTGCTCGAATATTCCACATGAGTGGAACATCTTGAACTTATTACTTCAAGATGATATATTCGTAGATTATGTGGGCGTAATCCCTTTTAAGGGGGGTAGAGTGACTTTCGCGCGCTTAATATATACCCTATGTAGGAGTACGTAGAGCATGGTACACATGCTGCAAATGATTATTGTACGTAGAGTACAAGTCTTATGATTGTATTATATTACTTGATGTAATATTGTGATGTATTATATGTATGAACCCATATATATTTTAGTTTGCATTAGTTATGGCGAATAGGAAAGGGAGAATAGATAAGAGTGTTCTTACCCTAGTTCTGATTATTTACGCAACGTTGCAAACATTAGACACATAAACGCCTAGCTTGTTAGCTCTAACGTGATTAAAGTAGGACTATCTTGTAGCTCCGATGTGAGTTTTTAGATAGAAGGAGTAGAAAACTCTGTACTATGTGATTTATGACTTGGTATGAAACCGATTATTGTAAATGCGATGAGTGAATCGGCATGAGACTGATGTGTAACCTAGTGAAAGTAAATCCTGTAGGAGTTGTATGAATAATTGTAAGTCGAGAGAACTTGGTTCATGGTTAGGATACATGATCCTATATGCTGATGACTAGATTAATTACACTAGTTGACTTGTGTATCTATTGAACACAAGGTGGCAAATATCAAGAAGAAATAAGATTAGAATTGGGTAAATAATATATTGATTGAAATTGACGTGGGAAGTCAAACTTGATCCTGGTCAGATCAAAGGAAAATGAACAAAAATTGGGGTGAGAGATAGTTTAACACTGACGCTGACCACGTTAGGGTTGGATGACTCTCGAAACTTCCTACAAGTAGACACAGATATGAATAGAAATTGAGATTATGGCGTCACTCAAAGAGTCATGGACCATGGAGTCCTTCGTCATTAGACCGGTGTGTCTGCGAGTGACATCATCCAAGGAGCCGTGGATCGTAGAGTCCTTTGTCATTAGACCGGTGTGCCTGCGGGTGATTAGGGGAAATTAGGTGATACTACTCGAGGAGCCATGGACCGCAGTGTCCTTCGTTATTAAACCGGTGTGTCCGCGAGTAGTTGACGTTGGTTAGCATCGGGTTAGGGACCGTCAAGTCCTGGCCTTTAAGACTGCTTCCACGTGATTTGCCATCGTTAAAATATATGCACACACATACACGCGGAGTGATGTGTAGGTATCCTCGCGAGATATTGGCATATAGATAGGGATGCGTGCAGTATCCCTTGCGAAACACCTTTGAGTACTTTTGTTGGTTGAGCACCTTGTCTAGTGCTATGCATGATTAAAGTTAGGGAAAATTCACGATATACCCCAGTTTTCAGTCGTAATTCACAATATACCCCTGTGATTTTGGTAATTCAACTTTAAACATACTTAAATGTTGCCCAAAATTGATGAAACTTTACATGGACGATGCTAAAGTGTTATATTTTGGTCCAATATCAAATTTGAAGTTTTTTAAGCTCACATGTGACCTGTGGGACCCAATGAACATGTGACTGCTCATTGGGTCCCATAAGTCACATGTGAGCTTAAAAAACTTCAATTTTGATATTGGACCAAAATATAACACTTTAGCATCATCCATGTAAAGTTTTATCAATTTTGGACAACATTTAAACATGTTTAAAGTTGAATTACTAAAACCACAGGGGTATATTGTGAATTACGAAAGAAAATAGGGGTATCTCGTGAATTTTCCCTTAAAGTTATGGTCGACCACCCTGTCTAGTGCTGCGCATGATTGATTAAGCACCTTGTCTAGTGCTATGTGTGAATGAATGTACCATGAGTTATGGCTGTGTGGAAAAAGACCAGTATGTAGACTAGGTTTGAACCTAGAGGGGTATGACCCCTAGTAGTGAGACTGTTATATACCTAGTGGAACTTGATTCCTTAGGATAACTGAATGTGAGTAACGACTTCAGGATGAAGTCTCTTTTAGGGGGTAGATTGAAATACCCTAAACTACTAAAACATAATTAAATGATCTAGTAATGATCTAAGAAGACTAAGAATCATCTTAATACCATTGGGGAACAATCTAAGATCTCAAAAAGGTAAAACATGCCTTAAGATTGGTAAAGCCAAAATGCGCTTTAAGAAACCATAGAGATTGTATGACCTCAATTAGGATCCAAAGTGGATTCCTAAGTATTATAATTAAGTAATGAACACAATAACACCATTATCAAAGAAAACCAAGCTCAAAAACATGTTCAAACATAGAATGTGCTTCAAAACTCCTTAAGGCACATTTTTGAGGAAAATTCACTTTCTAAGTGGGTTTTGAGTGGTGTTAGGGGATGAATTACACCTTGTTATACTAATGTACTATAATGTACCACATTAGAAGGTTTAATTCAAAGTTTTTCAAAAAAATACAAATGTGGTACTCATTTGTGAATAGTAACCAAAATAGTGCCAATTTAAGTAATGTTGACTAAGCAAAGTCATTGGTCAAGTCTTGACCCTCCTTGGACTATAATGGGGCGGCTGAATTAAGGGGATAAGAGTGTGACCTTGCACATCAGCCTAAATATCTTGCCAATTCGGTGAATCACCATTTATTACTTATTTTTACACTTTATCATTACATAAACCAAGAATCAGCCTTTCTGTAACACCCCTCTCAAATAAACACGTAATAATCACTTACGTTAACAGATAAATGAAACGCCTTACAGCGGAAGAATAAACCACAACATTAAAACTCACTCAGGTGTCACCTGCCATTACCCGCCCATGCGAGTAACGAAGCAGAAACTAAATCCAACAACTAAAAATAACAACGCTACTAACCGCTGTGACAACGAGATAACTCCTATACATCATACTAAGTCCATAATCATAAACATCGACAAGTGAGCATCTACCCAAATCCAAAATAAACACAACCGTACCGTCATACATCCACAGACTGATATCGTTATATAAATAAATTCCATGTGCAATAATCAAAGTGACCCTAACTACCCGGTTCCCGCACTTCGGCTTCAACGTTGATCAGCAACCTGCACAATGAGTGTAGTCTCAGCGATAGGCACTGAGTATGCCAGGCTTGGACCCTATTGGTCACTTGTCATTTTTAACCATCTTAATATTAGATTGATTTCATGCCTTACCATTTTACAGATATAATAAATACTGTAACAAACATGCATAAACTCATAACCATCCGTCCAATCCCAACAATCATTATAAATATACGCAGCACAGTCACACATCATACAATACAATAGCATTGATAACTCATACGTCGTTTATTACATCATCACATATTACAACACTCGGCCTCCCCGGGCCTTCACATATCGTTTGATTTGGTTAGCACTGTCGGGCGTCAATTAGGACAACCCGAAATATACTAACTTGGACAGTAGTCCCATGTACACACAATGTGCTCACTGCCCTGATAATCCGAAGACTCCGGGACTATTTCACTTTGCCTTTGTAAAGGCATCCATTTAGGTGGCCAAGGGCCTGGTGCCAACGGTAGCACACTCTGCCTGACGATCTATCTAGGTTCGTTCAGGATTAACTAGGGTAAACCCGATACGGGATAACCCAAGAGATCTCTACGCGCGACCAGCAACCGGTGACTGTCTGGATTAAGGTAGAACATCAGTTTCATTCATACTCCACTGTTAACTTGTTAGTTAGTAAATCTGTTACAGTTTTAATTATGGAAACACCACTTAATTTGTTGGCTGCCCTGTGGGTCTTACGCATGCCTAGAATGATTCTAGGTAGTACTTATGTTCGAGTCGAAGCTCTAGGGACCGACAATGTCATGTCCCGTTCCTAAGTGTTTTACTTAGGTTATAACTACATACTTGTAGTACTTAGTGTATTAGGTCAGGCAACGGTAATCACAATCGCACAACTCGTATATGTAGTTTTATATAAGTCGATCTATAGTCGACGTAGTATTAGCCCCGTAGGACGTTCGTGCATAAATAAATAATACAGTAAACACATTTATCCATCACACACATAATCACACACGTTATCAAACAAATCCGAGCCCGAGGAATTCCTCAGGACAACCCGGATCAAACCCCTTTACATACTATACACCTTATACCAAGGATGCGCAGTGTAGACCACTAAGCTTCTCGAGCGCGCACGTCTGACAGGCGATCTAACAATACGAAGAACGCTAAGTGTCAATCCACATGAAATTATGATTCGGTATTTCCGAATAACGTCAGTAACCCCGGTATTACATCCCCGGATTTCAACTGTTATTGGTTAAGGTATCATTATCCTTAAAAACTCTTTACTTGTAGTATGTATTAATATTCGGTTTAACAAAGACGTCGGTTTTATACGAACGTCGTAGTTAACGTTTCCAAACTTAGGACTTACAGTTTCCAACCGTAGTATTTAATAAGTGTTACGCTTTATATAAGTTCGTTCGTTCACGTATATTTTAATTCACCGTTATATTGCATGCATAAGTATTATTATGACCTATAGTTGCATGCATGGTTATATTTTATAACCCATGGTTGCATGCATTCCATGCAATGTTACTTTATAAGGTATGATAGATTATTATTCTTGATACACCTTACATTACACAACTTCTTATTTATGTAACAAGTTGTATTCATTTAAAACCTTATGACATTATAGTATATAATTATACTTATAAGTTAACATTTATTATTTACTATTATATGGTTTGTAAACCATATTATATATGCATGTCACTTGCGCCAATATACATAGTGTACATATATACCTTGTTTTCTTAATGAAATAAGAAACTTTGTATTATGTACATATTATTCCTATACAAGGTTTATTTAAACCATTCCAAAATCATATATTAGCCATAGTATTTATGTCATATACTATAGTTTATATCTACCTTTTTAGTATATAAGCATGCACAGCATGTTGATTTTATAAACCATACTTTTGACCACATAAAATCATAAAGTGTTACACTTATATCATTATACCATATGGTGTGATATTTTATATGTCATTAAACTATATAACATATAGTTTTGGTAACTAATATTGTTACCGAAAATAGCATATATATATATATAGCAGACTTATACCCCTTTATTCTTGTAATTTCCATTAATTACCATGTGGCCACATAACTTATACCATGTTATAAATACCTTATTTTATAACATCAAACTTGTAATAAAATATAACCTAAGGTTTTATATCCCTTCTTAATTATGGCCGAAAAGGCATGTATATTCTACTTCATTTCCTTTCAAATCCTATACTTTCCATATATTAGAATTTCACCACAATTTTTATAACATACTTTACTTACCATATATTATAGCATTTAAATCATTAGTATGTATACTATATAGTCTTAATATTTCTGAAAATTCCAACAGACCTTATGGTTCTGTTTTTTTATGTTTTAACCCTTAATTGTCCACATTTATATTCTTACCACAAATCTTATAATATTTTTACATAACATATGTTATATCATCCAAACATTACCACAATTATAAAATATAGTTCATATATGTTATTCCTTAGATATTTTCGAACAGGCCCAAGCTGTTTGGTGTATTTCTTTTCCAGGAACATTATTTTCCTTATTTACACAATAGCCACATATATTATAACAAGTTATACATATAGGTTATATTATATGGTTTTAATATTTATTGTTGATTTAACCTATAGTTTCTTGTTACTTTATTCCAAACAGCCCCCATGTTGTTTCTAAATTCTCTTTCCGCCCACATTTTCTTCTTATTTACATATTGACCCCATTTATATGATATACTTTCATATGTCACAAAACTATATATTATACACATTTATTACTATAACCACTTATATAACTCCAAAAATTCCCAAATTTAATACTTAGGATATAAATCATCATATTAACCAAACCAACCCATTATTTTTGGTATTTACACTCTACACCCCAAAAATTTCATAAACTTAACATTTAATCCCTAATGTTACCTTAAGTTCATAAATCAATTATTTATGTTATAAATTTTGGTCAAGGCTTTTATTTTGGTCAATGTTGACCCAAATACACTAGTTTGACCATAGGTTTATATATTTGCGGTTTTGACCACACTTTCTAAAAAATTACAATTTGACCCCCATATTTTATAAAACTTAATAAAATTCATAAAATAACTCTTTTAACATATAGTTTTCGGTTTTATTTATATTCAGCCTCTAAAATTTATTTAAATTGCAATTCAACCCCAAACTATTACGATAATATTTATTTTTGTTCTAAATTCATTTTAAATCCATTTTTAACTTAACATAACAATTAAATTAAATGGCCCAAAAAACTTGGCCCTATTACAATAGTTAACATAGGATAAAATTACACATAAATGTCATAAAAACTATATTGCTTACGGCTTATTATATAGTTTTTCTTTAATGTTTCCTAAAATCATTTAATTAATCCTTATCACATATTATGTCATCCAAACCTTATATTACCAACTAAAAATGTTATGAAACATTATAATATATAGTTAAGTCATTTAAGACCATGTTTGGTCTCGGTTTTACTTCCCTTGCTACCCTATATTTTATAAATTATATTTTTGACCCATAATTAATTTCCTTGGACCTTATAGGTCATTAATACTCTAACTAAACAACCAAAAATGTTATTAAACATTTTAATACATAATTAAGTTGTTCAATACCCATACATCCCACGACTAGTATATCCATGTAATAAAATTTCATAAAAACCATATTATAACATAAGGTGAGTATTTCTCACCTAGATTTTGGTTTCCAAGCTACCAAGCAGCACTTTAACCCTTTGGCCTAATTTTTAACACAAGGTTTGATAAGTCTTTGAAGCACTAATTATATAAGCTTACTATATACATTATTAGGAGCAAAATACTCACTTTGTATAAGTATATTTGGGTCTGCTTTTTCCTACGTTGAGCAGGTGGTTTTCAATGAATCCTCCAACAGCATTTCATGCCATGAAGAGAACACATGTTAGCCATGTAAGCAAGGTTATTATAGGTTGGAGTTAAGCTTGGAAAGTACATGTTATTTACCTTGGTTTGAAGCTTGTTTCAAGGGTTGTTACTCCTGGTTTTCCAAGGCAAAATAAGTAGTCAAAATACTGCTTATAACAACACATATTTAACGGTAGAACAAGAGGAATAAGGCATGTTTTAACCTTACCGAAAATGGCACTGCATGGTGGTGTTGTTTGTACTTTTTCACGCTTGTTTTTGAGTGGCAAGAGAGGTGTTAAATGCTACTTATGACAGCATGTATATCGCCGGTGGAATAAGGGTATCAATAGGGAAAACCTTACCGAAAAGGATGGAAGGTTAGCTCCCAATATTGACGTTGCTATCCATGGATAATGGAGGTTTTTCCTCTCAGTTTGTAAGTGAAGAAGGCAGGGATTTAGTCTAGGAACTAGAGCATATTACCGGTATAACAAGGAGGGAAAAGTAGTGGGATTTTCCTTACCAAACTGATCAAGAATGAGGGCTTAAAGCTTGATCTTTCTCCTTCATAAACCCGGGGTAAACTCCTCTGGTTCTGTATGTGGAGAAAACAAGTTTGAGCTGGGTTTTTTTTCTTTGTTTTTGTTCGTGAAAGGAGCAAGGTTTGAGCTTATAAAAAGCTGGGAAAACTGAAGTATATTACCGGTAACAAGGAGGGAAAGAATAAGCTGGGAAGAATATGGAAAGAACCGGTAATGGAGTGTATGGATTTTACCTTGTTTAGCTAGTATATTACTTCCCTCTTCCTTCTCTGGTTTTTAGCCAAGAAACTGCTCAACTTCATCCACCAACACAGCTTCGGTTGCTGGACAAACATGGAGGTCAGAAAGTTCCTTGAAGAGAGGAAGAAGATGGGAATTTTTTTTTAGCCAAAACACTTACCTACAATAAGTAGTAGTATCCATGAGGATGGGTGTTATTCTCGGTTTGAACTCAGCAGGGAAGAAGCTGGAGTTTACGTGGGAAGAAGAAAAAGAAGGGTACTATAGGAAAAGAAAGAAACCGACTAAAGGTAGTAAAGTCAAGCCAATATTATTTTGGAAAGCTTCCTTTGTATGAAGTAGCTCTTGTACTGGCAAGTGTTGTCGGTAAGGTAGGTAGTAGTAGTAGGTGTTAGTATGGGCTAGATTGTCAAGCGGGAACTTTCTCAAATTGAAGTAGTCAATTAACTTGAAGTTGTCGGATGGGACAAGAAGGGATGAGGTCATTAGTTTAATAAAATCTAAGGTATGCTTTATTGCTTTAACAAGTGAAGGTGATGGTCATATTTAATTGCATATGGGGACTGTAATATGCTTGGAAATAATCAAGAGTGACACATAAAACCGATGGGAGTAAGTAGTTCGGTGGGAAAAGATTTCCGATTTGACCATGCTATATATATTATGTATATACATCTCATCATGCTCATATTTGGTGTGTTTGTTTGGTGATTTACAGGTATTGCAAAAGGGATAAGGTGGGCTAAAGGAATATATGGCAATAATCAGATGGGATTGGAAGATATAGATAGTTTATTTAATATTATAAACATGTAATTGATATGCACTTGTAATTGATAACGGTAATATGCTGGGAAATGAGGCTTATACTCGCCGTAACATAACAGCCAAGGTCAAGGAACATATTGACCATAGACATGATTAAGAGATAAAATGTTATTTTTGCACTATTTGGTTATTATTCACAAAACAATGCACATATTTTTGGTTTTTTTATGAAAAACTTTGATTTAAGCATTTTAATGTGGCACATTATGTCACATTAGTATATTTAAGGGTATTTAAGACCCAAAAATTAAATAGAACTCATCTTGGAGATAATCTCACAAAAATGTGCTTTAAGAAAGCTTAGTGCACATTTTATGTTCTAGTGAGTTCCCGAGCTAGGTTTCCCTTGGAAACGGTTTTAATGTGTTCATTTATGTGTTATAAGGCTCAGGTTAAAATTTTAGGTCAAACAGAGTTTGTTTGGATATTTAATCACCCTAAAAGGTCAAAGGGTGTAATTCTTGCTTTCTGTTAAACTTTGTTGTGTTTAATTTATTTTTAAGGCATGTTTATGCCTTAATTAAATTGATTATATGTTTAATCAAGGTTTAATTAATTAGGGGTATTTCAATCTACCCCCCTTAAAAGACTTCATCCCGAAGTCGCTTTACTTAAATATGTTTATTAATAACTACCCATATAGTCCCATAATGTATATCTATGTGATATATCATTTGCACACGTCGTGTTGTGCTAATACCACACATAGCCCTCAATTGTGGCGTTAGTTAAAACATATGGATGTAGGCGGTCCATCAGCACCATCATTTCCTATCAGTTCTACCAACCCTGACAACCTCCCCGAGGTGTCCATACCATACCATCATTCCACATTCCATATCTAATGATTCATTTCGTATCTAGGCGATACCATATGAAATCAATCTACAAGGTAATACAATTATATATATCATAAATGTCATAAAAAGGCACTACACACATGGATGTATACACATCATTCCAAGCAAGTATTTCATAAGATACATACATACAAGTGTACATTGCACACAACAAAACAACAACGTACGCCCCGCGTACCAAACAACACCAACAAAACAACCAAACAACAAACATCGTATGCCCCACATACCACCAAACATACCAACAACTACTGTATGCCCCACATACAAACGACAAAACCTAGTGCACATACGTGCACAACCAAGAGGCTCTACCCCCTTAAAAAGGGTTACGCCCCCGTACCCCACAAGTATTCAACAGCCACTCAACAAGGAGCGCTGGATACTTGGCTCTCGTAGAGTTCTCCAACTCCCGTGTGGCATCTTCCACCTTCGGAGTGGATTATTTTCATATAAGAGAGATGTGTATGACTCTAGCACTGAATTATTTGTGCTGTCTCCCAAATTCGTTCTAATGGGCCCACTCGCTCTGTACAGAGGTGCAGATCCATGAACATAGGCTCAATTTGCCCCTTTTTCCTTTGTAGTATATCCGATCGTTTGGATTACTAGCATACATGTGTGTATCTTCTCTTACTGATTCTTAGCTTGAGGTATCATATGACATTGGATATTATTAGTACTTAGCGCTCTTTGCACTTGTCTTTCTAATACTGAGACGTACTAGCCTTCATGTTCACTTAGATAAAGATTGTCATCCGTGTCTCCTGGTGGTTTTGTTCGGAGTAACACATTGTTGTAGTTCTTTGATACTTTCTTTGTGTTGATATCCATTACATTTTCCCGTGTGTCAGTTTTGAAATACCCCTAACCTTTAAATAATTAAATAAAGGGAAATAGGTAATATTTAGGGGATTATAAACCCTGAGAAAAGTATATAAGCACTTGGGCGTTAAAACGCACCTAAACTCCTTAAGGTCAAAAACGTGCGTTAAAGCCCGACCTTAAGCTAAACAAGTTATATAAGTTATAAAACTCATATGAAATTAATCAAGGATCATTTTATGACCTTTAAAATACAAGTCCTCAGATAGAACTGAGTAAAAATACAATATGCCCGAGAGTTCCCTTAAGGGCCCCCTTAAGGCCCAAAAGTCCCGGATATACTTTATTAAATAAAGTAAAGCATCACACTTCATTATAAATGCATAATAACACTTTAATGAACATTTAAGATGATGTTCTTAAGCTAAATTCTCAGTTAAAGACAAAGTGCTCGGAGGTTCCCGATGAGGGCCCCATAAACCCACGAGAGTGCCTCGGAGAGGTACCGAAGTGGCACAAACTCCAATATAAATTATTCTAAGAGTTCCTATCATTAATATTCAACATTCTAAAGAGAATGCTTGGGATACTTTTTCATAAATACACAAAGTGCTCGGACGAATTTCTTAACACTCCTTTTTGCCCCGGGAGTGTCCCGGTAGGCCGAAAATTGAGTTACGAGTTTATATAACCCCATATAACTCAATGTAACACCTTAGTATATTATTATTGACTATAAAAAATGTCAATAAACACTTGGAACTCATAGCGACTAATTATTTCTGAGAAAATCTTTAAAACACAAAAACACCTTCGGGTGTCACAAAAATGCGTTTTACGCAATGTCCTTGAAGTTTTTGAGGAGCCACGAGTTAATAATCTTAAAAGGGGATAAATTGACCATCTAAATCAATTAATGCCAATACTAAATTCATAGTACAAATGGGGGCGATTTTTGGGACAAAAGGTATCTAAAATCAGCATTTTTACCTTAAAACTTTCATCTTTTACCATCATATAAATGTACCAAATAAATGCTGGAATCTATTACACATATTAGTATGGTCTTAGTACAATATAATGTGACAGGAATTAAAGAAAAAATTAATCCCATTTAATCCCCATTCCATGCGCCATTTAAGGTCATTTTTTGCTAGTTTAACTTGAAAATTTTGCTTATGGATGATGAATCATCCATTCACATACCATGTGATAATGTATTAAGTAGTGAAGTCAAATAAACCCTTCATCCACCGTATGACCTGCAAGAGATAAGTGAAATTAGTCTTGTAAAAGTCATGGAAATTTGACTACATAAAATAACAAACTAGACTACTTTATAATGTGAGGTTAAAATTAAGCAAATGAAACAGCCATGTTACTACCCATGTGGATGTCGATAATGATGAAGAAAATAAGGGTCTGATTGCCCTATATTAAAATCAAAAGAAACACCACCTAATTAAGCTAGTCTTCTTATCTTCAAATGACAAAATCAAACACCTACCTACATACTCCATTACCGATTTTTGAGAGGAAAAACAAGTCCCATTTGCTATCTACTAGCTGCCGATTTGGACCAAGACAAAAAGGGGAGTTTGATTGCCTATCTAGTCAAATAAACAAAACTACCTAATTAAGCTAGTTTCCTAAGTCAAATATCGACAAAACCAATTGTCTTATACAGCTCATATGTACCGATTTTGACAAGGAAAAAGAAGGCTTTGATTGCCTTATAATTAGTTAAATAAAACACCTTGCAACCTAGCCATATTCTCTTGTCTTGAATCAACAAAAATCTTTAGTCAATCTACATTAGCATTACCGTAAAAGACATGAATAAAACAAAGACAAATCAAATGGAAAATCAAAAGGGAAACACATACCTACCATGCCTTGTCCTCTTCTTTCAATTGGCAAACAAAAGACTCCATTATTTCTTCCAATCAGCCATAAGTGTAGGATCGGGTGGCTGACTCAAACCAACTCAAGGTGTGAGTCTGTGAGATGGTTTGACTCAATCGAACTTACACTTGAGATGTAGAAACACTTAGTCGAACTAAGTGCGCGGAAGTAGTTGCTCAAGGTAGTAAAGTAAGAGAGATTTAGAGGAGCTAAATGGATTAACACCCGAAAGGTAGAGGGACTCTGTCAAACTCAGCAGGATACACAATATAAGTTATTTTATTTCCTGGTCAAAACAAAACAACTTATAATGTCCACTCAGTAGATGAGATCTACTTTGTGGTTTTCACTCACTCACCCAATACAATCTCTGATCAGCTCAATGATAAGTGTAGTGAAAACTAGGTCCTACCTAGAAAGACTCTGTCGATATGCACAAACGAATCTAGTACTTCTCTTTCTCTTTTTTCTCTCTCTCTCTCTCTCTAAAATAGGCAAAGCTTTCTCTAAACAAATGCTCTGAATAATTCTCTCTGGAAAGCTGCAATGAGAAACGAAATGAAAACTCTCTTATATAGTGGAGCCGTTGAGGGAGTCTGCTTCTGAAATTTCTGCCATCTGAACATGGTAGTTACTTGTAGTTGCTTAAAATCCGGTCCTAACTTCTTTATGATCGTTGCTAAGCCTTGGCCCTTAATTTTCGGACAATAACCAATCCATTGGACGACTTGGCAACATTCAATTATGACTCTCACGTCTGATGTAGCAGACTGACTCTGTCAGTTCCGAAATTTCAGGAACCAACGACTCTTTCCTTGAATTTCGGAAGTTGGAGCCAAATTTCGGAAGCTGGAGTCGAGTCATCAGATTAGTGCCAGGTTGAGAGAATTTGGGTCCAAGTCTGAACGTTGATGACCGTTTTAAGTCAATGTAGTTGATGTACTTGCTCCTTAATTTTAGAAACTGCCCGACAGACTCTCTCGAATTATCAAAAAGTCAAGGCTTTGGATTTTTCTCACTTTTTGCATGAATTTCGGCCAAGGATGATAGTTGATGACTATTATGGTTTAGTGGACGTTGCTCCTTGAATTTCATAACTGATTGATGAATTTACATAGTTGGACTCTCTCGCTCTTTCGAGGTTGACTAACTCTGTCTTGTTTTGAGAAGTGTGATTGACTCCTTTGATCTGGTTGACTATCTCAGCAACACCTTCATACTCCAACAGTTTCCCCCTTGTTGCTAATTATAGCAAAACTCTTTTTGTGAATCCCGAATTAGTCAATCTGCAAAACAAGACAAGAGCAAAAAGAATTTTGGGGAACCGACCCTGTCCAGGTTCCCCCTTAATCACAGCATAGATTGATTAACTCTTGTTAGTGTTCCCCCTGAATCAATGAGCACAATTTTGGCATACCATAACCTACTAAGAGAGATTAGAAAAAGGGAATATATGACTAAGTTAAGAAAACTGCAACCAACATGATCTAGTACCTACAGAGTAAAAACGAAACAGAATATCCAAACTTCACCTAAGACCTAGTCGCACAGAGACAGAGTCAATCCAGAACATAGCTAGAGTGACCCGTTCGTAGAGAGACGGGATTCACTACTTCCCCCTTTTTACTGTCTCAGTAAGGGAAGTTTGCAACAGAGTCTAAGTCAATCCGTACATTAAAAAACAAATAGACTGTATCCATAACGCAAACATACTCATGGACGACAAGGGGCAAGAAGTATTGTCGTATTCCACAATACCTTTCATTGCCACATACTCATAACTTGTAATGATCTCTGTTGCATTGCATTGTATTTATGAAGACTTTATAGCTCTATATTTGCAATGCATAGATATTTAACAAGTTAAGCACACAGGGACTGTCTCCATCCCCCAGACTTTTCTCTCCACCCATGTAACAGCTTTGGGCCAACTTTCCCAGGTTTTGCACCCTTAGGAAGTTAGGTGATGAAGCACCCTTAAAGGCTTAATAACCGAGTGGACGAGGTCCGTTTTGGTTCAAGAGAAACAAGTTAGCGGAGTACCATGCCTTTATCCTCTCCCCCTTTTTTTGTTTTTGTTTTTTTAAATGAAAATCGCAAAGGAACACAAAGAACAGACACAACCTATCAATATGAGAACACGGATTGACTCAAACAGTATGCAAGCAACACCTACTAATTATTACAGCCAAGGGAGGAGAGAGACTACCGTCTTACATTGATTGAGTCATTCCGATTGCTAAACGGAGTGCCTCGAATCTGGTGGTAGGAAGAGGCTTGGCAAAGATATCTACTAGCTGATCCTCTATTGGAACAAATTCAAGTTGAATTACCTTTTTCTCAACACAGTTCTTCAAGAAATAGAAACGTATTTCAATGTGTTTGGTTCTTCAATGTGTTTCTAGAGATTTTAAATGCACAATTATTATCACAGAAAATACCAATTTGATCTCAACAAAATTTTGCTTTGTAGAGGACTAAGAGTCTAAGCATAGACAAAGGAATTTTGCATTGCTAGATGTACTCTTTCGATGATGGAGGGAATCTATCCAGTCAAAATCACTAAAACCAGATAAAGTAATATAGGGGAACGAAGGTACCATAGATGAAGTTGACTGGTTCCTTTTAAGTATCGAAAGATTCACTTGACCACCTTGAGATAAGACTGATTGGGTGCTGCTTGAAAGCGAGCACATAGACAGACTAGGTCGTCCGAATTGATGGCATTTAGACATTTCTTGTACATATTACCTTCTTTACGTCATGTGGCTTCTAAAGATCCTGTATGTTCATCAAAAACTTTGCAATCGAGAGATAAGAAAAGTACTAAATTGAATCTTTCACAAATTTGAAAAATGCTTAATAGACTATGTTGAAGTCCAGTGACCAGATGGACTCCATCTACCTTAAACTTGGAGGCGTTACCTATGGAGCCAACTCCCATGATTTCACCTTGGTTATTGTTTCCAATGGTGACCTTACCTCCTTTGTAGGATGAAAGCGAGCTGAATTTGTCGGGATTTCCAGTTCTGGAGCACCCTTTGTCCAAGTACACATAGTCCATCTCCACACTCGCTTCCACCTGCAAAAAAATCACTTGGTAGTTTTGGGAACCCAAATATACTTGGGTCCCCTTTTTGAACCAGATTTTTTCAGCTTTTCTCGTGCCTCAAGGATAAGATTGAGTCGCTTGATATTAAATGACACATCCTTGTGAAGCTTTTCACAGGCACTATCTCTATGTCCAAGACTCCCGCAATAACCACAAATCTTAGTGGGAGTGTTATACCCCAAATTTTGACCCCCTGGGTTAGGGTCTACGGGGTGCTGGTGTTGTGAGAGGCATTTTAATCAAATGGTGAGGGATGCCGGCTCGATCGGCGCGTTCCATGGCATGGGGAGCAGCTTCGTCATTTTCAGGGGCGTTTTGGTAATCTTTAAAGGCTCCTAAGACCTCATATAAGCTTTCTCTCTCCTCCAAAGGGTGCCCAAATCAGCTTGAAATGCTTTGATATTTTAACCCATGATAGAGGATGACATTCTAAGCATAATGGCGTTGGAATTTTGATTTTTCGAGTTTCCAATATTTTTCTAGCAATTTCTGACTGAATCTGACAAGAAATTCGATTTAAAAATATTCCAACATTTAAAAAATTCGTTTCCACCTCAGAAAATTCATAATATTCATCCTTGACATGTGGTTAAAATTTCACAGCAAAATTCCTTTGGGAAGTCTTTTAATTAAAATACCAAAAAATCTTACTTTTACTAGATTCTCTTTATCTTTAAGAAAGTCTATATAAGGGGATAGGTTTTTGGATAAAGAAAGGACCTCATATGCTCAAGAACCCTAGAGAGTCAGAAAACACAGCCTCCTCTCTCTCTCTCACGTTTTCTAACACCCGGCCACCCAAATCATACCGAAAACCCCCCGAAATCACCATCTAAACACGTTTTCCAATCCCCAAAGCGTCAATAGTCATCAAAACCCCACAAAAACACCACCAAAACGTGAAGAACAGCAAGAACAACCAACAACCAGAAGCTTGGTTCGAAATCCTTTCGGGTCTGCCATCAACGAAGCACTCGACGAATCCCGGTGTGAAGAACCATCTTGAATTCGAAGGTAAAACAGGTTACAACTCTACTTTTCTAATTCCCCATGACCTTATTAATTCTCTGTCAAATTTTGGGCTCAAACTAACCTTCGTACGCTTCTGTATTGCTGTTTGTTTAAGCGTCTGTCCAATAACTTGTTTACTAAGTTTCGTGCTTAATTCGAACTCAAATTGAAAACTTTCAATCACTAACGTTTTGTACATCTTTCAGGCTACACACCCATAAAATTTGAGCCAAAAACACCTTCGAGAACAGCCTTAACGCCGCCGTCCGAGGGCAATCCGCACCCACGGACGTCATGTCCGGGGTCCCGGACTCCTTGTCCGTAAGCCCGGACGCCCACGGACGGCGGCGGGATTTTTAAATTTTAAAAATTTAGGTTTTCTAATAATGTCCGGGCCCACGGACAGCCTGTCCGTGGCCCCGGACTTCACAATTTTCTGTTTTCTGTTTAATTCGACTTTTATTTCCATATAGGTTAACTGGGGTCCGTGGTCTCGGACATTAGGTCCGTGGCTACGGACGGAAACAAAATTTGACCTTATTCTGCCTCCGAAACCCTAGTTTAGGTAATTTTAATTTCCACTTTAATTTTCTGTCAAAAAATGCTAAAAAACACAAAAAAAAACAGAAGCTCGCGCACCTAGGTTAAAACGACTCGTAATAAGCCGTAAATAAACCAAGTAGAGGAAAAACGACCTAGGAAGGGTAATGAAAGTAATTGAACCCTAATTAAGTCGAATATCAAGCCCCCGAACCCGAACTCTCCTTTCCTAATTTAATCTAGGTCAAAATTAGGTGGTGACTCATAATAGGTTCCAGTGAGCTAGCCTAGGTTTTAATAATTATTGTTATATGACATGGTTATTAATCTTAGGTTATAAGTGGACCTAAAACCCGATTAGATCCTAATCAACTTTAATCAACATAGGATAGGGTTTAAAATCGAGGCTCATAGGGAGGAAGATTAACGTATTTTTGCTGTCCTTTCCACCAAGAATCAAAATTTTCTTTTTGTTGTTGGCGCTTGGGTTTGTTGTTGGATTTGGACATATTTTTAGGGATATCAAATTTACCTTTATGCCACTTGGGCTTCGATTGAGTGGATCCAACTCCAGATTGTATATTGACTATCTCTTGGGAGAGTTTTTCAACTTCCTTTTGAAGATTATCACGATCTTGACTAACTTCCTTGATCTTGGAGTTGGCCCACTCGGGCAATTATGATGGAGTGACCTGTTTGATGAAATTGACTGGTTTGAGAGAGAGTATATGTTCCTTTTCTTTCAATTTTCTCGAGAGTTGCTCAACAGAAGAGGTTAGAGAGATAACTTGAGATTCTGAACTATTTAGCTCATTCTGCAAAGAACAACACTTGTCAGTGAAAACAGTGAGGTCATGTTTGAGAGTCAATCTGAGTGAGTGACTCTTCCTGTTCCCTTTGGTTGGATTCAGTAAGACTTTGGTTTTGTCGAGCTCCTTTTTAAGGGAGTCAACACGACACCGAGAATCTCGCAAATCCAATCTAAGTGAGCAAGAAATAGTCTTATGTTCCTCAGCTTCATCTCTCAAAGCATACATAAGACTTTTTGAGATCTCAAGTTCCTCACTTAACTCGGAGATTTTTCTGTTAAGATCAGCTTTAAGAGAGTTAGTTTTAGAAGCCATTTTAGCAATTAAAGTCATAAAACCCATAGGAGTTATACGATAAAGGTCTGTTTCAAGATGGGAATGAGTTACCTTATTGTCGGGGATCATGGACTCCATCGTATCATGTGCCATGAGACATACCAAGCCGCTGGACTCTATGTCTGGATCGTCGGAGTCTGAATCACCCCAACTGACAGCTGCCATTGCTCATTGATTGACTGTCAGCCTAAGCAAGGCTCTGATACCACGTGTAGGATCGGGTGGCTGACTCAAACCAACTCAAGGTGTGAGTCTGGCGATGGTTTGACTCAATCGACGTTACACTTGAGACGTAGAACACACTTAGTCGAACTAGTGCTGCGCGAAAGCAGTTGCTCAAGTAGTAAAGTAATAGAGATTTAGAGGAGCTAAATGGTTAACACCCGAAAGGTAGAGGGACTCTTTCGAACTCAGCAGGATACACAATATAAGTTATTTATTTCCTGCTCAAACAAAACAACTTATAATGCCCACTCAGTAGATGAGATCTACTTTGTGGTTTTCACTCACTCACCCAATACAATCTCTGATCAGCTCAATGATAAGTGTAGTGAAAACTAGGTCCTACCTAGAAAGACTCTGTCAATATGCACAAATGAATCTATTACTTCTCTTTCTCTTTTTTTCTCTCTCTCTCTCTCTCTAAAATAGGCAAAGCTTTCTCTAAACAAATGCTCTGAATAATTCTCTCTGGAAAGCTGCAATGAGAAACGAAATGACAACTCTCTTATATAGTGGAGCCGTTGAGGGAGTCTACTTCCGAAATTTCTGCCATCTGAACATGGTAGTTACTTGTAGTTGCTTAAAATCCAGTCCTAACTTCTTTATGAACGTTGCTAAGCCTTGGCCCTTAATTTTCGGACAATAACCAATCCATTGGATGACTTGGCAACGTTCAATTATGACTCTCACGTCTGATGTAGCAGACTGACTCTGTCAGTTCCAAAGTTTCAGGAACCAACGACTCTTTCCTTGAATTTCGGAAGTTGGAGCCAAATTTCGGAAGCTAGAGTCGAGTCTTCAGATTAGTGCCACGTTGAGAGAATTTGGGTCCAAGTCTAAACGTTGATGACCGTTTTAAGTCAATGTAGTTGATGTACTTGCTCCTTAATTTTAGCAACTGCCCGACAGACTCTCTCGAATTATCAGAAAGTAAAGGCTTTGGATTTTTCTCACTTTTTGCATGAATTTCGGCCAAGGATGATAGTTGATGACTATTATGGTTTAGTGGATGTTGCTCCTTGAATTTCATAACTGATTGATGAATTCACATAGTTGGACTCTCTCGCTCTTTCGAGGTTGACTGACTCTGTCTTGTTTTGAGAAGTGTGATTGACTCCTTTGATCTGGTTGACTATCTCAGCAACACCTTCATACTCCAACAGTAAGTCTAGCATAGAATGAGGACATTGATTGAGCCAATAATGAGGAATAAACAAGGAAAAAGAAACTAAAGAATTATTATGTCAAAAAGAAGAAAGAAATTCCTACCTTGGCAAGCCTTATTCATACGTGAGTTTAGCTCACTCTTTCATTTGCCACACCATGGCCGATTGGGTAAGGCTCTCCTCTCCTCTCTTTTCTTCTTCATTTGTTAAGTTAAACTTTAGAGCTTCAAAGCTCCATTAATGGTGTATTAAGTTCTAACACCATTTTAATGTAAATTCCTAGTTAAATCTACTAAGTCTTGAAGCAAGAAATCATCCTAGCAACCCTTGCTAAAATCGCCAAGCTTTAGTGCTCCAAGGAGGTTCCTAGATTCAACAACAAAACAAGGAACAACAAGATCAAGTTAAGGTATTTTTCCATGTTGAAAATCCTAGCAAAATGCTTAATGTCATTTCCGAAAATTATGAACTTCTAAACCAAGGTTCTCTTCATTATTTCATGAAGGAAATTTAGATCTACAATCATCTCAAGGTCTACCGAAAATTCCTTGAAAATTCCTAAGGTAAACTCTTGTCAAATTACTCCAAAGCTTATTTATAAATTCTTGTTAAAGCCTAACTAATGGATCTCCTAAATATATTCAAGGAGACCGAATTCTCTTCATCAAAATAGCATTTGGAGAGCTTGGAATTCAAGGAGAAATCAAGTACAAGAATTGTCTTGATTTAAGGAGTAAGTATATATATATAATTAAGGTTTATTAAGTTTGAGTTTGAATTAAGCTTCAAACTTTGGTATAAAAATTATGTATAACCTTTAAATAAATTAAGGCCGAAAATCATTGGTTATAATGTCAAGAAAATCATTTATAACATATAAGGTAAGATTATTACCTTAAGGTATAAATATGTGTCACAAAAATTAAATATGATACATATATGTTCAAACCGATTTGTCTAAGGATAATATGTTCTATTTTGAGTTTATAATCATTCTAAGTCATTAGCATAATTTTTAGAAGTGTAAAATGACTTATATACATTTATATATACATATTATAAAGTTTAAATCAAGTTTTGAAACCATATGGTAAAAGATATTTAAAGCCAAGAATGAAATATATTATTTACTGATTTTCAAAAATATATAAGTGTATTAACTTATATTATAAATTTTGGGAACATTAAAAATAGCTACAAGTATTTAAATGGCTAGTTTATAAAGTTATGTGGCTAAAATATAAATTTTGAAAAGTATAGGGTACAAATTATAATTGCCGAGAGTATAAGGAGTTATTTGGTAAATTTATGTTATAATATAAGGTAGGAATTAATATTATGAATTTGGTGAATTTAAGTAAGTGTTTAAGTATTAAAATGACAATTTATAAAGTTTTGGGACTATTTTGTAATTATTGAAAAGTTTAGAGGTGTAACCGAATTAGATATGATTTTATGGGTATATTAAAGTATTAAGTATGAAATTAAGTCTTGGTCAAAGTGTTGACCAAAAACTTTGGGTTAAAATGATTTATAACATAAAATATAAAGTTTATAAAAGTTTAAGGGTGAATATGTAATTTATAAAAGTATAAGTGTACAACCAAATTAATTTGGGGGCGAAAAAATAATTTGCAAAATTATAAGGACCATTTCGGTATTTAAAGAAATTAAATAATAAAACTATAATTTATAAGTTAATATGTAACTTATATAATGTTTTAAGGGCTAAAATGTAATTATGGGAAAGTTTATATAAAACCGAATTGGTTTAGGGGCAAAAATGTAATTTAGGAAAATATATGGGTTACTTCGGTATTCTAAGAAAATAAATATTAAAACTATAGTTTATAAGTTAATATGTAACTTATATAAAAGTTTTGGGGTTAAATTGTAAATAAAGGAAAGTTATTTATTAAGACCGAAAATATATGTGGTCATTTGGTAATTTATAAAGATTAGAATATTCATTTGGTAATTACCGAAATGATTAAGGGGTTAATTAGTAATTCATAAAGGTTAGTGTGTTTAAATTATAATTACCAAGAAGGAGTATGGATATTTAGTAATTTATAAAAATTAATATAATTGCTTTGCAATTTCTGAAAGTTAGTATGGATAATTAATGGATTATAAAAGATATATGGCTATTTGGTAACTTATAAAAGTTATTGTGTCCAGCTTATAAGTACAAGAATTAATAAGGTTGGTTTTATAATTTAATTAAGAAAGGAATTAAGGTTAAGTATTGCGATATATTATGAGGAATAATATAAGGTTTATAAAATAAATTGTGGTTATGATAAGAACAACCAAATGAATTTAATATAGATTTATGAAATAATTATGGATATAATTAAGGTAACAAAATTATATTGGTATATGGAATAAGAGGAATTAATTATGGATATATAATTAAAGAGATGGAGAGATATCATAATATGGGAATTCATTATCACATGTGGGAATCACATAAAATAATGAACTGATGAACTACCTAGGACCACTGTTTAAATAACAGGAGAAAATAAAGAACATACAAAGTTATTATACAACGAGTATAAACACTACAGTGACAGTACTGTAATATTTAGTGAGTGGTTATATTAATATTACCCGGTATTGCATGTTTATATAACAACGTACGGGAAGGAACTACTGAATAGGAAATTGTCAAGCTAGCAGTTACTTGGTGAACGGTATGTTAATTGTGTGGTCTGAATGTCCTAAGGATTATCCTAAGGTCCAGACATTGTGTGTTAACTGTTTAAGAGCGATATCTGTGATTTTATGTATATGATATTGTATACTGTATTGCTCAACACTGTTGCGTTTTATTTATACGCGAACATCTTATGACTGGAAGTTTATACATCTAAACTGGAACAAGACTAACTGACCTTTAGGTATTATTAAACCTAACTGATGGTCAACTGTTATAGTCTTAACTCAAAGATCGGCTATTATGTCACTGAAAAAAAGGGCTAACTTATAAAGAGAGGAATCCAGTCTGTTTCAACTTTCTGGTTACGCATTGTGATCACTACGAGAGTCTTCAAGGGGAGTCACTCAAGGGAATCCATCAGCCACATTCGAGGATGGCGGAGGGCACTACTGTTGGTGCATAGGTTCGGCCGGATCGGTCTTATATTTATCCAGGGCCATAAGGTCAGCTGGTAACGGTTCCATTGGAACCCAGGGGATTGTCGTCCATTAATAAGTTATTAAGGGTTGTCTTATCATGACGCCTGAAGTGGAATTTAATTGGAAAAGGTTAAGTGATTGGTTTAAAGGATAAGGGCCAGGTGGCCAACTAACAAGTACAGTTTAATACGCGTATCTTGTCTGGTTATTGTTGTGGATTATTGATGTGTGATTATTGGTTGTTGCTATGATTTATTAAAGTATGGTTATTGGTGATGTGTACTACTGTACACCGCTGTTTTCAGGTGAACTGTTATGTGATTGTTTAACGTTTACAGTTATTACTGTTGTTATTGTAAACCGGTATTTCATGTAAAGAATCTAATATCAAGATGGCTAAAATGACTTAAGGAATCTTGATGGTTTAAGACTACATTTAGCATACCAGCATTTCGATTGCTGAGCCCTTCAATGGGTCAAACATTCCAGGTTATTGAAGAAGACTCAAGCCGGAGTGCGGGACACGGGGGTAGCAGTTGTGTTTTTAACAAACACCTTTGGTTTCATTTTGTATTGTATTAAGGAGGTTGTTGTATTTAGTTAGTTGCTCATTTAGTTGGTTTTAGTTTGTAATAATTAGAGTGCTCAGTAACTGTTCATCATAGCGTGAGGAGTTGTATTGTTGGTAAGAGTGAGGATGCCTTGTTACTCACAAGGGTGAGTAACGGCGTGTAACACCAAGGTAGATAGTTTTATTTTCCGCTGCGAATTGTTATTTATTATGCGACGACTTGCGACGTTATTACAGACTTAGGATTAGGGGTGTTATAAAAAGTGGTATCAGAGCGGAGTACCGCTCTGATGAAAGATACTGAGTCAAGAATATGAGCATAGGACATATGGGAAACAAGAATCGTCTATGAGGATTCGTGACCTAGAAAATTTCTAGGAATATCCTTATTGCTAATAGTTAACTTTCTTACATGTTTGTGATTGTGTATGTGAAACGGTGTAGCAACCGAGTAGAAATAATATACTATATTAAGGATGTCGACAAGAGGAAGACAACGTGGAGGCAGCAGTGGACGCAGTGGCGAGGCACCAGCGGATGTCCCAGCAGTACCAGGCCTGGCAACGGCCATGACAGACTTCGCGCAGCAGCTAGGATCTCAACTTACGGGAGCCATACCCCACCCGCCGCAGCCCAAGGGAACCGAACCCCGCCGCACTGGAGAAGTTCATTGTAGAGCACCAGAAGGCGTTCAAGGCTGTCAGAGTTCTAGAAGACCAGAAGGTCGACATCGCCGCGTACAACCTGAAGGACACAACTGACATCTGGTGGCGGACTGTGGAGGGCCACCGTAGAGCTACACCGGACTTTGGATGGGCAGCGTTTGTAGAAGTGTTGCGGGAGAAGTTCTACCCCAAACACCTAAAGCAGAGAAAAGGGCAGGAGATCGAGTCCTTAATCTAAGGGAGTCAAACAGTTGACCAGTACAACAAGCAGTTCATCAGTTTATTGGACTACACACCAGGAGTCGACTGCTCCGACACTGTGGAGATTCAAAAGTTTAAGGGAAGGGGTGCAGGAAGAAAGAAGAGAAAGAATGCTGAAGGAGATGATGGTGGAGCAACCTCTGGCGGCCACTACTACTGTAAGCGCTGTGAAAAGGATCACCCAGGCGTAGACTGCGCAGACAGAAAGGTGAAGTGTCGCTATTGCGAGAAAGAAGGTCACAGGGAGTATGAATGTTTTTCCAATCCAGGGAGCCGAGTATACAAGGGAGCTAGAGGTTCAGAGAGAACACCAGCTGTTGAAACGGGCGGACCCGGAGGAGGTCAAGCGCCACAAAATAATACTTATACTAGAGGACCGGGAGGACAGCCATCCTCATCCGGGAGTCGGAAGGGAAAGGAGATAGTTCCAGGAAGATACACCTAGTACACAGTGGGAACTTCAGGCGCTGAGGCTAGCGCTCAGCGCGAAACCGGTAAGCCTAGAACCTAAACTAAATGCATGAGGCATAAATGTGTGTTTATAGTTATTAGTCGATGAGACTTATATGTGATTAGTAAGTATCAAAATTTAGAGAGACCTAATTTAGGTAACCTCTCACCTAGTAGGATACTTCGACATTTGTTTCCTTACCTATGAGACCGAGGTCACCTGAGCCTATGAGCGAAGGTCTGGAATATCCAGAGGCATAATGTCAAGTACCTTGACCCGACATGATCCTACTCAATAAATACTCAACTGTAAATGAACAAATAACTATTGTAAATGAATGTAGAACTTGGGAATAGACCTTGGAGGATTTTATATTCCAGGAAGTGAGAGTGGATCAAAACTTTAAATTATATATGATATGTATGGGTAAGGATTGGGATACCAGCTGTATCATTCTCCATAGGAGATGAGGCTGAGTTTATGTACGGTGATCAGAAAAGGATGAATAAGGCAAACAAGATTGTTTTTAAATCAGGAGACGCGTTGATATTTGGTGGAAAATCCAGAATAGTGTACCATGGAATAAATATTATTAAACCGAATACAAACCGGGATTAGCCTTGAGATAAAGGGTGTGAGATAGTACAGTGGGAATAACAAGTTAGTTTTGCTTGGACTGCCGAAGGGCGTTACTAGTTGTCCAAACTTTCAGTAAATACAAATTATGACCTGCCTAAATGACGAGCAGATGTCATGAAAAGGGAATACATTAATTAATATAAAATACTTAAGACTATAAGAATTGTCAAAAGGGTTTGAGGAAGACCTACACATAAAGATCAAACACTGAAAATTTATGGGATACCCAGGCACCGAGCTTACCGCTCAGTGAGAAACTAGAAATCTTACAATCCCTTATTAACTTCGCGAGAAGATGGTGCGAAACCTTGAAATATGTCAATAGAGAAACAGAATCTAAAAATATATAACTAAACATCCATCATGGATAAGCACGGGTTTATAAAACACCTGAGCAAATACCAAGGGTCACAGCTAGTATCAATATAGTGATAGTGCTGGACTCCTAATTAATAAAGGGGATAGAACAAACTTCGGATCTTTATTTTCTGAAGTCGGGAGAACTACTTAATTAGCAATACCAAATGATACATATATAAATATAATTTGGAGGTTGTAAACCTAAAACGTTGAGGAGTATTGATACATTTCAGAGGGCTAAAGTATCGTTAAATATACCTACCCTATTTTGAGGCTATCGTCCTACACTATCCTTATGGTTCTATATGAGCATATGTCTTTTATGACAGCTCAAGTTATAAACGCGAATAAAGATCGCAATAAATCAAATAAGGTAAAACCCTATCTAAGATAAATTTTAAATAAACATGGTAACGAATAACTCTCCTTGACACTTGCAATGAAGGTAGTATAAGTTATATTAAGAGTTTGAATTAGAATATACACTAAAAGTGAGTGGAAGTTAAACTTCTAAGGATTTTAGATCCTCTATTTTGATACACCTAATCGACCTATTTTTGGAAGCCATTAAGTTTGTGGATTAACCACGTTTCTAAGAGATAGAAACAAACAATAGCTTTGATTGTCTCGTTACCAAACTGTAGGATTCAAACTGGAAACCCTTAGTTAAGAAGGTACTAATATTAAGAGATACTTAACCTAGGCTGAGCATATGGTTCACCTGATTTATGGATTTTAGATGAAATAAGGAAAGCCAAGCTTTAAAGACGGAGGAAATAATACTTTATGGAGTTGTAGATGTTGATCGAGTTATAAAAACTTTTACTTGGAAGTCCAACTGGGACTGTCTTTGTTCCATGAAATGATAACCAAGGTGTAGGCAATAACCAAGCCTGATGAGTTAGATACTAGATGAGCCTTTTAAGGGGAAGAGAGTATTCTAAGGTATCAAAATCCATACCTGAATTTATTACTTGAATGATGGATTTAAGAGTTAAAATGATTGATGGATATAGTTATTATACATTATGAGCCTAGATGTTTTAATAAGAATTTACCTGTTATGCCAAGAGGAAAAACTGGCTTCCCCGCTTGATGTGATCAAAGGAACTTAGTTCCGGGGATTAAGGAATACACTAGATTCAAGTATAGGTTATAACAGTTATTGGAATAGTTGTATAAAAATCAAGGCAAAATGTACATGTAGTACTCACCACGTCACAAAGTTTGATAAGATAAAATTTGGAAATGATAAGTATGTGGTTGTTTGATATTTGACGTGGGAGGTCGAACTTGACCCTGGTCAGATCAAGGGAAAACCAAGCACAAAATGGTGTGAAAGGATAGTTCAACACTGATGCTGACCCCGTCAGAGTTGGATGATTCCTGAGACTCCTTACAAGTGGTCACAATTATTTCTGTGATACGTAAGTATTTATTCTTAAATCTGATTGAAATAACCCAAACCTAAGTATGCTAAGTAAACATCAAATTATGATGTAGTAAGGCTAGAATATGCCTTAGAAAGATTGGTAGACAATTTAAACCAAGGAAAACACAAGAAAGTGCCTTAAGGGCAATTTGGGCAAAAACGTGCTCTAAGCTTGGAGTGACTTTGATTAGCACCCAAATACCATTATAAGACTTTAGTAATATGATAATGGACATTTTAAATCAATTAGCAAAGAAAACCAAGCTCAAAAACAAGCTTAAACACAAAATGTGCATTAAGAAGTCTTAAAGCACATTTTTTAGAAATTGTCTTAGAATTGAGTTTTGAGTGGCTAAATGTCCATCATTACTCTTTAATCAACATGTTTACTAATTAGTATCACATTAGGAAGCCTAAATCAATGGGAAACCAAAAATTTCATGAATATGTGCCCTAATTAGTGAATAGTGCCAAATAGTGACTAGTTTAAGTTTTAATCAATATAAGCTAATTAGTTGGTCAACAAAGACCATGTCTAGCCTTATTAAGAGGGGGCCGGTTTTCTAAGGGATGAGTCACCCAAGACTTCATCAAATAAGAAAGGATAAAGAAGAGTAAAGTAAAAGGAGTTACTATTTGCTTTTATAAAGCAAATATCTTATATTAACCTACCTCTCTCCTCTCTTCTTCATTTCTCTTCTTCTTCCACGATTTTCTTCTTCTTCTCTCTGTTATAAACCGTCTCCAAGCAGCACCCATGGCACCACCACCTTGCTTTGTCAACAACTCACTCATTTTAGCTCCAAATCAAAAACTAAACACATATATCTCTTAGTTAGACCAAGACCTTGCTTCCTATCTTTTCAAAATCTGAAAAGCCTCATTTTGGAGCCATGGGAAATCACCATTCGAGGAGGAAAAGCTAGCTTGAGGTGCTCATTATCTTCTCCATTCATTTTAGGTAAGGAAAATGTAAGGAAAACCATGTTTCCACCATTCCTTCCACATGGCCGAAAATTACTACTCATGGGGCTTTGTTTTTATGCCTTGTTCTAGCTTGTTTTATTCACCAAGGACTAGTGGAGGTCCTATTTCATTCAATTCCCAAGTCTACCTTGAGACTTCAAAGGTAATCATCCACTTTTATACCTTAGAACACATTTTTAACCTAGGTTTTCATTCCTTGAGGTTAGTGTATTGTTTAGTACTCATATGAGTCATTGAATATTGGTTAGAACATTGGCAAAGGAAGTTTAAGTGGTGGCCGATATTCATTCAAGAAGAAGGTCTAAGGAGGAAGATAAGATAAGCTTGAGAAAACAAGGTAAATTACTTACCTAATGGCGGTTTAAATTTTAAGGGATGAGTTTAGGTGGGTACCAATGTGGCTTAGAGCTTACATTGTGTATTGGGTTATATAACCTAATAAAAAGAACTTAAACAAGCTTATGAACTTGTGATTAAGGAGCCAATGGGCATGAGTTAGTAATATAAGTTTAAGATGAGTTTTAAGAGCATTATAACTACTATGAGATTGATGGGTGTATTTGCAGGTAGAAGGCTTTTATATGTGGGAAATTCAGTGTTTAAGTTTAAGTCATTTAAGGGCCTAAGAGCCATGTCATTTAAGAGCCTTAGTGCTATGCAATTTAAGATTATTGCAATATATTGAGTTTGTTGTGAATGAGTTGGTTTGGGTGATGAGATATGATGAGAAAGAACTTGATGTGTGTGAGATGGTTGAATGAGGAAAAATAATGTGTTTGGGCATGATAAGATACTAGAGGAGCTATGGCGAAATTTGAGTAGAAAATAAGTGTTTAGGTGATGGTGGTGAACTAGTATGACCTAGGATTTATTAGGAGTCATAAAAAGGAATTTGAGTGGAAATGAGTTAACTAAGGAGTTCTTGAGGTTTAGAATGACCTAGAGATGTCTAGGAGGAATTAGAGGATTGGTGGGTGCATTGAACACACCAAAGTCATGGTAAGACTTGTGCAAATCTGGAGGAAATGATGTATAATGCTTTGAGATGATTTAGGTATGAACTAAGAGAAGAACAATGAGAGTTCGGGAAGTTTGTGTAAGAGGTGGTGATGTTAGTGGTGGACTAGTAAGGTTTAGTTGAATGGTAATGTGTGGACTTAGGTGATGGGAGTAAAGATTGAAGGAGAATGTTGTCGATGGTCTAGGAAATTGACTAGAAACGTATAAGAGTGTATGATCATGAGAATGGTGATTAAGATGCATAAAAGAGGTGGAAATGTCTAAGGAGGGTGTTACATGGTCAAGGTAATTGAAGAACAATGTTAAGGTGTTAAGGTAATGGAAAGCAACGTATAAGTAAGCTCAAGAGTTTAGGAGTGATGAGTAACAAATGAAAAGAAGAGAAATTGTGCATGGACATGCAAGATGACCTTGGAAGGTTTAACAAGCAAGATGGAGTGAAATGATGTTAAGGAGGAGTTATATGGGTTGAAAAGAAACACTTTGGTTAGTTGAAGTTTTAGACAAAATGAACATGTTGGAAGGATAAGGAATTAACTAACAAGTGTTAGGAGTTTTTGCAAGAATTTAGTAAATGTTTAAGAAGATCTTTGGAGGGTAGAGTTTGGAGGATGATTAAAGGTGGATTTAAGGGTCTAAATGATGTTAGAATACATTAGAAGGTTTGGGGGAAAAATTTGGAATTGAAAGAACAACTTAAGAGTAAGGTCTGTGGTGGTCCGACCCAGGGTCTGACCCAGTTCTGGGTCGGACGGACCTCTGTTAAGCCGCCATAAGAGTTTCTGTAATGGTCCGACCCAGTTGGTGGGTCGGACGGTGGGTCGGACGGAGGGGTTTTAAAAGACGGGAGGATTTCTGGAATGGTCCGACCCAGTTGGGTGGGTCGGACATGGGTCGGACAAGTGGAGTTTCTCAAACCCGAGAGTCTCTGGAATGGTCCGACCCAGTTGGTGGGTCGGACGGTGGGTCGGACGACCCTTAAGATTTAAAAAAAAACCCTAAGAGAGTTTAGTGGTATTGAGGGTACCCCATTAAGGAGGCAATGATTACTAGAGGTATAAAGACCTAAGGGATTAGGTTAAGTGTAAGCTTAAAAGTTTAAGGTTAAGTTTGTAAGATTAAGTTATAAAACTTAAGGGGTGTTAGGTGGGGATCATTAAGGGTTAAGTAAGTTAAGTAAGTTGAATTAAGTTAAGTGATTAACAACCTAAAACTGAATGAATGTTTTAGGACTTGGGAATTTGGACTCCGGAAGAGAGTAAGCAACCGAACGACCAACGGTGAACGGTACAGTTCTTCTTGTGACCTACTTACTAACGAGGTGTCCCTCGGCTTGTGTGCTATTTGTTTTTGTGTGCTCACTAAACATGATAAAGTATGCAACCGGAATACAATGTTTATTGTATTGTTGTGTGATGTTTGAAAACTAACACAACATACCGTGAGAACTTACTAACCCACATTTAGTAAGGAAATGAGTGAGACTAAGGAACACTCCCTAATATGGGTTGATATAAACCGAAAGAGGTTAACCAACAAACATGGTCTTGAGACTACTACTAACTGGAACTTGAGTGAGGAAACCCGGGACTGACTCCGGTCATGCATGCTAAGGAAAGGGGGTCGGTATCTATAGCAGATTCGACTTCCGCTTAAGGACTTGTCTTCGAACTTGTAGCCTAGGGCCGGTTGCCGGCTCAGCTACGCTGGACTCCCGTACAGGGTAGGTGGCTTTAAGATGGTGCGGTGGGATCACCTAAATCCCAGGTTTGAAATTAAGTTACAACCATTCCCCTCCAGGAACGGTTTGTATGCTGAGAATAAGTTAAGGTTAAGATTAAGGTAAGGTTAAGATAAGTTGCAACCATTCCTCTTTAAAGGATGGTTTGCATTATTAAGACTAAGATAAGCTACATCCACTCCTTATTAAAGGATGGTTGTTTCTAAGATTAAGAAAAGACTAAGATTGAGGTAAGATAAGGATGGACTAAGATTAAGAGGAAATATAACTTAAGGAGTTAGATAGTTAATTCTCTAATTATGGGAATGCATTTAAGTCGTTCGTTATGTTTGAACTTTGATTGTTCATATTCGGTTTGTTGTTTACTGCACTTTCTATTATGTTGTGCATCTAATCAACCTCCATGCTATCGACAATTAGTCGTCGTAGCCACGTTAGCTTGGGGGCCATGAGAGGATCGTACCAGCATTCGTGCAAAACCCCTTTGGGGGCTGTTTTTACTACACAGGTGAACATCAGGAGGCGTCCGTCGCGAGAGTAAGAAGGGGTACAAGTGCTGCAGGTTAAGTGTGGCCTACGAGTTGTGCATGTACACTCGTATGGCAATTGAGTTAGTAAGATGTATAGGATGTGAGAAGATTGTAAGAAGGAAATGTATTTGGTTAAGGTTGTTATGTACTAACGTTCGGTATATTCTGTAGTCAGACCGTGGCAAGGTCCTGGAGTGTAAAGAATTCCGCTGTGACATGTATATGTATATATGCTGTTAAGTTGCGTGACCACATTTGGATTGAGTTGGGGTGTTACACTGATATAAAGTGTGACTAATAAGTATATGAGATGTAGAAAGTGTAAATTAAGAGTTAAGTTGTCCAAGTTACCCTGAAAAGATTAAATATCTAAAACAATTCCGCACATGTCGGAAAAATAATCAATTGTGAGGGAAATACTAACTATTACTATTCCATGAACCATGTTAATAAATTAAATAGGAGATCGAGAGACAATTACCTATAATAAGAGTATTCTCAAACTAGCTTCTAAGTTATGGCCATATCGCCATCTGAAGAGAAAGATCGACTTCCATGTCTTTCTTTATGAATTCAAACCCAATGTATTCAATGAGAACCTACCTCTAAACATGGTAGAATATAAAGAGTAGAAACATTATACTAATACTCACATGAGTTGATTCGCAACCGCAAAAAACATGTCCAATTAAGAGGACACTATACCTTGATAGAAACCTTAGCGGTCACCCTACTGGGGTACACCTGATGAACAGACGATAGTAATCGTGTATATACTACCGACAGTTGGTGAATCAATAATATCAAGAAATCTTTTCATAATATACATAAGATACATGACTCGACCGTAGCTCATACCATACATTGAAAAGAAAAACCGAATATGGTGACAGTAAACTTAAATACCAGAAGCACAAGATGATGACCTAAGGATCAAAGAGAGAGATTTTAAGTAAGCCCCAATATTAATACAAAACCCGAGCGCCAATGATTATAACTATAAGAGGCGATTAATGGAAGTGTATTACACACGATAGTTTAAATAAGCCATGAGACAATATTGGCAACATACAAGATGGTAGATTACCTTCACACATACACACAAGATTCAAACAAACAGCATACTAATGCACTATGAAACATGTCAGGGAATACATAGATTTTTGAGGACTATACCTCGTAGGACAGAAGTCATATGCTAATGTCTGTAGGAGAGACCTCGAGTTCGCAATAGACGATCGAGTCTTCCTTAGAGTTTCACCTATGAAGGGAATTTTTAGATTTGGGCAGAAGGGCAAGCTTAGCCCGAAGTATGTAGGACCGTACATTATTACAGAGCAAGTGGGCCCATTAGCCAACAAATTAGATTTACCTGTTGAGCTTGGGAGAGTGCACAATGTGTTTCACATTCTCAACTAAAGTAGTATTGCCTCACCCATCACATATCTTAGAGCCCGAGACACTCGAGCTAGATCCTACACTTAGATATGAGGAAACCCCATTCGCATTTTAACAGCAAGACTAGGGAAACAAGGAACAAGACCATTAGAGTGGTCAAGGATCTGTGGTTGAAATACCCCAAACTTAGATATGGTGTTTAAGTGAGAAACTAAGATATAAGGAGGCTAAATAATGCCTTAGAAACATTAAGAAACACCTTTAATCAAAGAAAATATAAGGAAACACCAAAAGAGCAGTTTAAGCAAAAACGTGCTCTAAACTTGGAGAGACTTGGGTGAGCACCCAAATATCATTCTTAGACCTTAGTAACATCCTAATGGTCATTTTAAAACCAATTTCCAAAGGAAACCAAGCTTGAAAACAAGTTAAAACACGAAATGTGCTTTAAGGAGTCTTAAAGCATATTTTTGAAAAATTGTCTTAGAAAGGGGTTTTAAGTGACTAAATGCCCATGATTACTCCTTAATTAATATGGTACTAATTAGTATCACATTAGGAAGTCTAAATCAATGGGAAATCAAAAATTTCACAATTATGTGCCTTGTTTAGTGAATAGTAACCAAATAATGCTAGTTTAAGACATTAGTCAAAGTAAGTCAATTAAATGGTCAACAAAGACCACAACCTACCTTATTTGACCAAGGGGGCCGGTTTTTAAGTGTGACTCACCACACTTATCTAGCTAAGTAAAGAGAAAGCAAAAGTAAGTAAGTTAACTATTCACCTTTTTAACATAATATCTCACCTTTAGTAGTCCTCTCTCCTCCTTTCTTCATTCTTCATCTTCTCCACCGATTTCTCTTGCTCTCTTTCTTCTCTTTCACGTAAGAAGCAACCTCCATGCTAGCTCCACCTTCTCTTGGCCACATCTTGCTCATTTAAGCTCCAAAATCAAAACCAAGTACATATATCTCTTAGTTAGCTCAAGCTCTTCCTTTCTATCTTTTCAAAACTTCAAGAGCCTCATTTTGGAGCCAAGGCAAACCACCATTAGAGGAGGAAACTTAAGCTTGGAGACTCCATTAGCTTCTCCATTCTCTTAAGGTAAAGAATATGTAAGAAAATCTAGGTTTCCATCATTTTCTCTCAATGTCCGAAAATTATCACTCATGGGGTTCCATTTTTATGCCTTGTTCTAGCTTGTTTTCTACTCTCCAAAGGATAAAGGGGGTCCTTCTTGCTTCATATCCAAGCTTGTCTTGAGAAACCAAGGTAAAACAATCACCTTAACACCTTAAAGCACATTTTTAACCTAGGGTTTGTTCCTTAGGGTTAATGTATTATCTAGCACTCATTGGAGTCATTGGAAATTGGTTAGAACATTGGCAAGGAGAGTTTAAGTGGTGACCGAGATTGTCCAAGGAAAAAGGCTAAGGAGGAAAGTTTGTGAGCTTGTGAAAGAACAAGGTAAATTACTTACCTTAAGGTGTTTATTGTTTAAGGGGATGGGATTTAGATAGGTGATGAGTTTAGTGTAGAGTTTACATTGGGAAATTCAGTGGTTAAGATTATTGTCATTTAAGGGCCTAAGTGCCAAGCATTTTAAGTTTATACACTATATGATGATGTGGTGTAGTTTTGGTGTAAATTGTGTATTAGATGTTGTAATGAGAATTTGAGTGATCTTGGTTGTTTGATGGTGAAAAACCAAGTGTTTGGGTGTAACAATATACTAGAGAACCCATGGAGAAATTTAAGAAGAACCTAAGTGTTTAAGATGTTCTAAGGAGGTTTCATGACTAAGGAAATACTAGGAAGTTTTAGAGGTTGTCTTGATGAAAAAAAGGGTGAGTTAAAGGTGTTTTAATGAGTTATAATGACTTAGGCATCACCATGGAGGATCTAGGAATCAAAAGAATGTACTAGTGTATTCAGGACTTAGGCAAACATTGGTAAACAAGTAGAAGGAAATAAGGTGATGATGGATGGAGGCATAAGCTTGTGAAGAAACCTTAAGTAGTTGCATAAAAGAGTTTTAGATGGTGAAAGATGCTTGGGAGATGATGTTATAGTGGTGAGGAAGCATTTGGCATAGTGGTTACATTAGGTATGAACAACCACCTAGAAACCTAGTGAAAAATATTACAAGTGTTGGCATGACTACAAGGAAAAATGCATAATGACTAAGATGGATGTTGGTGGGTGATTTAATGTGTTTAGTGGAAGGCTTAAGGTGTATTTGAGGTGCCCAAGTGAGGTTAGAACATACTAGGATATATGAGGTGAAGTTTGGAGTCAAATAGGAATTTAGAAACAAGGTTCTGGAGCCGACCGACCTTAGGGACCGGACCTGCAAGGTCGGTCGAGCTCAGTTTACACTACCGGAAAGAGTTTCTGGAACCGACCGAACTTGGGGACCGGACTTACAAGTTCGGTCGGGCTTGAATTTTGTGTACGAATTAAGTCTCTGGAATGGACCGACCTTGGGGACCGGACTTGCAAGGTCGGTCATGCCTAGAATTTTGTACGGGAATTGGTCTCTGGAATCGACCGAACTTGGGACCGGACTTGGCAAGTTCGGTCGGCTTAAATTTCCCACGGGGAAAACTCTCGGGAATGGACCGACCTTGGGGACCGGACTTGCAAGGTCGGTCGGGTAGAATTTTCGAACGGAAATATGTCCTGGAATGGACCGACCTTGGGTAAGGTCGGTCGGTAAGTTCGGTCGAGCCAAAAACAAAAAAAAAGAAGAAATTTTAAATTCTAAAGATGTTTGTTGGTAATAAGATATGCCATTGGTAGGGTAATAATGATTAGGAACCTAAGAACCTAAGGAATTGAGTTAGGTTAAGTATAAACCTTAATGTTTAAAGTTAAGTTTATAAGGTTAAGTGGCAAAGACTTAAGAGGGTATTGGATGGGAATCTTTAGGGACTAAGTGGGTTAAGTAAGGTGCAAATAACTAATGACCTAAAAATGAATGAATGTTTTAGGTTTGTGAATTGGGACCCCGAAGAAGGTTAAACAAACAACAGTCGACAGTGAACGGTACAATCTTTCTTGTGACCTGCTTGCTAACGAGGTGTCCCTCGGCTTGTGTGCTATCTGTTTAATTGCTATGACTAAGACAAGATAAAGCATGCAACCGGTTATATTTGTTCTCGTTGTGTATGTGTTTTTCCTTACACTAACCCACGAGACTTGAGATTGTTACTAACCAAGTTTAGTACTTACTGAGTTAAGGATAAGAGTAAGTATTGGTGACTGTTGGTTAATACCCGTTAAGGTTTAACTAACACACGGTGGGTTAAATTTTTACTTACTGGAACTTGAGTGAGGAACCCGGGACTGACTCCGGTCATGCATGCTAAGGAAAGGGGGAGAGTATCTGAATCAGATCCGCCCTCCGCTTAAGGACTTGTCTTCGGACTTGTTGCCTAGGGTTGGTTGCCGGCTCAGCTACGCTGGACTCCCGTCCAGGGTAGGTGGCATTAAGATGGTGCGGTAGGATCACCTAAATCCTAGGTTTGAGATTAAGCTACAACCATTTCCTTTCTAGAACTGGTTTGTATACTGAGATTAAGTTAAGGTTAAGACTGAGGTAAGATAAGGAACTGAGGTTAAGGAAATCAGGACTAAGGAGGGGGTTACTAACCCGCTTGATAAGGGAACGCTTGTGTCGTTCATTGTGTGTGAACTATGTATGTTCATCTGTGGATTGTCGTTTATAGCACTTCATATCATGCTTGTGTACTTAATCAATTTCCATGCATCGACAATTAGTCGTCGTAGCCCCGTTAGCTTGGGGGCTATGAGAGGGAGTACCAGCATTCGTGCTGACCCCCTTCGGGGGCTGTTTTTACACTTGCAGGTAAGAGGCCCATGAAGACGCACCACGAGACTAGGAGCGGTTAGACTTAGGATGGGTTGTTTATTTTGAGTACGGGCTGCGCTTGTGCTCCCGTCTGTTTATATTGAACTGATGTAAGGTTGTGGCTATGACTTATATACTTAAACTCGGTTGGTTGGTGGTATTTTGGTTGGTTGTGTTTGGTCGGTTGTGTATTTTTGATAAGTGTTTTAAATTGATATGGCCGGTATATTCTAACGATCAGACCGTGGCAAGGTCCCGATGTTTGCTATTTCCGCTGCGACGAATTCGATTAAGTGTTAAGATTTCTGATAACCACGATTGGCTTTGGACGGGGTGTTACAAAAAGTGGTATCAGAGCGTAGTTACGCTCTGATCAAGAAATACCGGACATGAGTAACCACCGAGTTAGGATATAAGTTAAGAAATAAGTGATGGGTCAAGGGTGTGAGTTGTTAGTGTGAGTAGAGTCAGATGACCACTAATAAGTGTAGATCGTCTTTACCGTCTACAGGCGTTAAAAATTCGTTAACCGAAACAGTGGTGGATACGAATCTAATGCGAGTTATGATTGTTCAGATGTTAGGAAGGAGAGGCCGAGGCCGTCCCAAAGGCGACGAGACTGAGATACCGGAGGGGCAGACGATCGCAGAGATCGTAGCTGCCGCCTTAGGGCACATGGGCTATCAGCCTGGTGTGGGTGCACCACCTCCACCGCCACAACCCCGGGAACCGAATTGGGTGAAGAGCCTTGCAGACCTTTGACCCGCACATTTTAAGGGGGAGACCGATCCCGCCAAGCTTGAGGCGTATATCTCCGAGCTGGAGACCACCTTCGAGACCCTTGACGTCCCTGCTGGGATCAAGGTGCGTCTAGCTGCGTTCTACCTGAAGGGGGCAGCAGGCGATTGGTGGAAGCTGGTGAGGGCCGAGCATGTGGCCAATCCAGAGTTCGGGTGGGAGTAGTACACCGCATTGCTACGAGCAAAGTACTACCCTCCCATGTCCAGACGAAGAAGCGCTTGCAGTTGGATGCGCTTAAGCAGACCAACAAGATGACGGTGGACGAGTATTACTCAGAGTTCACCGCCTTGCCCCGTCTTCTGCCAGGTCTTGGATATTCAGACCAGATCCAGGTGGACCGCTTCTATGGCGGGCTTAGCCATCGACTCCGCTACGGCATGGGGCCGACGAGTTACACTACCTTACAGGTAATAAGAATGGTTGAGGTTTGAGTAAGTAAATGAGTAAGATTTAGATTATGGGAAATAAGAGTGACTAATGCTGTGGAAAGCAGGAGTGCTATCATGCCACTGCTAAGGTCGAGATAACCGTCCAGCTGAGGGACGAGGAGAATGCTAAGAGGAAGAGTGCCGGTAAGAGCACGGAGAGTCAAGGGCAAGGTGGGTACATGAAACAGAAGTACCAGCCTCAGGCCCAGAAAAATCAGAACCAAAAAGGGAAGGAGGAAAAGGAGAAGGCTCCAGAGGAGCCATTGAAGTTGACATACGCATACGCAGCTACACCCCTGCGCTCAGGGACGCCGAAGGGTAAGGGATTGATATTGAGTGAGTTAAGAGACAATTAGTAACTGTTTGAGATATGAGTACTAATATTGCGAATGATCAGGATCTGAGACTGAAAAGGGAGCCGGTGGTGGCTACCAGCGACGCTACATTTGTAGGTGGTGTCACAAGGACCACCCCGGGCTCGATTGCAAGGGGAACAAGGTGGAGTGCAATTATTGTGGGGTATACGGACACCGAGCATACAAGTGCTTCCGGAACCCCGCTAGCAGAGCCTATAGACCCGAGACTAGGGGCAAGGGCAAGACTGATCAGAGAGCTGGATCTGATAGTCAGAGGAGAGTGCAGCAAGCTGCCGACAAGAACCCACGGGTGACCCAGAAGTCGGGACCCACACTACACTTGGTGGACCGGGACGATGAGCCTGAACCCTCATCGAGGCCAGGTACCGCTATAACCACTTAGTAATAAAATTGCCTGCTTACCGCATTATCATGCATGTTTGGTGAACAATTGAGTTAAGTGAGAATGAGATGAGATTAGGACTTAAGTAAGATATAACCTACTACCACTTTAGGAAGCTTCAACATCTGCTATCCAATGCCTTCACACCTAACCCGGAGTACACCGACATCGAAACCATAGACTTTCCAACCGAACAATGTCAGGTTATCCGCCCAGGTATGATTTTATTAAGGGGATACCTGACACCTGAAGCACAAATAGCCATCATCAGGAAATGTAGCCAACTAGGAGTGGGACCGGGAGCTTTTTATACACCGGAGTACCCAGGGGGAGCAAGAATGAAATTAAAGATGATGAGCTTAGGCAAGGATTGGAATCCATATGCCAAGACCTACCAAACTATGAGGATGCATGATGGAGTCTCACCACCGAGAATACCCGAAGAGTTCCATCCAGTTATTACACAAGTCGTGGAGATCGCTCAGCAGTTGGAAGCTGAACCGATTCTAGACATACAAGCAGACATTTGCATTGTAAACTTCTACGAGAAAGATGGGCGACTTGGACTACACTAGGATAAGGACGAGACAACGGAGTCTCTCGAAGAGGGATACCCGTAGTGTCTTGGTCCATAGAAGATGACGCTGAATTTTTGTATGGCGAGCAGAAGCGTGCGGACCGTGCTAATAAGTTAATACTTAAGTCAGGGATGTATTAGTTATGGGAGGAGAATCAAGGATGTTATACCAAGGGATTAAGAGAATCAAGCTGAATACAGTGCCGTCAGCAGTAATCAATACGACACATATGACCAGGAAGATTAAACCTAACCTTTAGACAATATTAGTCATGTAACGTTTTAGTATGAGATGAGGAATGAGATGTAAGATTGAAGCACATGTTGTAAACAGGATGGTTATGAATAAAATAACAGTGTTGTTCATATAAATTGTTACGACTCTTGTTATACCATCAATACTCATGAAGCTTGTGAACACAATTAGGTCATGGACTCGGTACGGAGGGTGCGCTAAGCATACTTACAGAGGCACAGGCCGATGCCAGCGGCACTATCCTCACCGGCACCTTTCCGATTAATGGGATTGAGGCATCAGTTCTCTTCGACTCAGGGGCCTCGCATACCTTTGTCTCGACATCTTTTGCGAGAAGGTTGGGGTTAGACGCTGATGAGCTACCCGACTTCACGGTTACGCTCCCGTCTAAGGAGAAGGTTCGTTGCACTCGTTACTACCGAGGAGCCATTGTCAGAATTAAGGGGGAAGACTTTCCAGTCAGTTTCATTGAGTTCAGGGAGTTGGGATTTGACGTTATCTTTGGGATGAGCTGGTTGGAGCGGCACAAGGGTCGTATCCTCTGCGCCGAGCATAGATTGCTGCTCAGGAGCCCGTCTGGGGTAACAATATCATACCGCCAGAGGCCTAGAGAGCCTTCGACTAAGATCATCACCGCCATGGCAATGTATAAGGATTGAGGAAAAGAAGTGTACCTCTGCTATGTACAGGACATAGAGAGAGACCCCGAGTTCGACCCGACTTACCGGTAGTGTCGGAGTTCCCCGATCTATTTCCACGGGAACTTCCCAGCATGCCACCCACTCGGGAGGTAGAGTTCACTATCGAGCTGCTACCTGGTACCGGACCGATAGCCAAGGCACCATACCGCATGGCTCCGGCAGAAATGAATGAGTTAAAGGAACAACTGAAGGACTTGTTAGACAAAGGGTTCATAAGACCCAGTGTATCACCATGGGGAGCGCCAGTTCTCTTTGGGAAGAAGAAGAATGGTAGTCTCCACTTCTGCATCGACTACAGAGAGTTGAATGCAGTGACAGTGAAGAATAAGTATCCACTACCCCACATTGACGATCTGTTCGATCAGTTGATGGGAGCATATGTGTTTTCCAAGATTGATCTCAGATCGGGGTATCATCAGATAGCCATTAAGGAGGAGATATTGAGAAGACGGCATTCCGGACACGATACGGCCACTATGAGTTTACAGTGATGCCGTTCGGTTTGTCGAACGCACCGGCGAAGTTTATGGATCTGATGAACCGCTTGTTCCGGGAGCAGCTGGACAAGTCGGTTGTGGTATTCATCGATGACGATATTGATATATTCGAAATCTAAGGTTGAACATGAGGAACACTTGAGGAGAGTATTGGAGTATTGAGGGAGAACCAGCTATATGCTAAGTTCTCCAAGTGTGAGTTTTGGCTTGACCAGGTCTCTTTCCTAGGTCATGTCATCTCGATGCTGGGATCTCAGTGGATCCAGCAAAGATTGATGCCGTACGTACTTGGCCAAGGCCGAAGACTGTTACCGACATCCGGAGCTTTCTCGGTCTGGCAGGTTACTACAGAGGTTTGTTAGGATTTCAGCAAGGTCGCGAAACCGATGACCAGTCTGATGAAGAAAGATGCACCGTTCTTATGGACGGCTGACTGTGAGAGATCATTTCAGAGTTTGAAAGACTCACTGACCACTGCACCGGTTCTGACCATTCCAGACGGTACAGAGGGCTTTGAGGTTTACTGTGATGCATCCGGCAGAGGGCTGGGTTGCGTGCTCATGCAACATGGCAAGGTGGTGGCATATGCCTCACGCCAGTTGAAGAAACATGAGGAGAACTACCCCACACATGATTTGGAGCTGGGAGCTGTAGTCTTCGCTTTGAAGATATGGCGCCACTATTATACGGGGTTAGTGTGACGATCTACACCGATCATAAGAGCTTAAGATACATATTTACTCAGAAGGAGTTGAATCTCAGACAGAGGAGATGGTTGGAATTCTTGAAAGACTATGACATTGACCTCCAATACAAAGAGGGAAAGGCCAATGTTGTAGCGACGCCCTGAGCCGTCGAGCACACTCACTCCATTCGCTAGTTTCTTTCTCCAGCTTGGTTGATGAGGTGCGAGAGGCTCAGAGGACAGATGAATATAGAGAGGTCAGACAGAAGCTGACAGATGGTACTTTTGAGGGTCAGAAATATGACTTCAGACTTCACGACGATGATCTGATCAGACTTAAGGGCCGGTTATGCATACCACGGGGCAACACGGATCTGAAAGACCGTATACTTAGGGAATCACACTGTTCTTCAGTTTCCATCCATCCGGGAGCCTCTAAGATGTATAAAGACATGAAGAGATACTTCTGGTGGTCGGGATGAAGACAGATGTTACCGAGTTCGTCTTGAGGTGTCTCACATGCCAGAAGGTAAAATTCGAGCACCGACGACCGGGCGGAATGGTACAGTCGATGCCAGTTCCGGAGTGGAAGTTCCATGATATCTCCATGGACTTTGTAGTTGGACTCCCACCTGCTAGGGGAGGTCTCAACATGATATGGGTGGTGGTGGATCGCCTTACCAAAGTAGCCCGATTCATACCGATGAAGGATACTTGGAAGGTGACCAAATTAGCTGAGTTGTTTGAGAAGAAATAATGAGACATCACGGGATACCAAAGACCATAGTGTCAGATAGAGATACCAGATTCCTTTCGAGGTACTGGAGAGCTACCAGAGAAGCGTTGGGTACAGAACTCAAGCTGAGTACCGCGTTCCATCCTCAGACAGATGGTCAGACTGAGCGTACGATTCAGACACTCGAGGACATGTGCCTTAGACTTCCAGGGCAGTTGGATTGACAAATTGCATTTGATCGAGTTTTCATACAACAACAGCTATCACGCTTCAATCAAGATGGCACCTTTTCAAGCGTTGTACGGTAGACCATGTCGTACACCGCTCTGCTGGGATGAGTCGAGTGAGACGGTCATTATAGGACCAGAATATTTAGAACAAGTTAAGGCTGAAGTTCAGCAAATCAGGGAGAACATGAAAGCTGCTCAAGATAGGCAGGAGTTGTATGCTGATGTTCGACGACGAGACCTGGAGTTCGCAGTGGGCGACCGGGTATTTCTGCGAGTTTCACCAATGAAGGGTGTATTCAGGTTTGGGCAGAAGGGCAAATTAAGCTCGAAGTTTGTTGGTTCTTATGAGATTACGGAGCGGGTGGGCCCGGTTGCTTACAAGTTGAATTTACCTACTGAACTGGGTAAAGTGCATGATGTTTTTCACGTTTCACAGCTAAAGAAATACATGCACCACCCCTCCCATGTGTTAGAACCTGAGAGGTTGACATTAGAACCGAATATGAGATCAGTGGAGCTTCCTCAGAGAATCTTGGATAGTAAGACTAGGGACACTCGCCATAAGTCAGTGCGACTGGTGAAGGTTCTTTGGTCTAACCAGGATGTCAAAGAGGCCACGTGGGAATTAGAGGATAAGATGAGGGCGAAGTACCCTTCTTTGTTTACTGACTAGATCATCTGTATAGGGTACGGGGCGTACCCCTTTATAAGGGGGGTAGAGCTTCCTCGCTTTTGAGTTAGGAAACGAGCATGTTTGTCGTTTGTTTGGTTGTGTAAGATGTGATTTTGTGTAAGTTGCTACACTTTGGTGATAAGTTTGAGTTATGTATAATACTTTTGTATTGTATTTGTGATTGACCTTTGAGTCTTGAGATGTGTGAATGTGAATATAAGATGTGGTGTTAAGATTAAGAGAATTGAGTACCGTGAATGGTTAAACATATATGTGAACTTTGGGGACAAAGTTCTTTTAAGGGCGGTAGATTGAAATACCCCAAACTTAGATATGGTGTTTAAGTGAGAAACTAAGATATAAGGAGGCTAAATAATGCCTTAGAAACATTAAGAAACACCTTTAATCAAAGAAAATATAAGGAAACACTAAAAGAGCAGTTTAAGCAAAAACGTGCTCTAAACTTGGAGAGACTTGGGTGAGCACCCAAATATCATTCTTAGACCTTAGTAACATCCTAATGGTCATTTCAAAACCAATTGCCAAAGGAAACCAAGCTTGAAAACAAGTTAAAACACGAAATGTGCTTTAAGGAGTCTTAAAGCACATTTTTGAAAAATTGTCTTAGAAAGGGGTTTTAAGTGACTAAATGCCCATGATTACTCCTTAATTAATATGGGTACTAATTAGTATCACATTAGGAAGTCTAAATCAATGGGAAATCAAAATTTCACAATTATGTGCCTTGTTTAGTGAATAGTAACCAAATAATGCTAGTTTAAGACATTAGTCAAAGTAAGTCAATTAAATGGTCAACAAAGACACAACCTACCATATGTGACCAAGGGGCCGGTTTTAGTGTGACTCACCACATTATCTAGCTAAGTAAAGAGAAGCAAAAGTAAGTAAGTTAACTGATTCACCTTTTTAACATATATCTCCCTTTAGTAGTCGTCTCTCCTCCTTTCTTCATTTCTTCATCTTCTCCACCGATTTCTCTTGCTCTCTTTCTTCTCTTTCACGTAAGAAGCAACCTCCATGCTAGCTCCACCTTCTCTTGGCCACATCTTGCTCATTTAAGCTCCAAAATCAAAAACCAAGTACATATATCTCTTAGTTAGCTCAAGCTCTTCCTTTCTATCTTTTCAAAACTTCAAGAGCCTCATTTTGGAGCCAAGGCAAACCACCTTAGAGGAGGAAACTTAAGCTTGGAGACTCCATTAGCTTCTCCATTCTCTTAAGGTAAAGAATATGTAAGAAAATCTTGGTTTCCATCATTTTCTCTCCATGTCCGAAAATTATCACTCATGGGGTTCCATTTTTATGCCTTGTTCTAGCTTGTTTTCTACTCTCCAAAGATAAAGGGGGTCCTTCTTGCTTCTATCCAGCTTGTCTTGAGAAACCAAGGTAAAAACAATCACCTTAACACCTTAAAGCACATTTTTAACCTAGGGTTTATTCCTTAGGGTTAATGTATTATCTAGCACTCACTGGAGTCATTGGATATTGGTTAGAACATTGGCAAGGAGAGTTTAAGTGGTGACTGAGATTGTCCAAGGAAAAAGGCTAAGGAGGAAAGTTTGTGAGCTTGTGAAAGAACAAGGTAAATTACTTACCTTAAGGTGTTTATTGTTTAAGGGGATGGGATTTAGATAGGTATGAGTTTTAGTGAGTTTACATTGGGAAATTCAGTGGTTAAGATTATTGTCATTAAGGGCCTAAGGGCCAAGCATTTTAAGTTTATACACTATATGATGATTGGTGTAGTTTTGGTGTAAATTGTGTGTTAAGATGTTGTAAATGAGAATTTGAGTGATCTTGGTTGTTGATGGTGAAAACCAAGTGTTTGGGTGTAACAATATACTAGAGAACCCATGGCGAAATTTAGTGAAGAACCTAAGTGTTAAGATGTTCTAAGGTGGTTTCATGACTAAGGAAGTACTAGGAAGTTTTAGAGGTTGTCTTGATGAAAAAAAGGGTGAGTTTAAGGTGTTTTAATGAGTTATAATGACTTAGGCATCACCATGGGGGATCTAGGAATCAAAAGAATGTACTAGTGTATTCAGGACTTAGGCAAACATTGGTAAACAAAGAAGTAGAATAATGGTGATGATGGATGGAGGCATAAGCTTGTGAAGAAACCTAAGTAGTTGCATAAAAGAGTTTTAGATGGTGAAAGATGCTTGGAAGATGATTTATAGTGGTGAGGAACATTTGGCATAGTGGTTACATTAGGTATGAACCACCACCTAGAAACCAGTGAAAAGTATTACAAGTGTTGGCATGACTACAAGGAAAATGCATAATGACTAAGATGGATGTTGGTGGGTGATTAATGTGTTTAGTGGAAGGCTTAAGGTGTATTTGAGGTGCCCGTGAGGTTAGAACATACTAGGATATATGAGGTGAAGTTTGGAGTCAAATAGGAATTTAGAAACAAGGTTCTGGAGCCGACCGACCTTAGGGACCGGACCTGCAAGGTCGAGCTCAGTTTACACTACCGGAAAGAGTTTTGGAACCAACCGAACTGGGGACCAGACTTACAAGTTTGGTCGGGCTTGAATTTGTGTATGAATTAAGTATCTGGAATGGACCGACCTTGGGGACCGGACTTGCAAGGTCGGTCATGCTAGAATTTTGTACGGGAATTGGTCTCTGGAACGACCGAACTTGGGACCGGACTTGGCAAGTTCGGTCGGGCTTAAATTTCCCACGGGGAAAACTCTCGGGAATGGACCGACCTTGGGGACCGGACTTGTAAGGTCGGTCGGGGTAGAATTTTCAAACGGAAATATGTCCTAGAATGGACCGACCTTGGGTAAGGTCGGTCGGTAAGTTTGGTCGAGCCAAAAACAAAAAAAAAGAAATTTTAAATTCTAAAGATGTTAGTTGGTAATAAGATATGCCATTGGTAGGGTAATAATGATTAGGAACCTAAGAACCTAAGGAATTGAGTTAGGTTAAGTGTAAACCTTAATGTTTTAAGTTAAGTTTTATAAGGTTAAGTGGCAAAGACTTAAGAGGGTATTGGATGGGAATCTTTAGGGACTAAGTGGGTTAAGTAAGGTGCAAATAACTAATGACCTAAAAATGAATGAGTTTTAGGTTTGTGAATTGTGGACCCGAAGAAGGTTAAACAACACAGTCGACGGTGAACGGTACAATCTTTCTTGTGACCTGCTTGCTAACGAGGTGTCCCTCGGCTTGTGTGCTATCTATTTAATTGCTATTACTAAGACAAGATAAAGCATGCAACCGGTTATATTTGTTCTCGTTGTGTATGTGTTTTTCTTTACACTAACCCACGAGCTTGAGATTGTTACTAACCAAGTTTAGTACTGAGTTAAGGGTAAGAGTTAAGTATTGGTGACTGTTGGTTAATACCCGTTAAGGTTTAACTAACACATGGTGGGTAAAATTTTTACTAACTGGAACTTGAGTGAGGAACCCGGGACTGACTCCGGTCATGCATGCTAAGGAAAGGGGGACAGTATCTGAATCAGATTCGCCCTCCGCTTATGGACTTGTCTTCGGACTTGTTGCCTAGGGTCGGTTGCCGGCTCAGCTACGCTGGACTCCCGTCCAGGGTAGGTGGCATTAAGATGGTGCGGTAGGTCACCTAATCCGAGGTTTGAGATTAAGACAATCATTTCCTTTCTAGGAACGGTTTGTATACTGAGATTAAGTTAAGGTTAAGACTGAGGTAAGATAAGGAACTGAGGTTAAGGAAATTAGGACTAAGGAGGGGGTTACTAACCCGCTTGATAAGGGAACGCTTGTGTCGTTCATTGGGTGAACTATGTATGTTCATCTGTGGATTGTCGTTATAGCACTTCATATCATGCTTGTGTACTTAATCAATTTCCATGCTACGACAATTAGTCGTCGTAGCCCCGTTAGCTTGGGGCCATGAGGGAGTACCAGCATTCGTGCTGACCCCCTTTGGGGGCTGTTTTTACACTTGCAGGTAAGAGGCCCATGAAGACGCACCACGAGAGTAGGCGCGGTTAGACTTAGGATGGGTTGTTTATTTTGAGTACGGGCTGCGCTTGTGCTCCCGTCTGTTTATATTGAACTGATGTAAGGTTGTGGCTATGACTTAGATACTTAAACTCGGTTGGTTGGTGGTATGTTGGTTGGTGGTATTTTGGTTGGTGGTGTTTGGTCGGTTGTGTATTTTGGATAAGTGTTGTAAATTGATAAGGCCGGTATATTCTAACAATCAGACCGTGGCAAGGTCCCGATGTTTGCTATTTCCGCTGCGACGAATTCGATTAAGTGTTAAGATTTTCGATAACCACGATTGGCTTTGGACGGGGTGTTACAGTCGTCAAACCACGACATTGAGGAGGCAACATGGGAGTTAGAAAGCTTTGCATATACTTGTGGGGGTAGGTGGGCGTAACCCATTTTAAGGGGGTTAGAGCACCACATGCGACATGCATATCTGCAGTCTATACTGGTTTTGTAATTGGTTGTTTGTGCTTGATTGTTGTGCATGTGTGCAATTGGTTGGATGGTTATGGTTATTAATGTGTCCTATGTGACACTTGGTTGGTTAATGATATGTCCTATGTGACACTGGATGGTTATTGTTGTGTCCTATGTGACACTTGAATGATTATGGTTGTGTTCTATGTAACACTTGATATTTATGTGTTCATGTAACACCTGGATGATTAATAAAAGTGCAAGTATTTACCTTGCAGTATGTTCATTCCTACAATCACACAAGAGATTCACTGTCAAGGGTTTACGCCTCTGCACTCTGTAGGACTGAGTGTTTTGGTACTGCACTTGTGCAGTGATGACCGAGTAGGATAGCTAGGAAATTGGGACACTTATTTGCATTACAGTATTTATCAAATTACTTATGTTGTGACTACATTGTTTATAACAAACGAAGGATATGTGTTTATATGAATTATATATACTCAGGTTACCTATGGAATATAGAGATGTCAATATAGTATTGACACCTAGGAATGATAAGTATACAGAATAGATACGAGGAACTTGATTCCATAGGATGAATAAGTATAAGTGGTGACTTCGGGACGAAGTCCTTTTAAGGGGGGTAGACTGAAATACCCCTAACCTTTAAATAATTAAATAAACGGAAATAAGTAATATTTATGGGATTATTAAACCCTGAGTAAAGTATATAAGCACTTGGGCGTTAAAACGCACCTAAACTCCTTAAGGTCAAAAACGTGCGTTAAAGCCCGACCTTAAGCTAAACAAGTTATATATGTTATAAAACTCATATGAAATTAATCAAGGATCATTTTATGACCTTTAAAACACAAGTCCTCAGTTAGAACTGAGTAAAAATACAATATGCCCGGGAGTTCCCTTAAGGGCCCCCTTAAGGCCCGAAAGTCCCGGAAATACGTTATTAAATAAAGTAAAGAATCACACTTCATTCTAAATGCATAATAACACTTTAATGAACATTTAAGATTATTTTCTCAAGCTAAATTCTCAGTTAAAGACAAAGTGCTCGGAGGTTCCCGATGAGGGCCCCATAAACCCACGAGAGTGCCTGGAGAGGTACCGAAGTGGCACAAACTCCAATATAAATTATTCTAAGAGTTCCTATCATTAATATTCACCATTCTAAAGAGAATGCTCAGGCTACTTTTTCAGAAATACACAAAGTGCTCGGACAAATTTCTTAACGCTCCTTTTTGCCCGGGAGTGTCCCGGTAGGCAGGAAATTGAGTTACGAGTTTATATAACTCCATATAACTCAATGTAACACCTTAGTATATTATTATTGACTATAAAAATGTCAATAAATAATTGGAACTCATAGCGACTAATTATTTCTCAGAAAATCTTTAAAGCACAAAAATGCACCTTCGGGTGTCACAAAAATGCGTTTTACGCAACTGCCTTGAAGTTTTTGAGGAGCCACGAGTTAATAATCTTAAAATGGGATAAATTGACCATCTAAATCAATTAATGCCAGTACTAAATTCATAGTACAAATGGGGGCGATTTTTGGGACAAAAAGGTACCAAAAATCAGCATTTTTACCTTAAAACTTTCATCTTTTACCATTATATAAATGTACCAAATAAATGCTGGAACCTATTACACATATAATTATGGTCTTAGTAAAATATAATGTGACATGAATTAATGCAAAAATTAATCCCATTTAATCCCCATTCCATGCGCCATTTAAGGTCATTTTTGGCTAGTTTAACTTGAAAATTTTGCTTATGGACGATGAATCATCTTATCACATACCATGTGATAATGTATTAAGTAGTGCAGTCAAATAAACCCTTCATCCACCGTATGACCTGCAAGATATAAGAGAAATTAGTCTTGTAAAAGTCATGGAAATTTGACTACATAAAATAACAAACTAGACTACTTTATAATGTGAGGTTACAATTAAGCAAATGAAATAGCCATGTTACTACCCATGTGGCTGTTGATAATGATGAAGAAAATATGGGTCTGATTTCCCTATATTAAAATCAAAAGAAACACCACCTAATTAAGCTAGTCTTCTTATCTTCAAATGACAAAATCAAACGCCTACCTACATACTCCATTACCGATTTTTGAGAGGAAAAACAAGTCCATTTGCTATCTACTAGCTGCCGATTTGGACCAAGACAAAAGGGGAGTTTGATTGCCTATCTAGTCAAATAAACAAAACTACCTAATTAAGCTAGTTTCCTAAGTCAAATATAGACAAAACCAATTGTCTTATACAGCTCATATGTACCGATTTTGACAAAGAAAAAGAAGGCTTTGATTGCCTTATAATTAGTTAAATAAAACACCTAGCAACCTAGCCACATTCTCTTGTCTTGAATCAACAAAAATCTATAGTCAATATACATTAGCATTACCGTAAAAGACATGAATAAAACAAAGACAAATCAAATGGAAAATCAAAAGGGAAACACATACCTACCATGCCTTGTCCTCTTCTTTCAATTGGCAAACAAAAGACTCCATTATTTCTTCCAATCAGCCGTAAGTCTAGCATAGAATGAGGACATTGATTGAGCCAATAATGAGGAATAAACAAGGAAAAAGAAACTAAAGAATTATTATGTCAAAAAGAAGAAAGAAATTCCTACCTTGGCAAGCCTTATTCATACGTGAGTTTAGCTCACTCTTTCATTTGCCACACCATGGATGGGTAAGGCCTCCTCTCCTCTCTTTTCTTCTTCATTTGTTAAGTCAAACTTTAGAGCTTCAAAGCTCCATTAATGGTGTATTAAGTTCTAACACCATTTTAATGTAAATTCCTAGTTAAATCTACTATGTCTTGAAGCAAGAAATCATCCTAGCATCCCTTGCTAAAATCACCAAGCTTTAGTGCTCCAAGGAGGTTCCTAGATTCAACAACAAAACAAGGAACAACAAGATCAAGTTAAGGTATTTTTCCATGTTGAAAATCCTAGCAAAATGCTTAATGTCATTTCTGAAAATTATGAACTTCTAAACCAAGGTTCTCTTCATTATTTCATGAAGGAAATTTAGATCTACAATCATCTCAAGGTCTACCGAAAATTCCTTGAAAATTCCTAAGGTAAACTCTTGTAAAATTACTCCAAAGCTTATTTATAAATTCTTGTTAAAGCCTAACTAATGGATCTCCTAAATATATTCAAGGAGACCGAATTCTCTTCATCAAAATAGCATTTGGAGAGCTTGGAATGCAAGGAGAAATCAAGTACAAGAATTGTCTTGATTTAAGGAGTAAGTATATATATAATTATGGTTTATTAAGATTGAGTTTGAATTAAGCTTCAAACTTTGGTATAAAAATTATGTATAACCTTTAAATAAATTAAGGCCGAAAATCATGGTATAATGTCAGAAAATCATTTATAACATATAAGGTAAGATTATTACCTTAAGGTATAAATATGTGTCACAAATATAAAATGATACATATATGTTAAACCAATTTGTCTAAGGATAATATGTTCTATTTTGAGTTTTATAATCATTCTAAGTCATTAGCATAATTTTAGAAGTGTAAAATGACTTATATACATTTATATATACATATTATAAAGTTTAAATCAAGTTTTGAAACCATTGGTAAAAGATATTTAAAGCCGAGAATGAAATATTTTTTACTGATTTTTGAAAATATATAAGTATTAACTTATATTATAAATTCTGGGAACATTAAAAATAGCTACAAGTATTTAAATGGCTAGTTTATAAGTTATGTGGCTAAAATATAAATTTTGAAAAGTATAAGGTATAAATTATAATTGCAGAGAGTATAAGGAGTTATTTGGTAAATTTATGTTATAATATAAGGTAGGAATTAATATTATGAATTTCAGTGAATTTAAATAAGTGTTTAAGTATTAAAATGACAATTTATAAAGTTTTGGGACTATTTTGTAATTATTGAAAAGTTTAGAGGTGTAACCGAATTAGATATGATTTTATGGGTATATTAAAGTATTAAGTATGAAATTAAGTCTTGGTCAAAGTGTTGACCAAAACTTTGGGTTAAAATGATTTATAACATAAAATATAAAGTTTATAAAAGTTTAAGGGTGAATATGTAATTTATAAAAGTATAAGTGTACAACCAAATTAATTTGGGGGCGAAAGCATAATTTGCAAAATTATAAGGACCATTTCGGTATTTAAAGAAATTAAATAATAAAACTATAATTTATAAGTTAATATGTAACTTATATAAAGTTTTAAGGGCTAAAATGTAATTATGGGAAAGTTTATATAAAACCGAATTGCTTTAGGGGCGGAAATGTAATTTAGGAAAATATATGGGTTACTTCGGTATTCTAAGAAAATAAATATTAAAACTATAGTTTATAAGTTAATATGTAACTTATATAAAAGATTGGGGTTAAATTGTAAATAAAGGAAAGTTATTTATTAAGACCGAAAATATATGTGGTCATTTGGTAATTTATAAAGATTAGAATATTCATTTGGTAATTACCGAAATGATTAAGGGGTTAATTAGTAATTCATAAAGGTTAGTGTGTTTAAATTATAATTACCAAGAAGGAGTATGGACATTTAGTAATTTATAAAAATTAATATAATTGCTTTGCAATTTCCGAAAGTTAGTATGGATAATTAATTGATTATAAAAGATATATGGCTATTTGGTAACTTATAAAAGTTATTTCCTCCAGCTTATAAATACAGGAATTAATAAGGTTGGTTTTATAATTTAATTAAGAAAGGAATTAAGGTTAAGTATTGCGATATATTATGAGGAATAATATAAGGTTTATAAAAAAATTGTGGTTATGATAAGAATAACCAAAAGAATTTAATATAGAGTTTATGAAATAATTATGGATATAATTAAGGTAACCAAATTATATTGGTATATGGAATAAGAGGAATTAATTATGGATATATAATTAAAGAGATGGAGAGATATCATAATATGGGAATTCATTATCACATGTGGGAATCACATAAAATAATGAACTGATGAACTACCTAGGACCACCGTTTAAATAACAGGGGAAAATAAAGAATATGCAAAGTTATTATACAACGAGTATAAACACTACAGTGACAGTACTGTAATATTTAGTGAGTGGTTATATTAATTTTACCCGGTATTGCATGTTTATATAACAACGTACGGGAAGGAACTACTGAATAGGAAATTGTCAAGCTAGCAGTTACTTGGTGAACGGTATGTTAATTGTGTGGTCTGAATGTCCTAAGGATTATCCTAAGGTCCAGACATTGTGTGTTAACTGTTTAAGAGCGATATCTGTGATTTTATGTATATGATATTGTATACTGTATTGCTCAACACTGTTGCGTTTTATTTATATGCGAACGTCTTATGACTGGAAGTTTATACATCTAAACTGGAACAAGACTAACTGTCCTTTAGGTATTATTAAACCTAACTGATGGTCAACTGTTATAGTCTTAACTCAAAGATCGGCTATTATGTCACTGACAAAAAGGGCTAACTTATAAAGAGAGGAATCCAGTCTGTTTCGACTTTCTGGTTGTGCATTGTGATCACTACGAGAGACTTCAATGGGGAGTCACTCAAGGGAATCCATCAGCCATATTCGGGGATGGCGGAGGGCACTGCCGTTGGTGCACAGGTTCGGCCAGATCGGTCTTATATTTATCCAGGGCCATAAGGTCAGCTGGTAACGGTTCCATTGGAACCCAGGGGACTGTCGTCCATTAATAAGTTATTAAGGGTTGTCTTATCATGACGCCTGCAGTGGAATTTAATTGGAAAAGGTTAAGTGATTGGTTTAAAGGATAAGGGCCAGGTGGCCAACTAACAAGTACATTTTAATACGCGTACCTTGTCTGGTTATTGTTGTGGATTATTGATGTGTGATTATTGGTTGTTGCTATGATTTATTAAAGTATGGTTATTGGTGATGTGTACTACTGTACACCGATGTTTGCAGGTGAACTGTTATGTGATTGTTTAACGTTTACAGTTATTACTGTTGTTATTGTAAACCGGTATTTCATGTAAAGAATCTAATATCAAGATGGCTAAAATGACTTAAGGAATCTTGATTGAAATACCCCAAACCTTGGTATGTTGTGTAAATGTTAAACTATGGTATTTAAAGGCTAAAAAGTGCCTTAGAAACATAAATGAACCATTTAAACCATGGTAAAACACAATAAAACACTAAGACACGGTTTGAGCAAAAACATGCTCTAAGCTTGGAGTGAACTTGGCTAGGACCCAAAGAGCCTACCAAGACTTGATAATATTTAATTATGACTTTATAAGGCTAATTAAGTCCTTAGGAAACTTTGGTAGACAATGAAACCATACAAAACACAAATAAATACCTTAAGGTCAATATGGGCTAAAATGTGCTCTAAGCTTGGGATAAATGTGTATAAGACCTAATGGTCATACCTATGCCTTATTTATATGTTAATGAACATATTAAATCAATTACTAAAGAAAACCAAGCTTGAAAACAAGTTAAAACGCAAAATGTGCTTTAAGGAGTCTTAAAGCACGTTTTGAAAAAATTGTCTTGTAAATGAGTTTTGAATGGCTAAATGTCCATCATTACTCTTTAATTAACATGTGTACTATATAGTATCACATTTGGAAGTCTATATCAATGGGAAATCAAAAATTTCACTTCTATGTGCCTTGTTTTGTGAATAGTGATTTTTTATAAGCTAGTTTGTAACATATGTTATCATAAGTAATTAAATTGACAAATAAGGACTAAAGTACCCTTCTAACTAAATGGGGGCCGGTTTTTCAAGGTGTGAGTCACCAACTTGTAAAAGAAATCAAATAAGTAAAGTAAAGCTTAAAGTAAAGTACTATTTTTGCTTTATACATAAATATCTTAACAAAAGCAAACTTATCTCCTCATTCTCTTCTTTCCTTTCATTTCCCACGGTAGCCATCTTCTTCCTCCTCTCTCCATCGGTTTCCAACAGAACCATATCATTCTTCATCTTCCTTCACTTGTAACTTATGACTCCATGCTCCGAATTTAATTCCGAGACTACCGTTCTCTTAGTTGGAGCAAGCTCTACAACATTGTCTTTTCAAATCATCAAAACCACCATTTCGGTGCCAAGGAGAACTTCCATGGAAGGAGCTTGAGCTAATATTTTTATGCCTTGTTGATCACTTTGCTTCATGGTAAGGAAAAAACCAAAGAAAAACTCCATTTCTTCATTTTGGTGTTGACCGAAAATGCACCTTGTATGGTTGTCTTCTCTTGTCTTGTTTTAGCTTCATTTAAATCTTTCAAGGGCTAGGAGGGAGTCCTCTTGATACTCATTCAAGCTCTCTTTCCATTCAAAGGTAAAACAATACCTTGATGGTGAAAACAATATATGTAACTAGGGTTTACAATGAGATGAAGCTTAAATCTTATATACTCATTTCAATGTTGGTATATTGTTAGTAGTTGACAAGGAATGAATGCCTTACCGGTTTTATGAGGAAACAAGAAGAAGTTTGTGAGGAAAGAAGTAAATGTGCTATCTCATGTGGTTTAATGCCTTAGGAAAGAGCTTTAAATGCTTGCTAAAACTACCTAAAGAACAATGGTGAATGACTTGTAAAGGTGTTCTCAAGGAGACTAGCAAAGGAACATATGTCTTGGTGTGTGTAATTGCAGGTCAAAGGCTTATATATTGTGGAATTCAGTGTTTTAAGGTTTATGCAATTTAAGGGCCTAAGAGCCAGGTTATTTAAGGGCCTAAGTGCCAAGCAATTTAAGTTATGCACTATATTGTGATGTAGTGCTAAATGTGTGAAGTTTGTGTATAAAAATGTGTTGATGGATTTAGGTGTTCTTGAATGAATTAAGGTAAAAACCTAAGTGTTTGGATGTGGGTATATACTAGAGAAGCTATGGCCAAATTTGGGAAAATGTGTAAGAAGTTCTAAGTGTTTTAAGGAAGTTTGGTGAACTAGGAAGTTGTTTAAGGTTCATGTAATGTTGATATCCAAGGAATAGTGATGTATAGGTAAGATGTGAAAAAGGTTTAGTTAGTAAGAAAAGAAGCTCGAGAGATGATGTTAAGGTGTAGAGGAAACACCTTGGTATAGTGGTCATTATAGGTAAAATACCACTTAGAAATCTTAAGGAGAAAACAATATAAGTGTTTGGAATTTGGTAAGAAGAGAGTAAGTGTTTAAGGAGTTATAAATGAGTTTTATGGATGTTATATGAAGGGTTAAGGGTGCCAAATGATGTTAGAACACATTAGGAGGCTTGAGGAAAAGTTTGGAGAAAGTTTGACAAGTTTTGGACAACTTCTGATGTTGTCCGACCCAGTGGTCCGACCCAGGGTGGGTCGGACAGCCTCTGTTAAGTTACCCGTTGATGTTTCTGGAATGGTCCGATCCAGATGGTTGGGTCGGACATGGGTCGGACATGAGTATTTAGCAGACGGGAAAAGTTTCTGGAATGGTCCGACCCAGCTGTGGGTCGGACGGTGGGTCGGACGGCCCAAAATTATGCAAAAAAAAAAAAAAGACAATGTTGTAAGGAGAATCAAAGTGATATTTTGGTATTAGAGTATGCCTAAGTTCATGTATGAAGTTTGGGTAATTAATGGAGGTGGAAAAATAGTGCAACAAGGTTAGAAAAATGCAAATATATCATTCTGTAGCTTGGGTCCGGGACTTGGTTAATGGTTAAAGTCCCGGACCATATATCAAAACAGGCCGTGAGTTTTTCCATGTAGCGGTCCGGGACTTGGGGTGAGTACAAAGTCCCGGACCACCCTATTTAAATAGGCGAGAGTTTCATTAAGTGTTGGTCCGGGACTTAAGGTAAGGACCAAGTCCCGGACCACTCTAAAATTGTTGTTTTAGGCTATTAAAAGATGTCTAATGATGGGGATTGATGGATAATGATGTTATAAGGTTGTGTAGGACATGTTAGGTGAGTTATAGTCACAATTTGGTGGGTGAAAAGTTGAATTAAAATGAAAGAGTGAAACATGTTAAAAATGTAAAGTTATTTAACCAAGTTAATGGGGGAAAAGTTATAAGCATTAGACTTTAAACAAACATGTTACCCCAATGTTAATAAAAGTACATGTAATGTTGTCAGTTGTTCGAGAATTGCTCGAGAAACATAAGTGGACGTGGTAAAGTGGACTCCGGTGACAGGTATGGTTTTCTTGCAACCTGTGTCCTACCGGATTACACCGGCTTGTATGCCAATATGTTTTACTGAGTGTTTGCCACCTTGTAAGATTAAAACATGTAATGAGTTTATAGTAATTCATTTAGGTGGCGAATTTGGCCTCCGATACCATTTAACCTCAATTATGTGTTAAACCTTAGCTAACCAAATCTAGGAACACATGAGTGATCGGTATTCGGAGTTGACGGCCCAAACCTTGGGAACGTGCTAACCACGGCTATGTGTGAGTTAGTTGGACATTGTTGTTGTATGCAAGTGTGTGAACCCCCCCTTGTGTGCTTAACTCGGTTATGATACCGTATGGTGTGTGGATGTGGTAGGCTCCATAATGGATCTCTAACTACTTATTTATAAGTGTATATGTACTAATGGGGGGAGGAGTCCGGTTGTTCCGGCCACGCGTGTGATGGACGGGAGTCGATGTCATATCCGGTTCGACTCTCTTGGTGTATGTATAGGTTGTATTCCAATTTGGTTTCTACCTTCCCTTAGCTTATCCAAAGATAGTTACTGACTCATGTCGGCCACAGGGGCATACGATTGTTATTTCGGTGTGCTTGGGATCACTATATCCGACACACCTTGGGTATAAGTTAACCGTTTGATATAACTGGACGGTAACGAGGTTGGTAACGAGCTTAGCATGAGATTGGCAATATTCTCTAGGCTCACTATGTATACTAACTATGGTTGAAGGTTCCTTTTGAGAACCGATCTTATGGTGTTTTGAGTTGTTATTGTGCTAGGCAATTTCCCTGCTATGCTATGATGTTTATGTTAGATGTTTAAGATGAATTCGATGTTAGCATGTGTACGTCGAAACGAGGAAAGTGTTGTTGTGCTTTGCTATGTGAGGAATGTGATATGTTGTAAGATATGGAGTGTGTGGATCATGGAAATGAATCCCAGTTGTGACGAGAGGCGTTTAAGGATAACCCGATTAATGGGTACGTGTCGTTCATTAAGGAAGTAGCTCCGTTTTAGAGGAGAGCCACTCTAGGGTTAAAGGAATCATTGGATGATTGTTAAGTGTGGATGTGTTGGATATATGTTGAGCCCTATTGTTGGGTGTATGCAAAGAGTTGTGTGTTTATGGTTTGTATGCATGATTTAAATATAATCAACTGCATGCTAAGACGACAATTAGTTGTGCGTGGCCCGGTAGCATGTGGGCTGCGGGATTACCATACCAGCAAAGGTGCTGAGCCCCTTGGGGGCCACCCTTTCTCTCCTTTTCTATTTCAGGTACAAGGAGCTGGAAGCCGTTCGAGAGTAGGACGGGGTAGATGTTTATACATGGGTAGCCATTTAAATGGCGTGAGCATGGTAGGCGTAGTAAGACCGAAGTTGTTATCGGCATTAGTTTGTAAATACTCGGTGCAGTGGGAGAGTTGTGTATAATAAATGTTGGAAATGGAATAAGGATTGTATTGTATAGTTGCTCGGAAATCTAGTCCATCAGACCGATACAATGTGCAAGTATTAGCCTTGTTAGCCACGTGGGTGGTTAACGGCGTGTAACACCATTGAGTTATGTAATGTGATGAGTTGAGTTTCCGCTGCAATGTGTTGTTAAGTGTATGGTGTAGTTGGGGTGTTACATTGATGATTTAAGACTACATTTAGCATACCAGCATTTCGATTGTTGAGCCTTTCAATGGGTCAAACATTCCAGGTTATTGAAGAAGACTCAAGCTGGAGTGCGGGACACGGGGGTAGCAGTTGTGTTTTTAACCAACACCTTTGGTTTCATTTTGTATTGTATTAAAGAGGTTGTTGTATTCAGTTAGTTCCTCATTTAGTTGGTTTTAGTTTGTAATAATTAGAGTGCTTAGTATCTGTTCATCACAGCGTGAGGAGTTGTATTGTTGGTAAGAGTGAGGATGCCTTGTTACTCACAAGGGTGAGTAACGGCGTGTAACACCAAGGTAGATAATTTTATTTTCCGCTGCGAATTGTTATTTATTATGCAATGACTTGCGACGTTATTACTCGCTTAGGATTAGGGGTGTTATAAAAAGTGGTATCAGAGCGGAGTACCGCTCTGATGAAAGATACTGAGTCAAGAATATGAGCATAGGACATATGGGAAATGGGAATCGTCTGTGAGGATTCGTGACCTAGAAAATTTCTAGGAATATCCTTATTGCTAATAGTTAACTTTCTTACATGTTTGTGATTGTGTATGTGAAACAGTGTAGCAACCGAGTAGAAATAATATACTATATTAAGGATGTCGACAGAAGGAAGACCACGTGGAGGCAGCAGTGGACGTAGTGGCGAGGCACCAGCGGATGTCCCAGCAGTACCAGGCCTGGCAACGACCATGGCAGTCTTCGCGCAGCAGCTAGGAGCTCAACTTACGGGAGCCATACCCCACCCGCCGCAGCCCAGGGGAACCGAACCCCACTGCACTGGAGAAGTTCATTGTAGGGCACCAGAAGGCGTTCAAGGCTGTCAGAGTTCTAGAAGACCAGAAGGTCGACATCGCCACGTACAACCTGAAGGACACAGCTGACGTCTGGTGGCGGACTGTGGAGGGCCACCGTAGAGCTACACCGGACTTTGGATGGGCAGCGTTTGTAGAAGTGTTGCGGAAGAAGTTCTACCCCAAACACCTAAAGCAGAGAAAAGGGCAGGAGATTGAGTCCTTAATCTAAGGGAGTCAAACAGTTGACCAGTACTACAAGCGGTTCATCAGTTTATTGGACTACACACCAGGAGTCGACTGCTCCGACACTGTGGAGATTCAAAAGTTTAAGGGAAGGGGTGCAGGAAGAACGAAGAGAAAGAATGCTGAAGGAGATGATGGTGGAGCAACCTCTGGCGGCCACTACTACTGTAAGCGCTGTGGAAAGGATCACCCAGGCGTAGACTGCGCAGGTAGAAAGGTGAAGTGTCGCTATTGCGAGAAAGAAGGTCACAGGGAGTATGAATGTTTTTCCAATCCAGGGAGCCGAGTATACAAGGGAGCTAGAGGTTCACAGAGAACACCAGCTGTTGAAACGGGCGGACCCGGAGGAGGTCAAGCGCCGCAAACTAATACTTATACTAGAGGATCGGGAGGACAGCCATCCTCATCCGGGAGTCGGAAGGGAAAGGAGATAGTTCCAGGAAGAAACACCTAGTACACAGTGGGAACTTCAGGCGCTGAGGCTAGCGCTCAGCGCAAAACCGGTAAGCCTAGAACCTAAACTAAATGCATGAGGCATAAATGTGTGTTTATAGTTATTAGTCGATGAGACTTATATGTGATTAGTAAGTATCAAAATTTAGAGAGACCTAATTTAGGTAACCTCTCACCTAGTAGGATACTTCGACATTTGTTTCCTTACCTATGAGACCGAGGTCACCTGAGCCTATGAGCGAAGGTCTAGAATATCCAGAGGCATAATGTCAAGTACCTTGACCCGGCATGATCTTACTCAATAAATACTCAACTGTAAATGAACAAATAACTATTGTAAATGAATGTAGAACTTGGGAATAGACCTTGGAGGATTTTATATTCCAGGAAGTGAGAGTGGATCAAAACTTAAAATTATATATGATATGTATGGGTAAGGATTGGGATACCAGTTGTATCATTCTCCATAGGAGATGAGGCTAAGTTTATGTACGGTGATCAGAAAAGGATGAATAAGGCAAACAAGATTGTTTTAAAATCAGGAGACGCGTTGATATTTGGTGGAAAATCCAGAATAGTGTACCATGGAATAAAGAGTATTAAACCGAATACAAACCGGGATTAGCCTTGAGATAAAGGGTGTGAGATAGTACAATGGGAATAACAAGTTAGTTTTGCTTGGACCGCCGAAGGGCGTTACTAGTTGTCCAAACTTTCAGTAAATACAAATTATGACCTGCCTAAATGACAAGCAGATGTCATGAAAAGGGAATACATTAATTTATATAAAATACTTAAGACTATAAGAATTGTCAAAAGGGTTTGAGGAAGACCTACACATAAAGATCAAACACTACAAATTTATGGGATACCCAGGCACCGAGCTTACCGCTCAGTGAGAAACTAGAAATTTACAATCCCGTATTAACTTCGCGAGAAGATGGTGTGAAACCTTGAAATATGTCAATAGAGAAACAGAATCTAAAAATATATAACTAAACATCCATCATGGATAAGCACGGGTTTTTAAAATACCTGAGCAAATACCAAGGGTCACAGCTAGTATCAATATAGTGATAGAGCTGGACTCCTAATTAATAAAGGGGATAGAACAAACTTCAGATCTTTATTTTCTGAAGTCGGGAGAACTACTTAATTAGCAATACCAAATGTTACATATATAAATATAATTTGGAGGTTGTAAACCTAAAACGTTGAGGAGTATTGATACATTTCAGAGGGCTAAAGTATCGCTAAATATACCTACCCTATTTTGAGGCTATCGTCCTACACTATCCTTATGGTTCTATATGAGCATATGTCTTTTATGACAGCTCAAGTTATAAACGCGAATAAAGATCACAATAAATCAAATAAGGTAAAACCCTATGTAAGATAAATTTTAAATAAACATGGTAACGAATAACTCTCCTTGACACTTGCAATGAAGGTAGTATAAGTTATATTAAGAGTTTGAATTAGAATATACACTAAAAGTGAGTGGAAGTTAAACTTCTAAGGATTTTAGATCCTCTATTTTGATACACCTAATCGACCTATTTTTGGAAGCCATTAAGTTTGTGGATTAACCACGTTTCTAAGAGATAGAAACAAACAATAAGCTTTGATTGTCTCGTTACCAAACTGTAGGATTCAAACTGGAAACCCTTAGTTAAGAAGGTACTAATATTAAGAGATACTTAACCTAGGCTGGGCATATGGTTCACCTGATTTATGGAGTTTAGATGAAATAAGGAAAGCCAAGCTTTAAAGACGGAGGAGATAGTACTTTATGGAGTTGTAGATGTTGATCGAGTTATAAAAACTTTTACTTGGAAGTCCAACTGGGACTGTCTTTGTTCCATGAAATCATAACCAAGGTGTAGGCAGTAACCAAGCCTGATGAGTTAGATACTAGATGAGCCTTTCAAGGAGAAGAGAGTATTCTAAGGTATCAAAATCCATACCTGAATTTATTACTTGTATGATGGATTTAAGAGTTAAAATGATTGATGGATATAGTTATTAGACAGTATGAGCCTAGATGTTTTAATAAGAATTTACCTGTTATGCCAAGAGGAAAAACTGGCTTCCCCGCTTGATGTGATCAAAGGAACTAAGTTCCGGGGATTAAGGAATACACTAGATTCAAGTATAGGTTATAACAGTTATTGGAATAGTTGTATAAAAATCTAGGGAAAATGTACATGTAGTACTCACCACGTCACAAAGTTTGATAAGATAAAATTTGGAAATGATAAGTATGTGGTTGTTTGATATTTGATGTGGGAGGTCGAACTTGATCCTTGTTAGATCAAGGGAAAACCAAGCACAAAATGGTGTTAAAGGATAGTTCAACACTGATGCTAACCCCGTCAGAGTTGGATGATTCCTGAGACTCCTTACAAGTGGTCACAAATATTTCTGTGATACGTAAGTATTTATTCTTAAATCTGATATAAAGTGTGACTAATAAGTATATGAGATGTAGAAAGTGTAAATTAAGAGTTAAGTTGTCCAAGTTACCCTGAAAAGATTAAATAGCTAAAACAATTCTGCACATGTCGGAAAAATAATCAGTTGTGAGGGAAATACTAACTATTACTATTCCATGAACCATGTTAATAAATTAAATAGGAGATCGAGAGACAATTACCTATAATAAGAGTATTCTCAAACTAGCTTCTAAGTTATGGCCATATCGCCATCTGAAGAGAAAGATCGACTTCCATGTCTTTCTTTATGAATTCAAACCCAATGTATTCAATGAGAACCTACCTCTAAACATGGTAGAATATAAAGAGTAGAAACATTATACTAATACTCACATGAGTTGATTCGCAACCGCAAAAACATGTCCAATTAAGAGGACACTATACCTTGATAGAAACCTTAGCGGTCACCCTATTGGGGTACACCTGATGAACAGACGATAGTAATCGTGTATATACTACCGACAGTTGGTGAATCAATAATATCAAGAAATCTTTTCATAATATACATAAGATACACGACTCGACCGTAGCTTATACCATACATTGAAAAGAAAAACCGAATATGGTGACAGTAAACTTAAATACCAGAAGCACAAGATGATGACCTAAGGATCAAAGAGAGAGATTTTAAGTAAGCCCCAATATTAATTCAAAACCCGAGCGCCAATGATTATAACTACAAGAGGCGATTAATGGAAGTGTATTACACACGATAGTTTAAATAAGCCATGAAACAATATTGGCAACATACAAGATGGTAGATTACCTTCACACATACACACAGGATTCAAACAAACAGCATACTAATGCACTATGAAACATGTCAGGGAATACATAGATTTTTTAGGACTATACCTCGTAGGACAGAAGTCATATGCTAATGTCCGTAGGAGAGACCTCGAGTTCGCAATAGACGATCGAGTCTTCCTTAGAGTTTCACCTATGAAGGGAATTTTTAGATTTGGGCAGAAGGGCAAGCTTAGCCCGAAGTATGTAGGACCGTACATTATTACGGAGCGAGTGGGCCCATTAGCCTACAGATTAGATTTACCTGTTGAGCTTGGGAGAGTGCACAATGTGTTTCACATTCTCAACTAAAGTAGTATTGCCTCACCCATCACATATCTTAGAGCCCGAGACACTCGAGCTAGATCCTACACTTAGATATGAGGAAACCCAAATTCGCATTTTAACAGCAAGACTAGGGAAACAAGGAACAAGACCATTAGAGTGGTCAAGGATCTGTGGTCAAACCACGACATTGAGGAGGCAACATGGGAGTTAGAAGACTCCATGCGAGACAAGTATCCAACACCTTTCTCTTAGCTTTGCATATACTTGTGAGGGTAGGTGGGCGTAACCCTTTTTAAGGGGGGTAGAGCACCACATGCGACTTGCATATCTGCAGTCTATACTGGTTTTGTAATTGGTTGTTTGTGCTTGATTGTTGCGCATGTGTGCAATTGGTTGGATGGTTATGGTTATTAATGTGTCCTATGTGACACTTGGTTGGTTAATGATATGTCCTATGTGACACTGGATGGTTATTGTTGTGTCCTATGTGACACTTGAATGATTATGGTTGGGTTCTATATAACACTTGATATTTATGTGTTCATGTAACACCTGGATGATTAATAAAAGTACAAGCATTTACCTTGCAGTATGTTCATTCCTACAATCATACAAGAGATTCACTGCCAAGGGTTTACGCCTCTGCACTCTGTAGGACTGAGTGTTTTGGTATTGCACTTGTGCAGTGATGACCGAGTAGGATAGCTAGGAAATTGGGACACTTATTTGCTTTACAGTATTTATCAAATTACTTATGTTGTGACTACATTGTTTACAACAAACGAAGGATATGTGTTTATATGAATTATATATACTCAGGTTACCTATGGAATATAGAGATGTCAATATAGTATTGACACCCAGGAATGATAAGTATACAAAATAGATACGAGGAACTTGATTCCATAGGATGAATAAGTATAAGTTATGACTTCGGGACGAAGTCCTTTTAAGGGGGGTAGACTGAAATAACCCTAACCTTTAAATAATTAAACAAAGGGAAATAAGTAATATTTATGGGATTATTAAACCCTGAGAAAAGTATATAAGCACTTGGGCATTAAAACGCACCTAAACTCCTTAAGGTCAAAAACGTGCGTTAAAGCTCGACCTTAAGCTAAACAAGTTATATAAGTTATAAAACTCATATGAAATTAATCAAGGATCATTTTATGACCTTTAAAACACAAGTCCTCAGTTAGAACTGAGTAAAAATACAATATGCCCAGGAGTTCCCTTAAGGGCCCCCTTAAGGCCCGAAAGTCCCGGAAATACTTTATTAAATAAAGTAAAGAATCACACTTCATTATAAATGCATAATAACACTTTAATGAACATTTAAGATGATTTTATCAAGCTAAATTCTCAGTTAAAGACAAAGTGCTTAGAGGTTCCCGATGAGGGCCCCATAAACCCACGAGAGTGCCTCGGAGAGGTACCGAAGTGGCACAAACTCCAATATAAATTATTCTAAGAGTTCCTAAAATTAATATTCACCATTCTAAATAGAATGCTCAGGCTACTTTTTCAGAAATACACAAAGTGCTCTGACGAATTTCTTAACGCTCCTTTTTGCCCCGGGAGTGTCCCAGTAGGCCGAAAATTGAGTTACGAGTTTGTATAACTCCATATAACTCAATGTAACACCTTAGTATATTATTATTGACTATAAAAAATGTCAATAAATACTTGGAACTCATAGCGACGAATTATTTCTCAGAAAATCTTTAAAGCACAAAAACGCACCTTCGGGTGTCACAAAAATGTGTTTTACACAATTTCCTTGAACTTTTGAGGAGCCACGAGTTAATAATATTAAAAGGGGATAAATTGACCATCTAAATCAATTAATGCCAGTACTAAATTCATAGTACAAGTGGGGGCGATTTTTGGGACAAAAAGGTACCTAAAATCAGCATTTTTACCTTAAAACTTTCATCTTTTACCATCATATAAATGTACCAAATAAATGCTGGAACCTATTACACATATTAGTATGGTCTTAGTAAAATATAATGTGACAGTAATTAAAGCAAAAATTAATCCCATTTAATCCTCATTCCATGCGCCATTTAAGGTCATTTTTGGCTAGTTTAACTTGAAAATCTTGCTTATGGATGATGAATCATCTTATCACATACCATGTGATAATGTATTAAGTAGTGCAGTCAAATAAACCCTTCATCCACCGTATGACCTGCAAGATATAAGAGAAATTAGTCTTGTAAAAGTCATGGAAATTTGACTACATAAAATAACAAACTAGACTACTTTATAATGTGAGGTTACAATTAAGCAAATAAAATAGCCATGTTACTACCCATGTGGCTGTCGATAATGATGAAGAAAATATGGGTCTGATTGCCCTATATTAAAATCAAAAGAAACACCACCTAATTAAGCTAGTCTTCTTATATTCAAATGACAAAATCAAACACCTACCTACATACTCCATTACCGATTTTTGAGAGGAAAAACAAGTCCCATTTGCTATCTACTAGCTGCCGATCTGGACCAAGACAAAAGGGGAGTTTGATTGCCTATCTAGTCAAATAAACAAAACTACCTAATTAAGCTAGTTTCCTAAGTCAAATATAGACAAAACCAATTGTCTTATACAGCTCATATGTACCGATTTTGACAAGGAAAAAGAAGGCTTTGATTGCCCTATAATTAGTTAAATAAAACACCTAGCAACCTAGCCATATTCTCTTGTCTTGAATCAACAAAAATCTATAGTCAATCTACATTAGCATTACCGTAAAAGACATGAAGAAAACAAAGACAAATCAAATGGAAAATCAAAAGGGAAACACATACCTACCATGCCTTGTGTAACGACCCCAAAACCACCCTGGTTGAGAGACCGTTACACGCCGCGCGCTTATTACCTAAGACACGCAAGGCTACACTATCGAAACCCCAAAATAGAACTAATGCTCATATATTACCAATAAACGATTACAAAATGTCTTTACAATACACAGGCGGAAGCCAAACTGAAATACAAAGCATAATCTAAATACAACTGGGCCCAAGGCCAAACAAACTAAATACAAAACTCAAATGCCAAAACGAAAGTAAGAGCTGAATCTCCAAGCACGAACTAAAACCTGCAAATCAGACGGAGATAGGGGTGAGCAAAACTATTGCTCAGCAGGTGATAAACTTCATCAGCTGAGCACGCTCAAAACAGATACTGAACATACATACATATACGTATACCAAAGCGCTTATCCAGAGCTAAATCAGAGACAAAGCAGAAGCCTTTCAAATAGACAGAAGTCTAAAGCAGAAGGAGCTAAGCGGTGGTCAAAACATACTCAAAAAGAAGGTAAGCTGAAGCTGAAAGCTCGACGAAATCAGAAGCTTAACAAACTCAAAAGCTTAAACGAAATCAGAAGCTTAGCAAAATCAGAAGCTTAGCAAAATCCAGAACTTAGCAGAAGACAGTAAGCACACAGCAGACCGTCTCAAATCAAATACTGATAGAGCAGACGAAGTAGAGCACTTACAAATCAGAAATCCTCAACAGACAGGAAGCACAGCAGCCTATCTGAGTTTGTAAACAGACAGAGCAGGCGGAAGCAGTACAAAACAAACAGAGGCGTTCAAAGGACAGAAAGCACACAGCAGTCTGTCAAATACCAGAGCAGCGAAAACAGACAGAAGCTGAACAGAACACAAACGGAAGTGGGACACTAGCAATCAGAGCATACAGACAGAACGAGCAACAGCTCGTGAACAGAACGAGGAAACCTCACTCGTAAACAGAACAGGTGTAAACACCGTGAACAGAACGGGGAACATCACCCGTGAAACAGAAGGATCCTACATAGCGCGCTACGAGACAGCGAGACCAGCCATCCAAAGGTTCAGATACAGAGAAGACTAGGTCCCAAAACAGAAGCTTTCAGAACAGACCAAAGCTGTATACAGAACAGGACAGAAGTCCTGTCAAATCATAACAGAAAGCAGAAGCTTAACGAAATCAGAGCGGAAGCTTACCAACGGAAAGCCTTAGCAAGACAGAAGTCGTAACCCGACTAGTAAATACGAAAGCAACTGAAGTCAGAGGTTGAATCACATTTTCAGAGCAAAACAGAGTTCAAAAGATTATCGGAGACCTTAAAACCAGAAAACACTTAAACACATGCTAAAACACATGAAAACAGATAGTACTCAGAAGGAGGAAACCAACGCCGCAAACGGCACTCAAAACGGAGCTCAAACGAGCAAGTTACTGTCAAAACAGAGGCATGTCCGAACTTGTGTCCGGACATCAATGTTCGGACACAAGTCGAACCTTCAAACAGAAGCAGAGACAGAGGTGTCCGAACATCCAAGTTCGGACGGATGTTCGGACGTTCTTCGGAAATCAGGACGTGTAGAGTCCGAACTTGTGTCCGGACATCAGATGTTCGGACACAAGTCGAAGCCAAAATCAGAGAAAACAGAAGGCTGTGTCCGAACTTCAAAGCTCGGACGGAAGTTCGGACACAGCGAAGACTTTAGAAAATAAAAGCGCAACAGGGTATGTCCGAACGTCAAAGCTCGGACAGACGTTCGGACATACCGAAAAACTCAGAAAACAGAAGCGATTTTCACACAGACAGAGGCATCAAAACAATGTCAAAAATGCAGTACGAAACCAAAGCCTTTAAACCATAACCATGGCAGTTTTAGAAGGTCAAAACCAAGACAAATCAGACAGAGATCGATCACCAAACATAGGGCGATTAAACAATCCGAACTCTCAAATCAGAAGCACTCAAAGTTCACAAAACAGAAGGGAACCATAGAGGTAGATTCACCATTGTCAAAGTAATACTTACATATCAAAATACGCAAAACAAATACAAATCCCACGGGGTTGCAACGCATCAAAACGCAAATCCAGAACTCACACCAAATTACCACGGATCAGAAACCACACAAACATATACGGAAAACAACGAAACCAAAACCCCCGTGGGTGAACGCACACAACCGAATCCATCTACCACCTACCTCACATCCGTAGCTAAGCCATCTCTGCGGACTCTACGAATCGCCTTCCCGAATCTCCAGTCAAATGATAATCCCTCGAATGAACCGCTCCCAAAATACAAAATCAGAATAGAAAAGAGAAGAGGAAGCCTTAATGGAGAAGAGAAACAATCTACAATCCAACCTGATGACGACGACGGACGCACAATTCCATCTACAGACCTCCAGCGATTATCAATCAAAAGAATTGAAGAAGAGATGAGCAAAGGGGAGGTTGAGAGCGATGAGAGCGTCGAGAGAACCGTCAATGAGAGAGAAGAAGGAGAGGGACTAATTAAACGTGAATTAGAATAAGAGAGAAGAGGAAATAAAATAGTTTAGAAATCTCTCTCTTAAGAAAATAATAAATAACCAAAAAGGAGAAGACCAATGTAACCCTCCTTCCTCAAGCTAACATATTAACATTAGAAGAATTCATAGACAATCTAATATAAGATTACAAAATAGCACAACTCCCTTTGCGAATCAGAAAGGAAATAAAAAAAAAATCTGGGGCATAACAATATACCCCCCTTAAAAAGAATTTCGTCCTCGAAATTTGACGAAACCAGAATGTGAACAAATGCACTTCTAGTGCCAGAAAACAATGAACACTCACAAGGCCAACACTCAGGACTTACTGCTGATTGACTGACAGAAGGAGAAACAGAAGATACTAACACATAGCTCTAAGGCACCGAAGGGAAAACTCACCCATTCAGAAGATTGGACCTTACCAAGCTAACACTCTGAATAAGCTAACTGATACGTTGGCAGAAGAAACAAAACTGACGATCACTGAAGGCTCAGCACAAAGACACAAAAAGAATGCTAACATATCTCAGAAGTCCACACCTCACAGAGCTAACACTCAGAACTTGTTAAATGACTCACTGATTGAAGAGGTGAAACAGAAGATTACTAACACTCAGCCAAAAGGCACAAGAACTCTCAGAGGTGTCCTTACCTAAAGGACCAACATACTCACAAACTCCCACCAGAACACAACACAGAACATACAAGACAACCACATAAACCAAGCTCACAACTGAAGCACACCTCATTGGCAAACCATAACTCACATTCGGCCATCCTTTCCCAAAGGATCCGACCCCCTCAGACCCAGACTCAGACTTGAACACAGCAAATACACAGACAGACACTACGCTTCCGCTGCGCTACTCTGATAGTGGACAACCACAGAGCAGACGCACTCAACAGACTCCAGGCATCAATCAAATCAAGTAGCAGATAGCAGACAATTCACGCAGCAGATAACACATAGCACATCACAAGCAATGACACGGAAGCGTAGACATGCAGACACCCAACAAATCCCAACGAAAACCAAACCGAGCTCTGATACCACTAAATGTAACGACCCCAAAACCACCCTGGTTGAGAGACCGTTACACGCCGCGCGCTTATTACCTAAGACACGCAAGCCTAACTATCGAAACCCCAAAATAGAACTAATGCTCATATATTCCAGATAAACGATTACAAAATGTCTTTCAATACACAGGCGGAAGCCAAACTGAATTACAAAGCATAATCTAAATACAACTGGGCCCTAAGGCCAAACAAACTAAATACAAAACTCAATGCCAAAACGGAAAGTAAGAGCTGAATCTCCAAGCACGAACTAAAACCTGCAAATCAGACGGAGATAGGGGTGAGCAAAACTATTGCTCAGCAGGTGATAAACTTCATCAGCTGAGCACGCTCAAAACAATACTGAACATACATACATATACGTATACCAAAGCGCTTATCCAGAGCTAAATCAGAGACAAAACAGAACCTTTCAAATAGACAGAAGTCTAAAGCAGAAGAGCTAAGCGGTGGTCAAAACATACTCAAAAGTAGAAGGTAAGCTGAAGCTGAAAGCTCGACGAAATCAGAAGCTTAACAAACTCAAAAAGCTTAAACGAAATCAGAAGCTTAGCAAAATCAGAAGCTTAGCAAAATCCAGAACTTAGCAGAAGACAGTAAGCACACAGCAGACCGTCTCACATCAAATACTGATAGAGCAGACGAAGTAGAGCACTTTACAAATCAGAAATCCTCAACAGACAGGAAGCACACTACAGCCTATCTGAGTTTGTAAACAGACAGAGCAGGCGGAAGCAGTACAAAACAAACAGAGGCGTTCAAAGGACAGAAAGCACACAGCAGTCTGTCAAATACCAGAGCAGCGAAAACAGATAGAAGCTGAACAGAACACAAACGGAAGTGGGACACTAGCAATCAGAGCATACAGACAGAACGAGCAACCAGCTCGTGAACAGAACGAGGAAACCTCACTCGTAAACAGAACAGGTGTAAACACCCGTGAACAGAACGGGGAACATCACCCGTGAAACAGAAGGATCCTACATAGCGCGCTACGAGACAGTGAGACCAGCCATCCAAAGGTTCAGATACAGAGAAGACTAGGTCCCAAAACAGAAGCTTTCAGAACAGACCAAAGCTGTATACAGAACAGGACAGAAGTCCTGTCAAATCATAACAGAAAGCAGAAGCTTAACGAAATCAGAGCGGAAGCTTACCAACGGAAAGCCTTAGCAAGACAGAAGTCGTAACCCGACTAGTAAATACGAAAGCAACTGAAGTCAGAGGTTGAATCACATTTTCAGAGCAAAACAGAGTTCAAAAGATTATCGGAGACCTTAAAACCAGAAAACACTTAAACACATGCTAAAACACATGAAAACAGATAGTACTCAGAAGGAGGAAACCAACGCCGCAAACGGCACTCAAAACGGAGCTCAAACGAGCAAGTTACTGTCAAAACAGAGGCATGTCCGAACTTGTGTCCGGACATCAATGTTCGGACACAAGTCGAACCTTCAAACAGAAGCAGAGACAGAGGTGTCCGAACATCCAAGTTCGGACGGATGTTCGGACGTTCTTCGGAAATCAGGACGTGTAGAGTCCGAACTTGTGTCCGGACATCAGATGTTCGGACACAAGTCGAAGCCAAAATCAGAGAAAACAGAAGGCTGTGTCCGAACTTCAAAGCTCGGACGGAAGTTCGGACACAGCGAAGACTTTAGAAATAAAAGCGCAACAGGGTATGTCCGAACGTCAAAGCTCGGACAGACGTTCGGACATACCGAAAAACTCAGAAAACAGAAGTGATTTTCACACAGACAGAGGCATCAAAACAATGTCAAAAAATGCAGTACGAAACCAAAGCCTTTAAACCATAACCATGGCAGTTTTAGAAGGTCAAAACCAAGACAAATCAGACAGAGATCGATCACCAAACATAGGGCGATTAAACAATCCGAACTCTCAAATCAGAAGCACTCAAAGTTCACAAAACAGAAGGGAACCATAGAGGTAGATTCACCATTGTCAAAGCAATACTTACATAACAAAATACGAAAAACAAAACCAATCCCACGGGGTTGCAACGCATCAAAACACAAATCCAGAACTCACACCAAATTACCACGGATCAGAAACCACACAAACATATACGGAAAACAACGAAACCAAAACCCCCGTGGGTGAACGCACACAACCGAATCCATCTACCACCTACCTCACATCTGTAGCTAAGCCATCTCTGCGGACTCTACGAATCGCCTTCCCGAATCTCCAGTCAAATGATAATCCCTCGAATAGAACCGCTCCCAAAATACAAAATCAGAATCAGAAAAGAGAAGAGGAAGCCTTAATGGAGAAGAGAAACAATCTACAATCCAACCTGATAGACGACTGACGGACGCACCCAATTCCATCTACAGACCTCCAGCGATTATCAATCAAAAGGGAATTGAAGAAGAAGATGAGCAAAGGGAGGAGAAGTTGAGAGCGATGAGAGCGTCGAGAGAACCGTCAATGAGAGAAGAAGGAGAGGGACTAATTAAACGTGAATTAGAATAAGAGAGAATGAGGAAATAAAATAGTTTAAGAAATCTCTCTCTTAAGAAAATAATAAATAACCAAAAAGGGAGAAGACCAATGTAGCCCTCCTTCCTCAAGCTAACATATTAACATTAGAAGAATTTCATAGACAATCTAATATAAGATTACAAAATAGCACAACTCCCTTTGCGAATCAGAAAGGAAATAAAAAAAAATCTGGGGCATAACACCTTGTCCTCTTCTTTCAATTGGCAAACAAAAGACTCCATTATTTCTTCCAATCAGCCGTAAGTCTAGCATAGAATGAGGACATTGATTGAGCCAATAATGAGGAATAAACAATTATTATGTCAAAAAGAAGAAAGAAATTCCTACCTTGGCAAGCCTTATTCATACGTGAGTTTAGCTCACTCTTTCATTTGCCACACCATGGCCGATTGGGTAAGGCTCTCCTCTCATCTCTTTTCTTCTTCATTTGTTAAGTTAAACTTTAGAGCTTCAAAGCTCCATTAATGGTGTATTAAGTTCTAACACCATTTTAATGTAAATTCCTAGTTAAATCTACTAAGTCTTGAAGCAAGAAATCATCCTAGCAACCCTTGCTAAAATCTCCAAGCTTTAGTGCTCCAAGGAGGTTCCTAGATTCAACAACAAAACAAGGAACAACAAGATAGAGTTAAGGTATTTTTCCATGTTGAAAATCCTAGCAAAATGCTTAATGTCATTTCCGAAAATTATGAACTTCTAAACCAAGGTTCTCTTCACTATTTCATGAAGGAAATTGAGATCTACAATCATCTCAAGGTCTACCGAAAATTCCTTGAAAGTTCCTAAGGTAAACTCTTGTAAAATTATTCCAAAGCTTATTTATAAATTCTTGTTAAAGCCTAACTAATGGATCTCCTAAATATGTTCAAGGAGACCGAATTCTCTTCATCAAAATAGCATTTGGAGAGCTTGGAATTCAAGGAGAAATCAAGTAAAAGAATTGTCTTGATTTAAGGAGTAAGTATATATATAATTAAGGTTTATTAAGATTGAGTTTGAATTAAGCTTCAAACTTTGGTATAAAAATTATGTATAACCTTTAAATAAATTAAGGCCGAAAATCATTGGTTATAATGTCAAGAAAATCATTTATAACATATAAGGTAAGATTATTACCTTAAGGTATAAATATGTGTCACAAATATTAAATATGATACATATATGTTCAAACCAATTTGTCTAAGGATAATAGGTTCTATTTTGAGTTTATAATCATTCTAAGTCATTAGCATAATTTTTAGAAGTTTAAAATGACTTATATACATTTATATATACATATTATAAAGTTTAAATCAAGTTTTGAAACCATATGGTAAAAGATATTTAAAGCCGAGAATGAAATATATTATTTACTGATTTTTGAAAATATATAAGTGTATTAACTTATATTATAAATTCTGGGAACATTAAAAATAGCTACAAGTATTTAAATGGCTAGTTTATAAAGGTATGTGGCTAAAATATAAATTTTGAAAAGTATAGGGTACAAATTATAATTGCAGAGAGTATAAGGAGTTATTTGGTAAATTTATGTTATAATATAAGGTAGGAATTAATATTATGAATTTCAGTGAATTTAAATAAGTGTTTAAGTATTAAAATGACAATTTATAAAGTTTTGGGACTATTTTGTAATTATTGAAAAGTTTAGAGGTGTAACCGAATTAGATATGATTTTATGGGTATATTAAAGTATTAAGTATGAAATTAAGTCTTGGTCAAAGTGTTGACCAAAAACTTTGGGTTAAAATGATTTATAACATAAAATATAAAGTTTATAAAAGTTTAAGGGTGAATATGTAATTTATAAAAATATAAGTGTACAACCAAATTAATTTGGGGGCGAAACACTACAAAAAATGCCAATTACTGACACACAAAAAGTGTTAGAAAATCCCTAAAAAGTGTCACTATAGGACAGACAAGGATTTACCGACACAAAAAAAAGTGTCAGTAGCACCACAGTTCCTATAGGGTTCTACTGACACAAAATCAAAAGTCGGTGAAAAACAAGTATCTATACTGACACTTTTTAGGATGTCAGTGTACCCTATTCTGACACATACGAATGTGTTAATGTGGTGCTAATGTGACTCTTTACTGACACTTATACTTGTGTCAGTGAACTCTATTATGACTTATGATGCGTGTCACTATAAACCTATAATAACTCATACCTATATTTTAGTTAACATTTCACAGACTTTTTGTTTTTGTTAGTAAAAGTTTTCCTGACTTTTCTTTGTGTCATAATAGACAAATATTAATAACACTGGCTACCGTAATATTTACCTTATAATAACAAGTTTTGCTTCATTGAAAAAAAGATTTACAATATCCTTACGAATCCAAGCTTTCAAAAATATGATCTATTACAAAACAATCCAAAAGGGGGAGAACTGATAGTCTTAATATTGACTTAGGTGTTTGAAGTTGTTTTTATCCTTCTACTCAAACCTAGTATGTAGCTAAAATATGAAATACCAAACATTATGAGAATATACCTAGCATAACTCTAATAACCTAAAGCACTAATTGAAGAAATCTATTTTCTTGAGGCTTTTCTTGACACACTTCATTTCTTCACCCGGATAAATCATGTCTGCATCGAACCTGCAATTTTTATAGCACCAAAATACAGATTAGTAGACTGTAATTATGCCTAATGTCAAGCAATAACCAGAGGTAACCAGTGACTAGCAGAAAAAGAGTCAACCAGCAATACTTTAACAGCAGCAAGCAAACAATTCAACAACTGCAACTGGTTAGATATTCAGCAGCAGCAACAATTAGTTCAATAGCCAAATTTCAGCAACAACAGCAGCAGTTCAGTAGCAACAACAGCAATAGTTCAGCAGCAACAACAGTAGCAACAGTTCAGCAACAGCAGCAGTGCATTAGCATGTTAAACATCAACTTCACATGAGCAAGAGTTAAGCAGCATCAGTAAACAACAATTTAACAGCAGTAGCGTAGCAATACAACATCAACATCAATAACGTTTCAACAATGACAGCAATATCATTTCTTTAGCAGCAGCAATAAGTATTCATGATTAGCAAAAGTTCAGCAACAACATGTAATGGGCAGTAGCAGTGAAGCAACATGATCGGAATAAAATGAAGCAGCAGCAATAAGGACAATATGCAGCAACAGTGAAGATAACAGAGGTGAATAATGAAGCAGCAGCATGTTCAAATAAAAAGATCAATCAAGGTCCTTAACACACCACCTCTTGCATTTAGTCAATCACACCAACCTACATAGATAATTGAAACCAACCTACATAGATAATTGAAATAAAATGACAGCTTTCTATACATAATAACAACTTAATAGTGGCAATCACACCAAACACCAGCAATTCAAAGGCAGCAAGCAGATCAAGCAATTCAAGGTCCTTAATACCTTGATCTTCACTATGAACTAAAAAGTATAAGAAAGAAATTTCTTACCTTGGCCAACTCCTCCATTCAAAGCAGCTGCTTGATTTACTCTAAATGAAAATTTTGTACCACTAGCAAGGTCACTTATCCCCTACAATTAAGAAAATGATTGATGCAAATTTAAGACACCATTCAAACTAATGCAACAGAGACAACTTTTTTATGTACAACAATATAAACTTTAGTAAAACAGTAACATTACCTGTAAGTTTAGGTGGTTAATGACAGCTGACAAATTAACTTCTGGTATATGTGATTTCATAGATTCTATGACATTACTCAATAACCCTTGTGTTTGTGCAAGAGCCCCTTGTGTTTGGGCAAGATTTGCTTTAATTTCATCAATAGTTGTTCGTAGTTCTTGTGAGTCTTCCGAAGCTGCTACAGCACTGTCCTTCACTTTTGGAATTCTTCCAATGCATCTAATATACCCCCTTTTTCAGGTCCTTTGACTTTAGAGAAGTCATCATTTTTCCAATCATCCTGTACCGCTGACCCAACTGGATTGCTAGAATCATCCATGTGTTGTTTCAAGTTTTCCTAGTAGATGAATGTGTTAGAAGGAAACCAACATAGAAATTGTTAAAGGTTAAAATTCAATATTAAAATATTACCATCACTTCAGCAGCTTTGGCGTTGACAATGTTCCCATTTTTCCGAGTGTGACTTTTCATATATAGGTGAGTACGTGAAGGTGGAATTCCATTATTTTTTCCCCTATAATAACAAATCAAACACATAAAAGCATGTAAGCAATAAACTCTAAAAAACAAGCAGTAAGCAATAAATTATTTAATAGGCAACAACTTCATAGCAATTTATTATATAAGCTTACCTCTTCATCCCTAAGCCTTGCAAATGATTTGGTTCCAGTACAATAATGGTTCTTCTAATTTAGAACGGTTGTTTTTCTTTTGTTCACAAAGACTCTACAAGTTTATGAGTTAAACAACAAAACTATTAAAAGCGCACATCAAATAAATGTAGGACGTATTTGTATAATAGTTACCTGGAATTCGGGTTTGATCCAAAGGGTTACAAGATCCTTTAATTGTTCTTTATTAACTCTCCGGTCTACTACTTTTGCAAGAATTTCATCAATAGTGTCACTTGGGTCATAATAACATGATTTCAATTCATGTTTCCAAGACTTCCACTTTTTCCCCATGTCAGAGATGACCCATTTTTTAGTAGCTGCAGTCTCAGGATTGAATGTAAATTTCTCCTAATAAAGACAAAGATATTAATAACTTGAATCACATACATTATTTACTTTATTAAAGTGGCAAATTAAATTACCTTAACAATGCTCCACAAGTCGTCTTTTACACCCTGTGGAACCTTTCGCCAATCAGAATAGTTTATAGGAAGATGCTGAGGCATTTTCACTAGTGTGCCAAGAAATCTTGTTAGTATGCATCCTTCATCTCCAATTGGTAGGCCAAATTCATCAAGCTTAGCATCAACGCGTTGTCCACTTTCAAAATTCCATATATCATCCATCCGGGTAGGACCTCTAACCTTCTTAACTTCTGTATGCCACATGTTTAAAAAGTTCATCAAGAATGAAGTGTTACACAAGAAGTAAAGAACATGTTCAAAAATTAATATGTAATTAATGTCATACCAACCTGGTTTAGAAACTTCTGTGTCATTTGGTGCCTCATGAGAAGCTTGAGAACCTTCTGATTCCCCTAAACCAGCAGCAGTAGGCAGACTGGGATGACCAGATTCAACAGATTGGACTGGGTCTCCTTCACTAGTAGGTGGCTGCTGTGCCTCATTATTAAGGGAGATAACTCTAAATCGTCTCTGTTTAGCCATACTAAAATATAAAACACAGTCCCAAGAACACTACATAAAATAGAATTCAGTCGAAGGACAAATATGAATTATAAAATATCACAAGAAAACCAAAACAGCAAAGGTTATAAGAGTTCAAAGACCAAATGAATGTAACTTATGGTCAATAAAATACAAAATAGAAACTTATAACATATGAAGTAGTTTCTCAATTCAATAAAATACAAATGAAAGTTCTTTAACTCTGTTTTGCTGGGTTTCATTTAAAGCAGTAGAAGATAAAAAAAAGGAACCTTGGAGACAACGAAGTTGATAATTAAACTACTAAGAATTACTGCAGTTTGATTTTGGGATACTTCATTTGCAGTGCCGATATTGGGATACTAGATTTCTACATTATTTTATTAGAAAACCAAGAAGATACAAGTCACGGAGGAATACTAGATTTGGCTATAGGATTAGTATGCTATTAATCGTAAATCTAATGCCAGTATTAAAATGCTATCTTTGTTTACACTTGATTAAAGATAGTACAGATTTTAAGAAGTACTCTATGCTGTCTCATTTGATTATTACCAGTCGAAGGAAAAATCAAAACTATTAAACTCATTTGATTATTACCAGTCGAAGGAAAAATTATCTACCGATGCCCATGGTCTATGGTAAAAAGCATAAAATTGCCTCATATATACAAAATCCCTAAAATTACTAGAAAAGGGAGAAAAATCTACATACAAAATCCGTATATAACTATAATAAATCGAGTGAAATTAATAGTTCAAACAAGCAATTTTATAGACCTAACCACTAGAACAGGATAGGTGTGACGAGGAAAGGAGAAGAAGCGTACATTATTGATGTCAACTGCAACTGCCGCAACCAGAGGAGATCGAGACGACGATAGGTACTGACCGAACAGAGCCGACGGTTTGCTGAAGACGAAAGCAAAGACGATGGGTGCGGCTGATTTGGGGATGAGAAAGGTGCGCAAAATTTTCCAGAATATGAAGAATGGTGGAAGCAAATAGAGAATAGACGGAGGAAGAAGAGAACTGAGTTGCTTTCTCCCGCTTTACAATTATTAAGTGGCGCCTATTTTCCTGCTAACTCTGATTTAGTTTCCCTTTTACATTTTTAGTGACATACGTAAAATTTTGTGATAAGCATCAAGTATTAACACATAGGATGGAATACATATAATGACTTAAGTTTATGTTAGTCAATAAAAGTTTAGTTATCTTAGATTATGTGTCAGTAAATTTTGTATCTATAATGACATTAAAATAAAAAGAGTCAATAAATCTAATGGTAATTTATTGACATACGTTATGTGTGAATATATACTCTTTTTACTGACATATAAACATGTGTCATTAATAATGTGTGTCAGTAATTGGCAGTTTTTTTGTAGTGAAAGCATAATTTGCAAAATTATAAGGACCATTTCGGTATTTAAAGAAATTAAATAATAAAACTATAATTTATAAGTTAATATGTAACTTATATAAAGTTTTAAGGGCTAAAATGTAATTATGGGAAAGTTTATATAAAACCGAATTGGTTTAGGGGCGGAAATGTAGTTTAGGAAAATATATGGGTTACTTCGGTATTCTAAGAAAATAAATATTAAAACTATAGTTTATAAGTTAATATGTAACTTATATAAAAGTTTTGGGGTTAAATTGTAAATAAAGGAAAGTTATTTATTAAGACTGAAAATATATGTGGTCATTTGGTAATTTATAAAGATTATAATATTCATTTGGTAATTACTGAAATGATTAAGGGGTTAATTAGTAATTCATAAAGGTTAGTGTGTTTATATTATAATTACCAAGAAGGAGTATGGACATTTAGTAATTTATAAAAATTAATATAATTGCTTTGCAATTTCCGAAAGTTAGTATGGATAATTAATGGATTATAAAAGGTATATGGCTACTTGGTAACTTATAAAAGTTATTGTGTCCAGCTTATAAATACAGGAATTAATAAGGTTGGTTTTATAATTTAATTAAGAAAGGAATTATGGTTAAGTATTGCGATATATTTTGAGGAATAATATAAGGTTTATAAAATAAATTATGGTTATGATAAGAATAACCAAAAGAATTTAATATAGAGTTTATGAAATAATTATAGAAATAATTAAAGTAACCAAATTATATTGGTATATGGAATAAGAGGAATTAATTATGGATATATAATTAAAGAGATGGAGAAATGTCATAATATGGGAATTCATTATCACATGTGGGAATCACATAAAATAATGAACTGATGAACTACCTAGGACCACCGTTTAAATAACAGGGGAAAATAAAGAACATACAAAGTTATTATACAACGAGTATAAACACTACAGTGACAGTACTGTAATATTTAGTGAGTGGTTATATTAATATTACCCGATATTGCATGTTTATATAATAGCGTACGGGAAGGAACTACTGAACAGGAAATTGTCAAGCTAGCAGTTACTTGGTGAACGGTATGTTAATTGTGTGGTCTGAATGTCCTAAGGATTATCCTAAGGTCCAGACATTGTGTGCTAACTGTTTAAGAGCTATATCTGTGATTTTATGTATATGATATTGTATACTGTATTGCTCAACACTGTTGCGTTTTATTTATACGTGAACGTCTTATGACTGGAAGTTTATACATCTAAACTGGAACAAGACTAACTGACCTTTAGGTATTATTAAACCTAACTGATGGTCAACTGTTATAGTCTTAACTCAAAGATTGGCTATTATGTCACTGACAAAAAGGGCTAACTTATAAAGAGAGGAATCCAGTCTGTTTCAACTTTCTGGTTGCGCATTGTGATCACTACGAGAGACTTCAATGGGGAGTCACTCAAGGGAATCCATCAGCCACATTCGGGGATGGCGGAGGGCACTGCCGTTGGTGCACACGTTTGGCCGGATCGGTCTTATATTTATCCAGGGCCATAAGGTCAGCTGGTAACGGTTCCATTGGAACCCAGGGGACTGTTGTCCATTAATAAGTTATTAAGGGTTGTCTAATCATGACGCCTGCAGTGGAATTTAATTGGAAAAGGTTAAGTGATTGGTTTAAAGGATAAGGGCCAGGTGGCCAACTAACAAGTACAGTTTAATATGCGTATCTTGTCTGGTTATTGTTGTGGATTATTGATGTGTGATTATTGGTTGTTGATATGATTTATTAAAGTATGGTTATTGGTGATGTGTACTACTGTACACCGATGTTTGCAGGTGAACTGTTATGTGATTGTTTAACGTTTACAGTTATTACTGATGTTATTGTAAACCGGTATTTCATGTAAAGAATCTAATATCAAGATGGCTAAGACTACATTTAGCATACCAGCATTTCGATTGCTGAGCCCTTCAATGGGCTAAACATTCCAGGTTATTGAAGAAGACTCAAGCCGGAGTGTGGGACACGGGGGTAGCAGTTGTGTTTTCAACAAACACCTTTGGTTTCATTTTGTATTGTATTAAGGAGGTTGTTGTATTCAGTTAGTTGCTCATTTAGTTGGTTTTAGTTTGTAATAATTAGAGTGCTCAGTATCTGTTCATCACAGTGTGAGGAGTTGTATTGTTGGTAAGAGTGAGGATGCCTTCTTACTCACAAGGGTGAGTAACGGCATGTAACATCAAGGTAGATAGTTTTATTTTCTGCTGCGAATTGTTATTTATTATGCAAAGACTTGCGACGTTATTATAGGCTTAGGATTAGGGGTGTTACAAGTTTTGCGTCAACGTTGGTATGGTTCTTCCTGCTTCTTGCTAGGGGAATCCATATGTTGTGCTCGTATTAGAGTTCTGTAACTTCATCTTCCATTTCACATTATTCTCTGTGAGTTTTACTCGTCTTTGTTCGCCCACGTATTCATCATTGATGGCTGTTCGTGTTGGTCGCTTCCGTGCGCACCATATTCCCGTCGATTTGACGGTTGTTAATTATCATAACGTTTGTTCCTTGCTTGAGGCATACGCTAGTGTGCTAGCTTTGTCTTTCATCGTTGTGTAGTTATACGTTTAGGTTCACATCATTTGGCAGATTCCTCTTGAAATACCTTAAACTAATTAAACATGGATTAAACATCTAATCACATTAATTAAGGCCTAAACATGCCTTAAAAGTCAATTGAGAACAACGATGGTCAACACAAAGCAAGATATTGCACCCTTTGACTGTTTAGGGTAAATACATACCCAATGAACTTCTTAGGACCTAAAATTTTGTCCTAAGCATATTAACACATAACTAAACATACTACAATCATTGGACAACACTCCAACACAAAGAACAAGCATTTACATGCTTCAAGGTCAAGTAGGGCAAAAATGTGCTCTAAGAAACCTTAAAGGTCTTATGACCTCTATTTGATATAAAATTGGGTTCCTAAGATCAATTATCATGTAAGGAACACAACAAAACTTTTCTCAAAGAAAACTAAGCTCAGAAACACCTTGTGACACAAAATGTGCGCTAAAACACCTTAAAGCAAGTTTTGGTGTATGAGCTCTTAGATAATGACTTTTTGTCACTTTAAAGACTAGATTACATTCTTTATATCATTTATGTGACATGATAGACTATATTATAAAGTCTAAATCAAAGTTTAAAAATAAAATCAAAATGGGTGATTTTGGGTGAATAGTACCCAAAATAACATTTAATTACTTAGTTTTAACCATAGTCAAATGTCATCCATTGACTTGACCATCCATTGCCGCCCACCCTTGCTGCCATTCTTACCCATTATCAACATAAATATCTAGCGAATCTAATGAATCATCATTTACTATTTCATAAAGTAACATTAATTAACATAAAAAGGTAAAACTAGCTTTCTTACCTCATTTGCTTTCTTCCCAGCCGACACCAAGCATCTTCATCCTCTCTTTTGCTTCTCCAAAACCGTAGGAACACACTACATTCAGAAGAGAACACCAAGTGACGTAGGTAAGCTTATTAAGCCATTTTATGTTCATTCTCTTCACATTTCTTTCCTCTTTCCATGGAGCTAAGCATCAACCATTTCCATCCATGTTTCTAGCATGTTTTGGAGGTTAAAAGGAGGGCAATTCTCGGATGTAACAAGGGAAGGAGGTGGAGAATTCTAATCTTGTTCTTAAGGTATAAAAATGTGCTTTAAGCACTTATATCTTGTTTCCTTTCATTACCGGTTGTAAAACCAGTTCTCTTAGGTTTATTATCTTCTTCTTAACATACTTATTCAGTTGGTATATCAAGAGCTTCAAGGAATAGCCAAATCCATGCCAAAAACACCATTTTTGGCATTTTAATCAAGGTGAAAATTAGCCATCTTCTAATCTGAGTTATACCAGTTTTAAAGCTTGATTTAGTAGCTCTTTTGATACTCTTTATCTTCTGTATAAATAGGCCGAAGACTACCCTTGGTTACTTTGGTATTCTAAGGTAAATTTTACCTTGAAAATATACATTAAACAATTCTTAAGGTTAGCTCTTGTTTGGAGACTAATCATGCCTTAATTGCTGTTTGAAAACATGTAAACTAAGCTGTGGAAAATTTTTCCTAAGCAGCCGTGGCCAAACAAGGCCTAAACTTGGCAAAAATAAGGTATAAATCACTTAAACCTACACTTGGTATATTAATATGTGTTTATACATATGTGTATATATATGCTGTGAGTGAAATGGTTATTAAGGTCTTATTTTGACCTTAGGTGATTAAGGAATGGTTTAGTAAATTTATATAAGTAATTAATTAACATAATTGTCAAATTTAAGACATTATGTGGAAAATTGGTAAATATGGAAAACTATGTGGTAAGGCCGAGAGTTTAAAGCATTTTTGGGCATTTATGTGTAATTTATTTTATAAGCTAATGTTTGTAATAAGGCCATGTACTTTAGGCCATTTTATTTATGTATTTATAAAGTTTTAATTAAGTTTAAGTAGCAAATATATATTACCACAAGGAATTGGGGTATAAAGTGTAATTAAATTAAATTTGGGGGCTATATAATAATAAAGCCGAAAATTAGAGGTTTAAATGAGTTTAAATAAAAATTATAAGATTTTATAAAGTTTTGGGGTTAAATGGTAATTTCTGAAAAATAAGGGTACAAACCGTAATATATGGTAATTAAGGGTCAAGGCAATATTAAGGAGGTCAACCTTGACCATATGGTAGGTTTTGACCAAATTAGATAAGTTAAATAACTTATTTAAGGTTTTATAATAAGATAAGTATTTAATTGTAACAATTTTATAACATATGTGGTAAATATGTTATTACCGAAAATAAAGGGTGTAAAATGGTATTATAAACACCCATGGGCTATTAGGAATTTTTAGGAATTTATTTGGTTGGTTTTGGGATTAAAATAAACTATATATGTATAATATATAGTTATTATGTCATTGTGACACTTTAGATAAATATATGTGGTGAAATGGTGATAACCGAGAATATATGGGTTAGTAATTTAAATTATAACCCTTGAGTAAAATTTGGAGATTTTTAGAATAATATAAGGGTGTTTAATAAGATATATGTATAATATATAGTTTTAATGATATTTGAAATACCCCAAACCTTAATATGTTAATTAATTATGTAATTATGATTTTCTAAGGCTAATTAAGTCCTTAAGATCATTGGTGAAGAAAAAAAAAACCAAAAAGAAAAAGAAAATGCGTAAAAGTCACAAAACATGAAAACGCGTATTAAATTATTTTAGGAGGTATATAACCTTCACTAGGGTTATAAATATATTTTATACCCTGATTACACACTAAGAACATGTGGGAAAATTCCAGAAGAAAACGGATCTAAATAATGCGTTAAAACGCTAATGGAGTCTTAAAGCGCGTTTTTCGAGGAAACCCGAAAACGTGACTTTAAACGGTCAAATGACTGCGTAAAAATTATAGTTGACTACATAACTATAAATAAACATTAATGGGAGTTTAATAGGCATAAAAAAATTAAATAAACAAGAAAATCCCGGTTAGTGAATAGTGCTAAACCGGGTAAATAAACGAGCGTTTCTGTAAAAAAATGAAAAACGCTCCAGCATGTGTTACTGTAAGGGGTCCGGTTTTAATATGTTAATTAGCTCTCTCACACTCTTGACTAGTTAGCTAGTTAAATAAGTCAAACAACAATAAAACAAAAAGAAACTTATACCCCCACCCACACTCTCTCTCCTCCTTTATTTTTCTTTTCCCTCTTTTCCCTCTTTATCCTCTCTTCTTCCTCTCACCGATTTTCTCCTCTCTCCCTCTGGGTTGAACGGTTTTGAGCCCTCCCATGGCTACTCCCTCTTTCTCTCCATGCTCTAGCTTCATGCAAGCTCCAATCACAAAAATAATCACATATTCTTCTTCCTCTCATTGAAATACCCCGAACTTAAATATAAGGAATTAAAATTAATCTAATACGTATTTAAGGGCCTAAAGGGTACCTAATTAATATTGGTAAGGATAAATAAATCCAAAAGAAATAAAGAAACGCATAAAAAGTGGGAAACTCTAAATAAGCGTTAAATAACCGTAGGAGGTATAAGACCTCGGTTAGAGTATTATATGGATTCTGAAGGTTTAATAAGACCTAAATAATATATGGGAACAACTCCCGAAGAAAACGGATCCAAATAATGCATTAAAACACTAACGAACCTTAAAGCGCGTTTTTTGAGGAAACCGGGAAAACATGACTTTAAGCGGGTCAAATAGACTCGTAACAATATTGGTCAACTAAATAGTCATTAATAAACATTAGTGAAGGTTTAGAACCAATAAAATCAATAAAACGAGAAAATAGTAAAAACTGTCAAAAACGGGAAGTTGTGGGGTAAAAGTGTAAATAAAATAAACTAGTGTGTCCACTATTAGAAATAAAAATCAAAATCTGTAGAAAGAGATGAGGAGGGGACCGATTTTATATGCTCTCTCTCTCACTCTTTTAATCTTCCTAATGCACTAGTGGACAAATTAATAAGTAAACCCCACCCTCACTTTTACTCTCTCTCCTATACTCTCATTTCCCTCACTCACGTACACACCCTTCTCCCTCACTCTCTATTTTCTTCTTCCTCCCCAAGCAAGCAGCAGCAATGGCGATTTGCCATTTCCCACACGAACACCCACTTCTCTCCTCTTGTTAACCCATCAAACCTTCACCAAAAATCACAAAAAGTATACCATTGTGTTCCTCTCATCAAGGAGAGCACTATCCTCTTTTCAAAATTTGAAAACAAGCATTTTCGTTTCCATGGGTATTCTCCATTTGAAGGTTTGAGACCACCATTAGAAGCTCCTCCTTCACCTTGTTACCTTGTGGTAAAAAGAAATCCGAAAATCCCTCATTTCTAGCTCTCATTTGCATTATAAAATTTTCTAGATTTTGAATGCTTTGTGCCTTATACTCCAGCCGAATTTGACTTCTCCATTGGGCTAGAAATCTCACTCTCTTGCTAACCAAGGACCCCATTAATTGGTTGGAAGGTAATACTTTTTATAAACCCTAAAAACATCTAAATTCTAGGGTCAGTTAAGATTGAATGCTAAGTTAGAAATTGTGCATTGGTATGGGTTGTAGCATTGGAGTGTGGACTCCATTTGGAACCGAGAACAAGAAGGAAATGAAGGAAAAGAAAGAAGAAAGGAAGAGAAGGGGGAGAAAGAAAGAGGAACTAAAATCACAAGGTAAATGCATTACCTTGAGCTAGTTTTGCATTGTGTAGTGTAACAAATTTTGGGTATTGGAAATGTGTAAAGTATATGGTAATGAGTAGTAAGTATATTGTAGTATAATGAGGAAGAGAATGTAACAGTTTTGGAAGTCTAAAAGAGGTTTAAAGACTTGGGAAAACATTGGGTAATGTATGTGTATGTGTAGGAAAAAATGTTGTGGTATATTGAGTAGAATGATGTGTGACTTGATGTGGGCATTTGAATGAATGTGTGAGCTGAGAATGTGTGTGGGCAATGTTAAAAATATAGGGGAACCTCTGCCCAAATTTGTATAGAAATTGGAGGACTTAGTTGTGTAAGAAGAGGAAACAACCTAGGTAGTAACAAGGTGTGCTTGGAGAGCTTAAAGTGTGCAGTTAACCACTTTGTAACAGATTTGAAAAGGATCTAAGTAAGGAGAAGAACTAGGATGTAAAGTAATGCATTTTGAATGCTAGGAGTAGCATTAGTTGAAGGAATGTTGGAGGATAGAAGTTAAGGTGAAAATCTGTAGCATAAGAGGGTAAACAAATCTGTAGCAAGAGGTATTGGATTTCATTGGAGGAATTAGGAAGAATGAGAGTACAAGACTTAGTAAAATGAATGTTGGACTTGGGTATAGATTGTTGTAATTGCTTGGGAATGTATTTGGGATGCTAGTAATGGTATTGGTAGTAGAAGTATTGGATGGAGAATTGAGTTTTAAAATCTGTAGCATAAGTGTAGCAAAAACTGTTACATGTGTTGGAAAAGAAATGAAGGAATTGTGTAAGTTGTTTGATGGAATTAGTAATGGATTTGGTGGATGAATTAAGGTGATTTAGAGGGCTTAATTAGTGTTAAAACATGTGGGCTCACATGTAGGAAGACTGGGGAAGAAATGGGTAAGAAATGGGTAAGAAAAGAAATGAAAAACAAAATCTGTAGGTAGGTTTTGGACCCGTCCGACCCAGAGGTTGGGGAGGACGGTGGGTCGGACGGAACCAGACCATAGGACCAAAATCTACTGGAATGGTCCGACCCAGAGGTGTATGGGTCGGACGGAACAGTTCTGGGTCGGACGGGACAATTTCAGGAGTCAGAAAACTTACTGGAATCGTCCGACCCAGATGTTGGGTCGGACGGTGGGTCGGACGGCCCATAACTTACAAAAAAAATGTTTTATTATATGAATATAGTAGTCATATGTATGTATATGTATGCCTATACACATATATGCATATGAATTAGTAATACACCATACATTTAATGAAGGTAATACTGGTAAGAAAGTAAGTAAATGAGTAAGGAAACAAGTTTAAGAAGTAGTAAAGAAAAGAATGGTTTCATAATCAAGTAAGAAAGTAATGGGGTAGTAAGTATACCTTAGAAGTAACAATGAAGGAGTAAGTTAGATCAATAATAGATCATTGATCATACTACTTCATGTATGTATAGGAATCCAATAGTTGATCATCAAAGGACCCGGTAGTACAAAAACGACGGTGTACGGTATGATTTCTTCATGCTGTAACACCCCCAAACACTGGCCTAGGAGTTAGGGGTATTACACGCCGCGTATTATTACATAATAACGCAAGGCTCTAAAAGAACGAACTTAAACACATATTCAAATAAGGCCCAAAACAGAATACTTGAACAAAGTAAAACCACAATGAAGTCTTAACACCTCAAAAGGTTTTACAGAACCCACCAAACGTATAACAGAAACGGAAGCTAACAAAAGGCCCAAAGGCTCAAATCCGAATACAAAGTCTCAAAAGTAACTAATAACGAAACATCTAACTCCAAAGCTGCAAAACGACCTTCACTGATCAATCTGCAATGTTAGATAGAAATAGGGGAATGAGCACACAACTATGCCCAGTAGATGACAAACTTCATCAACCAGCATGCTCAAAACATTTAAGAATGTTATCAAATCAGAAGGAGTCAAGAGAATCCATAAACATATCAGAAGTCAGAAACAGAAGTCCGTTCGTTAAAGGACTAAACAGAGCAGAAGCAGACAGAAGCAGAAAACAGAGTGGGACACTAGCGATCACAGCATACAGACAGAACGAGCAACCAGCTCGTGAACAGAACGAGGAAACCTCACTCGTAAACAGAACAGGTGTAAACACCCGTGAACAGAACGGGGAACATCACCCGTGAACAGAAGGATCCTACATAGCGCGCTACGAGACAGCGAAACCAGCCATCCAAAGGCTCAGACACAGAGATAACTAGGTCCCAAAACAGAAGCTTAAATACAGATAAGCATATGTGCACCAAAGGCACCAGAAAGCTCATAGATAGCTTGGAAATCAGAAGGGGAATCCAACCCCGCAAACAGAAGTCAAAACGGAGCTCAAACGAGCAAGTTATGGCCAAAACAGTAGCCTGTCCGAACTTGTGTCCGGACATCAATGTTCGGACACAAGTCGAGACTCAGAAGGCAAAATCAGACAGATGTCCGAACTTGTGTCCGGACTTCAAAGTTCGGACACAAGTCGAACCTTAAAACAGAAGAAGAGCCAGAGGTGTCCGAACATCCAAGTTCGGACGGATGTTCGGACATTTTACGAAAACAGACACGCGGAGAGTCCGAACTTGTGTCCGGACATCAGATGTTCGGACACAAGTCGAAGCAAAATCAGAGAATACAGAAGGCTGTGTCCGAACTTCAAAGCTCGGACGGAAGTTCGGACACAGCGAAGATTTTCAAAAGATTAAGCGCAGAAGGGCATGTCCGAACTTCAAAGCTCGGACGGAAGTTCGGACATGCCGAAAACCAGAAATCAGAAGCGAATTCAACGAACAGAGGCACAAAACCAACCAAATCACACACGCATTTCAAAACAACCTTGGGGGTTTAATCCATTGAAATGGCATTAAAACAGGCACAAACACACACAACACAGGGCAATCAGATTAATTAGAATCCAAACTCCCCAAGGCTGAACACACGGATCGAATCCAAAGCCACCTACCTCGGATTAACAGCAGAGACGAAACCCGATCTGAAGCAGCAGAATCCAGACAATGCAGACCCTCAAACGCAGACCGAACGCAACCAATTCACTGAGCAAAACACAATTGCAAACTCCCAATTCAGAAAACGGAACCCCAAACTCTGAAACTAGAATTACAATCCAAAACTGTGACGAAACCCTCACCTGAATTCTGATACGTGACACAGCAGCAATCCACAGCAGAGGAGAGATCGACGCAGACGTCGGAGAATCCACTGATTACAATCAGATTGCAGAGAAAAGAAATTAGGGATTGGAGAAGTTCTCCAAACTGATTGCAAACTAATCGACGCAACACAAACCTGAATACGGAGAGAACAGCAAGACGATGAAGAATCCACAGCACTCGAATCTCCAACCAGTAGCACAACGGATCGATCAACAGAGAAGAAAATTGAGAGAGAGAAGGGAGAAGAGAGGCTTAACGTCTTGAGAACTGATAAGGAATAAGGGTTGTGAATTAGATCGTGGTGAGGAACGTGATTAGAGAGAGGATAATTAATGAGGGAAAAAGAAAATGAATTAAGTATTATCCTCACCTGATTAATCTGATAGAAAACAAAAGACCTCCTCGCCCCCGGCTTCTTTAATAAGGACTTCCGTGTCCTAAATTCAGAATGGACCATCTTAATGAACCATAGTAACGAAATAAAAATATAACCAAACCTTGGGTTATAACATCACCTCCCCCTTAAAAGAATTTCGTCCTCGAAATTAAAACATACCTACTGCTCGAAGAGGGCGGGAAACTTAGAACGGACTTCGCTTTCGACCTCCCAGGTCGCCTCTTCCTCAGACTGACCCGACCACTGCACCTTCACCAAGGGCATGGTCTTACTTCTGAGCTTACGAACATCCCGGGCTAAAATCCTCGAAGGAGCTGCTTCAAAGGTGAAGTCCTCCCTCAACTGAAGCGGACTGAAGTCGATCACATGAGACGGGTCCGGAATGTACTTCCTCAGCATAGAAACGTGGAACACACTGTGCACTGCTGCTAAAGACGGAGGCAGAGCCAAACGATAGGCAACCGGTCCGATCCTCTCTAGGACCTCAAAAGGACCCACAAAACGAGGGCTAAGCTTGCCTCTCTTCCCAAAACGAACGACTCCTCGCACAGGAGAAACCTTCAGATACACATGATCGCCCACCTCAAACTCTAGAGGTCGTCTCCTCTGATCGGCGTAGCTCTTCTGGCGACTCTGAGCCACTAGCAAACGCTCCCTGATAGACTGAATTTTGCCCACAGCATCCTGAACCAAGTCTGGACCAATCACCGCTCTCTCCTTCAGATCATCCCAACAGATGGGTGATCTGCACCTCCTGCCATACAAGGCCTCAAACGGAGCCATCCCGATACTGGTCTGGAAACTATTATTATAAGCGAACTCGATCAATGCAACGTGCTGATCCCAGCTGCCCCCAAAGTCGAGTACACACGCCCTGAGCATGTCCTCCAGGACCTGATTCGTCCTCTCTGTCTGCCCGTCTGACTGAGGATGATAAGCTGAACTGAAAGACAACTTCGTCCCCAACGCCTGATGCAAACTCTGCCAGAACCTGGACACAAACCTCGGATCTCTGTCAGATACAATCGAAGCAGGAACCCCATGTAAACGCACAATCTCATCCATGTACAACTGAGCTAAACGGTGCAAACTGAAAGTCTTCCTGACAGGTAGGAAGTGAGCGCTCTTCGTGAGCCGGTCCACAATGACCCAAACCGCATCAAAACCCCGCGGAGTCTTAGGCAGTCCCATGACAAATCCATACCGACGCTCTCCCACTTCCACTCCGGAACGGGAAGAGGCTGAAGCAAACCAGCTGGTCTCTGATGCTCAGCTTTGACCTGCTGACAGGTCCGACATCTGGATACAAAGTCAGAAATATCTCTCTTCATGTTACCCCACCAGAATGTCTCTCGAAGATCCCGGTACATCTTCACACCTCCTGGGTGTACCGAGTATGGAGCTCCATGAGCCTCCTGCATGATCTCGCGTCTCAAAGCGTCATCTGCAGGCACACAGACGCGGTCTCTGAACCTCAGGCAGCCATCCGCTGAAACTCTGAACTCAGACTCCTGACCAGCAGCAATCTCATCTCTGATCTTACGCAAACCGACATCCAGCTCCTGACTGGCCTTGATCCGGTCGATCAAGGTAGGCTGAATCTGTAGTGCTGCTAAAATCCCAGACCTCTCTGGACGGACGACCCAGATACCCATGTGCTGCAACTCCTGAGCAGACCTCTCCACACCAGAAAAAGCACAAACGGTCCCAGACGGACCCCTCCTACTGAGCGCATCAGCAACTACATTCGCCCTACCCGGATGGTAGAGGATCTCTAAGTCGTAGTCGTGCAGCAACTCCACTCCAGCCATCTCCTCTGCCTCAAGTTCAACTCCTTCTGAGTGAACAGATACTTGAGGCTCTTATGGTCCGTATAACTTGCACGCTGCCCATACAGTAGTGCCTCCAAATCTTCAGCAAACCACCGCAGCCAGCTCCAGATCGTGGGTCGGATAGTTCTTCTCATATGGCTTCAACTGACGAAGCCATATGCTACTACCTTCCCATGCTGCATCAGAACACATCCAAGTCCCCTATGGGACGCATCACAGAAAACCTCAAGACCCTCGGTCCCCTCCGGAAGAGTCAAGATCGGCGCAGTAGTCAACCTCTTTTTCAACTCCAGAAAACACTGCTCGCAGGCATCGTTCCACTTCAAACTTCACATCCTTCTGCAGCAGACGAGTCAACGGAATCACCAAATTGGAGAAGCCCTCCACAAAACTTGCGATAGTAGCCCGCTAGTCCAAGGAAGCTACGAATATCCCCAACATAGTAGGCCTGGCCCACTCAGTAATAGCTCGAATCTTCTCCGGGACCACGGAGATACCATCCTTGGAGACCACATGTCCCAAGAATACCACCTGATCTAGCCAGAACTCGCACTTCTTCAGCTTCGCATACAACTCGTTCTCCCTCAGAGTCTGGAGAACGGTCCTCAAATGCTCCTCGTGCTCCTCAGCACTCTTGGAGTACACCAAGATGTCATCAATGAAAACTACAACGAACTGGTCCAAAAACGGCTTGAAAACTCTGTTCATCATATCCATAATTACTGACGGCGCATTCGTCAACCCGAATGGAATCACTAGGAACTCGTAGTGTCCATAACGAGTCCTGAAGTGGACTTAGGCACGTCGTCTGCCTTAATCCTCAGTGATGATATCCGACCTCAGATCGATCTTCGAAAACACCTTAGCTCCTGCTAACTGGTCGAACAAGTCGTCTATGCGCGGGAGAGGATACCTATTCTTAATGGTAACCTTGTTGAGCTCCTGTAGTCAATGCACAAACACATGCTACCGTCCTTCTTCTTTACAAATAGCACTGGCGTCCCCAAGGTGACACACTCGGGTGAATGAAGCCCTTATCCACCAGCTCCTGCAACTGGACCTTCAACTCCTTGAGCTCAGTAGGCGCCATACGGTATGGGGCCTTCGAAATGGGCTGAGTCTCAGGTGCGAGCTCGATCGAGAACTCCACCTCTCTGATAGGGGGAAGCCCAGGTACATCATCCTGGAACACATCTGGGAAGTCTCTGACCACTGGAATCTCCTCCAACTTCGCATCCTTGCGAACCTCAGGGATGTAGCACAGATATCCCTGGCATCCTTTCCTCAGAAAACGGAACGCCTGCATAGCTGATGACTGGCGGCGAGCACGGGAGTCCATTCCCTGCTACAATCAAACGGGGCTGGCCCGGCTCCTCGAAAGTGACTCTCGAAGCAGCACAATCAATGTGGGCATGGTGCGCAGCAAGCCAATCCATGCCCAGGATCACATCAAAAGAAGTCATCTCCATCGGGATGAGGTTAGCACACAGAGTCCTATCTCTGACTAACACAGGACTATCTTTGCAAACAGAATTCAACAGCATAGAAGAGTCCCTAACTAATGGACTATGCACACACAACTCAACACCCAAAGGCACAACAGGCAAACCGAGCTCACCCACCAACTCAGCAGAAATAAAAGAGTGGGTGGCTCCAGAGTCAAACAAACAGAAAACAGAACGAGATGACAGCTGGAGAATACCTGTGACAACTCTGTCAGTCGATCGGTCCCTCTCTCCAGCCATCGCGTACACTCTGGCCTGGCCCTGGGGCTTCTTCTGCTCAACCCGGTCTCGATCTCTAGACCCGGATGCAGATCCTCCAGCTCCACCTCCAGAGCTACCTCTGCTCCTCTCAGCCTGAGGGCAATCAGCAATCCTATGCCCATGGATCCACACTTGAAGTAGGCCCCGGACTTCCTGTAGCAGTCCTGACCTCTGTGAAACTTGCCACAGACCTGGCACTTCGGAGCAGGAGCTGACGAAGACGAACCCCCTCTATCTCGTGAACGGTCCCCAGTGCGGTCTCCAGTAGACTACTTCTTCTGAGAAGCAGACTGATCCCTCCTATCACTGTCATCGGACCTCTGCTTCCTCTTCTGATCCTTCCCTCCAGACTGGCGACCTCTCAAGTCAGCCTCTACCAACAGGGCGACATCAGCAACGTCCCTGAAGGTCTTGTGACGTAGCGGCGTCACAGCAGATCGGATATCCGGCCTCAGGCCGCTCTCAAACTTCCTGGCCTTCCTATGCTCGTCAGGCTCAGGTGCAAACTTAGATAGGCTGATAAACTTGCGGACGTACTCCTCAACGCTCATGTCCCGACCCTGGCGTAGTCGGTTATACTCCAGGATGCGCTGATCCTTGTAGACGTCGGGGTAGAACTGCTTGTTGAACTCCCCAATGAACTGCTCCTACGTCCATGGCTGTGGGAACTTCCCCATCACTGACCTCCACCACTCCTTGGCTTCGGCCTTGAACAGAAAGGTAGCGAAGTCGACCTTCTGCTCCTCCTCAGAGCCCATCACTCGAAGCAAATCCTCCACCTCTGACAACCAGTGGCTGGCCTCCTGGGGGTCTCCTGCCCCATCAAACGACGGCGGCTTCAGCTTCATGAATTCCTGAAGCGCCTTCACGTTCCTCCCTCCAGCATCTGCCCCAGCCGGGCCTGCTCCGCCAGCTGGTCCTCCTCCAGTTGGACCGCCCCCCGCAACCATGGTCTGCATGAGCTGCGTCATGAACTTCTGAACAGCATCAGCAACATTCCCTGGAGGGTTATTCGCTCTCCTTGGCGGCATTCTGAAAGTCCAACAGCAGACAGTTAGACTCCGACACTAACACTGACATCTGACTGACTGGCTAACTTAAAATCCCAGCAGATTAGAACCCAGAGCTCTGATACCACTAAATGTAAAACACCCCCAAACACTGGCCTAGGAGTTAGGGGTATTACACGCCGCGTATTATTACATAATAACGCAAGGCTCTAAAAGAACGAACTTAAACACATATTCAAATAAGGCCCAAAACAGAATACTTGAACAAAGTAAAACCACAATGAAGTCTTAACACCTCAAAAGGTTTTACAGAACCCACCAAACGTATAACAGAAACGGAAGCTAACAAAAGGCCCAAAGGCTCAAATCCGAATACAAAGTCTCAAAAGTAACTAATAACGAAACATCTAACTCCAGAGCTGGCAAAACGACCTTCACTGATCAATTTGCAATGTTAGATAGAAATAGGGGAATGAGCACGCAACTATGCCCAGTAGATGACAAACTTCATCAACCAGCATGCTCAAAACATTTAAGAATGTTATCAAATCAGAAGGAGTCAAGAGAATCTGAAAACATATCAGAAGTCAGAAACAGAAGTCCGTTCGTTAAGGACTAAACAGACAGAAGCAGGCAGACAGCAGAAAACAGAGTGGGACGCTAGCGATCACAGCATACAGACAGAACAAGCAATCAGCTCGTGAACAGAACGAGGAAACCTCACTCGTAAACAGAACAGGCGAACCGCCCGTGAACAGAACGGGGAACATCACCTGTGAAACAGAAGGATCCTACATAGCGCGCTACGAGACAGCGAAACCAGCCATCCAAAGGCTCAGACACAGAGATAACTAGGTCCCAAAACAGAAGCTTAAATACAGATAAGCATATGTGCACCAAAGGCACCAGAAAGCTCATGGATAGCTTGGAAATCAGAAGGGGAATCCAACCCCGCAAACAGAAGTCAAAACGGAGCTGAAACGAGCAAGTTATGGCCAAAACAGTAGCCTGTCCGAACTTGTGTCCGGACATCAATGTTCGGACACAAGTCGAGACTTAGAAGGCAAATCAGACAGATGTCCGATCTTGTGTCCGGACTTCAAAGTTCGGACACAAGTCGAACCTTAAAACAGAAGAAGAGCCAGAGGTGTCCGAACATCCAAGTTCGGACGGATGTTCGGACATTTTACGAAAACAGACACGCGGAGAGTCCGAACTTGTGTCCGGACATCAGATGTTCGGACACAAGTCGAAGCAAAATCAGAGGAATACAGAAGGCTATGTCCGAACTTCAAAGCTCGGACGGAAGTTCGGACACAGCGAAGATTTTCAAAAGATTAAGCGCAGAAGGGCATGTCCGAACTTCAAAGCTCGGACGGAAGTTCGGACATGCCGAAAAACTCAGAAATCAGAAGCGAATTCTACACGAACAGAGGCACAAAAACCAACTCAAATCGACACACGCATTTCCAAAACAACCTTGGGGTTTAATCCATTGAAATGGTATCAAAACAGGCACAAAACACACACAGACACAGGGCAATCGCAGACTTAATTTGCAGAATCCAAACACCCCAAGGCTGAACACACGGATCGAATCCATAAGCCACCTACCTCGGATTAACAGCAGAGACGAAACCCGATCTGAAGCAGCAGAATCTAGACCCTCAAACGCAGACCGAACGCAACCAATTCACTGAGCAAAACACAATTGCAAACTCCCAATTCAGAAAACGGAAATCCAAACTCTGAAACTAGAATTACAATCCAACACTGTGACGAAACCCTCACCTGAATTCTGATACGTGACACAGCAGCAGCACTCCACAGCAGAGGAGAGATCGACGCAGACGTCGGAGAATCCACTGATACAATCAGATTGCAGAGAAAAGAAATTAGGGATTGGAGAAGTTCTCCAAACTGATTGCAAACTAATCGACGCAATACAAACCTGAATACGGAGAGAACAGCTAGACGATGAAGAATCCACAGCACTCGAATCTCCAACCAGTAGCACAACGGATCGATCAACAGAGAAGAAGAAAATGAGAGAGAGAAGGGAGAAGAGAGGCTTAACGTCTTGAGAACTGATAAGGAATAAGGGTTGTGAATTAGATCGTGGTGAGGAACGTGATTAGAGAGAGGATAATTAATGAGGGAAAAAGAAAATGAATTAAGTATTATCTCACCTGATTAATCTGATAGAAAACAAAAGACTTCCTCGCCCCCGGCTTCTTTAATAAGGACTTCCGTGTCCTAAATTCAGAATGGACCATCTTAATGAACCATAGTAACGAAATAAAAATATAACCAAACCTTGGGTTATAACACATGCCCTGTTTCCTAATCTGGTTACCCCGATTTGTGTGCTTATTTGATCACCTAAATAAGATAAATGCATGAATCGGACTATATTGCACTTACCTGTGCTTGACTTATGTTGTTCTCGATATTTATTGTCTTGAGCACTAGTTTGTATAATTCATGAAATGTGTGAATGATGATGACTTGTATTCGGATCTTGTATGGTACTTATGTATTGTATTGTATTTTGTATAAATGGGTATTGAGCATAGTAATGGTGTATGTGGCATGTATGAATGACTTCTGCTAATTCCTAACTACCTAACTCCTAACTTAAGTGAGTAAACCGGAATGAGTAGAAGTCCGATATAGCTTCGGCCACACGTGAGGATGCGGAGTCACAAGAGGTTGGCTACATTTCCTGACTCTTAAACTGGTCCGCGGCCCAAATCCCTTAAATGGGTAGCATCCCGGATTGGTGAGTCAAGTAAATCCCGGAGGTGGGACGGAGTAGTCCCCAGGGCCGGAGGTCCCGACGACTTAACTTGAGTAAGAGTAAGAGTAAGTAAGTATGGATCCGTAAGTATGTATGAGTATGAGTATGTATGCGTATGTATGAAGTAACGAGTAAAAGAGTAATCTCCACCCGATTAACCCGGGTGGACCAATGAAGCTAACAAAAATTGTATGTTGCGTATGTAATGTGTATGTGTAATTCGGAAGAAGGTAAGTATGTATGGAATGGTTTATGTTGTACTTCTTGCATGTAATGAAGTGTATGTAGGTGTGTATGTCTTGCGTAATGTATTGCAATATTATGTATAAGAGCATGTATGCATGTATGTTTGAATGAAATCAACCGCATGTATACGACCAAGTGGTCGGCGTACCCTCACTAGTACGTGGGGTATGCGGTTATCATGCGCAGCGAAAGCTGACCCCCTAGGGGGAACGTTTTTAGTGTGCAGGTACCGAAGCGGATGTGGTCTAGGTAAGAGACCGGCGGCACACCCTTGTACTTAGAAAGTAAGTAGTTGTGAGGAATGGGTAGATGTAGACTCGTAGTGAGTATGTATGAGCTTGGAAGGGACATATAATTGTATAAGGATCCTAGTAGACTCGGTTAAGTACATTGTATTGTATGGATTATGAAGGAGTAAGTATTGAATGGAGCATTGTTGTATTTGATTAATGAATGGAGTATGTATTATAGATGTGTAATACTCGGGATTCCGGTCCATCAGACCGATACTGTATGTAGTAGCAGTAGCCTTGTTAGTCACGTGGGTGACTAACGGCTTTGTATCACCCACATTATGTAAATATGTATCCGCTGCGAGTATCTGATGTATAAGGAGATTGGACGGTAAGCATTGTATTAATGGTAGGGGTGTTACAAAAAGTGGTATCAGAGCGGAAGTATCGCTCTGATGACTGGAAATACCGAGTTTAGGAAATACCAAGTTAGGAATTAGAAGCTTAGGGCTAAGGGCTGAGTGTTAGCATTAGAGATATGCTAGTTAGGAACTACCGGTGAGTACCGGATACCTACAATACCAGTCCCGCCCGCCGCAAATCCCACTGTATAACTTGGGAAAGGACGCCAGAGAGAAGAAAAGCTTTCTCATACTCGGGGAAAACCCGATCTGGCAGTGGTGTGAAGCAATCACACGGTAAACAAGAACCGAACATGGTAGATTCCAAGAACTGGAAGTCCCGGAGATGGATCCCGGTTGAACCACAACACCGCATGTAATAGCGGTAGGATGGACACTCCAACCACGAGGAGGCTACAACTTACCACAGCATGGGCGACGTGCTTAGCAGTCGCGAAACCTAGCTAGTCAACCAACAGCAGGAAAGAAGCACTCACCGTGCAACGGAATGGAAAAGGGGAGCAGCCAACGGAACCCGAGACACAAGTCTACAGGATAGTAATACTTGAATAATACCACCAACGGTATGCTAGCTGACTAAGGACATAGTCGGAAGTGGTTAACTCTAAAGCTACAACGCCACTAAGGTTGCAATACCTGGCCAATATAGCTCGGACAACTACAAGAACCACCATGAGATATAAACTAATAGGACTATGAGAGTAGTGCCTAAACAAGGAAGGCTCAGTAACCACCACAGATGTGTAGGAACGAGCCACAAGGAATGACACTACACCAAATAGAGTGGGAATCTCCAAGGATTGGAGAAGTACCCAGATCTACGACAGCCATGTCTAGACCACCAAGAAGCTACCTAAGGGATCGAGTAAACCAATTATAGATCGATAAGATCGAGGGAAGAGTCCGCAAGACTATCAAGTAACAGTGAAAACCATACCGTGACCGGTGTAGGTTTACCTAAAAACCACCAATACCACGCACTTGCCACGGCAAAGTGCAGTAAAGACAGAGATATGTAAAAGAACACTAACACGTCACAAGTACATAGTAATGTACGGTGACCGTAACGAAACAACCACAGGATCACACATCCTAACAACCAGACGTATGGAACCTTGGAAAGGCCTAACGGCCCGACCACAGTATTTAGAACATACCAGTCAGCGAGAAGCTAGACTTGGTCAAGACCCCAACATGGCTATGCCATGCAGAACATCTTTTAACACCGAACCATTATTTTCAAACCAAGTTTTCTTCCAAACCACAAACCTTCTTTTAAACCCTTGGATTTTAAAAACCGAACCAACATGATTATGGTGAGTATCATAGAATGATACAAGACGAGTTGGCAACAGAATACTTCACCTAGGCGTGTGACGAACACTACGAGTGTACCCGTTACGGGATGTGGGACAACCGCACTCCGAAGGAGCTTGCGGGCCCGACATATAGTTGGGTAAGTGGTAACGTATCAATATGGTACCCCACGTATGTATACATGTAGTGTGCGACACACGGGAAGTAGTCAACTCCGTTCTACGGACCATGAGTGAGTTCAATCAGAACAGCTGGACACCTCAGACGACCAAGTATCAAGGAACTCAAAGAATCCATCTGAAGATGAGGAATAAGAACTAGGAAGTGCAAAGAGCACATACTAGTAAGTATAGACATTGGATATGTCTCAAATAATCCAAGCAATTACCTGACAGCTGGATGGTATACCCAGCCTAAACACTGTAAGGCAGTTGCCTACATGAACACCACAATGCTCAACAAATGGGACAGAACTCCCAAGAGCAATCACAAGATTACTACGAAGCACAATCCATAATCGGAGAGGATATTTAAACCTAGTCTCAAGCACTGGGAGCAAGTACAGACGGTCTACCCAACGACAGGAGACGTTATAACCCAAAAAGGGACCACTCAAGTACAATACCACAAGACGGTACAGTGGACAACATATCATAAACGTTAGCCGGACGTAACGGCATAATCTAACAACACCCAGGAGCAATCCTGGAGTGCGACTGGACTAACAACAGTCAAACAAAACGCCAAGACAAGAATACAGGAGCTGGAACGAGCACTCGGTTAAGACACCGAAGGGATTCCACTTGACAGGAAATACCCTAGTCTACAAAAGGCACTGATCAGCACCAGATTGCCTAAGAGTCTCCTACGAACGGAAGCGTGATGTCACGACTTGCCATGGAGCCCAGCAATATCTCCATCCTATGATAGTATACAAGGAGTGGAAACATGCATAAGCATCTTGCAAGGGGCATAGCTCGCAGCAATACGGCTTAAAAGCCATCAACCAACTACGTTAGGTAACCTTAAACGGTTGCAAAACCCACACCATTTGATAACAAGACTTGCGAGAGATATTGTCTCATACGACGAGAAATCAACAACTGGACCATCAGTTCAAACCCAACATCCTGAGTGGCTTGGAGTAATGGCCAACTCAATGTCACTGTCACTAGAGCATCAGCCTAGTATACAGTTGACGGAGTTCTTAATTACCGCCATGCCTTCTATAGCAATGGTAGCACAGAGGCATGAGAATCATGATAATGCCAACATTGGCCTAGTCCACACTTGGACACTACGAGAAACCCAAGGGAAGGTACCCCTCGTAACCGAAGACCACTAATGCGGTGATGATGTGAACCCTTAGAAAAGGCTTCCATCTACTATAACAATAAAACCACGCAATAGATATTGCCAAGGGATGATGGGATAAGGAAATGAGATTTCCAAACCATTACGACTTAAGGGAGTAAGCATACTCCATATGCACCCAAACATGTGGTGGGCCATTGTGTAAACACCAACATAGTAAACCTTGTTATTAGACCTATGAGTGGAGACAAACCCCTCAACAAGAACTTTCATTTATCAGTAATAGAATACTCTCAATTGGAGAACGGGACCAGAAAACCCTTGAAGTATCTTGGGACGTCCCGGTGATATGCATACAAGAATAAACCGCACAGCTAGAGCCTATAACCAATGCTCAGCACTGGAAGACAATAATTGTCAAACAATCTATGTGAATACACATTGAACACCATGAATGACTAACGCTCAAGAGAGCTTATGACCCGATGAGTTATCTCATCCTTGGTCAACCAAGATACTGGTAAATTGTATCACAAATGACGACGGAATAAGAGGTAAGCTAACCTACACACGAAACCTAAAATGGAAGAACATCTCCACATTGGGAAGATATTAATATTGTGGTATGCTACGACAACCGTCATACACACGAACATTGGAAACCCCAGGGTACACATACCATAAGGGAATGGTGCCAATGACAATGGCAATGAGTAAAGAGAAACTATCACAGTAACAGAAACAGTAAAAACAATGTTGTATAATGAGTAAGAATACGGTGCGCAACAAGCGATCGCCATGAGGAAGTAGCAGATAACAACACGGAGTATAGGTATGAAATGACAGGAAGAAATATTCTTTCCTATCACATAAGTGACTTACTGTCAAGTGTTTACGCCTCTGCACTCTGTATGACTGAGTGTTTTGGCATTGCACTTGTTCAGCTAATGACCTAATGAGATGGCGAGGGATATGGAGAATGTAAACCATACTAAATCTTTCCTTTCACCACAACATGGCATAAGCCAGTCAAGCAAGCTTAACAACATACAGTGCGGCCTAAGGCCAAAGAAGCACGGAGAGTGTACAACACACTAATAATCACAAGATGTGAATTCCATTGGAATATAAGGTGAAAGGAGATACAAGGAAGTCACTAGGACCAACGCATAGAAAATGAAAGGTCATACAAGTAAAAAACACTTGTACCGAACCAGAAGAACTGGTATAACTTGGAAACTAGTGACAACAGAGGAAGTACTACAACTAAGTAGTGACTTAACCTCGCCCGACAATAAGTCGGAGGAGCTTAATGAATAATCGTGGAAGCATAAATAGCGTGTGCAGTAGATTACCAGAGAGCTGGTTATAAATCCTAAACTCGTTGAGTTCAAGCACGGTAAAAGAATACCGCATTTGTTTAGTAAACGTTATTCCCATAATAGATGGATAAAAAGGTGATGTATATCACATTAATGATAACACGAAGGGTAAGTAACCCAAGTTATCAGGGTCGCGCAGCAGAAGCTAGTGGGCCCTAACTAGGAGATTAATGTACCTAGTGAGCATAATACAATGGCTATTAATGCCTTGAAGCGCGATTAGGCTAGAACCGAATTAATTATGAGTTAAATAAACTCATACAAGAATTCTTGGTGCAAAGACGAAACCATTGGTATGGTTAAGACCCTTTGACCAGAGCATAGTATATAGCATACTGTAGTGAAGCTAAACGCTTCGGATTGCCTGAATTAAATAACCAATGTTTAATATTAACATATGAGTGATTACGTGGGCGTAATCCCTTTTAAGGGGGGTAGAGCGAAACCGCTTAATGTAAGTTTTGTGAATAAAACACATAAACCATAATGTGCATAGCACAAATGAGAACCAAATTGATGATTGATACTATGTTAAATAAACATAAGTACTCATTCATATTGTAATTATGGTAATTAGGCATTAGACATGCAAATACCATGGGATGGATATATCTATCTTGTAACACCAATGTAAGAGTATTAGTAAAAGAAAAGTAATGAGTAGTGGACGGGAGCTCCACAAGTATTGTAACCTTTGAAGAAGTAGTACGAAACGAATGAGGATAGTAGATGAATGAAGTTTATGAGTAGTGGAATCGTAAGTAAATTATTTGAAACAATTGAAGTCAACTAAATCTTATAAATGTAGTATTTCTTAGTTAGAATATAGGAGATGATGGTGAGTAATGGATGGAAGTAGTGAAGGTTGATGAAATGAGCATTAGGATTGAACCATGGAGTAAAGCATTTGGGAAGTAGAGTGAGGATGATTGATGGACTGATTCCATCCTTTGGAGATGTATGAATTCGTAATTATGACTAGAAAGAGTAAAAGATAGAAAATGAAAACAATTAAATTATTTGTTTGATTGAATCTGATGTGGGAAGTCGAACTTGATCCTGATCAGATCAAGGGAAACCGAACACAAATTGGGGTGGAAAGATAGTTCAACACTGATGCTGATCACATCAGGGTCGAATGATTCTTGAAGCTCCCCTCAAGTGGTCACAAGAATCACACATAGGATAGAAGTAATGAACATAAATTGGAATCTGGAGTTGTATGTTTTAGAAGGATTTCTATGTAGCCGTGTGGAAGGATTTTCCTTAGACTAGAGACTAAAGTATTTGTTGGAAGCTGGTACGGGAGAAGATAGTAGTATATTACGTTGTATTATTCCAAGGGAAGCGGGACATAGAGGAGTCCTGTGTCTAGATGACCTGAGTGTCTGCGGGATTGTATGTGTATTGCATCGCTTTGGGGATAGCTTTGCATTGTATGTATGTATAAATTTGTTAATGAGGAACGGATGGTCGGTAGTAGTGTGGATCGGAGTAGTTATTGTACATTGGTATGGTATGGAAAGGAGAAGCCTTGAGTAACTGATTTGGGATTAGTAAGGAGGAAGAACGTATGGCTTTGGTATTGGACACGTAAGAACGAGTAAGCATTGTAAACCTATAACCTCGAACAACTTCAGGACAAAGTTCCTAAGGGGGGTAGATTGAAATACCCCGAACTTAAATATAAGGAATTAAAATTAATCTAATACGTATTTAAGGGCCTAAAGGGTACCTAATTAATATTGGTAAGGATAAATAAATCCAAAAGAAATAAAGAAACGCTTAAAAAGTGGGAAACTCTAAATAAGCGTTAAATAACCGTAGGAGGTATGAGACCTCGGTTAGAGTATTATATGGATTATGAAGGTTTAATAAGACCTAAATAATATATGGGAACAACTCCCGAAGAAAACGGATCCAAATAATGCATTAAAACACTAACGAACCTTAAAGCGTGTTTTTGAGGAAACCGGGAAAACGTGACTTTAAGCGGGTCAAATAGACTCGTAATAATATTGGTCAACTAAATAGTCATTAATAAACATTAGTGAAGGTTTAGAACCAATAAAATCAATAAACACGAGGAAATAGTAAAAACTGTCAAAAACGGGAAGTTGTGGGATAAAAGTGTAAATAAAATAAACTAGTGTGTCCACTATTAGAAATAAAAATCAAAATCTGTAGAAAGAGATGAGGGGGGGACCGATTTTATATGCTCTCTCTCTCACTCTTTTAATCTTCCTAATGCACTAGTGGACAAATTAATAAGTAAACCCCACCCTCACTTTTACTCTCTCTCCTATACTCTCATTTCCCTCACTCACGTACACACCCTTCTCCCTCACTCTCTATTTTCTTCTTCCTCCCCAGCAAGCAGCAGCAATGGCGATTTGCCATTTCCCACACCAACACCCACTTCTCTCCTCTTGTTAACCCATCAAACCTTCACCAAAAATCACAAAAAGTATACCATTGTGTTCCACTCATCAAGGAGAGCACTATCCTCTTTTCAAAATTCGAAAACAAGCATTTTTGTTTCCATGGGTATTCTCCATTTGAAGGTTTGAGACCACCATTAGAAGCTCCTCCTTCACCTTGTTACCTTGAGGTAAAAAGAAATCTAAAAATCCCTCATTTCTAGCTCTCATTTGCATTATAAAATTTTCCAGATTTTGAATGCTTTGTGCCTTGTACTCCAGCCGAATTTGGCTTCTCCATTGGGCTAGAAATCTCACTCTCTTGCTAACCAAGGACCCCATTCATTGGTTGGAAGGTAATACTTTTTCTAAACCCTAAAAACATCTAAATTCTAGGGTTAGTTAAGATTGAATGCTAAGTTAGAAATTGTGCATTGGTATGGGTTGTAGCATTGGAGTGTGGACTCCATTTGGAACCGAGAACAAGAAGGAAATGAAGGAAAAGAAAGAAGAATGGAAGAGAAGGGGGAGAAAGAAAGAGGAACTAAAATCACAAGGTAAATGCATTACCTTGAGCTAGTTTTGCATTGTGTAGTGTAACAAATTTTGGGTATTGGAAATGTGTAAAGTATATGGTAATGAGTAGTAAGTATATTGTAGTATAATGAGGAAGAGAATGTAACAGTTTTGGAAGTCTAAAAGAGGTTTAAAGACTTGGGAAAACATTGGGTAATGTATGTGTATGTGCAGGAAAAAATGTTGTGGTATATAGAGTAGAATGATGTGTGACTTGATGTGGGCATTTGAATGAATGTATGAGCTAAGAATGTGTGTGGGCAATGTTAAAAATATAGGGGAACCTCTGCCCAAATTTGTATAGAATTGGAGGACTTAGTTGTGTAAGAAGAGGAAACAACCTAGGTAGTAACAAGGTGTGCTTGGAGAGCTTAAAGTGTGTAGTTAACCACTTTGTAACAGATTTGAAAAGGATCTAAGTAAGGAGAAGAACTAGGATGTAAAGTAATGCATTGTGAATGCTAGGAGTAGCATTAGTTGAAGGAATGTTGGAGGATAGAAGTTAAGGTGAAAATCTGTAGCATAAGAGGGTAAACAAAATCTGCAGCAAGAGGTATTGGATTTCATTGGAGCAATTAGGAAGAATGAAGTACAAGACTTAGTAAAATGAATGTTGGACTTGGGTATAGATGTTGTAATTGCTTGGGAATGTATTTGGGATGCTAGTAATGGTATTGGTAGTAGAAGTATTGGAGGGAGAATTGAGTTTTAAAATCTGTAGCATAAGTGTAGCAAAAACTGTTACATGTGTTGGAAAAGAAATGAAGGAATTGTGTAAGTTGTTTTATGGAATTAGTAATGGAATTGGTGGATGAATTAAGGTGATTTAGAGGGCTTAATTAGTGTTAAAACATGTGGGATCACATGTCGGAAGATTGGGGAAGAAATGGGTAAGAAAAGAAATGAAAAACAAAATCTGTAGGTAGGTTCTGGACCCGTCTGACCCAGAGGTTGGGGAGGACGGTGGGTCGGACGGAACCAGACCACAAGACCAAAATCTACTGGAATGGTCCGACCCAGAGGTGTATGGGTCGGACGGAACAGTTCTGGGTCGGACGGGACAATTTCAGGAGTCGAAAAACTTACTGGAATCGTCCGACCCAGATGTTGGGTCGGACGGGTGGGTCGGATGGCCCATAACTTACAAAAAAAAATGTTTTATTATATGAATATAGTAGTCATATGTATGTATATGTATGCCTATACACATATATGCATATGTATGTAGTAATACACCATTAATAAGGTAATACTGGTAAGAAAGTAAGTAAATGAGTAAGGAAACAAGTTTAAGAAGTAGTAAAGAAAAGAATGGTTTCATAATCAAGTAATAAAGTAATGGGGTAGTAAGTATACCTTATAAGTAACAATGAAGGAGTAAGTTAGATCAATAATAGATCATTGATCATACTACTTCATGTATGTATAGGAATCCAATAGTTGATCATCAAAGGACCCGGTAGTACGAAAACGACGGTGTACGGTATGATTTCTTCATGCCCTGTATCCTAATCTGGTTACCCCGATTTGTGTGCTTATTTGAACACCTAAATAAGATGAATGCATGAATCGGACTATATTGCACTTACCTGTGCTTGACTTATGTTGTTCTCGATATTTATTGTCTTGAGCACTAGTTTGTATAATTCATGAAATGTATGAATGATGATGACTTGTATTCGGATCTTGTATGGTACTTTATATTGTATTGTATTTTGTATAAATGGGTATTGAGCATAGTAATGGTGTATGTGGCTTGTATGAATGACTTCTGCTAATTCCTAACTACCTAACTCCTAACTTAAGTGAGTAAACTGGAATGAGTAGAAGTCCGATATAGCTTCGGCCACGCGTGACGATGCGGAGTCACAAGAGGTTGGGCAGCAATTCCTGACTCTTAAACTGGTCCGCGGCCCAAATCCCTTAAATGGGTAGCATCCCGGATTGGTGAGTCAAGTAAATCCGGAGGTGGGACGGAGTAGTCCCCAGGGCCGGAGGTCCCGACGACTTAACTTGAGTAAGAGTAAGAGTAAGTAAGTATGGATCCGTAAGTATGTATGAGTATGAGTATGTATGCGTATGTATGAAGTAACGAGTAAAAGAGTAATCTCCACCCGATTAACCCGGGTGGACCAATGAAGCTAACAAGAATTGTATGTTGCGTATGTAATGTGTATGTGTAATTCGGAAGAAGGTAAGTATGTATGGAATGGTTTATGTTGTACTTCTTGTATGTAATGAAGTGTATGTAGGTGTGTATGTCTTGCGTAATGTATTGCAATATTATGTATAAGAGCATCTATGCATGTATGTTTGAATGAAATCAACCGCATGTATACGACCAAGTGGTCGGTGTACCCTCACTAGTACGCGGGGTATGCGGTTATCATGCGCAACGAAAGCTGACCCCTAGGGGGAACGTTTTTAGTGTGCAGGTACCGAAGCGGGGTGGTCAAGATAAGAGACCGGCGGCACACCCTTGTACTTAGAAAGTAAGTAGTTGTGAGGAATGGGTAGATGTAGACTCGTAGTGAGTATGTATGAGCTTGGAAGGGACATATAATTGTATAAGGATCCTAGTAGACTCGGTTAAGTACATTGTATTGTATGGATTATGAAGGAGTAAGAATTGAATGGAGCATTGTAGTATTTGATTGATGAATGGAGTATGTATTATAGATGTGTAATACTCGGGATTCCGGTCCATCAGACCGATACTGTATGTAGTAGCAGTAGCCTTGTTAGTCATGTGGGTGACTAACGGCTTTGTATCACCCACATTATGTAAATATGTATCCGCTGCGTGTATCTGATGTATAAGGAGATTGGACGGTAAGCATTGTATTAATGATAGGGGTGTTACACTCATCCTCCTCTACACTTCTCTCTTTTTAAAGTTCAAAAGGATGAAGTTGACCTCCATGGGTTTTTCCCATTTGAAGAGAAAATGGCATCAGTGTGGAGCTTGGAGTCTCCTCTTCCTCTAAGGTAAAAATTTCCAAGAATAGTCATTCTCCTTTCATCTCTTGGTGTAACCGAGTTTTCACCATGTTGATACCTTGTTTTCTTCTTAATTTTGAGCTTCATTCCAACCTTCAATGGTGGAATAGTCCCCTTCTTGATTCAAGGGTGAGAACCCCTCTAAAAGCTTCAAAAAGGTAAACCCTAACTTGTGTTCTAAACCCTCTAATTGAATTGAGATTTTCTAAGGGTTTAGATATTAATTGAGTATGTTTTTGTGTTTCTTGAATGTTGGGATGGAGTTGGAAACTCCATTCTCTTCTGACCGATTTTGAGGAGATGAGGAGCAAGAGGAGATTAAGGAAAAACTTGTAAATTAAGGTAAGAAATCTACCCTAAACCTTGTTTGTAATTGTTTTAGAGTTCGGGGTGGGTGAACAAATTAATGAACCCAAGTTAAGGATTTGAAATCTATGTTGGAAATGTGTTTAATTGATTTTGAGAGAGATTTGTGGATTAATGGTTGAATTGAGGGACTTAAGAGCCAAATGTTTCGAGTTGTGGTTGAAATTGTGGTTATGGAGATTACATTGTTGTTGATGGAATTTGAGGATTTATTGTGTGCTGTTAGGACCCTTGAAAGGGTGTGGCTAGATTAGGAATGATGAGGATGTGTATTGATGAAATGGATGTGTAAGGTTTGTGGGAGGTTATGGCGAAATTCTAGTAGAAAATGAGTGTTTTGATGATGGCTTGGTGTATGAAAGAGCTTAGGTGTTCAATTGGGTGTTTAGTGTTGAGTAGAGTGGAATGATGGCTTCGTAATGATAGATGGATAATGGAGATAAGGGAGTGCAAAATCTATAGCATAATGATGCTTGGTAACTTGGAAATTCAAGGAAAAGGGGTGGTGCTTGTGACTTGTGAAACAAGGAGTGAGTGTGGGTTTTTAGGAGTGCATTTCAGGGTGGAAATTGCCTCTGTTAACTGAATTTTTTGGCACGTCCGAACTTCCATCCGAACATGGAAGTTCGGACATGCCCTGTTGCGTCTAAAGGTTTCGGAATTTTAAGCTATGTCCGAACTTCCGTCCAACCTTTGATGTTCAGACGGGGTGCAAGGACGAGTCCGACTTACAAGTCTCGAATGGTGTCCGAACTTGTAAGTCCGGACAGAAGTTCGGACACACACTTCTCTTTTTCTCTGTTTTGCTTTGGCTTGTGTCCGAACTTTGAAGCTCGGACACAAGTTCGGACACTCGAATTTTTCCCTTTGATTTTTCCTCGACCAGTGTCCAAACTTTGGAAGCTCGGACACATGTTCGGACATTCGTCTGTTTTCACCCTTCCGAGTCTCGACTCATGTCCGAACGTAGATGTCCGGACACAAGTTCGGACATAGTGCAGTTTTGACCAAAAACCTAGTTTAATGTTAGAAAATAATATCCAATGATGGGATTGATGAGTGATGATGTTATAAGGTGTTAAGGACATGTTAAGTGGGTTATAATGACACTTAAGTGGGTGGAAGTTGTAGGAAAATGTGAAAGTAAAATAAGTTAAAACATGGAGATATTTAACTAGTAACGGGGTTAACCATAAACAATATACTGTAAACAATCATGTTACCCCAATATTAATGAAACTAATTATAATGTTACCAGCTGTTCAAAGAATTTTCGAGGAACATGTGATGGCACGTTAGAGTGAACCCTCGGTGACAGGTATGGTTTTCTTACAACCTGTGTCCTACCGGGTTTTACCGGCTTGTATGCCAACTTGTTTTTCTGTGTGTTTGCCACCTTGCAAGATAAAGCATGAAATGAGTTTACAGTAATTCATTAATGTGGCGTAAATGGTTCCGATACCGTTTAACCTTAATTATGTGTTAAACCGTAGCTAACCAACTTTAGGATCACATAAGGGATCGGTATTCGAATTAAACGTTCCAACCCACGGGAACGTACTAACTACGGCTATCCGTGCCTTAGTTGTATATTGTGGTTATGTGTGGTGTGTTGTCCTTGCTTAATGTATCGTTGTTTAACGAATGTTGTGGCCTATGCTTGTCGAAGGGAATGATACATCCCCTGTGTGTGATTATCCAAACTTGTAACACCAAAAGGTGTATGTATGTGATAAGTTCCATAAAGGAACTTCTAACTAATATGTATATATATTATGGGGGGTTGAGGAATCCGGTCGTTCCGGTCACGTGTTGTTTTGGGAGTTGATGTATATATGTTAATTAACTCCCACTCTGTTATGTTCTGGTTGTTTTTCCTTTTTGGATTACAACCACCCTCAAGCTTAACCAAGGCTAATTATCTGACTCACGTCGGACTAGGGGGGATATGTGTATAATGTGTACGGTCCTATATTCAGACCGGGATAGCTTAACCAAAGCTATTACTTGACTCACGTCGGACTAGGGGAATATGCATATAATGTGTACGGATCTATACTAATACCGACCCATCTAAGTAAAGTAAATATGTACGGTGTGCGGACTTATATTTAGTCCGGCAAACCTTAAGTAAAGTGTACGTTCCTAAGAAGAACGATGGGGGTGTGTACGTGTTGTTACGGAATATGTGCGGTGATGTTGAGTAAGCTGATAACCAAAATCAACCCAAATTCAGTGAAAGGAATAGTTGTAGCCTGAGCAATTCGGTGAGTGTTGCTTAGTAAAATTAAGTCCCGTTAAGGTAGAGCCCTCAAGGGACCAGGAATACAATGAGGTGATCTAACCAATGTGATGTGTGAATGTTATGTTGTATCCTTTTATTTGGATGTGTGTGCCTATAAGTATGTCATGTGTTTATAGTTTTCTTGCATGCTTAAAATAAAATAACCTGCATGCTCACTCGACAATTAGTTGTGCGTGGCCCGGTAGCATGCGGGCTGCAGGATTACCATACCAGCAAAGGTGCTAACCCCTTTGGGGCCCCATACTTTTCAGCTACAATGAAGCTGGTGGCCGTTCGAGAGTAGGACGGGGTATCTGTTTATGTATGAATGGTTATTTAGTTTAGCGTGATATCGAGGATGGAATGTATTAGACTCGGTACAGTTTGGGTTGTAGATGTATTTGTATTCAGTTTATAATGGAGTTGTGAATGTAAAGTGTAATGCTCGGTAATCTTGTCCATCAGACCGGTACGTTGTGTATGTAGTAGCTTTATTAGCCACGTGGGTGGCTAACGGCGTGTGACACCCATTGATTTAGTCAGTGTTTATGATGTAAGTTCCGCTGCGGTTAATGATTAAGTGTGGTGTTACTAGTGGGGGTGTTACAAAAAGTGGTATCAGAGCGAAGTATTGCTCGGATGACCGGAAGTACCGAGCTTAGGAAGTACCGAGTTAGGATCTTAGTACTTTGGGTTAAGGGTCGAGTGATAGCGTGAGAGATACGCTAGTTAGGAATTGCCAGTGTGTACTGGAAACCTACAATATCCATCCCGCCCTCCACACACCCTACTTTATAACTTGGGAAGAACGCCAGCGAGACGAAAGTCCTCTCTTACTCGGGAAAACCCGATCTGGTCGTTGATGTGTACCTCTGTAAGTACGGGGAACCTGTCGTACGGTAGATTCCGAAAGGTGTGAATCCCGAAGAAGGTTTCCATCTGAACAATGTTAACCGCATTTAATGGCGAAGAATGAAGAATCCTATGCATAGGAGACTGAAATTTCCGGCGACCTGGGTCGACATGCCTAGCAGCCGAGGAAACCCAGCCAACAAGAAAGAAAGCATTAACTGTGCACAGAAGTGGACAATAGAGGAGCAACAAACCCAAGACAAAGGTCTACGAAACCACAATTGTTAAGTAATACCGACAATGGTATAGTAACCGACTAAGGAACTAGTCAGGGTTGGATGATTCCAAACCTACCGCACCAAAGAGGCTGCAATACCGATTATCATAGTTTAGACCACTATGGGAGTATTAGTGAAACAACTTTAATAGGGCTACGAAGTAGTACCTAAATAAGAATCGAGTCTCGGTAACCACGGAGAATGCGTGGGGACGGACATTAAGGAAGAACACAAAGTTAAGTGGGTGAAGAGTCACCCAAGTTAACGACTACCATGTCAAGACTATTGAGAGTCGCTTGGATGTTCTATTATCAAAACTGTCAGGTCAAAGGAGGAGCCAACAAGGCTACCGAACATGGTAATGATAAAATTAATACCGCAACCAGTATGTGTTGAACCGATAGCCAGCCAGCATGGCGCACTTGCTATTGCAAGTGCTGCTAGAGCGGGACTATTCGGGAAAGTTTTAATGACTATAAAGTACCTATTGAGGTACCCTATTGTTGAAGGAAGTGATTATGGAATCCAGAATCCAAGAACTAGAAGAGTGAAACCTGGAAGGGCTCAGTGGCCTAACCACTGTATGTGAAGACATACCAGTCAGCGGGAAGCTAGGCTTGGTCAAAGCGTGAAGACATTTTAAATACCGGGAAGAATTTTCTATTAAACCCAGTTTTCTTCTAAACCCAGATTTATTTCAAACCGTTTTCACACCCAAATTTTTCCAACTCATATTCATCTCAAAGCTTCTTTTAAGCCAAATTTTCCTTAACCTTCGTATTTTCTTTAAAAATCAAACCATAGGACCTACACCGGCCTTAGCGCCACACAGTAGATAAGTTGTACCCATTTGCTTTCAAGCAACTTTAGAACAATCCTATAACCCGAGGGAGGGATCCAGTTCATACTAGATACAGATAGTGGACCAATTCCCCTTAAGATATAGTTCGGGAAGCACAGAATACATATTACCATAGGACGACATGAGGGAGTTGACAACAGAATACTTCACCTAGGCGTGTGACGGACACTACGAGTGTACTAACTGAAATGTGGGACGACCGCACTCCGTTAGGAGCTTGTGGGCCTGACAGACCTTTTACGGGTTAGTCGGGCAAGTAGCAATGTATCAGTAGGGTACCCCACATATGTATACGAGTGAAGTCAGGAACACGGGAAGTAGTCGACTTCATACTACGGTCAGCAGTGAAAGTTAAACAAGTACAACGAATTGCCAAGAATGGTTGAAATAAAGGAACCCAGTTAAGTTAAAGTGACTAAAAGAATTAGTGAATACATTTCAAGGAAATGTTTATGAGTCGAGAAGTGTGGAACGCACTGACTAGTGAGTAAAGACATCACAGATGTCTCAAGAATCCTAAGGAATAAAACATGATAGCTGGGGCAAATACCCAGTCTATACATAGTAAGGCCAACGCCTAATATGGACACGTTAATATGCGACGAACGGGATGAAACTCCCGGAATGATCACCTAGACTACCAGAAGATATCGATCTTCCCAGAAGAGGATAGTAAACCCAGTAAAGAACGCAAAGCGTGCGAGGTAGTTTACTAAACGTACCCACAAGTACAAGCCAGATGTAATGGCATAACCTAGTAACACCCAGGAGCTATCCTTGAAGAATGTTTGGGTCAACTGAAGTTGATCGGAATATTGAGATAGAAACACAAGAGTTGAAACTAACACTTGGTTAAAACATAAGTCGTCAGGAGGAAGTCTGACCTTATCATGGAGTCCAACACAACCTCCAAACCATGTAATGTTGTGCAGAGAAGTAAATGTGTGAACAGTCTACAATGAGCAGGGCTTGAGGCAGTAAGGCTTATAAGCCACAAGCGAACGTGTTATGTTAATTTGATCGATTTCAAGAATTAATGTTATACAAGTAAATAGAGCGGAGAACGAACCACTACTTAAAGAGTGGGGATACCTCTCGATGTTGTGAAACCGCGAGAGCGGTAGTTATGTGAACCAAGTTCAATAAATACGTTAAGGATTGACCAGATTATTGTTACCCCAGAATGATTTGAATAAGAAAAAAAATAAAATAAAATAAATACAAAGTAATGTTTATACCAGTTGTGGGGACCGGAGGGAGTGATAAGTCTAATAGCAACCACCATAGGGGTGTGATGCTAAATGAAGAGTGAACAATGCTCAAGGAGCATAAAGACTTGAGGAAATAGTGTATTCAGTAGTCATCCTAATGAATGACGAACCAAAAATACGAATGATGGAAGTCATGAGCAGAAGCTAATATCAGAGTGATGCCATGTTAGTGTTGTACAAGAAGTAAGAATACGGTGCACAATAAGCTACCGTTGTATAAGTACTGTTAAACGAAAGTATGACAAATCAGCAGAATTATGAGTTAAACTCAGTGGAAATACAATGTAAGTGATAACAAATAAACTAGGCAGCAAGCCAGTAGCCAGTATTATGAGATAAACATCTCAGTGAAACACAGTGTTCATTCCTATTGCAATCACATAAGAGATCTACTGCCAGGAGTTTATGCCTCTGCACTCTGTATGACTGAGTATTTTGGTATTGCACTTGCGCAGTAATGATCGAGTGGGATAGCTAGGAACTTGGGAGAATGTTGATTATGGTAGTAGTGGAAAGAGACTTATAACGCCATAAGGACCGAGGCCTAGGAAATGCAAGGTCGTACCAATGAAAGAGTACTTGTACGAAACCAAACATGGAAGCCTGGTTAGCAGTAAGTGACTGGAGTTACGCGGAATACCAAATATCGGTATAGTATATACCTCAAGTGTGGGAAATAACCGAGAGGACACTACACATTAGGTAGTAGCTCAATCTCAACCGACAATAAGTCGGAAGAAATCAAGTTAAACATTGTGAAATACATAGCATCATACACAATAAATTATCATGGAGGTGGATGGAAAGGTTGTAACTCATCGAATTCGCTCACGGTAAGAGATACCACGCGTCGGTTGAGAAACCATTATTACCAAGATGAAGGTGATAAATGGGAGATGTACAATACATTAAGAATAACGAATGGAGCATACTAAGCTCTAAGTTATCAGAGTTGCGCAGCAGAGGCCGGTGATTCAAATATGGAATGGGCATAGTGAATATGAGTAAATGGCTAATAACCAATGCCTAGAAACATGACAGGCCAGAATCGAAACCGATTATGAGCTAAATAAGCTCCAATGAGAATTCTTGGTTTAGGAACTAAACCGCCAATATGGTTAAGAATCCTCTAACCAGAACGCATTGTATAACAGACCTCGTGGAAGTTAGAATACTTCACGGTGGCAAAACATTTTAAACCAATGTTCAGCGATTGATTACGTGGGCGTAATCCCTTTTAAGGGGGTAGAGCCTAAAACCGCTTAGTGTGTTTTAACGTACAAGTGTACATGAACTATGTTGTGCATAGCACAAAATAATTTGTGTTGATGATTGGTGCATGTGTTACATAAACATACACATTCATTCATGGTTTAATTGTGGTAATTGCACACAGAAATGCGAATACCATTGTGATAAGTGTGTTTATTTTGGTAACAGATGTGTGTGGGAGTACAAGTATATGGGAGTAGAGAAACTCCCGGGGAAATAAAACCCCGACAATATATGTTCTTATAAGAATGATTGTAAAACAGTGTATTGTATTTTGATAAAAGTATATATATACAGTATTGTGATTTATGAAGAGGTATGACACCAACATAGAACCTAGTGAGAATTAAATTCCCTAGGTAACTTGATTTAAGATGAATCTGGAAGATGATCGATGGACAGAGTTCCACCCTTGGAGATGTAATGATTATGACTAGATGGATTAAAAGATAGAAAATGGTATATGCTTGAATTAGTTGCTGTTTGAAAACGAAGTGGGAGGTGAAACTTGATTATCATGAGATCAAGGGAAGCTGAACACAAATTGGGGTGGGAAGATAGTTCAACACTGATGCTGATCACATCAGGGTTGGATGACTCTTGAAACTCCCTATAAGTGGTCACAAATAATCGCCTTAAGAATAAGATGCAGTTAGCATAAATTGGACTTGGAGTTGTATGGCGTTTTCAAAAAGGATTTTTGATTGGTGTTTTCAAATTTTTTATTGGTATTTTTAAGACTTTAGTTAGTATTCCAAGATTCTTAAATGGTATTTCAAAGGAAGAATTTCTTCACTGGACCTTGTAAAAAGGATTTTCAATTAGTACTTTCCAATAAAGGATTTCATTCCACTTAACCCCATAAGGAATATTTTCGTATTACTTGCTCACGAGCTGAGGACGTAGGAGCCTTTGTCTTCGGACCGGTGACATGAGAAGTATATTTTAAAGATGTATGTGATTGTTTTGATTTCCCAAAGGAACGGGGACTAGAAGGTGTCCATCGCGACCGGGTTCTGCGGGATCACAGTGTATATGTACTCGACATGGGACTCGAGGACTGTAACGTCCTGTAGTCTTAGGACCGAGCCCATGGAGAGATGGAAAAGGTAAATCTGTTTGGTATACATGCTAAGACATGTTGTGTGATATGTGTAATAAATATTATTTGATCTTGAGTCCTAATGTGGTTGAGTTCCGAAAGTGTTATGTTACCTAGACCTATGTGTCTAGAGGTTGTTATGTTACCAAGACCTAAGTGTCTAAATATTGCTATGTTACCCGAACCGTCGAGTTCGAGGTTATTATGTAAGTATGACATGTGTGGATGTGGACATGTTACCCGGACCGTTAAGTCCGAGGTTGTTATGTAAAAGTATGTTGGGTTATAGAAGTTTTATTTTACAAGTAATCCCCGTGTCTAATTCAAATGATGCCTAGGAAGTGTGAACTTTGAGGACGAATTTCTTTTAAGGGGGGTAGATTGAAATACCTCAAACCTTAATATCTTAATTAATTATGTAATTATGATTTTCTAAGGCTAATTAAGTCCTTAGGATCATTGGTGAAGAAAAAAAAACCAAAAGAAAAAGAAAATGCGTAAAAGTCACAAAACATGAAAACGCGTATTTAATTATTTTAGGAGGTATATAACCTTCACTAGGGTTATAAATATATTTTATATCCTGATTAAAAACTAAGAACATGTGGGAAAATTCCAGAAGAAAACAGATCTAAATAATGCGTTAAAACGCTAATGGAGTCTTAAAGCGCGTTTTTCGAGGAAACCCGAAAATGTGACTTTAAACGGTCAAATGACCCCGTAATATTATAGTTGACTACATAACTATAAATAAACATTAATGGGAGTTTAATAGCCATAAAAAAATTAAATAAACAAGAAAATCCCGGAAAACGGGCCCGGTTAGTGAATAGTGCTAAACCGGGTAAATAAACGAGTGTTTCTGTAAAAAAATGAAAAACGCTCCAGCATGTGTTACTGTAACGGGGCCGGTTTTAATATGTTAATTAGCTCTCTCACACTCTTGACTAGTTAGCTAGTTAAATAAGTCAAAAAGCCATAAAACAAAAAGTAACTTATACCCCCACCCACACTCTCTCTCCTCCTATTTTTCTTTTCCCTCTCTTTCCTCTCTATCCTCTCTTCTTCCTCTCACCGATTTTCTCCTCTCTCCCTCTGGGTTGAACGGTTTTGAGCCCTCCCATGGCTACTCCCTCTTTCTCTCCATGCTCTAGCTTCATGCAAGCTCCAATCACAAAAATAATCACATATTCTTCTTCCTCTCATTCTCCTCTACACTTCTCTCTTTTTAAAGTTCCAAAAGGATGATGTTGACCTCCATGGGTTTTTCCCATTTGAAGAGAAAATGGCATCAGTGTGGAGCTTGGAGTCTCCTCTTCCTTCTAAGGTAAAAATTTCCAAGAAAAGTCATTCTCCTTTCATCTCTTGGTGTAACCGAGTTTTCACCATGTTGATACCTTGTTTTCTTCTTAATTTTGAGCTTCATTCCAACCCTTAAATGGTGGAATAGTCCCCTTCTTGATTCAAGGGTGAGAACCCCTCTTAAAAGCTTCAAAAAGGTAAACCCTAACTTGTGTTCTAAACCCTCTAATTGAATTGAGATTTTCTAAGGGTTTAGATAATTAATTGAGTATGTTTTGTGTTTCTTGAGTGTTGGGATGGTGTTGGAAACTCCATTCCCTCTTGACCGATTTTGAGGAGATGAGGAGCAAGAGGAGAATTAAGGAAAGACTTGTAAATTAAGGTAAGAAATTTACCCTAAACCTTGTTTGTAATTGTTTTAGAGTTTGGGATGGGTGAACAAATTTATGAACCCAAGTTAAGGATTTGAAATTTCTGTTGGAAATGTGTTTAATTGATTTTGAGAGAGATTTATGGATTAATGGTTGAATTGAGGGCCTTAAGAGCCAAATGTTTCGAGTTGTGGTTGAAATTGTGGTTATGGAGATTATGGTGATTACATTGTTGTTGATGGAATTTGAGGATTTATTGTGTGATGTTAGGACCCTTGAAAGGGTGTGGCTAGATTAGGAATGAAGAGGATGTGTATTGATGAAATGGATGTGTAAGGTTTGTGGGGAGGTTATGGCGAAATTCTAGTAGAAAATGAGTGTTTTGATGATGGCTGGTGTATGAAAGAGCTTAGGTGTTCAATTGGGTGTTTAGTGTTGAGTAGAGTGGAATGATGGCTTTGTAATGATAGATGGATAATGGAGGTAAGGGAGTGCAAAATCTATAGCATAATGATGCTTGGTAACTTGGAAATTCAAGGAAAAAGGGTGGTGTTTGTGACTTGTGAAACAAGGAGTGAGTGTGGGTTTTTAGGAGTGCATTTCAGGGTGGAAATTGCCTCTGTTAACTGAATTTTTGGCACGTCCGAACTTGGAAGTTAGACATGCCCTGTTGCGGAATTTTAAGCTGTGTCCGAACTTCCATCGAACCTTTGATGTTCGGACGGGGTGCGAGGACGAGTCCGACTTACAAGTCTCGAATGGTGTCCGAACTTGTAAGTTCGGACAAAAGTTCAGACACACCCTTCTCTTTTTCTTTGTTTTGCTTCGGCTTGTGTCCGAACTTTGAAGCTGCTCGACACAAGTTCGGACACTCGAATTTTTCCCTTTGATTTTGCCTCGACCAGTGTCCGAACTTTGAAGCTCGGACACATGTTCGGACATTCGTCTGTTTCACCCTTCTGAGTCTCGACACGTGTCCTAACGTAGATGTCCGGACACAAGTTCGGACATAGTGCAGTTTTGACCAAAAACCTAGTTTAAGGTTAGAAAATAATATCCTATGATGGGGATTGATGAGTGATGATGTTATAAGGTTGTTAAGGACATGTTAAGTGGGTATAATGACACTTAAGTGGGTGGAAGTTGTAGGAAAATGTGAAAGTAAAATAAGTTAAAACATGGAGTTATTTAACTAGTAACGGGGTTAACCATAAACAATATACTGTAAACAATCATGTTACCCCAATATTAATGAAAGTAATTATAATGTTACCAGCTGTTCAAAGAATTTTTGAGGAACATGTGATGGCACGTTAGAGTGAACCCTCGGTGACAGGTATGGTTTTCTTGCAACCTGTGTCCTTCCGGGTTACACCGGCTTGTATGCCAACTTGTTTTCTGTGTGTTTGCCACCTTGCAAGATAAAGCATGAAATGAGTTTACAGTAATTCATTAATGTGGCGTAAATGGTTCCGATACCGTTTAACCTTAATTATGTGTTAAACCGTAGCTAACCGACTCTAGGATCACATAAGGGATCGGTATTCGAATTAAACGTCCCAACCCACGGGAACGTACTAACTACGGCTATCCGTGCCTTAGTTGTATATTGTGGTTATGTGTGTTGTGTTGTCCGTGCTTAATGTATCGTTGTTTAACGAATGTTGTGGTTTATGCTTGTCGAAGGGAATGATACATCCCCTGTGTGTGATTAACCAAACTTGTAACACCAAAAGGTGTATGTATGTGATAAGTTCCATAAAGGAACTTCTAACTAATATGTATATATATTATGGGGGGTGAGGAATCCGGTCATTCCGGTCGCGCGTGTTGTTTGGGAGTTGATGTATATATGTTAATTAACTCCTACTCTGTTATGTTCTGGTTGTTTTTCCTTTTTGGATTAAAACCACCCTCAAGCTTAACCAAGGCTAATTATTTGACTCACGTTGGACTAGGGGGGATATGTGTATTATGTGTACGGTCCTATATTAAGACCGGGATAGCTTAACCAAAGCTATTACCTGACTCACGTCGGACTAGGGGAATATGCGTATAATGTGTACGGATCTATACTAAGACCGACCTACTAAGTAAAGTAAATGTGTACGGTGTGCGGACTTATATTAGTCCGGCACACCTTAAGTAAAGTGTACGTTCTCTAAGAAGAACGATGGGGTGTTGTGTACGTGTTGTTACGGAATATGTGCGGTGATGTTGAGTAAGTTGATAACCAAAATCAACCTAAATTCAGTGAAAGGAATAGTTGTAGCCCGAGCAATTCGGTGAGTGTTGCTTAGTAAAATTAAGTCCCGTTAAGGTAGAGCCCTCAAGGGACCAGGAATACAATAAGGTGATCTAACCAATGTGATGTGTGAATGTTATGTTGTATCCTTTTATTTGGATGGGTGTGCCTATAAGTATGTCATGTGTTTGTAGTTTTCTTGCGTGCTAAAATAAAATAACTTGCATGCTCACTCGACAATTAGTTGTGCATGGCCCGGTAGCATACGGGCTGCAGGATTACCATACCAGCAAAGGTGCTGACCCCCTTTGGGGGCCCCCATACTTTTCAGGTACAATGAAGTTGGTGGCCGTTCAAGAGTAGGACGGGGTAACTGTTATGTATGAATGGTTATTTAGTTTAGCGTGATATCGAGGATGGAATGTATTAGACTCGGAACCGTTTGGATTGTAGATGTATTTGTATTCAGTTTATAATGGAGTTGTAAATGTAAAGTGTAATGCTCGGTAATCTTGTCATCAGACCGGTACGTTGTGTATGTAGTAGCCTTGTTAGCCACGTGGGTGGCTAACGGCGTGTGACACCCATTGATGATTTAGTCAGTGTTTATGATGTAAGTTCCGCTGCGGTTAATGATTAAGTGTGGTGTTACTAGTTGGGGTGTTACAATATTATAAAACTATATGTTATAAAGCGGGTCACATTGTGATAAGTGTCCAAATGAGCATGATTTATAGGTGTATTTCATATATAATATTAACACTTTTCTTGCTCATTTCTCCACTTCGGTTAGTTTTCCTCTAGTTTATGTTTTATTATTATCTCACAAATTTATTGGTTTAACATGAGGAAAACCAAGCTGGAAGTAAAGTAGACGAAGAGACGAACACGTAGACGCAAACGGCTCGAGAAACGGAGTCCAAACGAAGAATCTAGAGCTCGTAGAAGAAATAGCCTATACATCATGAAAACATGCGGACACCACAGCAAGAGGCAACCGCCTCATTTGGGCGGTCAAGACAAGACACAGAGGCAACCCTCATTGCTGGCGGACAGGACAAGGGAGCTACCGCCCCTAAACAGGCGGACGAGAGATACGCGGAGATATATGGCAACCGCCTCCTTCCAGGCGGACAAGGTAGAGGGCAACCGCCTGATTTCAGGCGGACGAGACAGAGGAGACCGCATGCTATCAAGCGGACGCGTGTAAATGTCCGCGAGCTTATCTTCTTCGCCCGTCTTCGTCTGCAACTCGCGCCGACTCTCTGCAACTCGTCCGCTGCCATATCTATCTACTCCGCCTACCTTAATTCCCTCACGCGTCAGCTTTGTCCCCTGCGCAATAAATGAGCAATCAACGAGCTCAATCATTTCCTCAATTTGCACGCGTCTCTGTTAACTCCTCTGCTGCTCCTTCCTTTCCCTATATAAACACACGCAACTTCACCACAAAAATGAATCAATCCATCCACCACCGATACAATCCATCCACGACCACTCCACTTCACCTCACGCATCTCATTTCTCTTCTCCCGCCTTCTCCATTTTATTTATTTACAGTCCATCAAATCCACCTCTAGCCCTACGTATACAAAATAGCAGAGTGAGCCGGAGTGATTACGGATGATTTCTATTACTCTTGTCCCTGTCTATCTATTTAATATGTTAGGCTAGTTTACGTATACTCTGGGAATGGTTATTATGTGTTTGTATTAATTATGCATTATTTTTACTGGTTTTAATTATATATAGTTTGTTACATTTAAAGGTTATCTCGCACCTTTTTAATAAATGTCATGAGTTTATTATATTGCTTTCCTAAGTCTATTTTGATCAGACCGGTGATAAATAGATAGGTTAATTAAGACGTAAAACTGGAGGAAACTTGTTATGATTTAATAAGTTAGTATTCAGTTGCAAAATGTAATTCCTCAATACTCCTCTGCCGTTCGCAGGTTGCCTTGAACCGGTGATTAGAACTTGCATTACAGGTGAACGAGTTCTTATGATGGCTATGACTTAGTCCTTAAGATAATTACAGGAACCTTGCCAAATTATTAAACCAGTAGAGATAGCTTAATTATGCGGATTATATTAACCTGACCCAGAGTTCCATTTTATTTATCTGTCAACTTAGTTTATTTTATTCTTTCTTTTTATTTTACAAGTCATTTACCCCCCCCCCCCTCCTGTGACACGCTTAGGTACTATTATATGTACATTAGTCACACGGTTCGACACCCGGTTGCTTACATTTCACTATACTACTGCGACCGGGATTTGTTTGCAGCCTGACGTTTATTTTGAGTTTTTAATTTCTTTTCTTTTAATTTTACACCAGTTTAACCACTCACTTTATAACGTCTGCAAAATGGCGCCGTTGCCGGGGACTAGTTTATTCAAGTCCCTAAGTCCCGGATTATTCACTTGTTATATTAGAATATTTTGTCTATCTTATTTTGTTTGTTGTTTATATTAATTATCTTTTATATTTTGTTTATATTATTATTATGTTGTTTCTAATTTTTTATTTTCTAATCTTTTTCTGTAGTTTGTTTTACATACAAAAACACAAAAAAAAACACAAAAAAAAATGGAAATGGAACAGGTATTCGAAGAGGAGTTTTGCTATTCACAGTATTTATACTGCTCCGTGTGTGGGGGAGCTCATGATTTGAAGATTGTCTCATATTACAAGAACAACTCTGGTAGAAGATCAACCAGATTACCTGGAGAGACTCGCTCAACAAGAACAGCAACCACAGAGCGAAATAATTCATGAGGAAGAACACCCCACTACGGATGTAAGTTATTCTCTTCCCTCTATAGTCACCTACCGCCAGTTTCCATCCTTCTCTATGCTCTATCCAGAAGATGAGGATATTTACATCCTCGAAAATGAAGAGAAGGAATTGCCATCACCTCCCGCCAAGATATCCAAACAAAACGCCAATATCACCTTCGAAGAATCCTTTTTCTCTGAAGATGATATTGATCAGCGTTCTTTCTGTGAGCCTCACCTACAAGAGGAGGATTTTTACATCCTCCAATTTGAGGAAGAAAAATCATCACCGCCGGATCTTCTGTTAGAACTACGTTCCCGGCAATACCTCCTCAAAACAAGATTTTGTGGAGTATTAATTTTCTTATTTTATATGCCGAGGTAACGTTTTGTTTTGATCCAGGATAACGAAGCAGGCGTCTAGCCAAAGACGTTAAAGAAAGGCAGCTTCCCGGGAGGCACCCGGGTGTATTTTTTTATTTATTTACTTTATTGTTCTTTTTAATTTTCAGGTTCTCTTAAATTTTATTTTTGCTAACTTTTAACCCCGTGTTATAGTGTGGTTGCTTCTAGTGTCTTATGCAGGTGCACCTCCATGTGGACACCGCAACCAAGCTACGCTACTTTAGGCTGAAGCTCAAGTGTGGGGGAACTCCTATAAACGCAAGCAAAAATAAAATCAGGGGAGTACCAGTTTCTTTAATTTTGCTTTTATTTAAATAAAAATTGCAGAGGAGCGTTTATGTGCTTAAATGTTTATTTGTGATCTTTGTGTTTCTCTATTTTATCTACTTACCGAAAAGGTCTTCTGAAACCTTCCCTTGTTTTTCTGGTGAACAATGAGGACATTGTTCAATTTAAGTGTGGGGGAGTGTGCCTTTTCGGTGGAATCTTGTTGTGCTTAAATGTTTAATCTCTCTGCTTATCTTGCGTTTGTCCAATTCAAATATTATGGACCCTTTTATGTAGGTTGTTCTCTTTAAAAATAAATATTGTTATGAATTGTGGGATAATTGGTACAAATTTTAAAATTTTGATTACTTTTGAGGAGCATTTTATATGCGGTGTGACCAAATAATCTGCGAATGGTTGGATTTTATGCGCAGGGTTTCTTTCTGTCTTCTCTCTTAGGGATTGCTAAGGGTGCTTTTCTGTTAAAAAAAAAGAGAAAGAAAAATAATAATAAGGGACTGTGCGAGACACCATTGGTAACCAACAAAGAGAGTTGAGTGTTCTTAAATACAAAGGCGTAATGCCTACATTTTCTCATCCCTTATGCAAAAGTGAAACAAATGCATAAATCTATTTTCCTTTTGTTTTCTCCTCAATGCCCGTTCTTGAGAGAAGTTGGCCATGGTAAAAGTTCTCAAAGTCACCTAAAAGAAACATTGAAGTACCTTGGATCATACCCCGAAACTCTATATTTTATTTTTACCCTGAGCACACCTATGCCACCAGCAGTTAATTTTCACACTCCTCAATTAAGTTAAAAAGATCATATTTATCCTACCATTCATAATAATATTTGTTAGTATTGAGCATTCCCTACTTACTTGGTTACGTGATTTTGCTTGAGGACAAGCAAAAAGAAGTGTGGGGGTGTGATAGTGTCCAAATGAGCATGATTTATAGGTGTATTCATATATATATTAACACTTTTCTTGCTCATTTCTCCACTTCGGTTAGTTTTCTCTAGTTATGTTGTATTATTATTCACTATTTCACAAATTTATTGGTTTAACATGAGGAAAACCAAGCTGGAAGTAAAGTAGACGAAGAGACGAACACGTAGACGCAAACGGCTCGAGAAACGGAGTCCAAACGAAGAATCTAGAGCTCGTAGAAGAAATAGCCTGTACATCATGAAAACATGCGGACACACAGCAAGAGGCAACCGCCTCATTTGGGCGGTCAAGACACAAGAGGCAACCGCCTCATTGCTGGCGGACCAGGACAAGGGAGCTACCACCCCTCAAAGGCGGACGAGAGATACGCGGAGATATATGGCAACCGCCTCCTTCCAGGCGGACAAGGTAGAGGGCAACCGCCTGATTTCAGGCGGACGAGACAGAGGAGACCGCATGCTATCAAGCGGACGCGTGTAAATGTCCGCGAGCTTTCTTTCTCGCCCCGTCTTCGTCTGCAACTCGCGCCGACTCTCTGCAACGCGTCCGCTGCCATATCTATCTACTCCGCCTGCCTTATTCCCTCACGCGTCAGCTTTGTCCTGCGCAATAATGAGCAATCAACGAGCTCAATCATTTCCTCAATTTGCACGCGTCTCTGTTAAACTCCTCTGCTGCTCCTTCCTTTCCCATATATAAACACACGCAATTCACCACCAAAAATGAACCCCCAACCATCCACCACGATACAAATCCATCCACGACATCCACTTCACCTCAAGCCATCCATGTTCTCTTCTCCCGCCTTCTCCATTTTTTTATTTATTTTACAGTCCATCAAATCCACCTCTAGCCCTACGTATACAAAATAGCAGAGTGAGCCGGAGTGATTACGGATGATTTCTATTACTCTTGTCTCTGTCTATCTATTTAATATGTTAGGCTAGTTTACGTATACTCTGGGAATGGTTATTATGTGTTTGTATTAATTATGCATTATTTTTACTGGTTTTAATTATATATAGTTTGTTACGTTTTAAAGGTTATCTCGCACCTTTTTAATAAATGTCATGAGTTTATTAAATTGCTTTCCTAAGTCTATTTTGATCAGACCGGTGATAAATAGATAGGTTAATTAAGACGTAAAACTGGAGGAAACTTGTTATGATTTAATAAGTTAGTATTCAGTTGCAAATGTAATTCCTCAATACTCCTCTGCCGTTCGCAGGCTTTTGCTTGAACCTTGATTAGAACCTTGCATTACAGGTGAACGAGTTCTTATGAGGCTATGACTTAGTCCTTAAGATAATTACAGGAACCTTGCCAAATTATTAAACCAGTAGAGATAGCTTAATTATGCGGATTATATTAACCTGACCCAGAGTTCCATTTTATTTATCTGTCAACTTAGTTTATTTTATTCTTTCTTTTTATTTTACAAGTCATTTAATCCCCCCCTCCCGTGACACGCTTAGGTACTATTATATGTACATTAGTCCCACGGTTCGACACCCGGTTGCTTACATTTTCACTATACTACTGCGACCGGGATTTGTTTGCAGCCCGACGTTTATTTTGAGTTTTTAATTTCTTTTCTTTTAATTTTACACCAGTTTAACCATTCACTTTATAACGTCTGCACATTGTGATTATAGAAAGTTGGTGGGTTGAAAAATAATTAAGAATAGACATGGGGTCTGTTCGCCATTTAAAATATATATAACCATAGGTTATATTTGTATTAAGGTTTAAAATGTTATAATATATGATATATATTACATACATTATATATTAGGTCAAATTATAAATTTGGAAAGTTAAAGGGGTTGGAAATTAATTTATAAACAAACATGGTCTGTTCGGAAATATTACAAAAATAAAACCATAGGTTATACCATTTTTATAAGTTAAAATGTTATATTATATGATATATATAACAAGATATAAATAATGGGGTGATTTTGTAAAATAAAGAAAACTATGGGATATGGAATGAAATAAGGTTATAACATTGTTGCCTATGCGGCAATATAATATAGTTTTGTATAAAAACTATAGGTTATAAATTAAAGAAAATAAAATATCATATTATATGATATTAGTATATGGTATAACATTACAAAATGTTATGTGGTCAAAATGAAATTAAAATAAAGAAAAGGGTTGTACCGAATTATAAAAGATTGGAATATGAATTTTAGACTATGGTCTACTATGTTATAAATGTTATAACAATTATATGGTATTAATGTGGTTTTAATGGAATTAATGTGAGTAAGGATATCCACATTAAATAATGTGACAAACTATAAATAAATAACATTTATAAACTAAGGTACTTATTGAATAAACCTTAGGAGTTGTAATAATACAACATAAGATGTTACATAATATTAGGATAGTAATCTTAATATAAGTTGTATAATATAATACAACTAATGGGAATAATCTTCTAATGTAAGATGATAAAATGTAACATATAATATAAGAGTTTTCTAACTCATGGAACTTACCTACATGGTAAATATATACATATACAAGAAAAATGTATATAAGGATGGATATATATTATGGTTGGAAACCATATAATATAATGGTGGTGGTTATTACATAAAATAGTTTATAAACCATATGTTATAAGTTTTTGAATGGAAATATAGTTTACTAAAGATAACGGATTATATAATACAATGTATTATAATGGATGGTGGAAAAAAATAATACAATATAATAAGTAATGCATGCATACATGCAACTATAGGTTATATACCTAAATTAAATGATGGATAAGATTAAAGAAATATAACGAATTAAACTTAACAGTCGAAACATTTCGACATACAAGTTTTAGTAACAATGCCGACGGTTTAGAGAAAACCCGTAACAATTTACTGTAGAAATCCGGGGATGAACTGTCAGGTTACTTGTTATTCGGAAATACCGGATGTAGTTAGTCATAGAGACTGACTTATAGTTTATTACCGTTTAGATCATACTTCAGACGAAGGCGCTTGACGAGCTAGTGGTCTACACTGCGCATCCTTGGCCTAAGGTGTATGGTATGTAAAGGGGTTTGATCCGGGTTGTCCTAAGGAATTCCTTGGGCTCGGATTTGGTTGATATATAACTTGTGTGTTATGTGCGTGGATACGTGTATGTGATTATGTGTGTTACTGCATTAATTATTTATGCACGAGCGTCCTACGGGACTAACACTACGTCGACTATAGATCAACTTATATAAACATACATATGCGTTTATTGTGATGACATGACGGTTACTTAATATCATACCATTAGTATTAATATTAAGTATATGGTAACCTAAGTAAAATACTTAGGTATGAGTCACGACATTGTCGGTCTCTAGAGCATGGATCTCGAACATGAATATAACCTAGATTACTTTTAGGTATGCGTGAGACCCATTGGGCAGCTAATTAATAAATTATATTCTCCATAAGACTAAGAGCATATCTTAAACATTATGAGAGAGAGATGGTGTGAGTTGAGGTGAGGAATCCAGTGTAGTTTACGAACTACCTGGTTGCGCATTTGTTATCACTGAGGGGTTCCCGATCGGGTTCCGCTCCAGGTTTATACCCAATGAGGCCTATTTGGATCGTGGGTCAGGTGGCTACGGCCTTTATATGGACGCCTTACGAGGCAAAGTGAATAGTCAGGGGCCTCCGGACCTCTGGCGAAATGAGCACCTTTGTGTGTATGGGAGGACTACTGTCCATGGTGAGGTTATCGGGTTGTCTCAACATGACGCCCAACTGGTATTTAATTAACATGGTTTGGATGGATGGGGCCTTGAAGGCCAAATTAAACTAACAAAGGATGGTATTCGCTACGGCATTTATTTAGTAGTATTTATCGATATGTTCGATATTCAATTGTTGTTATTATTTCTTCCGTTGTAAGACGTTTTATTTATTGCTACGAGAGAGATTATTACGGGTTTAAGGAGAGGGGTGTTACACCTCTTGATTGCACGAATTTACGTGATCCTTATGAGGGTTCTACATATTATTAGTCTGTAAAATGGGTTTCCTGTTTCTATCATCAGCGTCGTCATCTCCGAAAGGTCTTCTTGTCTTCACTGTGTAGTGTCTGCTACTCTATGTTGAAGATTCTTAGTTTCTCTAGCCCGTTGGTTTAACTGCGGCTCTCCTCGTCCATCTTCGAGGTAATTTGCATCACGGTCCGTAACACGGAGTTGACTACTTCTCGTGTTCCTAACACTACTTGTCTACATGCATGGGGTATCATACTGATACATTACTACTTACACGACTAACTTATAAATAAGTCTGTCAGGCCCACATGCTCCTATCGGAGTGCGGTCGTCCCATGTCTCGTTTAGTAAACCGATAGCGTCCGTCACACGGCTTTTGTGAAGTATTCTATTGTCAATCTCCCTTTTAATGGATGTCCTTGTTGTAGTCTGATGTTAATTGGTTCGCATTGTCGGTTATCTTGTCGTAGGTGTTATTGTTTTAGTGGTATGAGTAGTAAAGTGGCTGAAAACAATATTTTTGCTCCCTGGACTCATGTCCTTAGTAATGCATCTCATCTGGTACTCATTTCTAAGGGTAGTATTTGATTGTTAATTAGTTAAACGTTAAATGTTGGTTCACCTTTACGGTTGCAATCGGTTCATGTAATATTCGTGCTGAGTTAGCTACGTCAGTTCTCCTATCTCGATCTCCATGAGTATTGTATATTATATCACATCTCCCTGTAGTTCATATTCTTTTCCTCATCCGTTTAATTGGATACATTGCAGATTGCATAACAGCTTCGAGCAACTAGGCTCTTTACTTGTCAACCATCTCATTGACGGTAGTGCATCCACAAAGGGTATGCCATTTCTCACAAGATTATGCTTGTCCATAAGGGCTAAATATTTATCACTATTAGTGATTAGCATGAAAGCTGGTATACACTTCTGGTATTCGGCTAGTAAGCAATGTCTTTGTTGTTACTTATTGTTTAGTGCTAGTTATTGTAACTGCAGTTATTTATATTTCAAGTGAGCCTGTTAGTTAATCATCATTGTTATTCACATTGCTTACTGTATGTACCGTAGATCCCTTACTTCATTATATTAACATAGACATTGTTATGTTAGTAATATACCTCGAAAGGTAACCGGAGTCAGTGTTCCCGGTCTCCTGGGCTCATGCCCTTTATTTGTACATTAGGTACTTGCTTACTTGCGCTATTTAACATTCGGTTTGAGTGTTTTGTAATATCGATTTAGTTTTTTGCCATTGTTTTAATTTACACATTCATCCATCACTGACAGTCGTCACAATAGTAAACGACTTGTCTTTATCACATGTTGATACTTATCATCTTTACATGACAGATCACCAATGACAGTGGCCATTCTTCTACTTGGAACTTGTCTCATAATCCGTACGATCTTGATAGTACACATAAAACTTAATCTTGACGTTTGTTCATTTTTAATTGTACATAACCGTACATAGCACTCCTTGGTAAAGGTAGTGCGCAGGGGTGGTAATTATCATGCGTTAAGTGTTAATTCACGCTTATTGTTGCGAATGATATTGGTAATAGCCGTATTACGGTAGCATTTTTCTTTTCACTTTTGGTCCATCTATGGACTGATACATTTTCTAATTCCTTGGTGTTCATCACAAGTTGGCATATACTGGTAGTGTGTTTTGTCGGTACCAATTGTTATTCGATCGTATTCTCTCCATAATTTAATTTTGTATGATTTAATATATACAACGTAAATGGTTAGTCATGAGTTCTTATTTAATATCTTATTGCTAAATTGTTGCTAGTTGTTTGTAATTAGTATATTGCAGTTTTGTTTATCCTGACTGTAATTAATTGTGTCAACTTGTGAAGAGTCTCGGGAGTCATCTGACCTGGTGTGATAAGCACCAGTGTTGAACTAACCTTCCACCCCAATTTGTGGTTGGTTTCCCTTGATCCCGGGGAATCAAGTTTTACCTTCCACTTCCAATTCAGCCATTAGATGGTTTGATAATTAAATTATGTTATCTTGGCTCTTAAGCCGGTGTCCTTTAATTCGTTCTTGTTTAGCAGTTATAATTTGTTATGGGCCGGTGTGCCCTTTTATTGCGTTAGTCGGACTCGTCGGGTCCTTCAGAGGTTGTAGGCCTCGTATCTTAGCGGTTTATTGCAACAATTGTAGTTCTGCAGTTTATATTAGAGTTGTACAATTGTTTGGTGATTATTGGTAGCCATGTCGGTGTCCTTTAATTCGTTTGTAGCGATAATAGCAATGGTTACTGCGGTCGTAGTTGTTTGCAGCACTTGCAGTAGCAAGTGCGCAGGGTAAACGGAACTATTGGTACATTGTTTAAATCACCGCTTTTAATCACCATTTTTAGATTCGGTTCTAACCTCTAAGGCTTCAAGGCATTTATGATTAGCCATGTACTCACATTTACTAGGTATACTTAACCTATGAATTTCGGCCCACTAGCTTCTCCTGCGTGACATAATAACTAGAGCTTAATTCACCCTTCTTGTATTCTCAATGTGATATCCACTCCCTTTTCACCCCTTTTGTCTTGGGAACAAAGGTTTCTCAATCGTCGCTTGGTATCTCTTACCGTATGCGAATTCGATGAGTTATAGATTTTCTCTCCTGCTCTCTAGAAAACCATTTTGTATAACTCTATATACCTTCGTGATTATTCACTCACTTTTCCCGACTTATTGTCGGTTGAGGTCGAGCCACTACTCTGTATGTAGTGCTTCCTCGTTTAATAATTGATTTAAATTATGTTTCGTTCATCTTTTTATTATGCATCGGTCCTGGGGTCTGTGGGTTATGGCCCACGTTCTTCGTGCATCTTTGGCCAACGGTCGCATGGTTATTTCTCTATATTTTCACTCAACAGGCTTCGTTGACATTTCTCAATTCCTGGCTCTCCCACTCGATCATTACCGCACAAGAGCAATACTAAAAACTCAGTCCTACAGAGTGCAGAGGTGTATACCCTTGGCAGTAAATCTCTTATGTGATAGGAATGAACATGTCTCCTTTACCATCTACTGTATCAACTTTGTATCATTGTTGGGATATACTCTTACAATGGTCGCTTGTTGCATACCATGTTCTTACTCGTTTGCATGGCATCCGCTACTACTTTAGCTTCAGCTCAAGTACTCCCGCCATTTATACTATGACTTGCCATTCACTTGGCTCAATAGAATATACTACTCTTTAAAATCTCTCTACGCTTCATATTGCACACATACAGGGTTTACTACTCATCCGATTACTCTCTCGGTTTCCTTCCACTACTATCAAAGCGTTTCTACGTACTATTTCTGTTCTAATTACTCCTTGGCAATAAACACATGCTTAAGTTTCACTACACTGCTCTCAGTTTCACATTACATACTTAGGTGGTAGCCTTTCTCTGGAGGATTCACGCAATTGCCGTTCCCTAGGCCCCATAATAACAAGTGTGTATCCCCACTCTAAGGTAGTGGTTCGTACTCCACAACAACTCTTATGCCTTTATGCATATGTTTTACAATGTTTGGATCTAGGAATTATAGTTGGTGTTCTGGCTTACAGCCACATTGCCTCGCCATGCTCCATGCGGGCTGTTTATTCAGGTTTCTGCTTCTCCGTACACCATTAAATGGTTTGGAGGTACTACTGGGCTCCTTAATATGATTGCCTCACCACACTTCCGTACACGGAAGGCCCTTAAATATCTTGATATTAATTCATGCTTATGGCAATTCTAGGGTATCCCGTGTTACGTGGGATCCCTTCGGGTTCTACCCGAGTGTTTGCTTACACTTGTGTTCTCAACATGATGTTTCGTTCAACTACCGTTGATTCCGGCATCCTTCACGGATTGCTCCTGTGTGTTACTGAGTTGCGCCATTACATCCGGCTTGAACTCATGGGTATGTTCAGTTTGCTACTCCGCCTTGCGGTTATAAATATATTAATTATCCCATGTAGGGTTGTAACGCCTCCCGTTATTGGGTAGACCATTGGTACTTTTCCTTTACCTTCTTGGTCAGGTCGTCATTCTCTTCATTGGAGTATACTATGGGAATTTCATCCCGTTTATCGAACATTAATATGTTCATTTTAGGCATTCGCCGTATTGCTTACTCTGGTATTCATTCCAGTTATTATGTATTTCCTGGGACATATCCAATGTCTATACTTACTACTCTGTGCTTCCCGCACCTATTAACGCTATATTCTTAGGTCCGTCACCTTACTGGGTTCTAGACTCCTTTAGCTTGGTAAGCTTCTTTGTGTTCTTCGATCATTCGAGGTGTCCAACTGTCTGTGTTTGAATTGGCTCTTTCGTCTGTAGTATGGAGTGGGCTACTTCCCGTGTTCCGTACTCTACTTGTATACATACATGGAGTATCTTATCGATACGTTACCACTTACCCGACTAACTCATAATTGGTCTGTCAGGCCCGCAAGCTCCTTCGGAGTGCGGTCGTTCCATGTCTTGTTTAGTACACTGTAGTGTCGGTCACACGCCTAGGTGAAGTATTCTGTTGCCAACTCCTCTTATATTGTCCTATGATAACTTACCGTGGTTCTCTGGTTTGGTTTTAAAATTTGGGGGTTTTGGAAAATTTATGTTTTGAAAGGAAAGTTTGAGATTGAAAATAGAATCTTCGCGACATTCTTTTGTCGGTTGCTTCTTACCAGATCTAGCTTCTCATCGACTGGTATACTCTTCATACGGTGGTCAGGCTGTTAGGCCTTTCCAAATTCATTTCAAAATTCTTAGGGTTGTCTTGCTCCATTGGCTCCTCTCGCCATCTTGGTACTTGCTAAGTAATGGTCGCTTGTCAAAGCTCCTCTTAATAGTCTCGTTTTTACTGCACTTGCCGTGGCAAGTGCGCGGTACAGGCGGTTTTTGGGTTAACTCATACCGGTCACGGTAACATTCACGTTATATTTGGTAGCCTTGTCGGCTCTTTCTTGACCCCTTAGTTGAATAAGTACTCCTTAGAGGTGCTTCTCATTCATCTTGACATGACTGTCATTCATTCGGGTGCTTCTCCACTCTCGGAGTTTTTTTATTTACTTAGTTCGGCGTTCTACCTCGTTGCTCGTTCTCACGTCTTTACTGTGGTTACCAAGGTTTAAGTCATTTAGGCACTACTTCAGTAGTCCTATTCGGGTACCTCCCGTAGATGTGCTTGTAGCTGTCTAAGCTATGTATGCTAGGTGTTGTAACCTTTTTGGGTGTGGTAGGGTGGGTGTATCCACTCTTGACTAGATTCTTAGTCGGTTTATATACCGTTGGTGGTGTTATTTAACTATGGCGGTCCGTGGACTTGTGTCCCGGTTTTGTTACTTCATCTATTCCGCCTCGTTGCAAGGTTGGTGTTTGCCTTCTTGCTGCTGCTCGGCCAGCTGGGTTCTCACGACTGCTACGCACGTCGCCTCATGCTGCTGAAAATTCCGGTCTCCTTGGCTTAGGATGTCTCGACCTTCCGTCATTGAGTGCGGTTATTGTCGTTCCAGCGGGATCCGTTTCCGGAATTTCTGGTTCTCGGGGTCTACAGCATGACAGGTTCTGGTTCATATTGAAGTATTTATCAACTGCCAGATTGGGTTTCCCCATCTCTCTGGCGTCCTTCCCGAGCTTTTAACACGGGGGTTGTGGAGGGCGGGTTTGGTATTGTAGGTATCTAGAACATACTGGAAGTTCCTAACTAGCGCATCTCTCACGCTACCACTCAACCCTTAGACCTAAGTCTTTAACTCCTAACTCGGTATTTCCTAAGCTCGGTATTTCCAGTCATCAGAGGGACTCCGCTCTGATGCCATTTTTTTGCAGCAGCCCAGGGTCCCACATGTGTGATATTGTCCGCTTTGGCTCACCGGCCGCACGGTTTTGCTCTTGGGTTTCACCCCAAAAGGCCTCACACAAGGGAGAGATATCCATGCACCTATAAGGTACACTTCGTGCTCCTCCCCAATCGATGTGGGAGGTAGCCCATCTCTGGGTGCTACACTCCGTTCTCCTCCCCCTCACGGGAGCCCAGCGTCCTCGCTGGCACACCAACCTGGGTCCGGCTCTGATACCATTTTTGTAACACCCCAACTGCTAAACTCGACATTACCTCTTAAATTGTCACAATTTACCATAAAACTTGCAGCGGACTCTAATACAACATAGGGTGATACAACACCGTTAGCCACCCATATGGCTAACCAGGCTTATCTAACATGCAGTAACGGTCTGATGGACTGGAGCAACCGAATACACAATACAAATACTTTACTCAAATCATTTCTTTACTTTACCGAGTCTACAATATGCGGATGCCGATAACATGTTTGGTCTTACACCTCATTCAAATGCATAAGTAATTTAAACCTAACTACCCATGCTAACCACCGTCCCCGTCCTACTCTCGACCGGTATCATCTTCGGTGTACCTGGAAAATAAAAATGATGCCCCTAGGGGCTCAGCTTAAAGCTGCATATGAAATTCGCATACCCCGAGCGCTAACCGGGTACACCAACTACTTTTGTCGAGAGCATGTGATTCATTTTAATTCAATCAACATGCAACGTAGCATTACATTACATATATACACTACACAAGGATTCACATTCAACCATGGAATTCTATCCTTAACTAACATAACAAGGTTGTCAGTTCTGTAAATGTGCTCTTAGGCCTTGAGGGTTATACCTAACTATGCCTTGGTTACTTGTCCAATAACTCACCCTTACGCTTGGGTTACTTAATCTCATTCTCACCCTTTCTCTCGGGTTACATATTCTTATTCTCACCCATTCTTTCGGGTTACGCACTCTTATACTCACCCACACTCTTGGGTTATTACTCTTTTTATCTCACCCACTCTCTTGGTTTACAAATACTCAAGCTAACGCAGTTCTTAAGACACTACAGGTCTCCTACGCGCTTCTCGCTTGCTTCTCTTAATACATACTTAAGCCAAAACTCATGGCTTTCGAGCTTAGCCTTACTAGCTCCAGGAACCCACTCTTAGTTCCTACTACTTTCGCATGCACTCCTCTCTCGGAGTTATATTATTATTTTGTACATTAGCCTAGAAGCAGCATACCCGATGTTTCTAATGACCTTGGGGAACCTTACTTATGTTTGAGTAATCTTAGGTTCAAGGGTTACCCTTACATTTCACTTACTTGTACTTTCGGTTATTTCCTCATACCGGGTAAAATCCTCATATGGGAGGTCGACCAGGTCTCAAGGGAATTACATAGTCCCTTAGGTCTCTTTTACCTTTCTTATAAGTTCACATCATTGGACTAACTTCAATCCTCTCGATGGAGGTTCATTTATCTCTCCACTTGAAATACCCCAAACCTTAATGCGTTAATTAATTATGTAATTATAATTTTCTAAGGCTAATTAAGTCCTTAAGATCATTGGTGAAGAAATGAAAACCAAAAAGAAAAAGGAAATGCGTAAAAATCACAAAACGTGAAAATACGTATTTAATTATTTTAGGAGGTACATAACCTTCATTAGGGCTATAAATATAATTTTATACCTTAATTACACATTAGGAACGTGTGGGAAAAATCCCGGAAGGAAACGGATCCAAACAATGCGTTTAAACGCTAACGGAGTCTTAGAGCGTGTTTTTCGAGAAAACCCGAAAACATGACTTTAAACAGTTTAAATGACCCCGTAAAAATAATAGTTGATTATGTAACTATAATTAAACATTAATGGTAGTTTAATAACCATTAAAATTAAGGAATGAGAAAATTCCAGAAAACGGTCCCCGTTAGTGAATAGTGCTAAACCGGGTAAATAAACAAGCGTTTTCTGTTAAAAGACGAAAAACGCTCCAGTATGTTTATATTAGTGGGCCGGTTTTATTAATGTAGACAGCCCACCCACACATGACTAGTTAGCTAATTATTTAGTCAAGAGAGAGCCAAAATAACAAAGGGCACAAATACCCCTCACTCTCTCTCCTTCCTTACTTTTCTTTTCCCCTCTCTTCCTTTTCTCTTTCCTCTCTTTCCTTTCCCAGCCGGCTCCTTCCTCCCTCTCGGCCGATGGAGTTCTCCTCCACAAGCCAACAATGGCTTCCTCACTTCTTCTTCATCTCCAAGCTCCATTTGAGCTCCAAATCAAAAATAAATCACATATTCTTCTTCCTCTCATCTTCCTCTATCATCCTCTCTTTTCAAAATTCCAAAGGATGAAGTTGACCTCCATGGGTTTTCCCCATTTGAAGAGAAAATGGCACCAATGAGAAGCTTGGAGTCTCCTCTTCCTTCTAAGGTAAAAATTTCCAAGAGAGTCATTTTTCCTTCAACTCTTGGTGTAATCAATTTTTCACCATTTTTGATACCTTGTTTTCTCCTTGTTCTTGAGCTCCAAATTGATCCTTCAATGGTGGAGAAGTTCCCCTCTTGATTCAAGGGTGAAAATCCCTCTTGAATGCTTCACAAAGGTAAACCCTAACCTTGTGCTCTAGCCCTTTGATTGAATTGAAATATTGCAAGGGTTTAGATAATTAATTGAGTGTGTTTTGTGTTCTTGAATGTTGGGATGGAGTTTGGAAACTCCATGCCCTCTTAACCGATTTTGGAGAAGATATGGAGCAAGAGGAGAATTAAGGAAACTTGTGAAATTAAGGTAAGGAATCCACCTTAAACCTTGTTATAATTGTTTAAGTGTTTGGGATGGTAAACAAATTAATGAACCCAAATTGTGGATTGAAATATATGTTGGAATGTGTTCAATTGATGTTAGAAGAGGTTTTGTGAATTAATGATGAATGGAGGGCCTTTAGAGCCAAATGTTTTGAGTTTGTGATTGATATTGTGGTTATGGAGTTTATTGGTGATTGTATTGTTGTTGATGAATTTGAGGATTGTGTTAAGTGCTGTTAGGACCCTTGAAAGGGTGTGGCTAGATTAGGGATGAAAATGATGGAAATTGATGAGGATGAATGTGTAGAGTTTATGGGGAGGTTATTGCGAAATTTTGGTAGAAAATGAGTGTTTTTGGACTCTTTGATTTGTGATGTTTTTGGTTGATTTTAATGTGTGTATGATGCATTAAAACCCCGTGGAAATGTGTTTTCGATGGGCTATTTTGCTACTATAAGTTATGTATGTTTTGTGGGGGATTTGTGGCTTGGTTCTAGTTGTTTTCCGTAATGGATTTTCCAGTTTTCGGTATGTCCTAACATGTGTCCGAATATTGAAGTTCGGACATCATACGACGGAAAATTTTCAGAACTCTCGACTTATGTCCGAACATGCAAGGTCGGACGCATGTTCGGACCAACCTTGTTTTTTGCATAACTTTTTCGTTTGAACTCCGTTTTGAGTGCCGTTTGCGGCGTTGGATTCCTCTTTTCGAGTACTATCTGTTTTGACATGTTTTGGCATATGTTTATGTATATTTTGATTTTAAAATGACCGATAATCTTTTGAACTCCATTTTTGTGTGCTTCAGCCTTCTAATGATAGGGGATTGGATGGTAATGGTTTTGGATGATGTTTAGGTCTTGTTTGGTGACATTTAAAGGCCTTAAAATGTGTAAACAAGTGTTAGGTTTGATGTGAGAGTTGTGAACTTAAGATCACGAGAGTAAAATTAAGTATAACGGGATAACGGGGTTAACTATGGGCGCACTAGTCGTTTAACAATTGTATTGCCCCGTTTAATGGAAACAAATGTAATGTTACCAGTTGTTCAAAGGTTATTCAAGGAACCTAAGAGAACGCAATAGAGTGGACCTTGGTGACAGGTATGGTTTTCTTGCAACCTGTGTCCTACCGGATTACACCGGCTTGTATGCCAATGTGTTTTTCTATGTGTTTGCCACCTTGCAAGATAAAGCATGAAATGAGTTTACAGTAATTCATTATTGTGGCGTAATTAATTCCGATACCGCTTAACCATAGTTATGTGTTAAATAATAGTTAACATACCTTAGGTTCACATAAGAGATCGGTATTCGGAATAAACGTCCCAACCCATGGGAACGTTCTAACTACGGCTATCCGTGCGTTATTGTATGTTGTGACTATGCGTGATGTATGTGACTTGTTTAATATGTTGTTGATGTTGGATACTGTTATCCGTGTTGTTGAAATGGGATATGATTTCCCTTATGTGTCTAACCGAGTTAGTAACACTATGTGACGTATGTATGTGATAAGTTCCATAAGGGAACCTCTAACTAATAAGTATATGTTATGTATGGAGAGGAATCCGGGTGTCCCGGTCGCGCGTATTGTTTGGGAGTTAATATATATATGTGAATTAACTCCCATCCTGTTATGTTAGGGTTGTTTTCCTTCATTGGATTTCGACCTCCCACTAGCTTAGCCAAAGCTTACCTACCCGACCTCCACATCGGGCTAGGAGGGAAATTATGTACAATGTTGGTAGGGGGTTGAAGCCTAAGTTCGCTTCGACTCCCTCTTTGTTATGTTACGGTTGTTCTTCCTCCTTGAATTACAACCACCCACAAGCTTAACCAAGGCTTACCTAACTCATCACTATTGGAGCTAGGGGGAAATTGTGTATGTTGTGTACGGTCCTATATGAGGCCGCCACTCAAGTAAAGAAAATGTATGTATGTTGTGCTCGGGCTTATATCACCCCGGCACTCCCTAAGTGAAGTTCATGTACTCTAAGAAGAGTGAAATTAGGTTGTGTATGTTATAAAGTGAAGTGTGTTGTTATGTTGAGTGTGCTAACCTTGTGTCTGTATTCTATTAATGGATGTTTGCTTATAAGCGTGATATGTGTGTGAGTTTGTGCATGTTTGAATAAACCACCGCATGCTAAGACGACAAATAGTTGTGCGTGGCCCGGTAGCATGCGGGTGATAAGCCATAGACTTATCATATTTTATAAGCTAGATTTGTAGTGTTATTAGTTAAAATAAGGTTAGAATAGTCAGTATTTGCATTAATTTATATAAGAAGTCATTTTATATGTTCAGACTAATGCTCTTGTGTTTTTCATGCAAGGAGCAAGTTTTTCATCAAAAAACCGAACCTTGCCGGATATGAGGCCGGATCTCTCATGCACGGCACAAGTACACAGCAGAAATGGGACGCTGCCGGACCTGGTGCCAGGTATGTTGTATCCGGCATAAGCAAAAGACGCGCCTGTCTACCAATAGATGTCGGTTATTTACCGTTATCCAAACATTAGATGCCGGGTATGATGCCAGATAGAATATGTCCGGCATAAGTGACTTTTCACGCTAGGGCGGTTTCGACCGTTACGGAAATAGCACGTGTTTAATCCCGATGCCGGATGACTTAGACCCGGCATGAGACCCGGCATCCGAAGAATTTTTGTGTCTATAAAAGGGCGCAAGAGGCTGAACATTTGTAGGGTTCATTGCACCATATTTTCCACACACTTACTCCACAGAATAGACGTACTTTTTACTGAAGAACTGCTGCACAACCATTCAAGAGGATAAGAAGAAGATTTGGAAGAAGATTTAGAGGGTGAAGGCCATGTCAAAACTCTCCCTTCTCCTTGTATTTCCTTCTTCAATTCATGAGTGATTGAGTAGTAGTTCCTTCTGTTCTTGGTTGGGATGAAACTTCTTTTGTAAGACAAGATGATCTTCTTAATATAATTTTCAAGTTTATTAAGAGTAAGGTTCTTAATGAAGGAGAATTGGTTAATCTCTTTTTCTCTTCATGCAATTTTACTTGTGGAGGATTAATCCCAAGTAGAATAGGTTAGACTCTCTTAATGATCTTCCTACTTCCTTCTTGAGAATTAAGAGTTAGTAGTAAGAGTGAGAATTAACCCACATTTCCCATTACTTTGTTCATTTCGTGGCATGATATATGCTCGGATTGTTAATAGGTAGTGAGTCTTCTGTTTCTTCTCGGAAACTGGAAAAAAGATATGCATTATGACTATGCCGGATGCACTGCCGGGTGGCCAATGTCCGGCATATTCAATGTCTTTGAATATGCTGTGCAAGTGGTATCCGGCAGGACACCCGGCGTGTTCAGTTGTTGGTTAATTCGAAGGTTTGTGTTTATGTTTCGAGTTCATATTGATGCTTAGATGGTTTTACTCCCTTAATCAAGAATAAATTCATTGTAGATACCACTTAGTTTCGTTAGTTTTTATTAGAATTAGAAAATCTATCATTCCCCCCACCCCCCATCCCCCCTTTTACTTAGTAATTACCAAGGCTAGGACTAATTTTCTATACAAGTCCCTAGGGTTCGACTTGCTTGGTCTTAATTTGCTTCCCTGCTACTTTTGACCGGGTTTTGGTTTGCTACCCGTATAGATTGAGTAGGTTTTTCCTTTATATTTATTTACTGCCGTGCTTGGTGCCGGGTGAGTTATACCCGGCACATTCTTGATTTCTTCCCCATGTTTCTATTTAAGTTCTGTACATAAATGTGTATATAATACCTACTAAAATCTCTGTTAGCAAAATGGCGCCGTTGCCGGGGACTTGGAATTAGTCCAAGTCCTTAACCTGGTAATTGCCATATTATATTCTTTCATTCGTTAATTTTTTTTTATGTTGTCTTGCAATTGTTGAATGTGCCGGATTTAGTGCCAGATGTATATTACCCGGCAAAACCAGAGGAAGTCTGTGCCGGATAGTAGACGCCCGGAATTGTACCCGGCTAAGTGAAACTTAGCATTGTTTTTATTTTTCTACATATATATATATAATTCCTTCCTCTTATAATTATCTCACCATTGTTCAACTTTGTATTCAGGATGCCTAGAAACATCTGGATGGGAAAGTTACTAAGTGGGGAGTCCAATCTTTTCCATTTCCTGCTTTTATGTGGTTAATATGAACTCTACCTATGTACCTAGTACAGGGGTAGAAATATTTATTAAGAGGAGGAAGTTGAGACCCGCCCTTGCTTATCACCGCCTTAGGACTACGGCACGCATGAGGGTTCTGCCCGTGGATGAACTTAGGCGGAGATTCCCTCATATGGGTATCTTCACCAATAGGGTTCACCGCCGCCCTCCTACGCTCCTCTATCTTTACTAGTAGAATTAGGCGCACTAGGTTTAGGGCTGTCTTTTAATATACTTTAGTCTCTTTTATATATTTCTTTTAATTATTTTTGTCTTTTATATGATATGTAATGACAATGATATTATATATTGAATAAAAGCATATATTAGTGATTACATGTTATTTTCATATTACTTAAAAATAAATTCTTTGTATTCTTTTAGGTACTTGTTCTTCTAACGTGAATGCCACTTACAAGATCACATAGTCTCCCTGGATCCCTCCTTGATTACAATCCAGAAATAGAAAAGACATTCCATCACCTACGAAGGCAGCACAGAAATCACCAGACCATGGCTGACATACCGGCGACCGTCAGGAACATTAACCGACCTTCCAACCAAGGTCAACAACCTGCCATAAACCTTCCCCCGCTCTTTCCCAAGCAGATTATGTGGAATGGCAGAAATTAAAGCCTTACCATCAAATCCGTTGTGTGAAAGAGTTAGGAATGTTCGATGGAACTAATCCTGATGAAGCCTTACTCCACATTACAAAGTTTCCTCCAGCACGTAAATAGCCTTACTTCCAAAGATATAGTTCTCGAATACGCTAGACTTTCCCTATTTCCTCATAGCCTCACAGGGAAGGCAAGTAAGTGGTACCATAGCATAACCCCACACAACTATTCCACATGGGATGACATGGCCACTAAATTCCATGACAAATTCTTACCTCCAAGCCGAACCTTAGAGATGATTGCTGAAATTTATAACTTCAGGCAACCAGGCTTAGAGAACATCGGCGAAACGTGGGATAGATTCAAAGGTTTGCTTCTGACTTGCCCCCACCATGGTCTCACCAAGGAACAACTCTCCCAATTATTCTATAAAGGATTGGTGAACCAATGTAAGACCATGGTACTTTCTTCCCTTGGTGCTGATATCCTGAAGAAACCCGGAGAGCAGTTCCTTAATGGAATTGAATCCCTTTGTGAAGAAATAAGGGATTGGGCTACCGGTGGTTCCAGAGGCAGCACCCCAGGTCTATACCAAGTAGGAGGAAGCGACAGCAAGATCGAGCAATTGTTGAAGAGTCATGAACAATTAATGGAAAGTAACGCACAGCAATCCACTAAAGTTAGTGCCTTGCAGAAAGTGGTGGAGCAATTGGCCATGAGTTTCTCTTCCCCAGCATGCAAAAGTGGTAAATTCAAGACAACCTTAGGTATCGCACCCCTCTGTGTTTCCTTTACCTTCTGATGTGTTTTGTACACAGTGGTGGAGGACCACACGATTTTCGAAACAGTGCCCTGAGTTGCAGGATTAAAACATCTGAGGAAGTGAATTATGTCAACAATAACCAAGGATTCAGACAACCTTGGCGAGAATATTCAAACTTCTCCAAACTCCCCAAACCCAACCAGGATTTCAGGGAAATCCAAGACAATTCCAGCAACCAACATATGGTGGTAGACCACCCCAATATTCACTATCAAATCATGAAGCCGAGATGGCCGAGATGCGGGATTTAATGAAGGCTTTGATGAACAAGTCACGAGATACACAGGAAGACATCTCAGCCCTTAGGAAAGATCAGAAGTCACTACACTCTCAGATCCAGCAAATGCTTACACAGTAGAGGCCAGCCGGCCAATTACCTTCACAGACTCAAATAAACCCAAGGGAGCACGCAAAATCAGTTACCTTTGGAAGTAACGATTTAAGCGTGGTCACTCTCAGAAGCGGAAGAGAGGTTGGTAAGGATCAAAGGAAAGAAAAAGAAAAGCAAATTGATCCTATTGACTTGGAGGAAATCTCCACAGAGGTACAATCTCAGGAGACACAGGCTCCTGTCCCTCTCTCCCCTCTTCTTCTACTCCTCACAATAAAAATCAAATTTCTACTGAAAAACTGCCATTTCCCAATAGGCTTAAGAAAAAGCATTTAGATGAGCAGTTTCAAAAGTTTTTGGGTATCTTTAAGCGTTTAACTATTGATATCCCTCTGATTGATGCATTAAAGCAAATGCCCACTTATGCCAAGTTCCTGAAGGAATTAATCAACAATAAAAGACAGATGGAGGACGTTGAGATGATCAGTTTGACCGAGGAGTGCTCCGCAGCATTGCTACGAGCCCTACCGCCCAAACAGAAAGACCCCGGACTACCGATTGTACCATGCTACATCGGAGATATTGATTACGGCCATGGTCTATGTGACCTTGGGGCCAGCATCAATATCATGCCATACTCAATTTTCACCAGGATTCATGGCAGTCAATTAAAGCCAGTTTCCTTTTCCCTACAATTGGCTGATAGATCCTCAATAAAGCCGATGGGAATGGTGGAAAATTTGGTAGTTGGAGTCGACAATTTCATCTTTCCCGCCGACTTCGTGGTTCTAGACATTGATGAAGATACCGAAGTCCCCCTAATCCTTGGAAGACCCTTCCTAAGTACCGCACGCGCTATCATTGACGTCCAGGAGGGCAAAGTCATCTTCCGAGTTGGGGACGAAAAGATCGAGTTCGATATGGCAAAAATGGTAAGAAAAAGTGTAAATGCTCATACTGTTTGCTGTGTCGGTCTTTTGGCAGATAATGGTGAGAACGAATTCCAAGATGATGAAGAAACATTCTCCATCCCCTCAATCGAAGCACACGAATTAGAGGCATTGGAGCAAATCTTGGTTTCATCGATCGAAGAGTCTCCCACAAGGGAAATCAAGGTGGTTATTGACCAACTCAATGGTGGTAAGCGAAAAAGTGCCCATGGATGTCAACCGCCATTAGAGAGCTTAGAACGCTCACCATTTAAAGCCATCCCATCAATCGAACAACCTCCCGAGGTAGATCTTAAAGCACTTCCATCCCATCTCAAATACGCTTCCTAGCAGGTAACAATGCTCCCTGTTATCATCTCCTCACTTCTAACTGCTGAACAAGAAAAAATTGTTAGGAGTCTTAGGAGATCATAAGAGAGCGATAGGTTGGTGTCTAGCTGATTTAAAGGGCATTGATCCTAGTTTTTGCACTCATCGTATATTTATGGAGGAGCACCATAAATCGATTAGGCAAAATCAGAGGCGATTAAACCCAAATTTGAAAGAAGTTGTGAAAAAGGAGGTTTTGAAATTGTTAGATGCAGGTATCATCTATCCAATTTCCGACAGCCCTTGGGTGAGTCCGGTCCAAGTGGTTCCTAAAAAGGGAGGCATAGTGGCCGTCCCTAATGAAAAAGGAGAATTAATCCCTCAGAGACAAACAACTGGCTGGAGAATGTGCATTGATTATAGAAGATTAAATGCAGCCACTAGGAAGGATTATTTTCTTTACCATTTATAGATCAAATGTTAGAAAGATTGGCAGGTCAGGAATTTATTGTTTTTTAGATGGATACTCAGGCTATTTCCAAATTCCAATTGCACCAGAGGATCAGGAAAAGACCACCTTTACCTGTCCCTATGGTACCTTTGCTTATAATCATATGCCATTTGGACTTTGCAATGCTCCTGCCACTTTCCAACGTTGTATGCAAGCAATATTTTCTGATTTTATAGAAAAAAGTATAGAAGTATTCATGGATGATTTTAGCGTATATGGTTCCACTTTTGACGATTGCTTGCAGCAGCTGGATTTGATTTTAGACAGGTGTGAAGATACAAATTTAGTCTTGAATTGGGAAAAATGCCACTTCATGGTGAAGGAGGGCATAGTGTTGGGACACAAAGTGTCAAAAGCTGGTATTGAAGTAGACCGGGCCAGGTCGAAATCATCGAGAAACTCCCACCTCCTACCACCGTCAAAGAGGTTCGAGCATTCTTAGGCCACGCCGGGTTCTACCGTCGGTTCATTTCGGACTTCTCCAAGATTGCCAAACCCTTAAGTGACTTACTAGGGAAGGATACAAAGTTTGAATTCACTACGGAATGCTTGGAAGCATTTGAAGTCATCAAGGAGAAGTTAATTTCAGCCCCTGTAGTCGTCTCCCCTGATTGGTCTCTTCCCTTCGAGATCATGTGCGATGCAAGCGACTACGCTGTGGGGGCTGCATTATGTCAGAAAAGGATAAGGTATTGCGAATAATCACGTATGCAAGCAAGACCCTCGTGGATGCACAAAAAAATTACACAACCACGGAAAAGGAGCTTCTTGCAGTTGTCTTCGCCCTAGACAAATTTCGCTCTTACTTATGGGGGAGTGAAGTCATTGTGCATACGGATCATTCTGCCCTGAAGTACCTCTTTACCAAAGCGGAAGCTAAGCCAAGATTATTGCGCTGGATCCTTCTACTCCAAGAATTTGATGTTTTGGTTGTTGACAAGAAGGGTTGTCTCAATGGTGTTGCTGATCACCTCTCCCGCATTGAACGACCATACGACGGGATCCCCATCAGAGAATATTTCCCAGACGAGACGGTGTTCAGTGTTCAGCAGCTTTCATGGATGGAATCTGCATCGAAAGATGATATTGCACATAATTTTACAGAACTAGTTGCATTGTGTGAAGCCTTGCAGGAGCCATGGTTTGCAGACATGGCCAATTACTTAGCCTCCGGAATCCTACCTCATGGTCTCTCTTCTCAGCAAAAGAAGAGATTTTTGTCTCAAGTAAAGCATTTCTTCTGGGATGATCCATACTTATTCAAAGTTTGTGCCGATGGGATCATCCGGAGATGCATTCCTGAAACGGAGGTCACTTCAGTTCTGCAGTTTTGTCACTCTAAGGAGGCCGGCGGACATCATGGGGCTACACGAACAGCAGCCAAGGTATTGGAATCAGGGCTCTATTGGTCGACCTTGCATAAAGATTCCCATCTTTGTTTCTCAATGTGATAGTTGTCAAAGAATGGGAAACATCTCCAGGCGTCATGAAATGCCGCTAACAAATATCTTGGAGGTCGAATTATTCGATGTGTGGGGCATCGACTTCATGGGTCCCTCCCCTCATCGCAGGGCAATCAATACATCTTAGTCGCCGTCGACTATGTTTCCAAATGGGTTGAAGCCATTCCATGCTCTTCTGCCGATGCCAAGACTGTTCTGAAATTTCTAAAGAAAAACATTTTCACCAGATTTGGCGTCCCGCGGGCTATCATTTCTGACGGTGGTTCTCACTTTTGCAACCGTCAGTTTGATAACCTCTTAACGAAGTATGGAGTTCATCATAAGATTACGCTTCCCTACCATCCACAGGCTAATGGACAGACCGAAGTCTCCAACCGTGAATTGAAATGGATCTTACAGAAAACGGTCTGTTCATCTCGCAAGGATTGGTCCCCCAAACTCGATGATGCTTTATGGGCATATCGAACTGCCCTTTAAAACTCCTATCGGGACCACACCATTCCGCCTTGTGTATGGAAAAGCTTGTCATTTGCCCGTAGAACTTGAGCATAAGGCCTATTGGGCTCTCAAAGCACTCAACTTTGACATGGAGAAAGCAGGAGTCAAAAGGAACTTCCAGTTATCTGAGCTTGAAGAATTACGCCACAACGCTTATGAGAATGCTCAGCTCTATAAAGAGCGTACTAAGAAGATTCATGACCAAGCTATTCTTCCACGCAATTTTCATGTGGGTGATCAAGTCCTCCTCTACAATTCTCGCCTTCGACTTTTCCGGGAAAGTTGAAATCTCACTGGGCTGGACCTTTCACCATCACTTCCATGACTGAATATGGTGCTTTCGAACTCGAAAATTCTACGGGTGCAAGATTCAAAGTCAACGGTTCCCGCTTGAAGAAGTATCTAAACCCTGAATGTAAGATTTCAAACTCCGTGGCTCGAATTTTCAATGATTCCACCTCGACGAAGTTGATGCCATTGCAAACTACAAAATGCTGCTATGTTGCCAAAGGCCAAGTGTAGGGCCTTTCCCATCCCCACGTACACCTTCCAGGGAAGTTGTGTTCTTTCTCTGCTATTAATTTTATTTTTATTCATTATTTCTTTACTCCTTTATTAAACACTGGGGACAGTGTTCCTGCCTAGTGTAGGGCAGGGGGACTCCCCCTAAAAAAAAACGTTATAGCATGTCTAGTTTATCCAATATAGTAAGATTTAAGTTTATTAACCTTCTACTTAACTTTTTGTATGTCCTTGATTAAGTGACATTAGGGAAGACTTAATATTTGTTCTCTCAAGAGGTAAGCTTTCTAATGACCCTTAGATATCATTTCTCACTTCATGATTCTTTTGTTAACATGAGTAAATGAACTTACTTCTACTTTGTCTTTGATCTACTTTTGGGTGATATGTCTTTCCTTCCTTTTCAAAATAGTTCAAATCTTATGGGTGAAAATCTTAGAAAAGGGTGATGAAAAAAAGGAAAAAAAAAAGAAGCTTCGAAAAAGAAAAAAAGAAGAAAACCTCTTCCAAAAAAATATATATGAAGCATTATGAGGTTGCAAGATTGCCTCAAAATAAAAGCAAGAATTGAGAGTTTTTCCTTTTGTTTTTCTCCTAAATTCCCCGTTCTTTAAAAAAGAAAATCATGGTTAGATTCAGAACCCTTGAAAAATAGGGCTGAATGAAAATAAACACATAACCATGATGAGAGTCTTGGCCACATTCAGAAACTCTTGAAAAATAGAGCTGAATGTTGGAAACCGGAAGAAGGAGAGATGCAAAAACCCCTTATACAAAATAGCCCATGAGTTCTTGTTCCATTTTTGAGATTGAATGTTTTACTTACCCACTTGTATATTATTGATAGAATGAGAAATTAAGTGATGCTTATGATTAAGAATCAAGTAGTTAGGAAAGAAATATCTCATTGTCATTCTAAAGTTTATTTGTTTTGTGCACAAGTAGTTACTCTTTTCTGATTTAATTTTGCTCGAGGACTAGCAAAAGGTAAGTGTAGGGCCGTGATAAGCCATAGACTTATCATATTTATAAGCTAGATTTGTAGTGTTATTAGTTAAAATAAGGTTAGAATAGTCAGTATTTGCATTAATTATATAAGAAGTCATTTTATATGTCAGACTAATGCTCTTGGTGTTTTTCATGCAAGGAGCAAGTTTCATCAAAAAACCGAACCTTGCCGGATATGAGGCCGGATCTCTCATGCACGGCACAAGTACACAGCAGAAATGGGACGCTGCCGGACATGGTGCCGGGTATGTTGTATCTGGCATAAGCAAAAGACGCGCCTGTCTACCAATAGATGTCGGTTATTTACCGTTATCCAAACATTAGATGCCGGGTATGATGCCGGATAGAATATGTCCGGCATAAGTGACTTTTCGCGCTAGGGCGGTTTTCGACGTTACAGAAATAGCACGTGTTTAATCCCGATGCGGGATGACTTAGACCCGGCATTCAACTGAAGCACTGCTGCACAACCATTCAAGAGGAGAAGAAGAAGATTTGGAAGAAGATTTAGAGGGTGAAGGCCATGTCAAAACTCTCCCTTCTCCTTGTATTCCTTCTTCAATTCATGAGTGTGATTGAGTAGTAGTTCCTTCTGTTCTTGGTTGGGATGAAACTTCTTTTGTAAGACAAGATGATCTTCTAATATAATTTTCAAGTTTATTAAGAGTAAGGTTCTTAATGAAGGAGAATTGGTTGATCTCTTTTTCTCTTCATGCAATTTACTTGTGGAGGATTAATCCCAAGTAGAATAGGTTAGACTCTCTTAATGAACTTCCTACTTCCTTCTTGAGAATTAAGAGTAGTAGTAAGAGTGAGAATTAACCCACATTTCCCATTACTTTGTTCATTTCGTGGCATGATATATGCTCGGATTGTTAATAGGTAGTGAGTCTTCTGTTTTCTTCTCGGAAACTGGAAAAAAAGATATGCATTATGACTATGCCGGACGCACTGCCGGGTGGCCAATGTCCGGCATATTCAATGTCTTTGAATATGCCGTGCAAGTGGTATCCGGCAGGACACCGGCGTGTTCAGTTGTTGGTTAATTCGAAGGCTTGTGTTTATGTTTCGAGTTCATATTGATGCTTAGATGGTTTTACTCCCTTAATCAAGAATAAATTCATTGTAGATACTGTGGAGGGTGATTTTTCGGTATGAGGGGGTCTATCTAAATATGGTCTGACTAAAAGCCTAGATCCTAGAAATTGCCATTCTGTGGAGGGTGAAAAACCCGTTATTCTGCATCCCGCAATACCTACTAAATGTCCGTCTTTCCCAGAAAGCATAAAAGGGAATGCAAGTGTGCACTACACCCGCTCTCGATGGGCTCCACGCGGACTTATGCCTCTATAAGGCGGAATTGACTAGAGTTGCACCCAGTTTGACCTAAGGAACTAGGAAGGGAGGAGAAGGGGTCTAATAACGTTGGTTGACTTTGTTGTTGTTCCCTATGGATAGGACTTATCTGGTCATTTGCAGAGATTCTATTGTGGGTTCGTACTGGGTTACACCCCTTAGAAGTGGCAACGACCACGACTTCGGATTGGTGCCCGAGGAAACCTCGGTCTCCAATTGTCGAGATTACCTTCTTTCAAAACCTTATTAGAGAGATTCAGTTAAGGCCAAAGGATAAGATCGAATGAGGAGTGAGGAAGATTTCGAAGAGTCGAAGAATAGGCTGGTCTTGGAGTTGGTCTGGTTGAAGTGCTTTGAGAGGTTTAATTGTTCTGAGAGATTTGGGGTTTTTTGGGCCTTCACGGGAGTAAGAGGATGATGGGAGTTTTGAGGAGTAAAAGGGCATTTTGGTCATTTTGGTGGAGTCAAGGGGTATTTGCATCATTTGGCTGATTTAAGGAGTTTTTTGTGTTTGCGAAGTTCGGATTTTGAAATGGTCGGGTTCTTGAGGTGTTTTGGAAGTTGAATGGTTGATGGAGTGTGAAAGAGGATATTTGGTTTACAGGTGTTCGGGTTTTGAAGATGTTTCAGGTTTAAGACGACTAAGGTTGTTCGGGAGTATTTACGAATAAGGAGTCCTATGTAGTGAGACTTGTGACTTCGAGTTTGCTTAGGAAAGGGTTGAGAAGTGCCTATGGGTCAAAGCTCTAATGAAAGGATTTGATTGATTTATTCAGAATTGTCTCTCTTTAAATTTTAAAACTGAAAATCATTTTGTTTGCAAAAGGGCGGATAATCCCAAGGGATTACCCTATGTACCCCCTCGAACACGACACTTAACTAATAATAAGTGCCGAGGCTCGGAAGATGGGGCAATGAATTTATATCGAAAAATAGGATTCAGAGAGAAACACCATGAATGAGATGTTCTCAGTCGAACCCTAATAACGTCTCTATCTCCCGGGTTTTAAAACATTAAAAACCGAAAACATTGAAATCGAGCGGAAGGGAGTTAGACGATTCTAAGATCTCGGCTGCAACTAGGAAGGTCGTTACTTCCCTAGCACCCCGCCTTGTAAAAATCTAGGCTGCAATTAGGGGAGGTTTGTCACCCTAATGCCCCGCTTAAAGAGATCCAGACTACGACAAGGGATGGTTATGCCCCTCCCAGTGCCCCGCCTCGGATTTTATTCGGAAAGGGAGACAAATGATGTCTAACTAGGAAGAAAACGTTTTGAAAGTGTTAGACATTTCCTGTTCCCAAAAAACGATTTTGTTTTGAGTCAAAAAAAACTGGGTTGGAAAACTTTTGAAGTTGTTCGGAATTCTCGATAAAGAAACACTGATTTTGAGAAATGTTTTTAGGAGAAAACTTTCTGTGTATGTGAGAAGAACTTTCTGTATTTTAGAAGAGTTTTCTGTGATGTGAGAAGAGTTTTTCCTTTAAAATTCACAAAATGGTTTCTTTTGAAAATTAATGAAATTTGAATAAATTGATTGTTAAAAAATTTTGAGAAAAGATTTTTAAGGATTTTGAATTAAAACAAGTAACGAGGAATGTTTTTGGATTTTTGATGTTTGAATGGAATCTACAATTTGAATTGAATCGGGCTTGGAAAACGGGTCAGGTCAAAGTTGGGTCAAAGTCAACACTTTGGGTCAAAGTCGATGTTTGTGTCAAAGTCAACATTGGGTCTTGGTCAAAGTTTGGGTCTTGGTCAACGTTTGGGTTGGTCAAAATTTGATTGGTCAAAGTTGGATCGGATAGGCCTGACAGGTCTTATGGGTCACGTGGGCTTGATGGCATTGTTTATGATTTTGGGCCGAATGGGCCTTGTTTGGGCCTTGATTTAGGATTGGGCCAATTGGATTGTTTGGCCGATTTGAGTTTGGACTTGGGCCATGTTGGGCTTTGGGTTTTAGACTTGGGCTTTGGGCCGAGCTTGGGTTGGGTTGAGTAGTGGGCCCCGCTAGGTAACGGGCCTGATTTTGAAGATGGCCGGATCTGGTAATGGGCGGGAGAATATTGGGTCGGTCTTGTGGACTTGGGCCGATTTTGGTGATGGGCCTGGTTTAAGGAGGAGTGGGCCGGATAGAGTAGTGGGCCAGGTTTAGAATGGGCCGAGCTTAGGTGAGTTTGGCAAGTGGGCAAAGGGGATTTTGGGTATTCAACTTAGGCCAAGTGGATATTGGGCCGGGTCAAGGCAATTGGGCCAGACATAGTGGAGTTGGGCCATGAGTTTTGTGGACTTAAGGCTTCGGGCTTAGGCATCGGGTTTGGGGCCCTTTTTTTTTGGACTTGGGTCGTGGGTTTCCTGATTGTGGGCCATGGGCTTTTTGGGTTTGGGCTGAAGCAAGGCAATTGGGCCAACTGAGGAGGAAGAATTGAAAAGTTAATCAAAGTTAGAATAAAAAATGAATGATGAAAAATAAGAGAGACAATTTAGGACTTGGTTTAATCTTTGGAGGATTCGGAAGGAATGATGGATCAAATAGGATGAATTATGAAAATACATTATTATTTACAAAATTATTAATAAAGTGTGGTTTGGGTTAGGGGTCACCCTTTGCTAGGTGGGACCATGGCTCACCATTGGAAGGGCTCACCCTCTATCCTAGGGCTAGGTCCAAAGGTCTAATAACTAGGGCTTAGATAAAGATAATCAAAATCAGGCAAAGAAATGAAAATTTAAGAGGAAATCAGACGTAAAGAGTGAACATATGTACGCAGAACAAGAGAACAAAAAGAAACACAGGCCACGAACGAGAGAGAAAGAGTAAGTTAAAAACTAGAAATACAAGATCATGAAAAATTACGAACACTGCTTAAACAGAAAGAGTGAAACCGGTAGTGACCTGAATGATAATCAACCCTAAACTGGAACTGCTAATCCAATTTCAAAATCTGTTCATGTTCATTGCTTAACAAAACGACATTGGGTGATCCAAAGTACACCAGAGTGCATATAATGGTCATGCATTGAACTTCTTAAAAATGAAATCATACTTGGACAAGTATAAGACAGATCTAGGTGGCCATTTTGAATTCTCTGAACAAACAGGAGCTAGATCAAGAACTAACTGAGATTCCCTTCTTTTTTTTGTTAGCTAAAACCATTGGACTGATTTCCAGTTATATAAGAGACATAACCTAAGGTTGGAACATGCTATCTCGAACATTATTAGACCCAATGTACAGATATGATGGTGTGCTATTCTTCATGGGTTGTGAGCAATCAGTGAGGTGAAGTTGGATTTATACAAAACAACAACTAAACTACAACACATAGTGTAACAGGTCAGGGCTACCATGTTTAAACTCACCGATTTCCAGACAAACAAAACAGATTCTGGAGTTTCTATCAAACTTTACACAGCAAGTATATATCTCCAGAACTTAAAACGAACAAACTCAATCAGCTTGTAACCATCAGAAGATATGACAAAAATATAAGCATCCAGACAACGTATGAAGAGTAATTATAGGAACCAGAATTAATACCAAAGGGAAAGTGTCTAACTTCCTGCAAATCTCATAACATCAGAGATAAAAACAACATTAGTCCAACAGGTTAGCAAGGAAAACAGGCCAAAGTTCCACGGAATTAGACTGTACCCTTTGTCGAACACCCAAGATGGTGAGACTAAAATCTTCATCAGGAAAGAAAACAGATATTCAATGGCTATACAAAGTCAGAAGGTTTCAAGTCTCATTCGAAATTAGGCCAAGAACAATAGAGGAGATTCTCAAGGAAAAACCACCAAGTCGGCTAGGAACAATAGGGGGTGAGACTCTTGACTGGAGACAGACCAGTATGCTCCTCAATAGCAAATTCAACAGAGAATGGTATGGACACAAATACTGGAGATGAACCAGTTTCGTTTGCAACTTACACACGAGAAAACAACCATGGAATCGGGACCAGAATGATCCAGTTTTGATGTTACAGAGATATCAAAACTGGGCAACTCAATAAATATACGCATAGGGGACTAATATCAAGTACCCCGGCCTGTTCGTGGACGTCGCTGTCATACCAGGTTTCGATAGTTGCCCGAGAACGAGGCCAAACTCACGATTGCAGAAGATACTATAATCGACATGATCGAGGAAATAGTTAAGCGAGGAGAAGATGGTGGCCATAGTTGGGATGATTCCCAAGACCAATCGACTCCTCCCGTTTCAATAAGCAAAAGAGCGAAATAAACGCAAGAGAAATCCAGGTTTAAAAACAAGAAACGAATGCTCTTGCCTTCGAAATTAGGGAACTACGAAACTGAATGTTCGAGCCCCTGATTCCTGTTTTCGTTAAAAGAGGAAAGGAAACACGGAGAAAGAAGAATATAAGAGAGGATTGGTCCTCCATGCCAGAAATACGTTCTCGACAGAACCAGAGTTTTTTGCCGTCATCGGCTCGAGCCTTTTGGCAAAGTTCGATTGAAAAAGCAGAATCGAAATGAAAAAAGAGAGAAGGCATCGTTGAAATGCTAGTGAGGCTTAGAAAGAAAGAAGGACGAAATCCACTTACAATGTCGACGGTGGAACGATTTCAGAAAGCCAGGGAACTCAGGGATAGATTTGTGGTTTCGAAGGAGACACGGCGTTGATGATGGTAGTAGGAAGATTTTGATGTCGAAGAGATTTCCGGCGAACAAGGGTATGGAAGAGGAATTCTGGGGTGGAGTTCGAAAGAGAAAAAGAGACCGAGCCTGTATTTTTCTAACAGAAGAAGGTTTATGGGTTCTCTGCTTGGGTTTGAAGTTGAGGAATGGCGAAGACGAAGATCGATACTGCAATCAGAATGATGGGGATTAGCGCCGGCTGAGAAAAAACGTGTGTATACTGTAGGGTTTTTGGATGTTTTATAATGGTGGGTGGACAGATGTTCATTTAGGGTTTGTTTTAGAAAGTTGTGGGCCTCAGTAAGGAATTAAGTTGGGTTTGAGTCCTGGGCCGCTGCTGGACGAGTTTACTACTGAAGAAAGGAAAAAAATGAGAGTTTCACATAAAAAAAAACATCTCCACCGAGTTTCAAACTCGGTAACATCCGTTTCCTCCCTGAATACCCCGACCAACTGAGCTATGATTGCATTCGGTATACAGATGCAAGGAAATAAGATAAGGGTTATGTTACGAACCGGGGCAAAACAAGGGGAAATGTCTTCCGTGGAACGTTTTAAAAAGCAACAAAATATGTATACGAAATGAAGTCAGTTAAAAACAGGTTCAACAAAAGCTCGTGCTCCTTTCCCATTGGAATGTGAGGTTTAAATATCGGTAAAAAAAAGAAATTCCTTTGGTCGAAAATGGGGACGACCGCCTTGTTTCTAGAAGCATGCTTATTTTTGTATTTTTGTTTCAATATGAGATGGGTGAGAATTTTTGGTGTGTACAGATGGCTCCCCTTGATTCAATTCTGCAATAGAGGGCTTGTAGAATTGGATCAAGGTTGACGGGGCGCCAAAAATTCTCACCACGGCTTATGAATTGCTCTCATGGGCGCGGGTGCACGGGGACTTATGACGGGCCTCAACTAGATCTCGGTGTCTAGCTCTAGGACTAATGACGGGCCTAGAATGCATCTTCGAAATGTATGAGGACTAATGACGGGCCTCAACTAGAACTCGGCGTCTAGCTCTAGGACTAATGACGGGCCTAGAATACAATCGGTATAAGGGTTATGCATGAGGGCTAATGACGGGCCTTAACTAGATCTCGGTGTCTAGCTCTAGGACTTATGACGGGCCTAGAATGCATCTTCGAAATGTATGAGGAGTAATGACGGGCCTCAACTAGAACTCGGCGTCTAGCCCTAGGACTAATGACGGGCCTAGAATACAATCGGTATAAGGGTTATGCATGAGGGCTAATGACGGGCCTCAACTAGATCTCGGTGTCTAGCTCTAGGACTTATGACGGGCCTAGAATGCATCTTCGAAATGTATGAGGACTAATGACGGGCCACAACTAGAACTCAGCGTCTAGCTCTAGGACTGATGACGGGCCTAGAATACAATCGGTATAAGGGTTATGCATGAGGGCTAATGACGGGCCTTAACTAGATCTCGGTGTCTAGCTCTAGGACTTATGACGGGCCTAGAATGCATCTTCGAAATGTATGAGGACTAATGACGGGCCTCAACTAGAACTCGGCGTCTAGCTCTAGGACTGATGACGGGCCTAGAATACAATCGGTATAAGAGTTATGCATGAGGACTAATGACGGGCCTCAACTAGATCTCGGTGTCTAGCTCTAGGAATTATGACGGGCCTAGAATGCATCTTTGAAATGTATGAGGACTAATGACGGGCCTCAACTAGATCTCGGTGTCTAGCTCTAGGACTAATGACGGGCCTAGAATACAATCGGAATAAGGGTTATGCATGAGGACTAATGACGGGCCTCAACTAGATCTCGGTGTCTAGCTCTAGGACATATGACGGGCCAAGAATGCATCTTCGAAATGTATGAGGACTAATGGCGGGCCTCAACTAGATCTCGGTGTCTAGCTCTAGGACTGATGACGGGCCTAGAATTCAATCGGTATAAGAGTTATGCATGAGGACTAAATGACGGGCCTCAACTAGATCTCGGTGTCTAGCTCTAGGACTTATGACGGGCCTAGAATGCAATTGAAAGTGCGAAACTCGTTGTTTTGAGTGGTTGATTGAAGGATGATTCTGGCTGTGGATTGGTCCATGATTTGATGCTTTTGGTTGCTTCCGTGAGGGATGTGATGGTTGCTTTCGGTCGATGTCGCCTTTGACTTGGTCAGTGTGGGACTTTTGTTTTGGTTTTGTTTTTTGTAGTCTTGGCCCGATGTGCACTGTAGTCTCGGGATTTAATAGGACTCTTGGCTCCAGAGTTCAAGATGGCTCCGGTTTGACGTGTGATTCCCTTGTGAGCAACGACTCTAGGATGGTTGATGGGTCCGGGTTCGATATGATCTGAGGGCTCCGGTATGATCGGATGGCTCCAGTGTGATCTGTGGCTCCCTTGTGAAAAACGACTCAGGGATGGTTGATGGGTTCGGGTTCGATATGATCTGAGGGCTACGGTGTGACCGGATGGGCTCCATTGGTGGTCTGGTGGCTCCGGTATGGCTCTGAGATGGCTTCCGGTTTTGATATACGACTCCTTGTGACACGACTCTGGATGGTTGATGGTTCGGGTTCGATATGTCTGAGGGCTACGGTTTGACCGGATGCTCCATTGTGGTCAGTGGCTCCGGTATGGCTCTGAGATGGCTCCGTTTGATATACGACTCCCTTGTGAGCACGACTCTGGGATGGTTGATGGTTCGGGTTCGATATATCTGAGGGCTATACGGTGACCGGTGGCTCCATTGTGTCGGGTGGCTCCGGTATGGCTCTGAGATGGCTCCGGTTTAGCCCCGAGATGACCTCTCGATTGAGGCGGGTTCTTCATAGAGTGATGGCAATGGCATGTGCTCAAGGGGATTAGGGATTTTATTTGGACGGGGTCGCACCCTGAGAGGGTTGCCTACGTACTCAACTCCCTGTTGAGTATCAAACCTTACGTAGTTCATGTATTTTGGCGAGTGAGGAATTTGGCGGTGAGGGGGGATGTCTTGCGGGCATTTTCCTTGAGCAACGCCCAAGACTTTTGATCCTTTGTTTTGATAGCTGTGTAATTTCTGAGAGTGGTCGTCGTGCTGGTTGGTGAAGGAGACAGGCTCTGTTCTGCGGCTTCCTTTTCTAAGAGTATACTCATCTTTCTTTTTCCGTGGTGTAGGATATTATGTCCGAACCGATGGATCAAATCTATTCTACATGCATTTCTTGGAATTGGATATGATTGTATGCAAGAATGTCGTGTCAAGGTGAGCTCACCAAGAATTCTAGTTAAGTCAGATTAGTCATTTCTGAGCCAATTCTTTCTTGAAAATCTAACCCGAAAGAGGTCTCTCGGGATCTCTTATACCTTTCCATTTCCTTTCTTAAGGTCAGTTAGGCTTTCTTTAATCGGGGTGATGAACACTCATTTTTTTTCTTTTTTCTACCTTCCTGATCTCTTTGACACTCATTTGTGCACGATTGTATTGACAATATCGGACGCGTTGTGGCCTTTCATGTTTCAAATTTGGTACTTTTCGAATCAAGCAAATACTATCTCTAAGTCGGAGGTCTCTCGATGGGTTATAACGGGGTTGTAGGGCATGTGAGATGGGACTTGGAGGATTCGTTTGAGGATTGTGGAGTTTTGGTGCAACGGAGGATATGCTTCACCTTTGCCATGGATGGAGTGACTTTGGACTCCTTTCGTATTTGTGCAGATTGTTATGTGCTCTCATTTTTGATTTGCTACTTTCCTTGAATAGTCTATTTGCATTTCTTCGTATTTGACATTTCTGGTCTCATCTATTTATCAAGTGTGAGGCATTGAGTGGTGTGAGACTTTCATTTCCTCCCTCTTTGCTATTTTGAACGTTTTGTGCTCCGCTTCTCTCGTTTTCATCCTCTTTGGGTATCTCTTTCAAGCTCTCCTCCATGCTTTTAATGGTGGGGAAGGGACCATGGCTCCAGCTCTTTTATCCTCTTTCGCAGGGGTGAATGGTTGCGTGATGTGGGGTGGTATATTGTGGAGCTGTTTTCGAAAGGATTTTCAATGAAAGGCTCAGCGGGGTTTACTAAGGGATCATTTTTAGGGTTAATAAGGCTTTTGGCCTTGTGGAGGTTTTCTTCTTCGATCCTAGGTGCTCTCATCCCTATTGACAGATAATTTTTCCTCTACTATTCCCAAATTTTGACATGAATGGTAACACGCTTTTCTCAACAATATTTAGTTCCGTGAAGGGGATTCTCACCTGGTGCTTTGAAATTTAAATGCATCAAGCGCTCTGGGTTTTGCACGCTCTGTATTTCTCTCATGCGCTCAACTCTCACGGGAGGTTAGAGATCCTTTCAAGACCTCTTCGGGGAAAATGATACAAGAATTCGGCGGCCTTTGATGACTTATGTGACTTTCCTAGAATTAAAGCTTGAGATGCACCTCGACACTAGGGATATGCGAATGCAAATGCAAATGCAATTAAGCTAAACCTAATGCAACTGATAATGATAACTTTTGTGTGGATGCATTTTTTTTTATGGATGCATTTTTGTGGATGCACTTTTTTTTTATGGATGCATTTTTGTGGATGCATTTTTTTTATGGATGCATTTTTGTGGATGCATTTTTTTGATTTTTGAATGAAGCGTGTTGTGTTTTTTTTTGGAATTTTATGACGGTTCAGACATAATATCGTTTCAAGCCGGTCAAGATTGACAAGGCTTTGAATTCTTCTCTCCATCCAATCTGTGAGTAATACAGCGCCATGAGGGGTTATTTCTTTGACCAGATAAGGGCCCCACCCGTTCGGTCTGAATTTCCCTCGTGGTGCTGGTAAATCCTTTCTCAGTTCTTTTGGACGAGGTCGCCCACTTGGATTTTCGTTCTTTGACCCTTTGTTGAACGCTCTAGCCATTCTCTTCTGGTAACCCTGGATATGGTATAATGCTTGTAGGCGTTTTCTCATCAAGAAGAGCAAGACTGTCATAGCGTTGTTGTAACCAGTCACTTTCAGCAATTTTCAGTTTGTTAGTGACCCGAAGAGTGGGAATTTCAAGCTCAATTGGCAAAACACATTCTGACCCATACACCAAGGAATACGGGGTGGCTCCAGTTGCAGTTCTAACAGTAGTGCGGTAACCCCAGAGAGCATAGTGTAGCTTTTTCCGGCCAATCTCTGTATGTTTCATCAACCATTTTTGATAGTGCACTCTTTACGGCTTTGTTGGCGGCTCGTTCGACCGCTCATTAGTCTGAGGTCTGTATGGAGATGATCTGTGGTAACGGATGGTTGTATTTTTCCATGACCCGGATAGTGTCTCCGTCAAATTAGGGACCGTTGTCTGATACGAACTCTGAGGGAACTCCGTATCGGCATATGATATCTCGCTCGATGAATTGGGCGACTTGCTTTGATCCGATGTTCGCGAACGACCGCGCCTCTACCCATTTGCTGAAATATCTATCGCTACAAGGATGTAGCGGTGTCGATTTGAAGCTTTGGGTGGATTTCTCCGATGATGTCGATTCCCCATATAGAGAACGGCCAAGGAGCCGCCATGGCTGTTAGGGGTAGAGGAGGCAGTGTTGCAATTAGCATGGGTCTGACCTTGGCGCACTTTTTCACGAATTCGTGACAATCGGCTTCCATCGTTTCCAGTATACCCTAGCCTGAGGATTTTTCCGGGATAGGGAATGTCCTCCAGCATGGATCCCACATACTCCCCCTCGTCGACATCCCCGCGATCTTATCTATCCTCTTTTCGGGTCACACCCAGTGGGTTTCCATTCCATTCTCTTGCTAGACCCTTTTCCACAGATCACATACTGACTTGACATTCTTCTTAGAGCAATGCGGTCCTGCTTAGCGGCTTCTGTCTTCTGACGGGTACCTCTCTTTTCTTTCTGAGGAAATTTTCATGTCCACGAACCGCTCATCTTCGGTTTCCTCCCCGTTTCGATGGCTCCAATTTCGAACGAGGGTACATTGGTCATTGTTATCCACAAGGGGTAGTATAATGAGCCGCTTGGCACTTGGACTACTGAAGCTAGGGAGGCTAAAGAGTCTGCAAAGATGTTCTGGCTCCGGTTCACATGCTTGAAAGTTACGTTCCGGAAGTAGGTGATCAGGTGTGAAAGGTAGTCATGGTAGGGTATCAATCGTTCTTCTCTGATCTCCCAAGTCTGGTTGACTTGCGAAATAACGAGATTAGAATCGCCGAAGACCTCCAACTCCTCCACTTGCAGTTATAACGCCATTTCAAGTCCCAAGATGCAGGCTTCGTATTCCGCCATGTTATTGGTGATTGGGTAATTGATTTTTACCGCAGCTGGAAGTAGATCCCCCTCCAGATGGATCAACAGGATCCCTGCTCCTTTACCCTTATGGTTGACGGCACCATCAAAGTACAACCTCCAACAGGTTTTTCCGTAATGTCATGATTGTTCGTCTGGGAATCATCATTTCCGAAGAACTCGGATGCTACAGGGCATTCTGCTAGATGTTCGGCTATGGCACTCCCTTTGATTGACCTCTGAATTTTGAAAGTGATATCGAACTCAGACAACAATAGGGACCATCTGGATAAGCGACCATCAAGAATTGGCTTTTCCAGGAGGTACTTTATAGGGTTCATGCGTGCGATCAGATGAACCTCTTGCCCTAACAAGTAGTGCCTTAACTTCTTCGTAGCCCAGACCAGAGCAGCACAAAATTTGTGAATGTCAGAGTATCGTGTTTCTGCATCGACCCATTTCTTGCTGATATGGTAGATTGATTTCTCACGTGGTGGGGATCCTTGTTCTTGGGCTAGCATGGCGCCCATTGATGTTTCCCGAGCTGTTAGGTAAAGAATCATTGGCTTACCTTCCTGAGGCGGTACTAAAACCGGTGGGTTTTGCAAATAGGTTTTTATCTTCTCAAAGGCTTCCTGACACTGCTCATTCCAGACCTTAGACGCATCTTTCTTCAGCAGACGGAAGATAGGTTCACAGGTCTCGGTCAGCTGCATGATGAATCTTCTGATGTACTGAATTCTGCCTAAGAAACCTCTGATTTCTTTTTCGGTCTTCGGAGGAGGCATTTCCTGAATGGCCTTTATCTTATCTAGGTCTACCTCGATTCCTCGGGTAGTGATCATGAAGCGCAAAAGCTTTCCTCCGGTCACTCCGAATGTACATTTCTCGGGATTTAGCTTCATTTGGTATTTCCCCGATCCGATAAAGAATTTTCTCAGGTTTATTAGGTGGTCTTCCCGTTGGGCAGCTTTGGCAATCATGTCGTCTACATATACCTCCACTTCCTTGTGAATCATATCATGCAATAAGGTAGTGGCGGCCCTTTGATACGTGGCTCCGACATTTTTCAAGCCAAATGGCATGTTCACGTAGCAGAAGGTTCCCCACTGTGTGATGAAAGACGTTTTTTCTTGGTCTTCTTCGACGGCCATCCGGATTTGATTGTAACCTGAAAACCCATCCATGAATGACAGTAGCGCATGTTGGGCGGTATTGTCAACAAGGATATCGATGTGGGGTAAAGGAAAGCTATCTTTGGGGCTGGCCTCGTTTAAGTCCCGGAAGTCGATACACACTCGCACCTTTCCATTTTTCTTTGGGACGACTACGATATTGGAGCCAGTCGGGGTAATTGACGACCCGAAACCCAACACGTAACAGTTTCTCAACTTCCTCTTTCACTTTCAATTGGTGCTCAGGTTTCATTCTTCTCAAACGTTGTTTCTTAGGTTTGGCATTAGGGTACAACGGTATTCGATGTTGGACAATGTCGGGATCGATCCCGGGCATGTCTGCGTAACTCCACGCAAAAACATCGACATACTCAGTTAGTAGAGAAGTCAAGTCACGTTTTTCTGCTTCACTCAGACCTAAACCACTTGCAAATCGGGCGTTCCGATATTTATTGCTACCGTGTCTTCCACGATCTGGGTGTGGGTGAATATTGTTCGATGGGAGGCATACTCTCCTCATCGTATTCCTCTTCTTCGGCCTCAAGATTTTGCGATGAATCAAACAGTTGAGAAGACAGAATAGACGAGAAATCCGAACGAACTGAATTTTCATTAATATCCGACGAGCTTGGAAGCTCAGAGATTGCAAGAAAATTGCCACCACTTTTACAAGTGAAAATAAGTGGTGGCGATCCATCCCTTAATCCGAATCTACTTGCACTCACATTCCTGATACAACTGTAACTACCACCATCACTAAAACTATCACCGTCGCTATCACTATCGCTATCGTCGCTACTGCTAACTAGGCTAACTAAGTAAGGCTCCCGGGGAATCAGCTCCTCTTTCTTATGATAGACGACAAGACACGCTCCATGGCCATCTACCGAGGGTGCGGGGTCCTTGATGACTGGTTTGATCGTGACACTGCTCTCCGCTGCATCCTCGGGCATTCCTTGGTTGCATCCCTTCGTCGCCATGGTCTTCAAGGCATGAGTAGAGGGGAAGTAAAGTGGTCGGCCAGCTCTCCCACTCCATTGTCTCCTGACTTCCCTGAGCTTGAACTGCTTTCTGCTTATCACAACTCACAGATACACATGGTTCAAGGTTAACTGGTGAGAAAAAATCTATGGGGATTCTTACATGTGAATCTGTCAATGTCATACCTGGCATTTCTGTGAATCCTAACCCGGCTCCTCGGCCTCCAGCATATGGCGCTAACGGCTCTACCATGCCCTGTAGCTCCTTTCCTATCCATTCCCCTGTTTGTACGCCATCTGTACTCATGCTGTGATGTGGGGCTATAGACACTAGGTCGAAGTAGAGAGGAGTGATGGAAGAAGTTTGACTTACCTGCTGCGCCGGTTTCCCACTGTGAACCCCCAAGGGTTAGCTCCTGTTGACCTGACGTTTTGATCTCGAACAGTTGGGATTCATTCCTTGCCTCTCCTAGCACCTCCACGATCCGTCCTCCATGCTTAAACTTGAGCTTTTTGGTGGACTACTAAGGGCACGCCCTTGATTTGGTCAATGAAATTCCGGCCCAGCAATAAGTTGAAGGTGGAAGAAATATCAATGACCATCATTTCGATAGAGAAGGAGGCATCCTCGATTAGGATTGGCAGGGTGATCATCCCAACACTTTTCTGTGGCTGTTATCGTATGCGCTTAAAGTCATCTCCACAGGTTTGAGATCGTTATACCCCATGTGTCGAGCAACACGCAGCGGGTAGACATTTACTTCAGCACCGTCATCGATGAGTGTCTTGGGGACATTGAAACCCCCAGCTTTCACAGATATGTAAAGGGCTCGTCCAGACTGGCGGGGATTTTCCTCATCCGTGAAGGTGATTGCCATAGCAGGGGTCTGGGTCAAGTGGGCTACGATGGTGTCTACACTGACCGTTTGTTTCTTATCTATTTTGAGATGTCGGGCCACTGCATTCTTGTGCTCCTCTGATATGGCCAATAGGGACCAGATTGTGATGGGGATGCTCGTGCTCTTCAACTTCTTGAGCAATTCTTCTTCTCCCACCAACTTGCCCTCTGACTCATTCAGAGTAAGGTCGTGGACTCTCTGCTGCAGCATTTCTGGTTCTTCTGCGGGCTCAGTGGGCTTGAAGTGCCTTCCTGAGCGGGTTAAGTGACTGATTTTCTCGAAGTCATCACCCCGTTTTTCCTTGCCTGTTATCAGAAATGGTGCCTTAACCGGGGTTATAGCCGATGGATCTTCTTCTTCGTCAGTAATCATAATGACACTGCACTCAGAAATTTTCCTTCCTCGCCTTCCGACAACCTTCTGCCGGCACCATGCTTCTACCACCTCCAACACCTTCATGGTTTTATGCAGCTCCAAGGCTTCAAAGTTTAGCCCCACCAGTATCTCGAGATTCTTTTCCATATGTCGACTCAATACCAGCAGAGTGATTATGGACACCCTTCCTTGCCTTACCAGACGCTCAACTGTGTTTCGCATTTCGTGCGTCATGGCTAGATACTCCCCCATCATGGGTTGAATGTCGTAACGAATCGATGGACGGGGGGTTCGGAATGCATCGAGTACCGGTGACAACATGATTGGTGGGGGCGTGCTTTGGGTGGCCGGCTCAGAGGAACTTCCGATGGCATTTATTTTCACAATCCTTCCCAGATCTGATTCTCTTTCTTTCTCCCTCACTAGACTATTCATGTTCAGATGTGATGGGATTGAGTTATTCTGAGTGTTGGGAGTGGTCTTAGGGAACTGAACTTCCTCTGCATCAATCAGGTCCTGTACTGCATGGCGCAACGCTCTACAATTGTCTACACTGTGTCCCTTCATCTGGTGATTGTCACAGAAGCTGTTTAAGTCAGACCCGAGTTGGGTGACCCCAGGCTTAGGGTTTGGATGCCTCAAGAGAAAACCATTTTTTTTTAGCTTTTTGTATGCTTTGCTCAGGGGCATTCCTAAGGCCGAGTACTGACGTTGGGGTCGAGTCTGGTAATCACGAGGGGGAGGGGTTGCCCTGTAACTCTGGCCCGATCCTGAGGACTGTGCCTGGTAAATACCTACCTGGGGAGAGGTAGAAGGGGGGTAATCGGTGAGAACTCGGGGTTGTACTTGGTTCACCGGTGGTGTTGGGACAGTCTTGCTGTTGTTGTTATTGTGATTATTGTTGTTGTTGTTGTGATTGTTGTTGCTATCACGGTTCTGACGGTTCTGATGGTATGAAGTTCTGGGTCCCGATCCAGGGAGATTCAACCCTTTTAATCTTCCAGCTAGTGCTAGCTCTTCGGCAACCGAAGCAGCAGCTTTTAGATGTTTGAAATCACAAATCCCAAGGGACTTGAGATGATCTGCATAGGGGTTTTCCAGGCATGAGGTGATTATTCTGATCTGCTCGTCTTCAGTGGGACGGTCGATCATCTGACCAGCTACCTCCCTCCATCGGGTGATAAATTCCATAACAGTTTCATCACTTCTCTGTCTCATTGGCTCAAGATCTCTACGAGTGATTCCTAGATGGGTGTTGTAACTGTACTGTTCCACAAACGATTGATAAACATCCTCTAGTTTCTTTCCAGAGAAATCTAGCCTCGACACCCACGTCTGACCAGCTCCTTCAAGATAGCTGGGAAAACAAATGATCTTCATGTCATCGTCAAGGCCGTGCATAGTCATGACCCTGTCGAATTGGGCAAGATGATGTCTAGGATCTCCTTTCCCGGCGTACTTGGAGATTTCTGGCAATTTTAGGTTTTCAGGCAATTTGGAGCTTGGCTTTAATCGAAAATGACGGAAACCCAGCATCTTCGCTCGCTCTCCGAGCTGCATTTCTGCCAGTAACTCTTCATTTGACCGAAGTCCAATGGAAGGTGTTCTGCAGGTGGGGCCTGGTTGTAGCCGTGAATCAACTGGCTAGACGGTTGTGGTAACAGTTGGGTCTGGGGAATTGCTTCCTCAAAACGGACAGCATGTCTGGGGGTGGTGTACTGGTATTGGTTGAGTTGGATCGGGTCAGGGTGTGGTGAGTTGGGACGAATGAATTCTGGTTGTTTGGCTTGATATAGATGGGCTGTTTGGACAGTGGCTCCAGCGGGCGGGAATGGTGGTAGTCTGGGGAAGGTGGTTGGTACTGTAGGGACCGTGGTCATGATTGGAGGTGGTATGGGTGCTCTTGAGAGTAGGTCAGCCGTTTGAAATGTTGTGGTCACTGGGTGGATGACAGTACGTCCTTTCCCCATGATCGGTTGTGGTATGGTGGTGTTGAACATGGGGTTTTGATTGCTAAAGCATCGGTTGGGGTGTGGGGAGTCCTCAACATAATCTTCGTCAGGGTCATCGGTAAGGTACAGGTCCTTTCCTTTGGCTGCCCTTTCTATGCGCAATTGCTCTTGCAGTCGCTCAATATCCTGTTTCAGCATATTTTCGTTCCTTGTTGACTGTTCTAGCATACGGGAGAGAACACTTGGATCAGGGAGGTGTAAGCCACTGCCACCAGTCCCTAGGACTGCACTCGCGCTCGCCTCGATTGCTGAGGTGGCTGGGGCGTTTTCCGGGGCCGTTGGATTGATCAGGTTTTGGTCCATGGTTTCCGACGAGGTTTCAGTCGCGGTGTCACTGGCCAGCCTTCCCCGGGAATCTCTTTTCCACAGTCGAGTAATATTGGAAGACTGGTTTGGGATCAGACTGAAAAATCTTCACAATCTGTTGTCGACGGTATTGTACTGTAGAATAGTACGGAGATCATTAGTATGAATGCACATTTTGAAAAAAAGGTAGAAGGGGAGAGGGTCGTCCCCGATTTCGTGTAAAGACGTGTGAAAAACGGTTGAATTCTTTTGTGAAAACGATAAAGGGAAAAGCGCACGAGCCGGTTCCATCTCCAGATCAACGGTTATGCTATCATCACTTAACCGCGATTGCAATGTTGTGGGGAATGGGGAGTTACATTAAGATCCACAGGGGAAACATGATATTAGTTTAAAGAGAAACATTACATAGTCGATCCTTCATAGTGGGGAGGGGGAATTACATCTAAATCAAAAGGGGAAACATGATGTCTACTAGATGAGACAAAATATCATTACATAGGCGCATTTCCAGGATTACATCAAAATGAAAAGGGAAAAAGTTAGAAGTCAATAGCTACAGACAAAGTAAACTACTAATCGCAATTACATGGTTGAGAAAAAGGAGTACACCATGATCAGAATAAAAAGGGAAGGTGCGATAGGCCTGGATCACTTCGCGGCTTGCTGACGCTTCAGCCTCTTCTTTTCCTTCTTCTACAGCTTCTTCTTTTCTTTCTTCTTCTGTGCAGGATCGTAATCTGGGGGCTGCAGGCTTTCAACAATCGGGAGGCGAGGGTCTTGCTCGATCCTCGTATGCTCTAAAGAGTAGGCATGAGGCACCAATCTGTCGATTCTACGCCCCAACCATGTGGAATATTTAGGGCTCAAGCTCATGTAGTAAGGATCTATATCCACAATGGCCCATTTCATCCCAGAGGCGTATGCCTGAATGAGGTAGTTGGCCGTAGCATCATTATATCGGTGATTTCTGAAACCTATCTCGTTTGCTCCCGGGATGGTCTGTTCACGACCGAACTGACGCATTCCTCTCTGTGGATAAATAGTGACAAATCTTTCAAGGCCTATGAGGATTAAACCATTATTGCCTGCTGATTGGACGGCCCCTCCACGAATATCCCAATCTTTGATGACCCATCGGATCTGTCTGTAACTAACAATATCACGAAAGAAGGCTTTCCACCCCTCATCTGGTTTCTTTTCCCGTTTCCTCGCCATCATGTATGAATCCATGTTTACTCTTACATATGTAGAAGATAGAGGCAATGCCCATAGGTGGTCGAGCAACCATATCTGCAAAAGTAGAGGGCTTCCCAAGAAGAAGGTCTCTGCGACCCCACTTTCCTTCCATCGGTCTAAAGATCGTGCTATTTCAGCTACCACCACTGTTCCAATACTGCAACCTCTCTCGAAAGCCTCCAATAGGTAAGTTACCCGAGGATTTATCCTCAGACCTCTCTGTCTGAAAAGATAGAGGCCCATGAGGCAAAGATCTAGCACACGTCTTCGAGTCTCCATAGGAACATAGGGTCTGTAGAACTTGCTCAAAAGTTCCTGTAGGCTCAAACCCATGTTACCAAAATTCTCGACATCCTCCGGGGTCACTTCCAGGAATCTGGCTGCAAATTTGGGGGTTAAGCTTCGATCAATGGGGATGGCCGGCATTTCCTGATGGGGCTTTATTTTCAGGAATGTGTCCATCTCAGCGGGTAGTACCAACTCCTCCAGGTTAAAGCGATACAGATGGTCAGTCGAATCCCAGTAGCTGACCGACTCAAATAGTGCTTCATGGATCATGTCGACTTTGCATAAGTGAGCTAACCCGGTCAATAGAGGTTTACATGTGTCCTTCATCTCTATGCACAAATTGAGAAGCTCTATGGGAAAATCTTTCTCCTCATTCATCTCTTGCTGGTGAGGGGAAGGCTGTGCTGGCATCCTGGATGTGGATCCTTCTCCTGGTTCCCTTTGGACCCTTCGGCGCTTCTTTTCCTCTCCGGGTACTGGTACCAATCTGCTGAACATGATTACCTCTGCAAAAAAGAGTAGTGAAAGAGAAAATAAAGGGAAGGGAAGTGAAAGGTTAGAATAGGGGAGGCAATTTAGCGATGAATAGCATTACCGTTGCTCTGAGAGATGGAGGAAAATTTTTCGAAAACCGATTTTGAAATACGTTTTTTGAAAGAAGTGTTACTATTTTTGAAAAGAGGTTTGGAAAAACATCTTGACAAAAGAAATATTAAATGAAAAGTTCTTTGAGGAATTCCAAATGCTTTGAAAGTCTTTCGCTTGTAAAGGAAAATTCCGAACAACTTTTGACAAGATGGTTTTGTGTGAACGTTTTGCTTACAGAAACCAAATCGTGGCTGTTTTTGATGTGGAGCTGTAAGTGTTAATGTTGGGATAATCACTTTCCAGGTCATTAATGTTTCTGTCTCACCGGGGGAACCATCGTCCCTTCACTATCATCTCTCGGGGTTTTTCTCTACTATGCCCTTTGCGGGGCACGTTATAAAGAAGGCCCCTCATTGAGTGAGTAAGTTAGAAAGGTCAGGACGCCCAAAGTGATAAGGAAACATACGCCTCGGCCAGTGATGATCCGACAACACCCCACTTTTGGGAAACTCGGGGAAGTACTGCATGGGAACAGGTCTCTCGTCATCTGCACGGTCAGGTGTGTCTAAAGTCTAAATTATTCACTGACTACGTTGTGCCATGTATGGGTATCCGGGAAATACGGGATCCTCTAAGGATGTGTAGCGTGACATTGGGCTTTAGAGACACCCGTGGTGCAGAGGAACAATGGAGGACTGAGCCCATGCAATCTTCAGGGTAAGGCAGAAGGGTGGTCAGACAGGCGGCATACAATGAGGTGACTACCCATAAAACCCATCCTAGACACCGGATTAGGCAGCTGGACACTGAAGGCTCATGGTTCGCTACATGCTGGTTTGGACTCGGATATGGAGGATAATTTGGATCATGAGCCTACAGGGCGTAGGTCGATGACCATCTTGCCCCGTGGGTTTAAGCCATTCGGATGAATGACCCAGCTCATGGGAAATCAACCGTGGACCGGTCGGGATTCCGTGACTCGTGGATAAATCGGGTGACGCAGAGGAATGCATGTCCTAAGCTACCCTTCCATGCACCCCACAATCACAACATAAATATAAAAGCGATGAAGTCAGTACCAACCTATTTGCTAAGGATTTTTTCTTGAAAGTGATTCCACATTGGTTGTTTATTAACCTAGAGGGAAGTTAGCTTCATTCAATCCTAAGTGTCTCTTTCTAATCGTGAGCTAATTATTAACCCAATTGTTGTGATGTTTGTTGAGGATCTATCAAGTCCTAACTGTCCTCATCAGGTACACACTCTAAGTGTGGAGTAGAGTAATCCTAGAGGCTTTAAAATGAATCTCATGAAGGTTTTGAAAGAGGTGGGGAAATCCTGACAATTTGAATGGAGTTCAGTCTTCCTTGAGTTTGAGAAAAACTTACTCAAGTTTTCCCCAGCAGAGTCGCCATTCTGTGGAGGGTGATTTTTCGGTATGAGGGGGGTCTATCTAAATATGGTCTGACTAAAAGCCTAGATCCTAGAAATTGTCATTCTGTGGAGGGTGAAAACCCGCTATTCTGGCATCCCTCAAATACCTACTAAATCGTCCGTCTTTCCCAGAAAGCATAAAAGGGAATGCAAGTGTGCACTACACCCGCTCTCGATGGGTTCCACGCGGACTTATGCCTCTATAAGGCGGAATTGACTAGAGTCGTCACGTAGTTTGACCTAAGGAACTAGGAAGGGAGGAGAAAGGTTCTAATAACCGTTGGTTGACTTTGTTGTTGTTCCCTATGGATAGGACTTATCTGGTCATTTGCAAAGATTCAATTGTGGGTTCGTACTAGGTTACACCCCTTAGAAGTGGCAACGACCACGACTTCGGATTGGTGCCCAAGGAAACCTCGGTCTCCAATTGTCGGGATTACCTTCTTTCAAAACCTTATTAGAGAGATTCAGTTAAGGCCAAAGGATAAGATCGAATGAGAAGTGAGGAAGATTTCGAAGAGTCAAAGAATAGGCTGGTCTTGGAGTTGGTCTGGTTGAAGTGCTTTGAGAGGTTTTAATTGTTCTGAGAGATTTGGGGTTGTTTTGGGCCTTCACGGGAGTAAGAGGATGATGGGAGTTTTGAGGAGTAAAAGGGCATTTTGGTCATTTTTGGTGGAGTCAAGGGGTATTTGCATCATTTGGCTGATTTAAGGAGTTTTTTGTGTTTGCGAAGTTCAGATTTTGAAATGGTCGGGTTCTTGAGGTGTTTTGGGAAGTTGAATGTGTTGATGGAGTGTGAAAGAGGATATTTGGTTTACAGGTGTTCGGGTTTTGAAGATGTTTCAGGTTTAAGACGACTAAGGTTGTTCGGGAGTATTTACGAATAAGGAGTCCTATGTTAGTGAGACTTGTGACTTCGAGTTTGCTTAGGAAAGGGTTGAGAAGTGCCTATGGGTCAAAGCTCTAATGAAAGGATTTGATTGATTTATTCAGAATTGTCTCTCTTTAAATTTTAAAACTGAAAATCATTTTTGTTGCAAAAGGGCGGATAATCCCAAGGGATTACCCTATGTACCCCCTCGAACACGACACTTAACTAATAATAAGTGCCGAGGCTCGAAAGATGGGGCAATGAATTTATATCGAAAAATAGGATTCAGAGAGAAACACCATGAATGAGATGTTCTCGGTCGAACCCTAATAACGTCTCTAACTCCCGGGTTTTAAAACATTAAAAACCGAAAACATTGAAATCGAGCGGAAGGGAGTTAGACGATTCTAAGATCTCGGCTGCAACTAGGAAGGTCGTTACTTCCCTAGCACCCCGCCTTGTAAAAATCTAGGCTGCAATTAGGGGAGGTTTGTCACCCTAATGCCCCGCCTAAAGAGATCCAGACTGCGACAAGGGAGGTTATGACCCCAATGCCCCGCCTCGGATTTTTATTCGGAAAGGGAGACAAGTGATGTCTAACTAGGAAGAAAACGTTTTGAAAGTGTTAGACATTTCCTGTTCCCCAAAAACGATTTTGTTTTGAGTCGAAAAAACTGGGTTGGAAAACTTTTGAAGTTGTTCGGAATTCTCGATAAAGAAACACTGATTTTGAGAAATGTTTTTAGGGAAAACTTTCTGTGTATGTGAGAAGAACTTTCTGTATTTTAGAAGAGTTTTCTGTGATGTGAGAAGAGTTTTTTCCTTTAAAATTCCACAAAATGGTTTCTTTTGAAAATTGATGAAATTTGAATAAATTGATTGTTTAAAAAATTTTGAGAAAAGAGATTTTAAGGATTTTTGAATTAAAACAAAGTAACGAGGAATGTTTTTGGATTTTTGATGTTTGAATAGAATCTACAATTTGAATTGAATCGGGCTTGGAAAACGGGTCAGGTCAAAGTTGGGTCAAAGTCAACACTTTGGGTCAAAGTCGATGTTTGTGTCAAAGTCAACATTTGGGTCTTGGTCAAAGTTTGGGTCTTGGTCAACGTTTGGGTTGGTCAAAATTTGATTGGTCAAAGTTGGATCGGATAGGCCTGACAGGTCTTATGGGTCACGTGGGCTTGATGGCATTGTTTATGATTTTGGGCCGAATGGGCCTTGTTTGGGCCTTGATTTAGGATTGGGCCAATTGGATTGTTTGGGCCGATTTGAGTTTGGACTTGGGCCATGTTGGGCTTCGGGTTTTAGACTTGGGCTTTGGGCCGAGCTTGGGTTGGGTTCAGTAGTGGGCCGCGCTAGGTAACGGGCCTGATTTTGAAGATGGCCGGATCTGGTAATGGGCCGGGCTGAATATTGGGTCGGTCTTGTGGACTTGGGCCGATTTTGGTGATGGGCCTGGTTTGAGGAGGAGTGGGCCGGATAGAGTAGTGGGCCAGGTTTAGAATGGGCCGAGCTTAGGTGAGTTTGGCAAGTGGGCAGAGGGGATTTTGGGTATTCAACTTAGGCCAAGGTGGATATTGGGCCGGGTCAAGGCAATTGGGCCGGACATAGTGGAGTTGGGCCATGAGTTTTGTGGACTTAAGGCTTCGGGCTTGGGCATCGGGTTTGGGGCCCTTTTTTTTTGGACTTGGGTCGTGGGTTTCCTGATTGTGGGCCATGGGCTTTTTGGGTTTGGGCTGAAGCAAGGCAATTGGGCCAACTTGAGGAAATCAGAGAAGGTTTTGAAAAGTTTAATCAAAGTCAGAATAAAAAATGAATGATGAAAAATAAGAGAGACAATTTAGGACTTGGTTTAATCTTTGGAGGATTCGGAAGGAATGATGGATCAACTAGGATGAATTATGAAAATACTATTATTATTTACAAAATTATTAATAAAGTGTGGTTTGGGTTTAGGGGTCACCCTTTGCTAGGTGGGACCATGGCTCACCATTGGCAAGGGCTCACCCTCTATCCTAGGGCTAGGTCCTAAAGGTCTAATAACTAGGGCTTAGATAAAGATAATCAAAATCAGGCAAAGAAATGAAAATTTAAGAGGAAATCAGACGTAAAGAGTGAACATATGTACGCAGAACAAGAGAACATAAAAGAAACACAGGCCACGAACGAGAGAGAAAGGAGTAAGTTAAAACTAGAAATACAAGATCATGAAAAATTACGAACACTGCTTAAACAGAAAGAGTGAAACCGGTAGTGACCTGAATGATAATCAACCCTAAACTGGAACTGCTAATCCAATTTCAAAATCTGTTCATGTTCATTGCTTAACAAAACGACATTGGGTGATCCAAAGTACACCAGAGTGCATAAATGGTCATGCATTGAACTTCTTAAAAATGAAATCATACTTGGACAAGATATCAGACAGTATCTAGGTGGCCATTTTGAATTCTCTTGAACAAACAGGAGCTAGATCAAGAACTAACTGAGATTCCCTTCTTTTTTTTTGTTAGCTAAAACCATTGGACTGATTTTCCAGTTATATAAGAGACATAACCTAAGGTGAAACATGCTATCTCGAACATTATTAGACCCAACTGTACAGATATGATGGTGTGCTATTCTTCATGGGTTGTGAGCAATCAGTGAGGTGAAGTTGGATTTATACAAAACTAACAACTAAACTACAACACGTAGTGTAACAGGTCAGGGGCTACCATTGTTTAAACTCACCGATTTCCAGACAAACAAAACAGATTCTAGAGTTTCTATCAAACTTTACACAGCAAGTATATATCTCCAGAACTTAAAACGAAGCAAACTCAATCAGCTTGTAACCATCAGAAGATATGACAAAAATATAAAGCATCCACACAACGTATGAAGAGTAATTATAGGAACCAGAATTAATACCAAAGGGAAAGTGTCTACACTTTCCTGCAAATCTCATAACATCAGAGATAAAACAACATTAGTCCAACAGGTTAGCAAGGAAAACAGGGCAAAGTTCCACGGAATTAGACTGTACCCTTTGTCGAACACCCAAGATGGTGAGACTAAAATCTTCATCAGGAAAGAAAACAATATTCAATGGCTATACAAAGTCATAAGGTTTCAAGTCTCATTCGAAACTTAGGCCAAGAACAATAGAGGAGATTCTCAAGGAAAACCACCAATTCGGCTAGGAACAATAGGGGTGAGACTCTTGACTGGAGACAGACCAGTATGCTCCTCAATAGCAAATTCAACAGAGACATGGTATGGACACAAATATTGGAGATGAACCAGTTTCGTTTGCAACTTACAACACGAGAAAACAACCATGGAATCGGGACCAGAATGATCCAGTTTTGTGATGTTACAGAGATATCAAAACTGAGCAACTCAAATAAATATACGCATAGGGGACTAATATCAAGTACCCCGGCCTGTTCGTGGACTTCGCTGTCCATACCGGGTTCGATAGTTGCCCGAGAACGAGGCCAAACTCACGATTGCAGAAGATACTATAATCGACATGATCGAGGAAATAGATAAGCGAGGAGAAGATGGTGGCCATAGTTGGGATGATTCCCAAGACCAATCGACTCCTCCCGTTTCAATAAGCAAAAGAGCGAAATAAACGCAAGAGAAATCCGGTTTAAAAACAAGAAACGAATGCTCTTGCCTTCGAAATCAGGGAACTACGAAACTGAATGTTCGAGCCCCTGATTCCGGTTTTCGTTAAAAGAGGAAAGGAAACACAGAGAAAGAAGAATATAAGAGAGGATTGGTCCTCCATGCCGGAAATACGTTCTCGACAGAACTAGAGTTTTTGCCGTCATCGGCTCGAGCCTTTTGGCAAAGTTCGATTGAAAAAGCAGAATCGAAATGAAAAAAGAGAGAAGGGATCGTTGAAATGCTAGTGAGGCTTAGAAAGAAGAAGAAGGACGAAATCCACTTACAATGTCGACGGTGGAACGATTTCAGAAAGCCAGGGAACTCAGGGATAGATTTGTGGTTTCGAAGGAGACACGGCGTTGATGATGGTAGCAGGAAGATTTATGAATGTCAAAGAGATTTCTGGCGAACAAGGGTATGGAAGAGGAATTCTGGGGTGGAGTTCGAAAGAGAAAAAGAGACCGAGCCTGTATTTTTCTAACAGAAGAAGGTTTATGGGTTCTCTGCTTGGGTTTGAAGTTGAGGAATGGCGAAGATGAAGATCGATACTGCAATCAGAATGATGGGGATTAGCGCCGGCTGAGAAAAAACGTGTGTATACTGTAGGGTTTTTGGATGTTTTATAATGGAGGGTGGACAGATGTTCATTTAGGGTTTGTTTTAGAAAGTTGTGGGCCTCGGTAAGGAATTAAGTTGGGTTTGAGTCCTGGGCCGCTGCTGGACGAGTTTACTACTGAAGAAAGGAAAAAAAATGAGAGTTTAGCATAAAAAAAAAACATCTCCACCGAGTTTCGAACTCGGTACCATCCGTTTCCTCCCTGAATACCCCGACCAACTAAGCTATGATTGCATTCGGTATACAGATGCAAGGAAATAAGATAAGGGTTATGTTACGAACCGGGGCAAAACAAGGGGAAATGTCTTCCCCTTGTCTTCCGTGGAACGTTTTAAAAAGCAACAAAATATGTATACGAAATGAAGTCAGTTAAAAACAGGATCAACAAAAGCTCGTGCTCCTTTCCCATAGGAATGTGAGGTTTTAAGTATCGGTAAAAAAAAGAAATTCCTTTGGTCGAAAACGGGGACGACCGCCTTGTTTCTAGAAGCATGCTTATTTTTGTATTTTTGTTTCAATATGAGATGGGTGAGAATTTTTGGTGTCGACAGATACCACTTAGTTTCGTTAGTTTTTTTAGAATTAGAAAATCTATCATTCCCCCCCCCTTTTTACTTAGTAATTACCAAGGCTAGGACTAATTTTCTATACAAGTCCCTAGGGTTCGACTTGCTTGGTCTTAATTTGCTTCCCTGCTACTTTTGACCGGGTTTTGGTTTGCTACCCGTATAAATTGAGTAGGTTTTTCCTTTATATTTATTTACTGCCGTGCTTGGTGCCGGGTGAGTTATACCCGGCACATTCTTGATTTCTTCCCCATGTTTCTGTTTAAGTTCTGTACATAAATGTGTATATAATACCTACTAAAATCTCTGTTAGCAGCGGGCTGCGGGATTACCATACCAGCAAAGGTGCTGACCCCCTTTGGGGGCTCCCAAACTTTTCAGGTACAAGGAACTGGAAGCCGTTCGAGAGTGGGACGGGGTAGTGTTTGTATGTGGTAGTCATGAGAATTGTGGATGTATTATAGGTGTAGTAAGACCGAAAATGTATCGGCGTTAGTTGGTAATTACTCGGTACAGTTGTAAAGTAAGTGTATAATGAATGTTGGACATGGAACGGGATTAATGTGTAGTTGCTCGGGAGTTTAGTCCATCAGACCGGTACAATGTATGTATGTTAGCCTTGTTAGCCACGTGGGTGGCTAACGGCGTGTAACACCAAGGAGTTTAAGTTATGTTGTAAGTTGTGATTTCCGCTGCAAGGTGTTGTTAAGTGTATTGTTAGTAGTTGGGGTGTTACAAAAAGTGGTATCAGAGCGAAGTATTGCTCTGATGGCTGAGTTACCGAGCTTAGGAAGTACCGAGTTAGGATTTTAGTGCTTTGGGTTAAGGGTTGAGTGATAGCGTGAGAAGTACGCTAGTTAGGAAATGTCAGTGTGTACTGGATACCTACACTATCCATCCCGCCCTCCACAAACCCTATATTATAACTCGGGAAGAACGCCAGAGAGATGGAAGTTCTCTCTTACTCGGGAATACCCGATCTGGCTGTTACTAAATGTCCTTAAAGCACGAAGAACCAGTCATACGGTAGATTCCAAAAGACATGAATCCCGAAGACGGTTCCCAATTTAACAACGTCTGCCGCATGAGGTAGCGAAAGGTGAAGAATCTTATGCATCGAGGAATAGAATTTCCGGCACCCTGGGTCGACATGCGAAGCAGTCGAGGAAAACCAGCTTGCAACGCACTAACCGTGCAACAGTGGAGACGTGGAATAATGAAAACCGAGACGAGTGTCTACGGGACTACAATGTTGACTAACACACCAACGGTACACCAACCGAGCAAGGAACTACGACGTGGTACTAGAAGGATACAATACTAAGTAAAAGGAGTATCCGAGAATGGGAAACACCCTAGTTAATGGTTATCATGTGAAGACAGTGAGAAGTACCCAGAGCATTTATTGTTAAGACTGTAAGATCAAGCAAGGGCCAGCAAGGCCACTGATATTAGTGCGGATGAAAACAATACCACAACCAATGTGTATTGAACCGATAACCAGTTAGCATGGCGCACTTGCCATGGCAAGTGCTGCTATAACAAGGTTGTACGGAAAATTTTAAACAACTACCGGTACTTAGTAAAGTACCATGAAGTTAAGTGGGATTATCATAACCGTGGAAGGGCTGAATAGCCTAACCTCAGTACTTGGAAATACACCAGTCAGCAGGAAGCTAGAGTCGGTTAAGGCAAGGAAACGTTGTAAAACCAGGAGAATTTTTCTTTCAACTTAAGTCCATTTTCAAAACCTTTTTCAAAACCAGATTTTCTTTCAAACCCATTTTATTTCAATTCTTCTTTCATTTAAACCAAACCAGAAGACCTACACGGGCCTCAGTGCCACATGGTAGGTAAGTTTTACCCAGTTACTTTTAAAATAACCGAATGGAAACCGGTAAACCCAAGGGTAACAACCCGAGGAATGGATTGAGTTCATAATAATACAACAGTGGATACATCTTGAAATACCCCAAACCTTAATGTGTTAATTAATTGTGTAATTATAATTTTCTAGGGCTAATTAAGTCCTTAAGATCATTGGTGAAGAAATGAAAACCAAAAAGGAAAAGGAAATGCGTAAAAGTCACAAAATGTGAAAATACGTATTTAATTATTTAAGGAGGTACATAACCTTCACTAGGGTTAAAAATATATTTTTATACCTTGATTACACACTAAGAACGTGTGGGAAAAATTCCGGAAGGAAACGGATCCAAACAATGCGTTTAAACACTAACGGAGTCTTGGAGCGCGTTTTTGAGGAAACCCGAAAACGTGACTCTAAACAGTTAAATGACCCCGTAAAAATAATATTTGATCATGAAACTATAATTAAACATTAATGGGAGTTTAATAACCATTAAGATTAAAGGAATGAGAAAATTCCGGAAAACGGTCCCGGTAGTGAACAGTGCTAAACCGGGTAAGTAAACGAGCGTTTTCTGTTAAAAGACGAAAAACGCTCCAGCGTGTTTATGTTAGTGGGCCGGTTTTGTTAATGTAGACAGCCCACTCACACAAGACTAGTTAACTAATTAATTAAGTTAAAAGAGCTAAAATAACAAAAGGGGTACATATACCCACACACACTCTCTCTCCCCTCATTTTTCCTTTTCATTTTCTCTTTCCTTCCTCTCTTTTCTCTCTCAGCCGGTCCCTTCCTCCCGCAACCGATGGAGCTCTTCAACCCAAGCCAACACTGGCTTCTCCACTTCTTCTGCACCCCCAAGCTCCATTTGAGCTCCAAATCAAAAATAAATCACATATTCTTCTTCCTCTCATCTTCCTCTATCATCCTCTCTTTTCGAAATTTCAAAAGGATGAAGTTGACCTCCATGGGTTTTCACCATTTGAGGAGAAAATGGCACCAATGAGAAGCTTGGAGTCTCCTCTTCCTTCTAAGGTAAAGATTCCCAAGAAAAATGCATTTTTCCTTCATCTCTTGGTGTAATCAATTTTTCACCATTTTTTATACCTTGTTTTCTCCTTGTTCTTGAGCTCTTAATTAATCCTTCAATGGTGGAGAAGTTCCCTTCTTGATTCATGGGAGAAAGTCCCTCTTAAAAACTTCTAAAAGGTAAACCCTAATTCTAGCCCTTTGATTGAATTGAGTTTCTAAGGGTTTGGATGATTAATTGTGTATGTTTTGTGTTCTTGGGTGTTGGGATGGAGTTTGGAAACTCCATACCCTTTGGACTGATTTTTGGAGGAGATGAGGAGCAAGAGTTGAATTAAGGGATTTGTAAGATTAAGGTAAGGAATCCACCTTAAACCTTGTTGTAATTGTTTTAAGTGTTTGGGATGGGTAAACAATTTAATGAACCCAAAATTATGAGTTGAAATCTATGTTGTAATGTGTTTAGTTGGTGTTGGAGAGGTTTGTGAATTAATGATGAATTGAGGGCCTTAAGAGCCAATTATTGTGAGTTTGTGATTGATATTTTGGTTATTGAGATTATAGAGATTTTGGTGGTTGTGTTGTTGTTGTTAGTGAATTTGAGGATTTGTAATGTGCTGTTAGGACCTTTGTAAGAGTGTGGTTAGATTAGATGGGGAGGTTGATGAGGATGAATGTGTAAGGTTATGGGGGTTATGGCAAATTTTGGATGGAAAATGAGTGTTGATGATGGTTTATGGTTGAGAATTAGGTGTTTGATTTGGGATGTTTAATGTGGAAAAATGGTTGTTTGTAGCTTGTGAACAAGGGTTAGTGTAGGTTTATTAGAATGCAATTCTGGATAGAAATCACCTTTTAACCAAGTTTTTGGGTACGTCTGAACTTCCGTCCGGACTTGGAAGTTCGGACATGCCCCGTCGTTTTATAAATTTTTCGGAGTTTTGGGTGTGTCCGGACTTCCGTCCGAACATTGGAAGTTCGGACACTTGAAAGAGTTTTCTCAGATTTTCGTTCGACTTGTGTCCAAACTTAGATGTCCGGACACAAGTTCGGACGGTTGAAAAATTTTCCAGATTTCATTTCGACTTGTGTCCGAACTTAGATGTCCGGACACAAGTTCGGACATTCACCAGTTTTCACCCATTCGAGTCTCGACTTGCGTCCGAACGTCCGAAGCTCGGACACAAGTTCGGACATAGTGTAATTTTGAGCAAAATTTTGTTTAAGAGTAGGAATGATACCCAATGATGGGGATTGATAAGTAATGATGTTATAAGGTTGTTAAGGATATGTTAAGTAAGTTGTAATGGTAATTAAGTGGCGAAGAGTTGTAGTAAAAATGTGAAAGTAAACAAGTTAAAAATGTAAAGTTATAAAACTACCGAACGGGGTTAATCATGGGCGCATTAGTCTTTAAATAATTATGTTACCCCGATGTTAATAAAGATAGTTATAATATTACCAGTTACTCAAAGATTTTCAAGGGGCATGTGATGGCACATTAGAGTGCACCTTCGGTGACAGGTATGGTTTTCTTGCAACCTGTGTCCTACCGGATTACACCGGCTTGTATGCCTATGTGTTTTTCTGTGTGTTTGCCACCTTGCAAGATAAAGCATGAAATGAGTTTATAGTAATTCATATATGTGGCGTACTTAGTTCCGATACCGTTTAACCTCGAAGTGTTAAACCTTAGTTAGCTGTGTCTAGGATCACATAAGAGATCGGTATTCGGATTCAACGACCCGAACATGGGAACGTTCTAACCACGGCTATGTGTGAGTTAGTTGTTTGAAGTTGTGTGTGATGTTTGCTGTAAATGTATGAACCTCTTTTACGTGTTTAACTCAGTTGTATTACTACATAGTGGTTGATGTGATAGGTTCCACAGCGGAATCTTTAACTGTGAATATATATATATTATGGGGGGAGTGAGGAATCCGGTCGTTCCGGTCGCGCGGTGTTTGGGAGTTGTTGTATACAGTTTCTTCAACTTTCATTCTGTTGGTTGTTTTCCTTCATTGGTCTTCAACCACCCCTGAGCTTAACCAAGGCTCTTGACTCACGTCTGTTGGGGATTATGTATGATGTGTTCGGATCACTAAATCCGATCCATCTTTATGTTAAGTTATCCGTTCGTTTAACAGGACGGTAACGAGTTATGTAAACGAGCTTAGCATGAGTTTGACAACATTCTCTAGGCTCTCCCAGTGAACTAACTATGTTTGGGACGGTTCCTAAAGAGAACCGTACCCGTTATGTTATGTGTTGTTGATGTACTGCAATGCTAACTACGATGTGATGTTATATGTAGTTTAAAAGTGAATGGTGTGGATCATGGATATGAATCCCAGTTATAACAAGAGACGTTAAGGATAACCCGATAGCGGGTAAGTGTCGTCTATTAAGGAAATAGCTCCATTAGAGGAGAAATACTCTAGGGTTGAAGTACTCAGCGAGTGATCTGTTAAGCATAAATGCAATGTCTGCTATTGAGCCCAATATTTGGGAATGTTATATGTTGTGTGTTTATAATGTTCATTGATTTAAATATAATCAACAGCATGTTAAGACGACAATTAGTTGTGCGTGGCCCGGTAGCATGCGGGCTGCGGGATTACCATACCAGCAAAGGTGCTGACCCCCTTTGGGGGCCCCCCATTACTCTACAGGTACGAAGGAGCTGGAAGCCGTTCGAGAGTAGGACGGGTAGTTGTTGTACATGGGTAGACATTCAATTGGAGGATGTATTGTAGGTGTAGTAAGACCGAAATTGTTATCGGCATTAGTTTGTAAATACTCGGTACAGTTGTAATGTATGTAAGTGTACAATGAATGTTGGACATGGTAAGGGTTTAATGTGTAGTTGCTCGGGAATTCAGTCCATCAGACCGGTACGATGTATGTATGTTAGCCTTGTTAGCCACGTGGGTGGCTAACGGCATGTAACACCAAAGAGTTAAGTGATGTTGTGAGTTATGAATTCCGCTGCGATATGTTATTAAGTGCGTTGTCAGTAGTTGGGGTGTTACAAAAAGTGGTATCAGAGCGAAGTATCGCTCTGATGACTGAAATACCGAGCTTAGGAAGTACCGAGTTAAGTGTTTAGTACTTTGGGTTAAGGGTTGAGTGATAGCGTGAGAAGTACGCTAGTTAGGGAAATACCAGTGTGTACTGGGTACCTACAGTATCCATCCCGCCCTCCACAAACCTTATTATATAACTTGGAAAGAACGCCAGAGAGATGAAAGTCCTCTCTTACTCGGGAATACCCGATCTGGCTGTTATTAAGTATCCTTATAAGTACGGAGAACCTGTCACCCGGTGGATCCCAAAGGTGTGAACCCCGAAGACGGTCTCCATTTTAACGATGTCTGCCGCATGAGGTAGCGAAAAGTGAAGGGTCTTATGCATAAGAGAATGGAATTTCCAGCACCCTGGGTCGACATGCGGAGCAGTCGAGGACAACCAGCTCGCAAGCACTAACCGTGCAACAGTAGAGAAGTGAAGTAATAGAAACCCGAGACGAGTGTCTACGGGACTACAATGTTAACTAATACACCAACGATATACCAACCGATTAAGGAACTACAACGTAGTACGAGGAAGATACAACACTAAGTAAAAAGGGGTCTCTCAGAATGGGAAACACCCTAGTCAATGGTTATCATGTGAAGACAGTAAGATGTACCCAGAAGATTGTCGTTAAGGCTGTAGGATCAAGCAAGGGCCAGCAAGGCCATTGATGTTAGTGCGGATGAAAACAATACCGCAACCAGTGTGTATTGAACCGATAACCAGTTAGCATGGCGCACTTGCCATGGCAAGTGCTGCTACAACAAGGCTGTACGGGAAATTTTAAACAACTACCGGTACTTAGTAAAGTACCATGAAGTTAAGTGGGATTATCATAACCGTGGAAGGGCTTAATAGCCCGACCTCAGTACTTGGAAATACACCAGTCAGCAAGAAGCTAGACTTGGTTAAGGCAAGGAAACGTTGTTAAACCACGAAAATTTTTCTTTCAACCTAAAACCATCTTCAAAACTCTTTTCAAAACCAAATTTTCTTTCAAACCCATTTTATTTCCAACGTTCTTTTAAACCAAACCAGAAGACCTGCACCGGCCTCAGTGCCACATGGTAGGTATGTTTTACCCAGTTACTTTCAAAATAACCAGGTGGAAACCGGTAAACCCAAGGGTAACAACCCGAGGTAATGGAGTGAGTTCATAATGATACAATAGTGGATAACCTTCCCTTGATTGAGTCCGGGAAGCACGGAATGCATATTATCACAGGATAATATAAGAGGAGTTGACAACAGAATACTTCACCTAGGCATGTGACGGACACTACGAGTGTACCAACAGTAATGTGGGACGACCGCACTCCGATAGGAGCTTCTGGACCTGACAAACCTTCTTATGGGGTTGTCGGGTAAGTAGCAATGTATCAGTAGGGTACCCCACGTATGTACACGAGTGGAGTCTGGAACACGGGAAGTAGTCGACTCCATACTACGGTCCGAAGTAAAAGTCAAGCAAGAGTAATGGATTACCAAGTATGGTCGAAGTAAAGGAAACCAGTCAAGTTAAGAAGACTAAAGGAATTAGTAAGTTTATTCTAAGGAATGTTTAAAGGTGAACAAGTGCGAAGTGCACTGGTTAGTAAGTAAAGGCATAGAATATGTCATAAGGAACCAGAAGGACGAAACATATAGCTGGAGTAAGATGCCTACTATGGACATATTAATGTGCAATGATCGGGATGAGATTCCCGGGATGATCACTAGGGATATCAATCTCACTAAAGAGGATATTTAACCCAGCCAAGAACGCAGGGCGATGTAGCTAATGAAACGTACTCATAAGTGTGAGCCGGATATAATGGCATGACCTAGTAACACCCAGGAACTATCTTTAAAAAGGGTGTTTAGATCAACAATGGTTGAACGAGATAGCGTGACAGCAACACAAGGGTTGAAACTAACACCCAGTTTAGACATAAGTCGTCAGGACAAGTCTGATATCCTTGAAGGGGCATACCATGAAAGGAACAACGACCTTGTCATGGAGCCCAATACAACTTATAAACCGTGTAGTATGTACGGAGAAGTAAATGTGTGTGAACAGCCTACAACGAGCAGAGCTCGAGGCAATAAGGCTTATAAGCCACAAGTAGAATATGTTAAGAAAATGTTATTGATCACAGGAGTTTATGTTATATAAGTAAGTAAAGCGGATAACGAACCACTGCTTTAAGAGTGGGGATACCTCGTGATACGTGAGACCGCAACAGCGGTAGTTATGTGAACTGAGTTCAGGGAATGTGTTAAGAGTTGACCATCTTGTTATTACCCAAGAATGATGCGAGTAGGAATAAATCGAAAGAAGTGCTTGTACCCGTTGTGGAGATTGAAAGAGTGATAAGTCAAATAACAACCACCATAGGTGTGGGATGCTAAATGTGTGATAAACAACGCTCAAAGAGCATAAAGACCCGAAGAATAGCGTGTTCAACAACCAGCCCAACAAGTGGCGAAACACAGTGTGATGACAGAAGCTAATATAAAAGAGGGTGCAGTGTAAGTTAATGTTATACAATGAGTAATCGCACGGTGCGCTGTAAGCGACCGTTGTATAAGTATTGTTAAATAATAATGTGGCAAATAAGACCAGTTATGAGTGGAACTCAATGGACATACAAGTAAGTGATGATAAACAGACTGGGCAATAAGCCAGTAGTTGATACTATGTGATAAGGAAAACAGTGTGAATTCCTATTGCTATCGCATAAGAGATTTACTGTCAAGAGTTTACGCCTCTGCACTCTGTATGACTGAGTGTTTTGGTATTGCGCTTGCGCGGTAATGATCGAGTGAGATAGCTAGGAAGTTTTGGCAAAGGTCAATTGTGATGGAAGAACAAAGACTTATGATGTGATAAAACCGATGCATAAGAGAAGCACGTCGTACCAATCAAAGGGTACTTGGTTGACATAAGTGACTACAGTAACACAATTGTTAAATATCGGTATGGAATATACCTCAAGTGTTGGAAATAACCGAAAGAGTACTACTCATTAGGTAGTAGCTCAAATACAACCGACAATAAGTCGGGAGAAATCAAGTAAGTCATTGTGGACTACAATAAATAATCATGGAAGTGGATAGTAAGTCTGTAACTCACCGAATTCGCTCACGGTAAGAAATACCAAGCGTCGGTTGAGAACCCATTATTACCAAAATGAAGGTGATAATCGGGGATGTACAATACAGTAAGGATAATGTATGGGGCAAACTAAATTCTAAAGTTATCAAGAGTTGCGCAGCAGAAACTAGTGAGCTAGCAATTCAAGTGTTAAATGTGTGTAGTGAACATGAGTGCATGGCAAATAAATGATGCCTAAAAGCCTCACAGGCCAGAATCGAAACCAGTTAAGAGCTAAAATAAGCTCTAGTGAGAATTCTTGGTTAAGGACTAAACCGCCAATATGGCTAAGACCCTCAACCAGAACACATTGTGTAATAAACCGCGTGGAGATAAAACACTTCACGACGGTAGACCGTTTTAAACCAATAATTAAGTGATTGATTACGTGGGCGTAATCCCTTTTAAGGGGGGTAGAGCGCAAAACCGTTTAGTATATTTTACCGTACAAGTGTACGTGAATTATGGTGTGCATAGCACAAAATGATCTGTTTTGGATGATTGGTGCGTGTGTTACATAAACATACGCATTCATTCATGGTTTAATTATGGTAACTACGCACTGAAGAGGCGAATACCATTGTGATAAGTGTGTTATTGTGTTAACAGATGTGTGTCGAAGTATAAGTGTAAGGGAGTAGAAGAAACTCCCGGGGAATTAAAACCCCGACTATATATGTTCATGTAATACTAAATGTAAAACTGTGTGTTGTATTTTGATAAATTATATGTGTATATACAGTATTGTGAGCTATGAAAGGGTATGAAACCGACATAGAACCTAGTGAGAATAAGATTCCCTAGGTAATTGGATTAAAGTGAATGGAGATAACTGATAGACGGAGTTCTATCCTTTGGAGATGTATGATTATGACTAGATGGATTAAAAGATAGAAAATGGTACATGTTTGAATTAGTTGTTGTTTGAAATTGAGGTGGGAGGTGGAACTTGATTTGCATGCGATCAAGGGAAACCGAACACAAATTAGAGTGGAAGGATAGTTCAACACTGATACTGATCACATCAGGGTTGGATAATTCTTGAAGCTCCCTACAAGTGGTCACGAATAACCACGCTAAGGAAAGATGCAAAGAGCATAAATCGGACTTGGAGTTGTATGTGTTTTCAAAAGGGTTTTGAATCGATATTTACAAAAACGTCGATAGACACCTTATATAATTAAGTTCTTTTACTTAACCTCACAAGGAAATTTTAAATTTAAGTGATTGTTTTGATCTCCCAAAGGAACGGGGACAGAAGGTGTCCATCGCGACCGGGTCCTGCGGGGATCCCAGTGTGTATAAAAGGCATTTTTATTTGCTATACATGCTAAGACATGTTGTGTGGAATGTGTAAAAAAAAAATTATTTATTATTATTTTGACCTCGAGTCCTAATGTGGCTAAGTGCCGGAAGTGTTATGTTATCAAGACCTATGTGTCTAAAGGATGTTATGTTATTAAGACTTACGAGTCTAAATGTTGTTATGTTGCCCGGACCCAAGAGTCTAAGGGTTGTTATGTATGTATAAATTTTGTTAAGTAGCCGGACCATCAAGTCCGAGATTACTATGTAAGTATGTTATATATGTGTGGATGTGGATGTGTTACCCGGACCATCAAGTCCGAGGTTGTGATGTAAAACATGTTTGTTATGGAAGTTTATGTTATAAGTAATCCCCGTATTCTAACCAATGATGCGTGGGAAGTGTGAACTTCGAGGACGAAGTTCTTTTAAGGGGGGTAGATTGAAATACCCCAAACCTTAATGTGTTAATTAATTGTGTAATTATAATTTTCTAGGGCTAATTAAGTCCTTAAGATCATTGGTGAAGAAATGAAAACCAAAAAGGAAAAGGAAATGCGTAAAAGTCACAAAATGTGAAAATACGTATTTAATTATTTAAGGAGGTACATAACCTTCACTAGGGTTAAAAATATATTTTTATACCTTGATTACACACTAAGAACGTGTGGGAAAAATTCCGGAAGGAAACAGATCCAAACAATGCGTTTAAACGCTAACGGAGTCTTAGAGCGCGTTTTTGAGGAAACCCGAAAACGTGACTCTAAACAGTTAAATGACCCCGTAAAAATAATAGTTGATCATGTAACTATAATTAAACATTAATGGGAGTTTAATAACCATTAAGATTAAAGGAATGAGAAAATTCCGGAAAACGGTCCCGGTAGTGAACAGTGCTAAACCGGGTAAGTAAACGAGCGTTTTCTGTTAAAAGACGAAAAACGCTCCAGCGTGTTATGTTAGTGGGCCGGTTTGTTAATGTAGACAGCCCACTCACACAAGACTAGTTAACTAATTAATTAAGTCAAAAGAGCTAAAATAACAAAAGGGGTACATATACCCACACACACTCTCTCTCCCCTCATTTTTCCTTTTCCTTTTCTCTTTCCTTCCTCTCTTTTCTCTCTCAGCCGGTCCCTTCCTCCCGCAACCGATGGAGCTCTTCAACCCAAGCCAACAATGGCTTCTCCACTTCTTCTGCATCCCCAAGCTCCATTTGAGCTCCAAATTAAAAATAAATCACATATTCTTCTTCCTCTCATCTTCCTCTATCATACTCTCTTTTCGAAATTTCAAAAGGATGAAGTTGACCTCCATGGGTTTTCACCATTTGAGGAGAAAATGGCACCAATGAGAAGCTTGGAGTCTCCTCTTCCTTCTAAGGTAAAGATTCCCAAGAAAAACGCATTTTTCCTTCATCTCTTGGTGTAATCAATTTTTCACCATTTTTGATACCTTGTTTTCTCCTTGTTCTTGAGCTCTTAATTAATCCTTCAATGGTGGAGAAGTTCCCTTCTTGATTCAAGGGAGAAAGTCCCTCTTAAAAACTTCTAAAAGGTAAACCCTAATTCTAGCCCTTTGATTGAATTGAGTTTCTAAGGGTTTGGATGATTAATTGTGTATGTTTTGTGTTCTTGGGTGTTGGGATGGAGTTTGGAAACTCCATACCCTTTGGACCAATTTTTGGAGGATATGAGGAGCAAGAGTTGAATTAAGGGATTTGTAAGATTAAGGTAAGGAATCCACCTTAAACCTTGTTGTAATTGTTTTAAGTGTTTGGGATGGGTAAACAATTTAATGAACCCAAAATTGTGAGTTGAAATCTATGTTGTAATGTGTTTAGTTCGTGTTGGAGAGGTTTGTGAATTAATGATGAATTGAGGGCCTTAAGAGCCAATTATTGTGAGTTTGTGATTGATATTTTGGTTATTGAGATTATGGAGATTTTGGTGGTTGTGTTGTTGTTGTTGGTGAATTTGAGGATTTGTAATGTGCTGTTAGGACCTTTGTAAGAGTGTGGTTAGATTAGGGATGAGAAGGAGGAAAATTGATGAGGATGAATGTGTAAGGTTATGGGGAAGTTATGGCAAATTTTGGATGGAAAATGAGAGTTGATGATGGTTTAATGGTTGAGAGAATTTAGGTGTTGATTTGGGATGTTTAATGTGGAAAGGAATGGTTGTTTGTAGCTTGTGAAACAAGGGGTTAGTGTAGGTTTATTAGAAATGCAATTCTGGATAGAAATCACCTCTTTTAACCAAGTTTTTGGGTACGTCCGAACTTCCGTCCGGACTTGGAAGTTCGGACATGCCCCGTCGTTTTATAAATTTTTCGTTGTTTTGGGTGTGTCCGGACTTCCGTCCGAACATTGGAAGTTCGGACACTTGAAAGAGTTTTCTCAGATTTTCGTTTGACTTGTGTGCGAACTTAGATGTCCGGACACAAGTTCGGACGGTTGAAAAATTTTCCAGATTTCATTTCGACTTGTGTCCGAACTTAGATGTCCGGACACAAGTTCGGACATTCACCAGTTTTCACCCATTCGAGTCTCGACTTGCGTTCGAACGTCCGAAGCTCGGACACAAGTTCGGACATAGTGTAATTTTGAGCAAAAATTTTGTTTAAGAGTAGGAAATGATACCCAATGATGGGGATTGATAAGTAATGATGTTATAAGGTAGTTAAGGATATGTTAAGTAAGTTGTAATGGTAATTAAGTGGCGAAGAGTTGTAGTAAAAATGTGAAAGTAAACAAGTTAAAAATGTAAAGTTATAAAACTACCGAAAGGGGTTAATCATGGGCGCATTATTCGTTAAATAATTATGTTACCCCGATGTTAATAAAGATAGTTATAATATTACCAGTTACTCAAAGATTTTCAAGGGGCATGTGATGGCACATTAGAGTGCACCTTCGGTGACAGGTATGGTTTTCTTACAACCTGTGTCCTACCGGATTACACCGGCTTGTATGCCTATGTGTTTTTCTGTGTGTTTGCCACCTTGCAAGATAAAGCATGAAATGAGTTTATAGTAATTCATATATGTGGCGTACTTAGTTCCGATACCGTTTAACCTCGAAGTGTTAAACCTTAGTTAGCTGTGTCTAGGATCACATAAGAGATCGGTATTCGGATTCAACGACCCGAACTATGGGAACGTTCTAACCACAGCTATGTGTGAGTTAGTTGTTTGAAGTTGTGTGTGATGTTTGCTGTAAATGTATGAACCTCTTTTACGTGTTTAACTCAGTTGTATTACTACATAGTGGTTGATGTGATAGGTTCCACAGCGGAATCTTTAACTGTGAATATATATATATTATGGGGGGAGTGAGGAATCCGGTCGTTCCGGTCGCGCGGTGTTTGGGAGTTGTTGTATACAGTTTCTTCAACTTTCATTCTGTTGGTTGTTTTCCTTCATTGGTCTTCAACCACCCCTGAGCTTAACCAAGGCTCTTCACTCACGTCTGTTGGGGATTATGTATGATGTGTTCGGATCACTAAATCCGATCCATCTTTATGTTAAGTTATCCGTTCGTTTAACAGGACGGTAACGAGTTATGTAAACGAGCTTAGCATGAGTTTGACAGCATTCTCTAGGCTCTCCCAGTGAACTAACTATGTTTGGGACGGTTCCTAAAGAGAACCGTACCCGTTATGTTATGTGTTGTTGATGTACTGCAATGCTAACTACGATGTGATGTTATATGTAGTTTAAAAGTGAATGGTGTGGATCATGGATATGAATCCCAGTTATAACAAGAGACGTTAAGGATAACCCGATAGCGGGTAAGTGTCGTCTATTAAGGAAATAGCTCCATTAGAGGAGAAATACTCTAGGGTTGAAGTACTCAGCGAGTGATCTGTTAAGCATAAATGCAATGTCTGCTATTGAGCCCAATATTTGGGAATGTTATATGTTGTGTGTTTATAATGTTCATGCATGATTTAAATATAATCAACTGCATGTTAAGACGACAATTAGTTGTGCGTGGCCCGGTAGCATGCGGGCTGTGGGATTACCATACCAGCAAAGGTGCTGACCCCCTTTGGGGGCCCCCATTACTCTACAGGTACGAAGGAGCTGGAAGCCGTTCGAGAGTAGGATGGGTAGTTGTTGTACATGGGTAGACATTCAATTGGAGGATGTATTGTAGGTGTAGTAAGACCGAAATTGTTATCGGCATTAGTTTGTAAATACTCGGTACAGTTGTAATGTATGTAAGTGTACAATGAATGTTGGACATGGTAATGGTTTAATGTGTAGTTGCTCTGGAATTTAGTCCATCAGACCGGTACGATGTATGTATGTTAGCCTTGTTAGCCACGTGGGTGGCTAACGGCGTGTAACACCAAAGAGTTAAGTGATGTTGTGAGTTATGAATTCCGCTGCGATATGTTATTAAGTGCGTTGTCAGTAGTTGGGGTGTTAGACATCTCCCTTGATTAAGTTCGGGAAACATGGCATGCATATTATCACAAGATAATATAAGAGGAGTTGGCAACAGAATACTTCACCTAGGCGTGTGACACACACTACGAGTGTACCAACAGTAATGTGGGACGACCGCACTCCGCTAGGAGCTTGTGGGCCTGACAACCCTTCTTATGGGGTAGTCGGGTAAGTAGCAATGTATCAGTAGGATACCCCACGTATGTATACGAGTGGAGCCTGGAACACGGGAAGTAGTCGACTCCATACTACGGTGCGAAGTAAAAGTCAAGCAAGAGCAATGGAATACCATCGAATGGCTGAAATAAAGGAACCCAGTTAAGTTAAGGAAGACCAAAGGAATTAGTAAGTTTATTTTAAGGAAATGTTTAAAGGTGAACAAGTGCGAAGTGCACTGGTTAGTAAGTAAAGACGTGGAATATGTCTTAAGAATCCGGATAGATGAACATAATAGCTGGAGTAGGTACCCAGCCTACGTATGGTGGGGCAGATGCCTACAATGGATATGTTAATGTGCAATGGTCGGGATGAGACTCCCGGGATGATCACTTAGACTGTCAGAGGGATAACAATGTCACTGGAGAGGATAATTAACCAGCCAAGAAGTAAGACAATGTAGTTAATTAAACGTGCTCATAAGTACAAGCCAAATGTAATGGCTTGACCTAGTAACACCCAGGAGCTGTCCTCAAAAGGGGTGTTTGGGTCAACAGTGGTTGAATGAGATAACATGACGGAAACGCAAGGGTTGAAACTAACACCCAGTTTAAACATAAGTCGTCAGGACGAAGTCTGACATCCTTGAAGGAGCATACCATGAATGAACAACGACCTTGTCATGGAGCTCAATGCAGATATTGTTTGAAAAGTAAATGTGTGTGGACAGCCTACAACGAGTAGAGCTCGAAGTAATAAGGCCTACAAGCCATAAATGGAAATGTTAAGTGAAATGTTGTTGAATACGGAAGTCTATGTTGTATAAGTAAGTAAGCGGATAACGAACCACTGCTTTAAGAGTGGGGATACCTCTTAATAATGTGAGACCGCAACAGCGGTAGTTATGTGAACAGAGTTCAGGGAATATGTTAAGGGTTGACCATGTTGTTATTACCCGAGAATGATGTGAGTAGGAATAAATCGAAAAGAAGTGTTTGTACCAGTTGTGGAGACCGCAGGAGTAGTAAGTCTAATAGCAGCCACCATAGGTGTGGGATTCTAAATGTGTAATGAACAACGCTCAAGGAGCATAAAGACTCGAAGAATAGAGTATTCAACAATCAGCCAAATAAGTGGCAAAACACAGTGTAATGGCGGAAGCTAATATAACAGCGGATGCAGTGTAAGTTAATGTTATACAATGAGTAATAGCACGGTGCGCAGTAAGCGACCGTTGCATAAGTATTGTTAAATGATAATGTGGCAATAAGACCAGTTATGAGTGAAACTCAATGGACATACAAATAAGTGATGATACACAGACTGAGCAATACGCCAGTAGTTGATGCTACGTGATAAGGAACACAGTATGAATTCCTATTGTTATCTCATAAGAGACTTACTGTCAAGAGTTTACGCCTCTGCACTCTGTATGACTGAGTGTTTTGGTATTGCGCTTGCGCGGTACTGATCAAGTGAGATAGCTAGGAAGTTTGGGAAATGTTAAATGTGATAGAAGGACAAGACTTACAAGGTGATAAAACCGATGTATAAGAGAGGCACGGCCGTACCAATCAAAGGATACTTGATTGGCAATAAGTGACTACAGAAGCACTACTTACCGAACATCGGTATGGAATATACCTCAAGTGTTGGGAATAACCAACAGAGTACTCCACAATAGGCAGTAGCTCAAACGTAATCGACAGTAAGTCGGAAGAAATTAAGTAAATCAGTGTGAAATACAATAAATTATCATGGAGGTGGATAGTAAGTCTGTAACTCACCGAGTTTCGCTCATGGTAAGTGATACCACACGTCGGTAGAGAAACCGTTATGGCCAAGATAAAGGTGATAATCGAGGATGTATAGTATGGTAAGAATAATGTATGGGACAAACTAGCCCTATAATTATCAGAGTTGCGCAACAGAGGCCAGTGAGCCCATGCATCAGATACCGAATATACATTGTGAATGTGAATGAATGGCTAGTTAGCAATGCCTAGAAGCCTCACAGGCCAGGACCGAAACCGGTTATGAGTTAGAGAAACTCCAAGGAGAATTCTTGGTTTAAGGACTAAACCGCCGATATGGTTAAGATCCTCTAACCAGAACGCATTGTATAGCAGACCGCGTGGAAGTTAAAGTACTTCACGACGGCAGAACATTTTAAACCAGTGTTCAGTGATTGATTACGTGGGCGTAATCCCTTTTAAGGGGGGTAGAGCGCGAAACCGTTTAGTGTGTTTTACCGTACAAGTGTACGTGAACAATGGTGTGCATAGCACAAAATAATTTGTTTTGATGATTGGTGTGTGTGTTACATAAACATACACATTCATTCATGGTGTAATCGTGGTAATTGCGCACAGAAGATGCGAATACCATTGTGATAAGTGTGTTTATTGTGTTAACGGATGTATGTGAAAGTATAAGTGTAAGGGAGTAGAAAAACTCCCGGGGAACTAAAACCCCGACAGTAGATGGTCATATGATATCAAATGCAATATTGCGTATTATATTTTGATAAATATATATATATATGTGTGTGTGTATATATACAGTGTTGTGATTTATGAAGAGGTATGACACCGATATAGAACCTAGTAAGAATTAAAATTCCCTAGGTAACTCGGATTAAGTTGAATTTGGAGGATGATTGATAGACGGAGTTCTATCCCTTGGAGATGTAATGATTATAACTAGGAAGACTAAAAGATAGAAAATGGTACATGCTTGAATTAGTTGTTGGTTGAAAATGAAGTGGGAGGTGAAACTTGATTATCATGAGATCAAGGGAAGCCGAACACAAATTGGGGTGGAAAGATAGTTCAACGCTGATGCTGATCACATTAGGGTTGGATGATTCTTGAAACTCCCTATAAGTGGTCACAAATAATCACACCAAGAATAAGATGCAGTTAACAATAATTGGATTTGGAGTTGTATGGTGTTTTCAAAGGAATTTTAAATTGATGGTTCTAAATTTTCAATTGGTATTTTCAAGACTTCAATTAATATCTCTAAGATTCTTAAGTGGTATTTTTCAAAGGAAGGACTACTTTTACTTGACCTTGTAAAAAGATCTTCAATTGGTATTTTCCAATAAAGAATTTCATTCTACTTAACCTCATATAGAGTATTTTCGTATTACTTGCTCACGAGCTGAGGACGTATGAGCCTTTGTCTTTGGACCGGTGACATGAGAAGTATATTTTAAAGATGTATGCAATCGTTTTGATCTCCCAATGGAACGGGGACCAAAGTGTCCATCGCGACCGGGTTCTGCGGGATCACAGTGTATATGTACTCAACATGGGTCTCGAACCCATGAAGAGATGGAAAAGGAATTTATGGTTGTTATACATGCTAAGACAAGTTGTGTGGTATATGTAATAAACATTGTTTTGACCTCGAGTCCTAATGTGATTGAATTCCGAAAGTGTTATGTTACCTAGACCATGTGTCTAAAGGTTGATATGTTATCAAGACCTAAGTGTCTAAATGTTGTTATGTTACCCAGACCTAAGAGTCTAAGGGTTGTTATGTAAGTACAGAAGTTGATAAGATACCCGGACCGTTGAGTCCGAGATTATCATGTAAGTATGTTATGTTATGTTATGCATGGATGTGAATGTGTTACCCGGACCGTTAAGTCCGAGGTTGTGATGTTAAATATGTTGGTTATGGAAGTTTTATGTTACAAGTAATCCCTGTGTTCTAATTCAAATGATGCTAGGGAAGTGTGAACTTCGAGGACGAAGTTCTTTTAAGGGGGGTAGATTGAAATACCCCAAACCTTAATGCGTTAATTAATTATGTAATTATAATTTTGTAAGGCTAATTAAGTCCTTAAGATCATTGGTGAAGAAATGAAAACCAAAAAGAAAAAGGAAATGCGTAAAAATCACAAAATGTGAAAATACGTATTTAATTATTTTAGGAGGTACATAACCTTCATTAGGGCTATAAATATATTTTTATACCTTAATTACACATTAGGAACGTGTGGGAAAAATCCCGGAAGGAAACGGATCCAAACAATGCGTTTAAACGCTAACGGAGTCTTAGAGCGCGTTTTTCGAGAAAACCCGAAAACGTGACTTTAAATAGTTTAAATGACCCCGTAAAAATAATAGTTGATTATATAACTATAATTAAACATTAATGGGAGTTTAATAACCATTAAAATTAAAGGAATGAGAAAATTCTGGAAAACGGTCCCCGTTAGTGAATAGTGCTATACCGGGTAAATAAACAAGCGTTTTCTGTTAAAAGACGAAAAACGCTCCAGTATGTTTATATTAGTGGGCTGGTTTTATTAATGTAGACAGCCCACCCACACATGACTAGTTAGCTAATTTAATAAGTCAAGAGAGAGCCAAAATAACAAAGGGCACAAATACCCCTCACTCTCTCTCCTTCCTTACTTTTCTTTTCCCCTCTCTTTCCTTTTCTCTTTCCTCTCTTTCCTTTCCCAGCCGGCTCCTTCCTCCCTCTCTGCCGATGGAGTTCTCCTCCACAAGCCAACAATGGCTTCCTCACTTCTTCTTCATCTCCAAGCACCATTTGAGCTCCAAATCAAAAATAAATCACATATTCTTCTTCCTCTCATCTTCCTCTATCATCCTCTCTTTTCAAAATTCCAAAAGGATGAAGTTGACCTCCATGGGTTTTCCCCATTTGAAGAGAAAATGGCACCAATGAGAAGCTTGGAGTCTCCTCTTCCTTCTAAGGTTAAAATTTCCAAGAGAAAGTCATTTTTCCTTCAACTCTTGGTGTAATCAATTTTTCACCATTTTTGATACCTTGTTTTCTCCTTGTTCTTGAGCTCCAAATTGATCCTTCAATGGTGGAGAATTTCCCCTCTTGATTCAAGGGTGAAAATCCCTCTTGAAAGCTTCACAAAGGTAAACCCTAACCTTGTGCTCTAGCCCTTTGATTGAATTGAAATATTGCAAAGGTTTAGATAATTAATTGAGTGTGTTTTGTGTTCTTGAATGTTGGGATGGAGTTTGGAAACTCCATGCCCTCTTAACCGATTTTGGAGAAGATATGAAGCAACAGGAGAATTAAGGAAACTTGTGAAATTAAGGTAAGGAATCCACCTTAAACCTTGTTATAATTGTTTAAGTGTTTGGGATGGGTAAACAAATTAATGAACCCAAATTGTGGATTGAAATATATGTTGCAATGTGTTCAATTGATGTTAGAAGAGGTATGTGAATTAATGTTGAATGGAGGGCCTTTAGAGCCAAATGTTTTGAGTTTGTGATTGATATTGTGGTTATGGAGTTTATGGTGATTGTATTGTTGTTGATGAATTTGAGGATTGTGTTAAGTGCTGTTAGGACCCTTGAAAGGGTGTGGCTAGATTAGGGATGAAAATGATGGAAATTGATGAGGATGAATGTGTAGAGTTTATGGGGAGGTTATAGCGAAATTTTGGTAGAAAATGAGTGTTTTTGACTCTTTGATTTGGTGATGTTTTTGGTTGATTTTAATGTGTGTATGATGCATTAAAACCCCGTGGAAATGTGTTTTCGATGGGCTATTTTGCTACTATAAGTTATGCATGTTTTGTGGGGGATTTGTGGCTTGGTTCTAGTTGTTTTCCGTAATGGATTTTGCAGTTTTCGGTATGTCCTAACATCTGTCCGAACATTGAAGTTCGGACATCATACGACGGAAAATTTTCAGAACTCTCGACTTATGTCCGAACCTGCAAGGTCAGACGCATGTTCGGACCAACCTTTGTTTTTGCATAACTTTTTCGTTTGAACTCCGTTTTGAGTGCCGTTTGCGGCGTTGGATTCCTCTTTTCGAGTAATATCTGTTTTGACATGTTTTGGCATATGTTTATGTATATTTTGATTTTAAAATGACCGATAATCTTTTGAACTCCATTTTTGTGTGCTTCAGCCTTCTAATGATAGGGGATTGGATGGTAATGGTTTTGGATGATGTTTAGGCCTTGTTTGGTGACATTTAAAGACCTTAAAATGTGTAAACAAGTGTTAGGTTTGATGTGAGAGTTGTGAACTTAAGATCACGAGAGTAAAATTAAGTATAACGGGATAACGGGGTTAACTATGGGTGCACTAGTAGTTTAACAATTGTATTGCCCCGGTTTAATGGAAACAAATGTAATGTTACCAGTTGTTCAAAGGTTATTCAAGGAACCTAAGAGAACGCAATAGAGTGGACCTTGGTGACAGGTATGGTTTTCTTGCAACCTGTGTCCTACCGGATTACACCGGCTTGTATGCCAATGTGTTTTCTGTGTGTTTGCCACCTTGCAAGATGAAGCATGAAATGAGTTTACAGTAATTCATTATTGTGGCTTAATTAATTCCGATACCGCTTAACCTTAGTTATGTGTTAAATAATAGTTAACCGACCTTAGGTTCACATAAGAGATCGGTATTCGGAATAAACGTCCCAACCCATGGGAACGTTCTAACTACGGCTATCCGTGCGTTATTGTATGTTGTGACTATGCGTGATGTATGTGACTTGTTTAATATGTTGTTGATGTTGGAAACTGTTATCCGTGTTGTTGAAATGGGATATGATTTCCTTATGTGTCTAACCGAGTTAGTAACACTATGTGACGTATGTATGTGATAAGTTCCATAAGGGAACCTCAACTAATAAGTATATGTATGTATGGAGAGGAATCGGGTGTCCCGGTCGCGCGTATTGTTTAGGAGTTAATATATATATGTGAATTAACTCCCATCCTGTTATGTTAGGGTTGTTTTCCTTTATTGGATTTCGACCTCCCACTAGCTTAGCCAAGCTTACCTACCGACCTCCACATCGGGCTAGGAGGGAAATTATGTACAATGTTGGTAGGGTGTTGAAGCCTAAGTTCGCTTCGACTCCCTCTTTGTTATGTTACGGTTGTTCTTCCTCCTTGAATTACAACCACCCACAAGCTTAACCAAGGCTTACCTAACTCATCACTATTGAACTAGGGGAAATTGTGTATGTTGTGTACGGTCCTATATGAGGCCGCCACTCAAGTAAAGAAAATGTATGTATGTTGTGCTCGGGCTTATATCACCCCGGCACTCCCTAAGTGAAGTTCATGTACTCTAAGAAGAGTGAAATTAGGTTGTGTATGTTATAAAGTGAAGTGTGTTATTATGTTGAGTGTGCTAACCTTGTGTCTGTATTCTATTAATGGATGTTTGCTTATAAGCGTGATATGTGTGTGAGTTTGTGCATGTTTGAAATAAACCAACCGCATGCTAAGACGACAAATAGTTGTGCGTGGCCCGGTAGCATGCGGGCTGCAGGATTACCATACCAGCAAAGGTGCTGACCCCCTTTGGGGGCTCCCATACTTTTCAGGTACAAGGAACTGGAAGCCGTTCGAGAGTAGGACGGGGTAGTGTTTATATGTGGTAGTCATGAGAATTGTGGATGTATTATAGGTGTAGTAAGACCGAAAATGTATCGGCGTTAGTTGGTAATTACTCGGTACAGTTGTAAAGTAAGTGTATAATGAATGTTGGACATGGAACGGGATTAATGTGTAGTTGCTCGGGAGTTTAGTCCATCAGACCGGTACAATGTATGTATGTTAGCCTTGTTAGCCACGTGGGTGGCTAACGGAGTGTAACACCAAGGAGTTTAAGTTATGTTGTGAGTTGTGATTTCCGCTGCAAGGTGTTGTTAAGTGTATTGTTAGTAGTTGGGGTGTTACACCACTCTTATTTGTTTCGGGGATTATTTCAACATGGTTTTCTAACCGTTATCGGGTATGTACTCAACTGGTACATCTCCTCACATTCTAGGGAGTTCATATGTTTGCGTTATCGTTATACTTTAATCGATAGCTTGTGTGTGTTTGCATATGTTTGCGTTATCGTTATACTTTAATCGATAGCTTGTGTGTGTTTGCATATTTCCATTGTTTATGAGACTACCCGATCTACGGGTTTCTAGTCAATCAATACTCACTATGAGTCGGTCTATGCACTATGTTAGACCACACCGGCATACAAGTATGTTAGCTCATACAACATACAACAAGGCATACATCAACAAGCAAGAGATTATTTTCATGCTTTAATCTTGATTAAGCCGGCACACAAACACACAAATCAACGTAACTCGGTTAGTACGCGGGGTATGAGAAAATCATACCTTTCACCGGGGTTTTACTTTTACCGTGTCATCTCACCATGCTTGGTTCACACACGATCCTCTGATAATGTTCCAAACATTATTATTAATACTAAGCTCATACGGTACATAATTAAATGCTACTCCCTTACTTACCCCATTATCCCGTTATCTCGGTTTTACTCTTGTTAATTTGAGCTCTTACTTCACACTCACTTCTACCACTTGTTTACACTTCTTAGGATCTTTACAAGTCACCAAACAAGGCCTTAACATCATCTAACATCATTAACATTCAAACCCTCATCATTAGAAGGCTTTAAAACACTCACGGGGCATTTCTGGGGGTGGTCCGGGACTTGGTCCTTACCTTAAGTCCCGGACCAATTGTAGACAAACTCTCGGTTGAAAATAACATGTGATCCGGGACCTTGTACCTAGGCCAAGTCCCGGACCAACTACTGGTTCTAACTCTCGGCTGAAAAAAAAGACATGGTCCGGGACCTTGTCTTGGAGTATATTCCCGGACCAAGGATGAACTTGCACTCGTGGCTATTATTTAAGGGTGGTCCGGGACTTTGTCCAAGGACCAAGTCCCAGACCCTGCTAAAACCTGCAGCATACATTATTTTTCAGCCCCTAATCAATCCATAAACCACCCTTAATCTTTCCCTAATCTTTCCATAAGTTTCCCACATGTTTAATCACCTTAAAACATGCTCTAAACCTCTTCAAAACTTAGGTTTAATCCTCACTCAAATTGTTGCTCCAATTCACAAATTTTGCATTCTCATTTTGCACTAATGCACACTTGTGCATTTTCTAACCTCTCTTGGCACTTGCATTATTGTTCTCACCCTATTTGACCATTCCAAATATTTTAAGACAATGCACTTCTCATGCCAAGATTCAAGCCTCACTCTTAAAGTATTAACTCCTCATCATTTTTCTAAAATTCCCAAGGTACTTAAACAACATCTTGCTACAGATTTTGCATCAATCTCCCCTCTTTAAACAAATACTCCCATGGTGATTTCCTAAGCCAAATCAATCTCCAATCATACCTAGCTAGCCCTAGGTTATTCTTCACTCAAACCAACACTTAAACCACTTATATTTCTACCAGAATTTTGCCATAGTCCGGCTACTTTTCTAACATTGCCCAAAACTCATTTCTTCATTCAATTCATCCTAAAACTAGCCAAACCACAGGGGTTCTATCAGCACACACATAAATCCATCAATACTCACCAAAACTCATCTAGAACCATATAAAGCAATAACTCAATTCATCAAAGGCATAGCTCTTAAATCAAATACTATATTTCACAATTGTTTTCTCACTTGCATTATTACTATACAAGCACATTACTACCACAACTCAAGTGGGGTTCATTCATTTAATTAACCCTTCCCAAATTCTAATAACACTTAGTTAGGCTCCAAGGTAAATTAATTACCTTATATTCACAAGCCTTTTATTTACCATTCTTTTCTCCTCTTCTCCACTTCTCTTCACTCTAAAATCGGTCAAGGCAATTCCCTTGCCCAATACTCTAGACCAAGGTACCAATGGACATAAGGAGTACTAATTAGCTCTCTTAGCCTGTGAAGATAATTCATGAATTCAAAAGAGGCTTAAGGCATAAAATTGGACATTACCTTAGGAGGCTCTTGAAGGGTTTTCAAGCATGAATCAAAGGTGGGAGTTCCAACCACCATTTTAGGCTTGGAGAATTGCTCAAGACAAGAAGAAGCAAGGCATTAAAACATGCCAAAATCGGCTAACAAAAGAGGGTGAAGAAAAATGCAATTTTCTTTGGATATTTTTACCTTGGATGAAAGAGGAAGCTTCAAGCTTCAAAATGGTGTGCTTTTCTCTCCAAATGGCCAACACCCACGAAAATGAAACCCATCCTTTTCGAATTATGAAAAGAGGGAAGTGTAGAGCTTGATGAGAGGAACACAAATATGTGATTATTTTCTCATTTGGAGCCTTAATAAGGCTAGGGCAAGAAGAAGAAAGGAGAGGAGCCATGGGTGGAGCTCTCTTGTCGCAAGGAAGAAGATGAATCAGAGGATGGAGGGAGTGAGGGGGTGCCTCACGTAGGAAAGAAGAGGGGAATCAGAAAAGTAGAAGAGAGAGAGGGAAGGTAAGAGTTTTATTTGTTTCTTTACTATTACCTTCTCACTTTTGCTTTTTACTTTATTTGACTTTTCAACTCTTCTTCTTTTATTAATTAGCTACTAGAGAGGGGCTAACTTGACTAATAAAACCGGCCCCACATACTACTTAAACTAGAGCGTTTTTCATCTTTTACAGAAAAATGCCCGTTATTTTACCCGGTTTGGCACTATTCACTAATCGGGCCCGTTTTTCAGATTTTTCTCGTTTCTTTTTAATGGTTATTAAACTTCCATTAATACTTAATTATAGTTATATAGTCAACAATAATTTTTGCGGGTCCATTTGACCACTTAAAAGGTACACTTCGTGCACATCCCCAATCGATGTGGGAGGTAGCCCATCTCTGGGTGCTACACTCTGTTCTCCTCCCCCTCACAGGAGCCCAGCGTCCTCACTGGCACACCGACCTAGGTCCGGCTCTGATACCATTTGAAACAGCCCAGGGTCCCACATGTGTGATATTGTCCGGTTTGGCTCACCGGCCGCACGTTTTGCTCTTGGGTTTCACCCCAAAAGGCCTCACACAAGGGAGAGGTATTCATGCACCTATAAGGTACACTTCGTGCTCCTCCCCAATCGATGTGGGAGGTAGCCCATCTCTGGGTGCTACACTCCGTTCGCATTTCTGGGGGTGGTCCGGGACTTGGTCCTTACCTTATGTCCCGGACCAATTGTAAACAACACTCTCGGCTGAAAATTACATGTGGTCGATTACGCGGGCGTAACCCCTTTTAAGGGGGGTAGGGCGAGAAACCTCTTAGAGTATGTTTTTCGCATAGGTGTGTAAACTAATATGTGCATAGCACAAAAAAAAATTATTTTGATGATTGGAACTCATGTTACATAAACATGTGTATCCATTCATTGTGTAATTTTAGTTATTTCGCATGAGAGATGCAAGTAACGAGTATACAATATTTATGAAAAGGGGAGTAGAGAAACTCCTGGGAATGAGAATCCCTATAGTAAGTGTCTATTTAGATTAGACATGAGTTATGATGAGTGAGAATCGGTATGAAACCGACGTGTAACCTAGTAGGAAGTGAGTTTCCCTAGGTAATTGTATTTGAGAATGATTCATGGAGTGAGTTCCATCCTGTTATACCCAAAATTTCAACCCCCCCAGAAGAGAGTCTCTATTAATAGGCTAGTTTGGTCAAGTAGCGAGGGTTCGCAGTTCGATCGGCACATTTCAGAGTACTAGGGACAGCTTAGTCATCTCCAGGGGCATTTTTGTAATTGTCCAAGGCTCCTAAGCCCCCTGTAGGCTTTCTCTCTCCTCCAAAGAAGGGTTAAATCAATTCAAAATGCTTTGAATTTTAACCCATGATAGAGGATGACATTTTGGGCATAATGGCGTTGGAATTTCGATTTTTCGAGTTTCCAATAATTTTCCAGCAATTTCTATTGAATCTGACAGAAATTGAATTTAAAAATATTCCAATATCCAAAAAATTCGATTCCACTTTAGAAAAATCAGAAATACCATCCTTTACCCATGTTTAAAATTTCATAGTCAAATTCCTTTTGGAAGCCCTTGAGCTAAAACGTCGGTAAATCTCTTTTTACCGGATTTTTCTATCTTTAAGGAAGCCTATATAAGGAACCTTATCCCTTGATCAAATCAGAACCTCAAGAACCCTAAGCAACCAGAAAACCTAGCCGTCACAAGTCCCCCACGTTTTTACACATCCAAGCACCAAAATCACATCAAAAATCCCCCAAAATCACCACCTAAACACACTTTTCAACTCCCAACACATCAACAATCATCAAACATCAACCAAACCACCTCCAAAACGTGAAGCACATCATCAACAATCAACAACAGAAGCTCGGGTCGAACTCAATCCGGAACCGGCATCATCGGAGCCTCCGAAGAATCCCAACGTGAAGAATCATCTTGAATTCGAAGGTAAAACAGGTTATAATTCTACTTTTCTAACTCCCCACGACCTTATTAACTCTCTGTTAAATTTTGGGCTCAAACTAACCTTTTTACGCTTCTGTATTGCTAATTGCTTTTGCTTCTGCCTTGTTACTTGTTTGTCAAGTTTCGTGCATAATTTAACTTCAAACTGTAATCTTTCAATTACTAACGTATTGTATACCTTTCAGGCTACACGTACATAATTTTTTAGCCGAAAACACCGTCGGGAACCACCATAAAACCCCTGTCCGTGGGTGGTCCGTGACCTCGGACCTATGGTCCGGGACCACAGACGGGTTGTCGTGGCCACGGACACCCACGACGGCGGCGGGATTTTAAAATTTTCAAAATTTAGGTTTTGCTAAACTATGTCCGGGCCCATGGACATCCTGTCCGTTGCCCCGGACCTTTCAAAATTGTGTTTTCTGTTTAATTCGACTTTTTTTTGTAAAACTAGGTTAATTGGGGTCCGTGGTCTCGGACATTAGGTCCGTGGCTACGGACGGAAACAAAATTTGACCTAATTCTGCCTCTGAAACCCTAGTTTAGGTAATTTTAATTTCCACTTTAATTTTCTGTCAAAAAATACTAAAAAACACAAAAAACCGAAGCTCGCGCACTTAGGTTAAAACGACTCGTAACAAGCCGTAATTAAACTAAGTAGAGGAAAAACGACCCAGGAGGGGTAATGAAAGTAATTTGAACCCTAATTAAGTCGAATACCAAGCCCCCGAACCCGAACTCTCCTTTCCTAATTTGATCTAGGTAAAAATTAGGTGGCGACTCATAATAGGTTCCAGTGAGCTAGCTTAGTTCTTAATAATTAATGTTATATGACATAGTTATTAACCTTAGGTTACAAGTGGACCTAAAACCCGACTAGACCCTAATCAATCTAATCAACATAGGGTAGGGTTTAAAATCGAGGCTCACAGACTGGACTCTGCTGGGGACAAACTCTTAATTTTAACTTGTTTAATTTTAAGAAAGAGGGCTTAACTCGAAAATTGTTTAATTATGGCTTTATTTTATTTGTTTACTTTCGTGCGCGCTTTAATTTTCTGCACCTTTGCATCATATGAGAGCGAGGGTCCACACAAACTGATTTCACCCCGGGACCCGTTTGAGGGTCCCCTGTCAGGACTCACACCTTTTAGGTGATGTGAATAAGCGGGGAAAAGAGGAGGGTGTCGTCTACCACACCCCCTTAATACCTGGGCCTTAGCCCCAAGCGTTTTCCTGGCAGTGCTCTACTAGCCCATTGTTTGGTCAGTCAAAGACCCGGCCGTGGACGCACACCTTCAGGTGATGTGAAAAGAGTGGGGAAGCCCAAAGAGGATAGCGTGCAAGCCCCATTCCTTTGTGGTGACCTGGGCCCATGCCCCAAGCACCTCTTTGGATCGATCCATACCCGAATTGGATAAACGTCAAGTGAGGACATGTTAAATTTGTGTGGGCCTTGTTTGTTTGTATGATCGGCCCACTACCCGGCCTAGGAACTGATAGGAACTTTTCCTAAATCAACTCAGCCCAACCCGAACTTACGGCTTTATTGTTTGCGGCCCCAAGGTTTTGTTTGGTTTGAATGAATTGTTTGTTCTGGCTCAGGCCCAAAAGCTTAGACTTAGGTGATTTCTCTCTTTCAGCCCAATTTGAATTATCAATTTCGTTCTAGGCCCACGAAAAACGAATCCACCTAAGCAATTCATGAAAATCCATCAGGCCTTTCCATTTTAAGGCATCTAGTCTAAGAAGGCCTTCCACTCGGGGCTTTGGCCCAATCCTAGTTATAAGTATCATATTTTAGGCTCAATCAGAATTACTCGGCCCAAACTCCAATTCACAGAGCATGATTTAGAAATCATTTTGGCCCATGTGCTTTACCTCAAGCCCAAACACATTCTGGCCTAAGCGCCCAATTCTCAAAATATTCTGGCCCAAGAGCCACATTCTTCAAACAATTTCTAGGCGCCTCTCTTCCAACATTTCGGGCCTCAGTGCCTACCCACAATCTTCAAAACATTCCAGCTCATATGCTTTTCTTGCAGCCCAAAGTTTTAGCCTAAAACTTCTTTGCGGCCCAGAATTTAGCTCAGGTCACTTTGTTTTCCAACAGATAAGCCCAAATCTTAAGTATGGCAGAGAGAAATCCATCAATATGGATGCCAGTTAGCCGGAGAATTCAATGAGATGCTGAAAAAGATTGAGCGCATGGAAAGGCCACCAAGCCCGCCGGTTTTGACTACTTCTCCACTGGATTATATCCCAAGGTTGATCTTCCTCCAAAGTTGAAATTTCCAACACTTCCTTTATACAAAGGATCCTCAGACCCGCAGCTTCATTTGGCAATGTTCGACAGAGAAATGTCCATTCTTTCGCTAAGAGACATGCAGAAGGCCAAGGTATTCGCTCGCTATCTTGATGAAACTCCTCAGCGTTGGTACATAACTTAAAGGATGAATACCAAGACCTACGAGGAGGTCTGGGAAGCTTTTCTGCATCATTTTGAGTACGCTAGAAGTTTTGGAGTCACCAAGGCTGATCTTGCAAGCACGCGACAAACAGAAGGTGAATTGATTTCCAACTTCGTCAAGTGTTGGAGGATGAAGGCAGCCGCTATGCTCACAATGATAGACGAACAAGAGCAAATCCGAATGGTAATCGAGAATATGCAGAAGCAATACAATGAAGAGCTGAAATTCACATACTTTCCTAGCTTCAACATGCTGATGGGACAAATTGATGTCTTAGAAGAAATGATTCACAAAGGTGAATTAAAACTTGGAAACTCAAAAAACACCGGGAATTGCTCGATGACGGCAGCCTGTATCGAAAGTGGCACCCGAAAGAGAACTAGACAGCATAAGGTAAACACTGTTCGACAGGTAAAAGGACCAGGACAGATCGTCGGGGCAATGGAATCATCCTGAAAGAGCTCCCGTTAGAGAAAGTTCACAAACATCGGTCAACCATTGAGCCAGGCTTTTAAAAGACTCCAGGAACGAAACATGCTGCAACCTCTCACCCCTCGACAAAGAGACCCTCAAAAAGGAAGGAACCTGAACCAGTATTGTCAGTATCACCAGCTTCCTGGTCATGATACCGACAACTGCAAAATTCTGAAGCAGCACATCCAAGATCTTATCAATCAAGGTTTTCAACTGCTCGAGTAGGAATCCCATGTCAAGCACCATCAGAGATTGCTACCTTCAAGTGTTTTCCCCGATTTCTTCTCTTTACTGGTCATTTTTATGTTTTTCCGATGTTTGTAGTAGTTAGTTTCCTTTATCATTTTCGGTAGTTTCTCTGAGTCTGTAATTTCCAACATTATCTCATGACTCATAAATACAATCATAGTTCCATTTTCACAATTCCTGTACAAACCATTTTTTTTTTCATTCATCGAAAAAGAGAAAAAACAAAAATGTTTTTCAGGGAAAGGGGTCACGGAGTAATCATTTCCTGACTATGGAGCAGAATGATTTATCTCTTGTTTCTAAAAGTTGAACATGCCACGCTAAACGTCACAACTCACCCCAAAACATCCAAAACAACCCACGAAGCGGTTCCAAATCCACATCTTTTAAATTGTTGTCATAAACCCCCAATCAATGCTGGGGGCAATCTGCGTTAAAGTTCATCATCTTTCGTTTAAATGTGTGAATGAGTTTCGGAGTGAAAATCTCGTGAGAGGTAAAACCATGTGTGAACGAGCGTGTCATTTTTACACGACTCCGGTGAGTCCACATTCAAAGGTAAGATAAAACGGCATAACTCCGACCGAAGGAGATAATTTGTAAATTTACTCTTAGACCTGCGAAAAGTAACAAAAAACGGATACACAACTATCAGGAATAGCGAAGCACCTAGGTACAGCACCACATAGCCAAAAGCTTGTGAACCCTGACGTTAAACCCTAGGCACCCCCGCTGAGCCTTTCATATATCCCTTTTCGATATTATGAACTCCACAAAATAACCCAGCCAATGATGAATGTCTGACCCGGTGACCAAAGGAAGCGAGGAGCCCGACTCTCAGATAACATTCTCATCAGTCCAAAGAAGTAATGCCGCTATCAGCATGACGAAACGATCCGCAAATGGTCCCAGAGTGACACGGGATCAAAAGAGCTCACATCAAAACAGCTCTCGAAGCCCAAAACCGGGAAACACAAGAACCCCGAAGGCAAAGTCAAGAAAGGATAAAACCAAAAGGCAAACCCGAAGTGCCTCAAAGAAATCCAAATGACAAAAAGAGAAATGGTGTAATGGACAACTTGAAAGGTCCAGGTCCAAAAGCTCGAAAACAACGTCAACACGAAGCAGCTAGATGACTTCAAGACAAGGAAGATGAATCTGAGAGAAGACACAAGTTGCAGCTTTGGTCACCCATTTAAGCTCCACATACCTCAAATATCCCTCCATGATCCCGTCGTCTTTCATCACACCCTATGGCCACATTATAAGCATTAAAGACTTTCAACTTGATAGTTGTGTATCTAATCATGTGAAAGTAACAGATCGAATGCGTAAATCCACCAAATGTCAAATTCAATGGTCTAGAAGTTGTGACTGTGAGTACGAAACAAGTACAAGCATCAAACATGCTGAGTGTAGGTTAGGAAGCACCACATCAAAACATAATCCTTGACCCTGTGAGGACAAGGCTCTTTCGCACGTTTAATCAAAGAAAATACTAGGGGCAATCGATCGTCCCGACCGATTGCCATGACCTCTAACCCAGATTGTCCTAAGGAAAAATACTGGGGGCAATTGTTGGTTCCAACAATTGCCATGACAACACCAATTGAAACCCAAAGCTTGAGCACCACCATCCCACCACAGGCACACATAAGCCCTTACCTCCACACCAAACACCTCAGGCCCAAATAAGCCCTTACCTCCACACAAATGTCACTTCACCACACGGGCTCACGTAAGCCCTTACCTTCACATCATACACCACAGGCACATATATGCCCTGATCACCACTCAAAAGATCTCTGCATCAAACACCAAACCCCACCGGTAGCATGTTCATCTCCTAGGAGATAAGTTACAAGTCTGAAATCTTTAGTCAGGAAATGATAATTTCACTTTCCTTTTCAGTAAACAGAATTTTCTTCAAACACTGCCACGTTTGGCACCTTCATCAGTAATTTCTTGTCTTGAACAATCCTTCTTCAAACACTGCCATGTTTGGCATATTCTTAGCAATTTCTTGCTTTTGACAAATCTGCATCATCGCCATGTTTGGCATATTCCTAGCAAATACTTGCTTTCGACAAATCTGCGTCATCGCCATGTTTGGCATATTCCTAGCAATTTCTTGCTTTTGACAAATCTGCATCATTGCCATGTTTGGCATATTCTTTGCAATTTCTTGCTTTTGACAAATCTGCATCATCGCCATGTTTGGCATATTCCTAGCAATTTCTTGCTTTCGACAAATCTACATCATCACCATGTTTGGCATATTCCTAGCCATTTCTTGCTCTGGATAAACCTTTTTTATAGCCATATTTGGCATATTCCTAGCTTTGGACAATTTTCACACCTGATAATTGCCATGTTTGGCACTTTCGTAATTAGCTCTTATCATTGGATCATCTCATATGTGAGAACCCATTCAAACCTCAGGTTCCCGACACCTTATAATGCTTGGCGTATTCCATTCAAACCTCAGGTTCCCGACACCTTATATTGCTCGGCGTATTACATTCAAACCTCAGGTTCCCGACACCTTATAATGCTCGGTGTATTCCATTCAAACCTCAGGTTCCCGACACCTTATAACGCTCGGCGTATTCCATTCAAACCTCAGGTTCCCGACACCTTATAATGCTCGGCGTATTCCATTCAAACCTCAGGTTCCCGACACCTTATAATGCTGGCGTATTCCATTCAAACCTCAGGTTCTCGACACCTTATAATGCTCGGCGTATTCCATTCAAACCTCAGGTTCCCGACACCTTATAATGCTCGGCGTATTCCATTCAAACCTCAGGTTCCCGACACCTTATAATGCTTGGCGTATCCCATTCGATCTCAGGTTCCCAACACCTGATAATGCTCGGCGCATCCCTTTCAATCTCAGGTTCCCGACACCTTATAATGCTCGGTGTATCCCATTCAATCTTAGGGTCCCGACACCTTAGAATGCTCGGCGTATTTCATTCACTTTCAGGTTCCCGACGCCTTAGAATGCTCGGCGTACTTCATTCCTTTATAGGTAGTCAACGCCTTAGAATAGCTTGACATCACTTCATTCATTGTAGGTAGCCAGCGCCTAAGGATAGCTTGGCATCATCTCATTATAGGTAGTCAACGCCTTAGAATAGCTTGACATCATATCATCCTTATAGGTAGTCGGAGCCTTAAAATAGTCCGACATTACTTCATTTTTACCTTTAGGTAGTGAGCGCCTTAGAATAGCTCGACACAACTTATCAGAATTCAATTGCATGTGGGGTCTTTTAAGATCTAAAATTTTGGGGTATCACTCAAGCATCAACTAGCCTTTTCATTTCCATTACAAAGTCTAGTTGACGGGGGGCAATCTGTTATACCCAAAATTTCAACCCCCCGGAAGAGAGTCTCTACGAATAGGCTAGTTTGGTCAAGTAGCGAGGGTTCACAGTTCGATCGGCACATTTTAGAGTACTAAGGACAGCTTAGTCGTCTCTAGGGGCATTTTTGTAATTGTCTAAGGCTCATAAGCCCCTTGTAGGCTTTCTCTCTCCTCTAAAGAAGGGTTAAATCAATTCAAAACGCTTTGAAATTTTAACCCATGATAGAGGATGACATTTTGGGCATAATGGCGTTGGAATTTCGATTTTTCGAGTTTCCAATAATTTTCCAGCAATTTCTGATTTTATCTGACGAGAAATTGAATTTAAAAATATTCCAATATCCAAAAAATTCGATTCCACTTTAGAAAAATCAGAAATACCATCCTTTACCCATGTTTAAAATTTCATAGTCAAATTCCTTTTGGAAGCCCTTGAGCTAAAACGTCGGTAAATCTCGGTTTTTACCGGATTTTTCTATCTTTAAGGAAGCCTATATAAGGAACCTTATCACTTAATCAAATGAGAACCTCAAGAACCCTAACCAACCAGAAAACCTAGCCGTCACAAGTGCCCCACGTTTTTACACATCCAAGCACCAAAATCACATCAAAAATCCCCCAAAATCACCACCTAAACACACTTTTCAACTCCCAACACATCAACAATCATCAAACACCAACCAAACCACCTCCAAAACATGAAGAACATCATCAACAATCAACAACCAGAATCTCGGGTCGAACTCAATCCGGAACCGGCATCATCGGAGCCTCCGAAGAATCCCAACGTGAAGAATCATCTTGAATTCGAAGGTAAAACAGGTTATAATTCTACTTTTCTAATCCCCACGACCTTATTAACTCTCTGTTAAATTTTGGGCTCAAACTAACCTTTTTACACTTCTGTATTGCTAATTGCTTTTGCTTCTGCCTTGTTACTTGTTTGCCAAGTTTCATGCATAATTAAACTTCAAACTGGAATCTTTCAATTACTAACGTATTGTATACCTTTCAGGCTACACGTACATATTTTTTTAGCCAAAAACACCATCGGGAACCACCATAAAACCCCTGTCCGTGGGTGGTCCGTGACCTCGGACCTATGGTCCGGGACCACGGACGGGTTGTCTGTGGCCACGGACACCCACGGACGACGGCGGGATTTTAAAATTTTCAAAATTTAGGTTTTGCTAAACTATGTTCGGGCCCACGAACATCCTGTCCGTGGCCCCGGACTTTTCAAAATTGTGTTTTCTGTTTAATTCGACTTTTTTGTAAAACTAGGTTAACTGGGGTCTGTGGTCTCGGACATTAGGTCCGTGGCTACGGACGGAAACAAAATTTGACCTAATTCTGCCTCCGAAACCCTAGTTTAGGTAATTTTAATTTTCACTTTAATTTTCTGTCAAAAAATACTAAAAAACACAAAAGCAAAAGCTCGCGCACTTAGGTTAAAACGACTCGTAACAAGCCGTAATTAAACTAAGTAGAGAAAAAAACAACCTAGGAGGGGTAATGAAAGTAATTTGAACCCCAATTAAGTTGAATACTAAGCCCCTGAACCCGAACTCTCCTTTCCTAATTTGATCTAGGTAAAAATTAGGTGGCGACTCATAATAGGTTCCAGTGAGCTAGCTTAGGTCTTAATAATTAATGTTATATGACATAGTTATTAACCTTAGGTTACAAGTGGACCTAAAACCCGACTAGACCCTAATCAATCTAATCAACATAGGGAAGGGTTTAAAATCGAGGCTCACACATCCCTTGGAGTTGTATGATGAATGTTTAAATTGAGTAACAATTTGAGAAAATGAGCCCATGAGTTGCTTAGGTAATGTAAGCAAGTAAACTGAAAATAACAGATAACCTAACTCTTAGGAATTTGAGATGAGTTAAAATGGAATGTTTTATGAATTTGACTAGAAAGAGTAAAAGATAGAAAATGAAAATGTTTTACTATCTGCTTGTTTGAAACTGACGTGGGAGGTGGAACTTGATCTGCTAGCGATCAAGGGAAACCGAACACAAATTGGGGTGGAAGGATAGTTCAACACTGATGCTGATCACATTAGGGTTGGATGATTCTTGAAGCTCCCTATCAGTGGTCATAAGTAATCACGCTAAGGAAAGATGCAATGACCATAAATCGGATTTGGAGTTGTGTGATGTTTTAAAAAGAATTTACAAACAGAATTTGAAAAAGGGTCTTCCTTCAAGTATGAAGGCGAAAAAAAATGGTTTTGAAAGCATTGCACCGTACGTGCGGCGGTCCTAAGTGACCGGTTGGGGAGGTGACATTGTGTGATTTTTCCAAAGGCAGCGGGACGGGGAGAGTACCCTGAGAATAACCTGTGTTGAGTGAGTCAACCAGAGTGCCCGAGCATATGTATATGTGTAACGTTTTGATCAGAACCGAAGGGACCGTGGGCCAGAGAGAGTAAGTGCCCATTTGTCATGAAACGGCCGTGGACCAGAGAGCGTAAGTGTTCAACGTGACCGGTACCTGAGGGATCAGTAGTGTATTACTCGATATGGATTCGAGGACTCTAGTGCCTTCTTGTCTTCGGACCAATTCCATGGAGAGAGTATAAAGAGTATTTTGTTTGCTATGCATGTTGTGATATGTGTGTGGTATGTGTAGTGTGTACTGAGACATACCTGTGAGTTTGTAAGGTCGTCTAGAGGTTTCGACCTTGGCATAGAGTATATAGTGAGTAACATTATTAGATTTACCAACTTTGAGGACACAGTTCTTAAGGGGGGTAGATTTTAATACCCCGGATATAAAAATGGTGATTAAATTATCCTAATGTGATTATTAAAGGCCTAATGGTGTCTAGAGAGTATGGGTAAAGAGAATAAAACCAAAAGAAAAGAGAAAACGCTTAAAAAGCGAAAACTGCTAAAACGCGCGTTAAATGAGTAAAGGAGGTATATGACCTCGGTTAGGGTCCAAGATGAATTCCTAAGGCTTATTTAGGCCTAATTATTGTAAGGGAATGATTCCCGAAGAAAACGGACCCAAATAATGGATTAAAACGCTAACAGAGTTTTCTGTAAGGGAATGATTCCCGAAGAAAACGGACCCAAAGAAGCTTAATAACCATTAAAAATAAAGAAACGAGAAAAATCTGAAAAACGGGTCCGGTTAGTGAATAGTGCCAAACCAGGTAAAATAACGGGCGTTTTCTGTAAAAGATGAAAAACGCTCTAGTTTAAGTAGTATGTGGGTTTTCAAAGGATTTTGATGCCTTAACTCAACCATATGGGTTTCCAAATAAGGTTCAACAACCTCAAGATGTTGTAAGACAAACAAATGTGCTTGATGAATAAGTAGACGCGAAACTTGCACGATCTTTCTACCAATAACACCTTTACCCTTAAACCTGCCATAGTGTCGTGGTTTTGGGATACCAATAGACTCTGCCTCACTCAAATAATCGGTCACAAACTCCGTGACTTCCTCAGTCACAGTTGCTTCAACAATACTCCCCTCTGGTCGATACCTATTCTTCATTCTACTTTTCAGAATACCCATGTACCGTTCAAAAGGGTACATGTACCGTAAGTATACCGGACCAAGAACTGTATCTCTCGAACGATGTGCACAATTAGATGTACCATTATATCAAAGAAAGATGGTGGGAAATACATCTCAAGTTGACATAATGTGATAACAATTTCACGTTGTAGATCATCTAGAGACGTTACGTCAATTGCCTTGGAGCAAACAGCGTTGAAAAAGAAACATAACCGAGTTAAAGCATTTCTGACATCAGATGGCAATATCCCTCGAATTGCGACCGGAAGAAGATGTAACATCAGTACATGATAATCGTGAGATTTCATGCCTAAAAGTTTTAAATCCTTCATCGATACAATGTTCTTCCAGTTTGAAGAGTACCCAGACGGTACTTTTACCGAGTGCAGACATTTGCAGAAACTAATCTTTTCAGCCTTTGAGAGCGTGTAGCATGCAGGAGGTAGGTAGATTCGTTTCCGTTCTCTTGTGGGTGTAACTCCTTTCGTATACCCATGGTTTGCATGTCCTTTCTGATTTTCAATCCGTCTTTTGTTTTGCCGGGTATATTGAGTAATGTCCCACTCACTGCCTCACCAACGTTCTTCACAATGTGCATGATGTCTAAGCATGTCTCACAGAAATATGACGCCAATAAGGTAGTTCCCAAAAGATAGAACACTTTTTCCAAATGTTTTTCGCCGGTTTTGATGTGTTTCCAAATACATTTGCAATGTCCTTAACCTTTTCGTACACTTCCTCAGAGCTCAGAGGTAGATGGGCCACACGAGTTTCGGCTTGACCATTGAACAACTTTCTCTTCGTTACTCGATAAGGGTGATCTTCGGGGAGAAGACGTCGATGACACATATAACATTCTTCCCACAATGTTTTAAACGGTCCAAACAAGTGTCTTCCTCGCAAATGGGACATGCAAATGCTCCTTTAACCATGTAACCGGACAAGTTCCCATACGCAGGGAAGTCATTGACGGTACAGAACAACAAAGCCTTGAGCGTGAAATTCTCTCTTGCATAAGCATCATATACCACGGTCCCCTCATTCCACAGTAGCTTCAGATCGTCGATCAGAGGGGCAAGGTACACATCAATGCTATTACCTGGCTGCTTAGGACTAGATATCAGGAGAGATAACATGATGTACTTTCGTTTCATACACAACCATGAGGGCAAATTAGATCACTAGCAGCAGGCCATGTACTGTGTTGACTACTCAATGTGCCGTACGGGTTCATTCCATCAGTACATAACCCAAGCCTCATATTCCTATCTTCATGTCCAAAATGTTCTTTGTACCATCTATTGATGTTTCTCCACTGAGGCCCATCTGCTGGATGTCTTAGTTTCTCATCACTCTTTCTACCCTCCGCATGCCATCGTATGTTCTTTGCATCTTTCGGATTCGCAAACAACCGTTTGAATCTGGGTATAATCGGCAAATACCAAACAAGTTTTGCTGGAGCGCTTTTTTTCTGAACGGAGGAGTACTCACCATCTTTATGCTTATACCGGGACAACGAACATTTTGGGCAATTGTCCAGATGTTCGTATTCACCCCTGTACAACACATAGTTGTTTGGACACGCGTGAATTTTTTTTTACTCTACTCCCATTGGACAAACCCATTTCTTTGCCTCATACGTGGTCGTAGGGAGACCGTTCTCATCCGGTAGCATATCAAGAATCAGCTCGAGGAATGCTGTGAAACCTTTGTCACTCAATCCATATCTTCCCTTCAGGTTGAACAAATTCAATATAGCTGTCAATTTCGTGTACTTAGTGCACGTAGGATACAACGCCGTTTTGGATGCGTCCAACAACCTTTGATACTCATTCGGCCGGTCGACAAAGTTATCCTCAACGTTACCAAGCATCTCGTCAATTTGTTCATCATGATAAGTCGACTCACTGTCAACATTGACTCCGGAAGCGCTTGGGAGTTCTGACTCGTTAGTAGTATCGAATGTCTGCTCGGTTCTTGAGTTACACCGATCGTGACTGTAGGAAGATGAAGCATTATCTTCAACACGTTCTCCATGAAAAATCCATTTTGTATAATGTGGCATGAAACCACGGGTCTTCACATGGAGTTGTACGAGGTTGATGCTTGAATAATGTCTAACCACACCTCAATCAACACAAGGACATGGAATTTTCTCCGCCTTTGTCCTGTCCTTGTGTTGCACTGCAGCTTTGCAAAACTCTTTTAGCATTTTGTCAAAATGTCGCCTCTATCACCATACATCCAGTCACGCTCCATACTACATGTGCAATAGATCACAGGTGTGAGTAGAGCATTTGTAGAATATGGCTTGTATAAGTTGCACATGTTTATTTCTTAATGGAGCATGACTGGGATGATTGTCAATTAGTCTAGCCTAACTCTAAGGTTGCAAACACAAAATAAACTAGCATTTTAAATTAAGAAATTGTTGCACTTCTAAAACAGAAACCGGTGTTTAAAACATATTACGAATACTTTTTCCACAAAAAATTTGGCATGACCTTTGCATAATTGTACACATCCCGTGCTTATTATTCAGCACTCACCAAAGTCATCACAACCACAAACATTCCAACAATGGCAGCAACCAACAATTAAATAAATCAATTCTTTACTAGCTAACTGAAAACCAATTGCAAATTCAGATCATCAAATCAACATTTTCAATTCTCCATTGTATAAGTTTAAACCGGTTTAGAGATTAACAAAGAATCGAGAGTTAAAATACGTACTTGTTTTTTAAGGATTTATGGATAGGGGAGACTGGTGCCTGAGAGGTAGGTTTCTGTGCGAGAGATGCAGCAATACCACTTCTGATATGTCTCCACAAATATGGAATGAAGCTAAATTATGTACTAGCACTTATATTTAAATACATAATTTCATTTAGTAAACAAAAAATAAGGTTTAGTTACTTACTTGTGCACAGAGGAGGAAAGTGCAACAGTAATGGAAGAAGACGGGAAACAAGAGAGGTGATTCACGGACTTGAATGTAGTGAGACCTGATAAATAAAATTAGATATTGTTAGACATATACACATACATCAAACAATATTAATTACGAAGAGATTGTAAAAAAAAATCGGCATGACTTTTGCATAATTTTACCTATCCATGCTTATTATTAAGCATTGACCAACGATTCATCAACACAAATTTCCATCACAAATCAAACTAATACCAACTTTATCCATCAAACCAAATTTTAATAATTATGGAAATCAAATACAAAGTAAAAAAAGGACACAACCATGCCTATTATTAAGCATTCACCAATTATTCAACACACAAATTTCTATCATAAAACCAAACTAATATATACCAAATTTATTCATCAAACGAAATTCCAATAATTTATGGAAATAAAATACAGAGTACAAAAGAGAAAAATGATAAGTTAGATTATATTACCGGTTCCAAAATGAATTGTTCTCCGCTTTCAATCTACCATCAAATGGTAAAGAACCTTCTTAAGTATTTATCTGTAGAGACACAAATACGTATAGACACAAGAGAAACTCAGTAGTTGTGTTTGTTCCTTATATGCAGTTAGGTTGCAAATTTACAGTGAGTGAAGAGAATGAAGAGTTAAATTAAAAAAAAAATACCGGTTCATAAATGAATTGTTTCAGCCCCTCTTCTCAATCGGGCGTGCGAGACACGTGTAGCAACACCAGTCACTACAGAGGCAACGCATAAAGATTGAACAACATTCAGATCAATTAGAATAATTTTATATTAAACTTAACGACTATACAATACTCATATATAAGCATAATAAATCTAGCCCAAATAAGCTAACCTAACTATACTTAAAAGAAGGGCCAAAAACAGCACAAAAACTCACTCGGACATTTCGTCGAACACCTTGTGTGCATACATAAATTTAATAGTTTAACAACCAATCTTGCAAAGATTTCACACACACAATAATATCATCATCCACAATCACAATGTGACAACAATCTATCAATTTTAACAACAAATTAACAATTAAATAAACAAAATCGAAAATCAAAGTTAGGGTTGCTCTCACCTAGCTAGCGCCTCTGTTGCCTCTGATGCTGGGCAAGAGACGGCGGCGACGACACCGACCACCAACGGCGCGACGGCAGGCGAAGGCGGAGGGCGGGCAACGATGGTCTGGAGGTGGTGGCGGGGGGTTCGCAGCTCGCCGCGAGAGAGAACAGAGAGAGGGTTAATTAGGGATAATTGAACTCGTAATCGCGTCGAGGGGTCTGGGGGTTTAATTAAAACGATCTATTTTGGCGGTTCCTAACAAAGAACCGCCGAAATAGACCCTCAGAAATAAATAAAAAAATAAAATACCTATTTCGGCGGTTCCTAAAAAGAACGCCGAAATAGGTCGTTTTAATTTAAAAAAAAAAAGAAAATAGAAACACCTATTTCGGCGGTTTCGTAGAAGGAACCGCCGAAATAGGTCTTTTATTTTTTTTATTATTAAATATGGTCTATTTCGGTGGTTCCTAACAAGGACCGCCGAAATAGGCCCCCTTTACAGACTGCATACATCTCTAGCCCCTATTTCGGCGGTTTTATCTACAACCGCCGAAATAGGGGCGCCGAAATAGACGTTTTTTGTACTAGTGGTAGCTAATTAATAAAAGAAGAAGTAGAGTTGAAAAGTCAAATAAAGTAAAAAGCAAAAGTGAGAAGGGAATAGTAAGGAAACAAATAAAACTCTTACCTTCCCTCCCACTCTTCTACTTTTCTAATTCCCCTCTTCTTTCCTACGTGAGGCAGCCCCTCTCTCCTCCATCCTCTGATTCATCTTCTTCCTTGCGACAAGAGAGCTCCACCCATGGCTCCTATCATTTCTTCTTCTTGCCCAAGCCTTATTAAGGCTCCAAATGAGAAAATAATCACATATTTGTGTTCCTCTCATCAAGCTCCACACTTCCCTCTTTTCAAAATTCGAAAAGGATGGGTTTCATTTTCATGGGTGTTGGCCATTTGAAGGAAAAGCACACCATTTGAAGCTTAAAGCTTCCTCTTTCATCCAAGGTAAAAATGTCCAAAGAAAATTGCATTTTTCTTCACCCTCTTTTGTTAGCCGATTTTGGCATGTTTGAATGCCTTGCTTCTTCTTGTCTTGAGCTATTCTCCAAGCCTAAAATGGTGGTTGGAACTCCTACCTTTGATTCATGCTTGAAAACCCTTCAAGAGCCTCCTAAGGTAATGTCCAATTTTATGCCTTAAGCCTTTTTTGAATTCATGAATTATCTTCACAAGCTAGGAGAGCTAATTAGTACTCCTTATGTCCATTGGTAACTTGGTCTAGAGTATTGGACAAGGGAATTTCCTTGACCGATTTTAGAGTGAAGAGAAGTGGAGAAGAGGAGAAGAGAATGGCAAAGAAAAGGCTTGTGAATATAAGGTAATTAATTTACCTTGGAGCCTAACTAAGTGTTATTAGAATTTTGGAAGGGTTAATTAAATGAATGAACCCCACTTGAGTTGTGGTAGCAATGTGCTTGTATAGTAATAATGCAAGTGAGAAAACATTTGTGAAATATAGTATTTGATTTAAGAGCTATGCCTTTGATGAATTGAGTTATTGCTTTATATGGTTCTAGATGAGTTTTGGTGAGTATTGATGGATTCATGTGTGTGCTGATAGAACCCTTGTGGTTTGGCTAGTTTTAGGATGAATTGAATGAAGAAATGAGTTTTGGGCAATGTTAGAAAAGTAGTCGGACTATGGCAAAATTCCGGTAGAAATATAAGTGGTTTAAGGGTTGGTTTGAGTGAAGAATAACCTAGGGCTAGCTAGGTATGATTGGAGATTGATTTGGCTTAGGAAATCACCATGGGAGTATTTGTTAAAGAGGGGAGATTGATGCAAAATCTGTAGCAAGATGTTTGTTTAAGTACCATGGGAGTTTTAGAAAAATGATGAGGAGTTAAGACTTTAAGAGTGGGCTTGATCTTGGCATGAGAAGTGCATTGTCTTAAAATATTTGGAATGGTCAAATAGGGTGAGAACAATAATGCAAGTGCCAAGAGAGGTTAGAAATGCACAAGTGTGCATTAGTGCAAAATGAGAATGCAAAATTTGTGAATTGGAGCAACAATTTGAGTGAGGATTAAACCTAGGTTTTGAAGAGGTTTAGGCACGTTTTAAGGTGATTAAACATGTGGGAAACTTATGGAAAGATTAGGGTAAGATTAAGGGTGGTTTATGGATTGATTAGGGCTGAAAAATAATGTATACTGCAGGTTTTAGCAGAGTCCGGGACTTGGTCCTTGGACAAAGTCCCGGACCACCCTTAAATAATAGCCGCGAGTGCTAGTTCAATCTTTGTCCGGGACTATACTCCAAGACAAGGTCCCGGACCATGTCTTTTTTTTAGCCGAGAGTTAGAACCAGTACTTGGTCCGGGACTTGGCCTAGGTACAAGGTCCCAGACCACATGTTATTTTCAGCTGAGAGTGTTGTTTACAATTGGTCCGGGACTTAAGGTAAGGACCAAATCCCGGACCACCCCCAGAAAATGCCCCGTGAGTGTTTTAAAGCCTTCTAATGATGGGGGGTTTGAATGTTGATGATGTTAGATGATGTTAAGGCCTTGTTTAGTGACTTGTAAAGGTCCTAAGATGTGTAAACAAGTGCTAGAAGTGAGTGTGAAGTAAGAGCTCAAATTAACAAGAGTAAAACCGAAATAACGGGATAATGGGGTAAGTACGGGAGTAGCATTTAATTATGTACCGTACGAGCTTAGTATTAATAATAATGTTTGGAACATTATCAGAGGATCGTGTGTGAACCAAGCATGGTGAGATGAACGGTAAAAGTAAAGCCCCGGTGAAAGGTATGATTTTCTCATACCCCGCGTACTAACCGAGTTACGTTGATTTGTGTGTTTGTGTGCCGGCTTAATCAAGATGAAAACATGAAAATAATCCCTTGTTTGTTTATGTATGCCTTGTTGTATGTTGTATGAGCTAACATACTTGTATGCCGGTGTGGTCTAACATAGTGCATAGCCGACTCATAGTGAGTATTGATTGACTAGAAACCCGTAGATCGGGTAGTCTCATAAACAATGGAAATATGCAAACACACACAAGCTATTGATTAAAGTATAACGATAACGCAAACATATGCAAACACACACAAGCTATCGATTAAAGTATAACGATAACGCAAACATATGAACTCCCTAGAATGTGAGGAGATGTATGGGTTGAGTAAATACCCGATTACGGTTAGAAACCATGTTGAAATAATCCCCGAAAAAATAGAGGGGAGAGATAAATGAACCTCCATCGAGAGGATTGAAGTTAGTCCAATGATGTGAACTTATAAGAAATGTAAAAGACACCTAAGGGACTATGTTACTCCTTTGAGACCTGGTTGACCTCCGATATGAGGATTTTACCCGGTATGAGGAAATAACCGAAAGTACAAGTGAAATTTAAGGGTAACCCTTGAACCTAAGATTACTCGAACATAAGTAAGGTTCCCCAAGGTCATTAGAAACATCGGGTGTGATGCTTCTAGGCTAATGTACAAAATAATAATATAACTCCGAGAGAGGAGTGCATGCGAAAGTAGTAGGAACTAAGAGTGGGTTCCTAGAGCTAGTAAGACTAAGCTCGAAAGCCATGAGTTTGGGCTTAAGTATGTATTAAGAGAAACAAGCGAGAAGAGCGTAGGAGACCTGTAGTGTCTTGAGAACTACGTTAGCTTGAGTATTTGTAACCCAAGAGAGTGGGTGAGATAAAAAGAGTAATAACCCAAGAGTGTGGGTGAGTATAAGAGTGCGTAACCCGAGAGAATGGGTGAGAATAAGAATATGTAACCCGAGAGAGAGGGTGAGAATGAGATTAAGTAACCCGAGCGTAAGGGTGAGTTATTGGACAAGTAACCAAGGCATAGTGAGGTATAACCCTCAAGGCCTAATAGAACATTTACACAACTGACAACCTTGTTATGTTAGTTAAGGATAGATTCCATGGTTGAATGTGAATCCTTGTGTAGTGTATATATGTAATGTAATTCTATGTTGCATGTTGATTGAATTAAAATGAATCGCATGCTCTCGACAAAAGTAGTTGGCGTACCCCGGTTAGCGCTCGGGGTATGCGAATTTCATATGCAGCTTTAAGCTGAGCACCTAGGGGCATCGTTTTTATTTTCCAGGTACACCGAAGATGATACCGGTCGAGAGTAGGACGGGGACGGTGGTTAGCAGGGGTAGTTAGGTTTAAATTACTATTGCATTTGAATGAGGTGTAAGACCGAACATGTTATCGGCATCCGCATATTGTAGAATCGGTATAGTAAAGAAATGATTTGAGTAAAGTATTTGTATTGTGTATTCGGTTGTTCCAGTCCATCAGACCGTTACTGAATGTGAGATAAGCCTGGTTAGCCATATGGGTGGCTAACGGTGTTGTATCACCCTATGTTGTATTAGAGTCCGCTGCGAGTTTTATGGTAAATTGTGACAATTTAAGAGGTAATGTCGAGTTTAGCAGTTGGAGTGTTACAGCGCTTGCAGTGGCAAGTGTGTCATGCAAGTAGGGTAGTCGGTTTAAGACTTGTTTGTCTTACTGCCGCATCGGTTTCTTAAGTACCGTTAGCATGATTGTTCATGAAAAAGATGGTATTTGGATTGGAAAATTTTCCTAACCACATTGTCATTAAAATAACCAAATCCTCCCTTACATTAGATTTATAACAGCATAAACGCTCGGAATTTGTTTCTCCACGGGTGTCGTCACGACAAGGTTCTGGCGTCATGGTATTGTGTGTACACAAGATTAGGATTGGAATTTGAACATAACAGGACAGTATACTTACAAAATTCTTCCACGTTTTTAATATAATCCGTTTTTACAGTTTGGTATTACAATACAATGGTATGGTGGTTAAAGATCCCCATTACGGGCGACGGTCTCGCGAAGCTCAAGGTGCTCCCGGTCCGCTTGCCCTGATGTCTTAGGTGATCCTTCCCACGACGTTACGGTAGTAGTGGCGCTCGCCTCTGGCGGTACCTATTGCTACAACGCTTGGTTGTTAAGGGAGGTATGGTATTGAGTTTTTATTCATGTTACAGGAGTATGAATTATTCATTCAGTGCGAGAGCTTTTAGACGGTCTGTTGGGCTTGGTAGCCCTCTTCCCTATATTCGGGGATTATATTTCTCAGTTGTATTATACTCTTTGGGTTGTGGCAGGAGGGGTACTGTCGGCAGTAGTCCGTACTGGACTTCCACATGAAAGTGGACTGTCGCTAATGTACTCATGACGTTTGTGTCTCCTCCTGGCTGAGCTCTCAGCTGGTCCGTAACGGGGATAATATTCCCGGGCCTTTATGCCCTTGGCCAGCTTCTTAGCTCACACCACCACTAGACTTCGGTATTACCGTTCGTCTTCACGATAACACATCATATTACAATCAACTCGTTGGTGCGCCTCAAGGGCTAACACTTGCAAGCCAAAGGCTTTTCTAACACATAATTCCATTAAAGCAAAGACGTTTCGTACCTCACAAACGTTTCCTGTATTTCCCAAGTCCTAAGCTCACTGTCTTAACCTAGTATCTCGTCATCAGAGCGGTACTCCGCTCTGATACCACTTTTGTAACACCCCTCTCAAATAAACACGTAATAATCACTCACGTTAACAGATAAATAAAACGTATTACAGCGGAAGAATAAACCACAACATGAAAACTCACTCAGGTGTCACCTGCCATTACTTGCCCATGCGAGTAATGGAGCAGAAACTAAATCCACAACTAAAAATAACTACGCTACAAACCGCTGTGACAACGAGATAACTCCTATACACCATACTAAGTCCATAATCATAGATATCGACAAGTGAGCATCTACCCAAATCCAAAATAAACACAACCGTACCGTCATACATCCATAAACTAATATCGTTATATAAATAAATTCCATGTGCGATAATGAAATACCCCAACTTAGATATGGTGTTTAAAATGATAAACTAAGATATAAGGAGGCTAAATAATGCCTTAGAAACATTAAGAAACATTTTTAATCAAAGAAAATATAAGGAAACACCAAAAGAGCATTTTAAGCAAAAATGGCTCTAAGCTTGGAGAGACTTGGGAGAGTACCCAAATATTGTTCTAAGACCTTATTAATATCCTAATGGTCATTTTAAATCAATTACCAAAGAAAACCAAGCTTGAAAACAAGTTAAAACACAAAATGTGCTTTAAGGAGTCTTAAAGCACGTTTTTGAAAAATTGTCCTGTAAATGAGTTTTGAATGGCTAAATGCCCATCATTACTCTTTAATTAACATGTGTACTATGTATCACATTTGGAAGTCTATATCAATGGGAAATCAAAAATTTCACACAATGTGCCTTGTTTTGTGAATAGTAAATTAATTAAGCTAGTTTATAACATAAGACAATATAAGTGAGATATTTGGTCAACAAAGACTTAAGTACCCCTTGTTACTAATGGGGGCCGGTTTCTTATAAGGTGAGTCACCACCTTTATGACTCATTAATCAAATAAAGACTTATAAAGCAGTAAGTTAACTATTCACCTTTTTAACATAATATCTCACCTTTAGTGGTTCTCTCTCCTCACTTCTTCATTCTCCCTTGTTTCCCACGGTTTGTTCTTGTTCTCCTCTCCCTTCTCCATTAACGTGAAGCATCCTCCAAGCTAGCTCATCTAGCCTTGCACACAACCACTCATTTAAGCTCCAAAACCAAAACAAATTACATATTCTCCTTAGTTAGCTCAGCAGCTCTCTCTTTTCTATCTTTTCTTTTCAAAACTTCAAGAGCTTCATTTGGTGCCAAGTCAAACACCACCATTAGGAGGAAATTCAAGTTTGGAGACACCATTGCTTCTCCATTCTCTTAAGGTAAAGAAAGTGTAAGAAAATCTAGGTTTCCATCATTTTCTTCCTTGTCCGAAAATTTGCACTCATGGGACTCCATGTTTATGCCTTGTTCTAGCTTGTTTTCTACTCTTCAAAGGATTGAGGAGGTCCTTCTTGCTTCATATCCAAGCTTGTCTTGAGAAACCAAGGTAAAAAATCACCTTAATACCTTAAAGCACATTTTTAACCTAGGGTTTGTTCCTTAGGGTTAATGTATTATCTAGTACTCATTGGAGCCATTGGATATTGGTTAGAACATTGGCAAGGATATATATATTGGTGACCGAGATTGAGCAAGGAAAAACCTAAGGAAGAAAGCTTTTAAAGCTTGTAAAAGAACAAGGTAAATTACTTACCTTAAGGTGTTTTATTGTTTAAGGGAATGGGATTTAGATATGTGATGAGTTTAGTGTGGAGTTATATTAGAAAGGGGTTATATAAAACCTAGGAGAAACAATGACTATACATGTGAACTTGTGACTAAAGAGCAAATGAGAAGAAGAGATAGTTAAAACAATGTTGAGATGAATTATAAGAAGCATTTTATTTCAATGGGAGCCTTGTTGTGTGTATTCGCAGGTGAAAGGCAAATATATGTGGAAATTCAGTGGTTAAGATTATTGTCATTTAAGGGCCTAAGTGCCAAGCATTTTAAGTTTAAGCACTATATGATGATGTGGTGTGGTTTTGGTGTAAATTGTGTGTTAAGTTGTTGTGATGAGAATTTGGGTGATGTTGGTTGTTTGATGGAGAAAAACCATGTGTTAGGATGTGCTATGTACTAGAGAACACATGGCAAAATTTAAAGGAGAACTTAAGTGTTTAAGATATTCTAAGGGGATTTAATGACTAAGGAAGTACTAGAAGCTCTAGAGGTTGTCTTGATGAAAAAGGGTGAGATTAAGGTGTTCTAATGACTTATAATGACTTAGGTATCACCATGAAGGATTTAGGAATCAAGAGAATGTATTTGGGTATTTAGGACTGAGGCAAATGTTGGTAAACAACTAGGAAGGAAATAATGTGTTGATGGATGAAAGTTTAAGTTTGTGAAGGAACTTTAAGTAAAGGCATAAAAGAATTTTAGATGGTGAAAGATGCTTGGGAGATGATGTTATAGTGGTGAGGAAAACATTTGGCATAGTGGTTACATTAGGTATGAACCACCAGAAACCTAGTGGAAAACATTACAAGTGTTAGCATTATTACAAGGAAAATGCATAATGACTAAGGTGAATCTTGGTGAATGATTTAATGTGTTTAGAGGAGGGCTTAAGGTGTATTTGAGGTGCCCAAATGAGGTTATAACATATTAGGATATATGAGGAAAAGTTTGGAGTTAAAGGAGAATTTAGAAACAAGGTTCTGGAGCCGACCGACCTTAGGACCGGACCTGCAAGGTCGGTCGAAGCTCAAATTACACTACCGGAGAAAGTTTCTGGAATCGACCGAACATAGGACCGGACTTACAAGTTCGGTCGGGCTTGTATTTTGTGAAGGAATTAAGTCTCTGGAATGGACCGACCTTGGGACCGGACTTGCAAGGTCGGTCATGCCAAGAATTTTGTACGGTAATAAGTCTCTGGAATCGACCGAACATGGGACCGGACTTGGCAAGTTCGGTCGAGCTCAAATTTCCCTCGGGGAAACTCTCGGGAATGGACCGACCTTGGGGACCGGACTTGCAAGGTCGGTCGGGGTAGAATTTTGAAACGGAAAAGTGTTCTGGAATGGACCGACCTTAGGTAAGGTTGGTTAGAAGTTCGGTCGGGCCTAAAAATAAAAAAAAAGAAATTTTGAATTCTAAGAATGGCAATGGGTGATAAGGTATACCTTTGGTAGGGTGGTAATGATTAGGACCCTAAGAACTTAAGGGATTAAGTTAAGTTAAGTATAAGTTTTAATGTTTAAAGTTAAGTTTGTAAGCTAAGTGGCAAAGACTTGAGAGGTTATTAAATGGGAATTTTTAGGGACTAAGTGAGTTAAGTAAGGTGCGAATAACTAATGACCTAAAATGAATGAATGTTTTAGGTTTGTGAATTGGGACCTCGAAGAAGGTTAATCAAACAACGATCAACGGTGAACGGTACAATCTTTCTTGTGACCTGCTTGCTAACGAGGTGTCCCTCGGCTTGTGTGCTATCTGTTTAATTGCTATGACTAAAACAAGATAAAGCATGCAACCGGATATATTTATTCTCATTGTGTTTGTGTTATCTTTACACTAACCTGCGAAACTTGAGATTGTTACTAACCGAGTTTAGTACTTACTGAGTTATGTATAAGAGATAAGTTTGGTGGCTGTTGGTTAATGCCCGTTAGGGCTTAGCTAGCACATGGTGATTAAGATTTCTACTAACTGGAACTTGAGTGAGGAAACCCGGGACCGATCTCCGGTCATGCATGCTAAGGAAAAAGGGGGACGGTATCTGAATCAGATCCGCCCTCCGCTTAAGGACTTGTCTTCGGACTTGTAGCCTAGGGCCGGTTGCCGGCTCAGCTACGCTGGACTCCCGTCCAGAGTAGGTGGCATTAAGATGGTGCGGTGGGATCACCTAAATCCCAGGTTCGAATTAAGCTACAACCAATCCCTTCCAGGAACGGTTTGTAAACTGAGAATAAGTTGAGATTAAATTAAGGTAAGGTAAGGAACTGAGATTAAGGAAATGAGGACTAAGGAGGGGGTTACTAACCCACTTGATAAGGGAACGCTTGAGTCGTTCATTGTTTGTGAACTATATATGTTCATCTGTGGTTATTGTTATTGCACTTCATATTATGCTTGTGTATGTAATCAATTTCCATGCTATCGACAATTAGTTGTCGTAGCCCCGTTAGCTTGGGGGCCATGAGAGGGTGTACCAGCATTCGTGCTGACCCCCTTGGGGGCTATTTTTACACTTGCAGGTAAGAGACCCATGAGGACGCACTACGAGAGTAGGAACGGTTAGACTTAGGGTGGGATGTTTATTTTGAGTTCGGGTTGTGCCTGTGCACCCGACTGTTTATATTTAAACGGATGTAAGGTTGTGATTATAATTTAGCTACTTGTACTCGGTTGGTTGTGGTATTTTGGATGGTGATGCTTTTGGGTTGGACAGTTATTTTGGAAAGGTGTTGTAATTAGTAAGGCCGGTATATTCTGTGATCAGACCGTGGCAAGGTCAAGGTGTTTATGATTTCCGCTGCGACATATTCGTTTAAGTGTTCAGTTTTGCGATAACCATGATTGGCTTTGGATGGGGTGATACAAAAAGTGGTATCAGAGCGTAGTTACGCTCTGATCAAGAATTACCGGACATGAGTAACCACCGAGTTAGGATATAAGTTAAGGAATAAGTGATGGGTTAAGGGTGTGAGAAGTTAGAGTGAGTAGAGTCAGATGACCACTAATAAGTGTGGATCGTCTTTATCGTCTACGGACGTTATAAATTCGTTAACCGAAACAGTGGTGAATACAAATCTAATGTGAGTTATGCTTGTTCAGATGGCTGGACGTCCTAGGGGAAGCCGAGGTCGCGGCCAGGGTGATGATGCTTCAGGAATACCTGGAGGGCAGACGATCGCAGAGATCGTAGCTGCCGCATTAGGGCATATGGGCTACCAGCCTGGTGTGGGTGCACCACCTCCACCGCCACATCCCAGGGAACCAAATTGGGTGAAGAGTCTCGCAGACCTTCGACCCGCACATTTTAAGGGGGAGACCGATCCCGCCAAGCTTGAGGCGTACATCTCCGAGCTGGAGACCGTCTTCAAGACCCTTGATGTCCGTGCTGGGATCAAGGTGCGTCTAGCTACTTTTTATCTGAACGGGGCGGCAGGCGATTGGTGGAAGCTGGTGAGGGCCGAGCATGTGGCCAACCTAGAGTTCGGCTGGGAGCAGTACACCACCTTGCTACGAGCAAAGTACTACCCCGCCCATGTCCAGACGAAGAAGCGCTTATAGTTGGATGCGCTTAAGCAGACGGACAGGATGACAGTGGACGAGTATTACTCAGAGTTCAGTGCCTTGCTCCGTCTTCTGCCAGGTCTTGGATATTCTGATCAGATCCTGGTGGACCGCTTCTATGGCGGGCTTAGCCATCGACTCCGCTACGGCATGGGGCCGACGAGTTACACTACCTTGCAGGTAATAAGAATGATTAAGATTTGAGTAAGTAATGAGTAAGATTTAGATTATGAGAAATAAGAGTGACTAATACTATGGAAAAGCAGGAGTGCTATCATGCCGCTGCTAAGGTGGAGATAACCGTCCAGCTGAGGGACGAGGAGAATGCTAGGAGAAAGAATGCTGGTAAGAGCTCGGAGAGTCAAGGGCAAGGAGGGTACAAGAAACAAAAGTACCAGCCTCAGGCCCAGAAAAGTCAGAACCCAAAGGGGAAGGAGGAAAAAGAGAAGGCTCCGGAAGAGCCATTGAAGTTGACATATGCTTATGCAGCTACACCCCTGCGCTCTATGGCGCCAAAGGGTAAGGAATTGATATTGAATGAGTTAAGAAACAAATTGGCAACCGTTTGAGATATGAGAATTGACTTTATGAATCATCAGGATCTGAGACTGAGAAGGGAGCCGGTGGTGGCTACCAGCGACACTTCATCTGTAGGTAATGTCACAAGGACCACCCCGGGCTCGATTGTAAAGGGAATAAGGTGGAGTGCAACTTTTGTGGAGTGTATGAACACCGGGCATATGAGTGTTACCGGAACCGTGCTAGCAGAGCCTATAGGCCCGACACCAGGGGCAAGGGCAAGACCGATCAGGGAGCTGGATCTGACGATCAGAAGAAGGTGCAGCAGGCGGCAGACAAGAACCCAAGGGTGACCCAGAAGTCGGGACCCACATTACACATGGTGGACCGGGACGATGAGCCTGAACCCTCATCGAGGCCAGGTACCACTGTAACCATTTAGTAATAAAAATTACCTGCTTACCGCATTATCATGCATGTTTGGTGAATAACTAAGTTAAGTAAGAATAAGATGAGATTAGAACTTAAGTAAGATATAACCTACTACCACTTTAGGAAGATTCAACATCTGCTATCCAATACCATCTACACCTAACCCGGAGCACACCAACATCGAAGCCATAGACTTTCCAACCGAACAATGTCAGGTTATCCGCCCAGGTATGATCTTACTAAGGGGATACCTGACACCCGTAACATAAATAGCCATCATCAGAAGAAGCAATCAACTAGGAATGGGACCGGGAGGTTTTTACACTCCGGAGTACCCAGTGGGAGCAAGGATGAGATTAAAAATGATGAGCTTGGGCATGGATTGGAATCCGTATGCCAAGAATTACCAAACCATGAGGGTGCAAGATGGAGTCTCACCACCGGGAATACCCGAAGAGTTCCATCCAGTTATTACACAAGTCGTGGAAATCGCTCAGCAGTTGGAAGCTGAACCGATTCCAGACATCCAGGTAGACATTTGCATTGTAAACTTCTACGAGAAGGAGGGGAAACTGGGACTACACCAGGATAAGGACGAGACAACGGAGTCTCTCGAAAGAGGGATACCCGTAGTGTCTTGGTCCATTGGGGATGATGCAGAGTTTTTATACGGCAAGCAGAAGCGTGCGGACCTTGCAAATAAGTTGGTACTTAAGTCAGGTGATGTGTTAATTATGGGAGGAGAATCAAGGATGTTATACCATGGGATTAAGCGAATCAAGCTGAATGCAGCACCGTCAGCAGTAATCAATGCGACGCATATGAGACCAGGAAGATTAAACCTAACCTTTAGACAATATCATCCATGTAATGTTAGAATGAAATGAGGAATGAGATGTAAGATTTAAGCTCATGTTGTAAACAGGATGGTTATGAATAAAATAACAGTGTTGTTCATATGAATTGTTACGACTCTTGTTATACCATCAATACTCATGAAGCTTATGAACACAATTAGATTATGGACTCGGTACGGAAGGTGCACTAAGCATACTTACAGAGGCACAGGCCGACGCCAGCAGTACTATCCTCACCGGCACCTTTCCGATTAATGGGATTGAGGCATCAATTCTCTTCGACTCAGGGGCCTCGCATACCTTTGTCTCGGCATCATTCGTGAGCAGGTTGGGGCTAGACGCTGATGAGCTACCCGACTTCACGGTTACGCTCCCGTCTAAGGAGAAGGTTCGTTGCACTCGTTACTACCGAGGAGCCACTGTCAAAATTAAGGGAGAAGACTTTCCAGTCAGTTTCATTGAGTTCAGTAAGCTAGGATTTGATGTTATCTTCAGGATGAACTGGTTGGAGCGGCACAAGGGACGTATCCTCTGCGCCGAGCATAGATTGCTGCTCTGGAGTCCGTCTGGGGTAACAATATCATACCGCCAGAGGCCCAGAGAGCCTTCGACTAAGATCATCACCGCCATGGCAATGTATAAAGAATTAAGGAGGAAGGAAGAAGTGCACCTCTGCTATGTACAGGACATAGAGAGAGACCCTGAGTTCGACCCCGACTTACCGGTAGTGTCGGAGTTCCCCGACTTATTTCCATGGGAACTGCCCGGCATGCCACCCACTCGGGAGGTAGAGTTCACCATCGAGCTGCTACCTGGTACCGGACCGATAGCCAAGGCACCATACCGTATGGCTCCGGCAGAAATGACTGAGTTAAAAGAACAATTGAAAGATTTGTTGGATAAGGGATTCATTAGACCAAGTGTGTCACCATGGGGAGCGCCAGTCCTCTTCGTGAAGAAGAAGGATGGTAGTCTCCGCCTCTGCATCGACTACAGAGAGCTGAATACAGTGACAGTGAAGAATAAGTACCCACTACCCCGCATTGACGATCTGTTCGATCAGTTGAATGGAGCATCTGTGTTCTCCAAGATTGATCTCAGATCGGGGTATCATCAGATAGCCATTAAGGAGGGAGACATTGAGAAGACGGCATTCCGGACACGATATGGCCACTATGAGTTCATAGTGATGCCGTTCGGTTTGTCGAACGCACCGGCGAAGTTTATGGATCTGATGAACTGCTTGTTCTGGGAGCAGTAGGACAAGTCGGTTGTGGTGTTTATTGATGACATTTTGATATACTCGAAGTCTAAGGTTGAACATGAGGAACATCTGAGGAGAGTATTGGAGATACTGAGGGAGAACCAGCTATATGCTAAGTTCTCCAAATGTGAGTTCTGGCTTGACCAGGTCTCTTTCCGGGGTCATGTCATCTCAGATGCTGGGATCTCAGTGGATCCAGCAAAGATTGATGTCGTACGTACTTGGCCAAGGCCGAAGACTGTTACCGACATTCGGAGCTTTCTCGGTCTGGCAGGTTACTACAGGAGGTTTGTTAGGGATTTCAGCAAGGTCGCGAAACCAATGACCAGTTTGATGAAGAAGGATGCATCGTTCTTGTGGACAGTTGACTGTGAGAGATCATTTCAGTGCTTGAAGGACTCACTGACCACTGCACCGGTTCTGACCATTCCAGACGGTACAGAGGGCTTTGAGGTTTATTGTGATGCATCCGGCAGAGGGCTGGGTTGCGTGCTCATGCAACATGGCAAGGTGGTGGCTTATGCCTCACGCCAGTTGAAGAAACATGAGGAGAACTACCCCACACATGATTTGGAGCTGGGAGCTGTAGTCTTCGCTTTGAAGATATGGCGCCACTACTTATACGGGGTTAGTGTGACAATCCACACCGATCACAAGAGTTTGAGATACATATTCACTAAGAAGGAGTTAAATCTTCGACAGAGGAGATGGTTAGAGTTTCTGAAAGACTATGACATTGACCTCCAATACAAAGAAGGGAAGGCCAATGTTGTAGCAGACGCCCTGAGCCGTCGAGCACACTCACTCCATTCGCTAGTTTCTTTCTCCAGCTTGGTTGATGAGGTGCGAGAGGCTCAGAGGACAGATGAGTACATGAGAGAGGTCAGACAGAAGCTGACAGATGGTACCTTTGAGAGTCAGAAATACGACTTCAGACTTCATGATGATGATCTGATCAGACTTAAGGGCCGGTTATGCATACCACGGGGCAACACGGATCTGAAAGACCGTATACTTAGAGAATCACACTGTTCTTCAGTTTCCATCCATCCGGGAGCCTCTAAAATGTATAAGGACATGAAGAGATACTTCTGGTGGTCGGGGATGAAGACAGATGTTACCGAGTTCGTCTTGAGGTGTCTCACATGCCAGAAGGTGAAATTCGAGCACCGACGACCGGGCGGAATGGTACAGTCGATGCCAGTTCCGGAGTGGAAGTTCCATGATATCTCCATGGACTTCGTAGTTGGGCTTCCACCTGCTAGGGGAGGTCTCAACATGATATGGGTGGTGGTGGATCGCCTTACCAAAGTAGCCCGATTCATACCGATGAAGGATACTTGGAAGGTGACCAAATTAGCTGAGTTATTTGAGAAAGAAATCATGAGACATCACGGGATACCAAAGACCATAGTGTCAGATAGAGATACCCGATTCCTTTCGAGGTACTGGAAAGCTACCAGAGAAGCGTTGGGTACAGAACTCAAGCTGAGTACCGCGTTCCATCCTCAGACAGATGGTCAGACTGAGCGTACTATTCAGACACTCGAGGACATGCTGAGAGCATGTGCCTTAGACTTCCAGGGCAGTTGGATTGACAGATTGCATCTGATCGAGTTTTCATACAACAACAGCTATCACGTTTCGATCAAGATGGCACCTTTTCAAGCGTTGTACTGTAGACCATGTCGTACACCGCTCTGCTGGGATGAGTCGAGTGAGACGGTCATTATAGGACCAGAGTACTTAGAACAAGTTAAGGCTGAAGTTCAGCAAATCAGGGAGAACATGAAAGCTGCTCAAGATAGGAAGAAGTCGTATGTTGATGTTCGACGACGGGACCTGGAGTTCGTAGTGGGCGACCAGGTATTTCTGCGAGTTTCACCGATGAAGGGTGTATTCAGGTTTGGGCAGAAGGGCAAATTAAGCCCGAAATTTGTTGGTCCTTATGAGATTACGGAGCGGGTGGGCCCGGTTGCTTACAGGTTGAATTTACCTGCTGAGCTGGGTAAAGTGCATGATGTTTTTCATGTTTCACAGCTAAAGAAATACATGCACCACCCCTCCCATGTGTTAGAACCTGAGAGGTTGACATTAGAACCGAATATGAGATCCGAGGAGACTCCTCAGAGAATCTTGGACAGTAAGACTAGGGACACTCGCCACAAGTCAGTGCGACTGGTGAAGGTTCTCTGGTCTAACCAGGATGTCGAAAAGGCCACGTGGGAATTAGAGGATAAGATGAGAGCGAAGTACCCTTCTTTGTTTACTGACTAGATCGTCTGTATAGGGTACGGGGCGTACCCTTTTTAAGGGGGGTAGAGCTTCCTCGCTTTTGAGTTAGGAAACGATCATGTTGGTCGTTTGTTTGGTTGTTTAAGATGTGAATTTGTGTAAGTTGCTACACTTCGGTGTAAGTTTGAGTTATGTATAATACTTATGTGTTGTATTTGAGATTGACCTTTGAGTCTTGAGATGTGTGAATGTGAATATAAGATTTGGTGTTAAGATTAAGGAAATTGAGTACCGTGAATGAGTAAGCACATATGTGAACTTTGAGGACAAAGTTCTTTTAAGGGGGGTAGATTGAAATACCCCAAACTTACATATGGTGTTTAAATGATAAACTAAGATATAAGGAGGCTAAATAATGCCTTAGAAACATTAAGAAACATTTTTAATCAAAGAAAATATAAGGAAACACCAAAAGAGCAGTTTAAGCAAAAACGTGCTCTAAGCTTGGAGAGACTTGGGAAAGTACCCAAATATTGTTCTAAGACCTTAGTAATATCCTAATGGTCATTTTAAATTAATTACCAAAGAAAACCAAGCTTGAAAACAAGTTAAAACACAAAATGTGCTTTAAGGAGTCTTAAAGCACGTTTTTGAAAAATTGTCTTGTAAATGAGTTTTGAATGGCTAAATGCCCATCATTACTCTTTAATTAACATGTGTACTATATAGTATCACATTTGGAAGTCTATATCAATGGGAAATCAAAAATTTCACAACAATGTGCCTTGTTTTGTGAATAGTAAATTAATTAAGCTAGTTTATAACATAAGACAATATAAGTGAGATATTTGGTCAACAAAGACTTAAGTACCCCTTGTTACTAATGGGGGCCGGTTTTTTATAAGGTGAGTCACCACCTTTATGACTCATTAATCAAATAAAGACTTATAAAGCAAGTAAGTTAACTATTCACCTTTTTCACATAATATCTCACCTTTAGTGGTTCTCTCTCCTCACTTCTTCATTCTCCCTTGTTTCCCACGGTTTCTTGTTCTCTCTCCCTTCTCCATTAACGTGAAGCATACCTCCATGCTAGCTTCATCTAGCCTTGCACACAACTCACTCATTTAAGCTCCAAAACCAAAACAAATTACATATTCTCCTTAGTTCTCAACTCTCTCTTTCTATCTTTTCAAAACTTCAAGAGCTTCATTTGTGCCAAGTCAACCACCATTAGAGGAGGAATTCAAGTTTGGTGACTCCATTGGCTTCTCCATTCTCTAAGTAAACAAAGTGTAAGAAAATCTAGGTTTCCATCATATTCTTCCTTGTCCGAAAATTTGCACTCATGGGACTCCATGTTTATGCCTTTTCTAGCTTGTTTCTACTCTTCAAAGGATTGAGGAGGTCCTTCTTCTTGCTTCATATCCAAGCTTGTCTTGAGAACCAAGGTAAAACATCACCTTAATACCTTAAAGCACATTTTAACCTAGGGTTTGTTCCTTAGGGTTAATGTATTATCTAGTACTCATTGGAGTCATTGGATATTGGTTAGAACATTGGCAAGGAGATATATATTGGTGACCGAGATTGAGCAAGGAAAAACCTAATGATGAAAGCTTTTAAAGCTTGTAAAAGAACAAGGTAAATTACTTACCTTAAGGTGTTTAATTGTTTAAGGGAATGGGATTTAGATATGTGATGAGTTTAGTGTGGAGTTATATTAGAAAGGGGTTATATAAAACCCAGGAGAAACAATGACTAAACTTGTGAACTTGTGACTAAAGAGCAAATGAAGAAGAGATAGTTAAAACAATATGTTGAGATGAATTATAGAAGCATTTTATTTCATGGGAGCCTTGTTGTGTGTATTCGCAGTTAAAGGCAAATATATGTGGAAATTCAGTGGTTAAGATTCTTGTCATTTAAGGGCCTAAGTGCCAAGCATTTTAAGTTTAAGCACTATATGATGATGTTGGTGTGGTTTTTGGTGTAAATTGTGTGTTAAGGTGTTGTGATGAGAATTTGGGTGATGTTGGTTGTTTGATGGAGAAAAACCATGTGTTAGGATGTGCTATGTACTAGAGAACCCATGGCAAAATTTAAAATGAGAAACTTAAGTGTTTAAGATATTCTAAGGGGATTAATGACTAAGGAAGTACTAGAAGCTCTAGAGTTGTCTTGATGAAAAAGGGTGAGATTAAGGTGTTCTAATGACTTGGTTTCACCATGAAGGATTTAGGATCAAGAGAATGTATTTGGGTATTTAGTCTTATGCAAATGTTGGTAAACACTCGGAAGGAAATAATGTGTTGATGGATGGAAGTTTAGTTTGGTAAGGAACTTTAGTAAGCATAAGAATTTTAGATGTGAAAGATGCTTGGAGTGATGGTTATAGGGGTGAGGAAAACATTTGGCATAGTGGTTACATTAGTATGAACCACCACCTAGAACCTAGTGGAAAACATTACAATGTTAGCATTATTACAAAGGAAATGCATAATGACTAAGGTGAATCTTGGTGAATGATTTAATGTGTTTTAGAGGAGGCTTAAGGGTATTTGAGGTGACCAATGAGGTTATAACATATTAGGATATTTAGGAGAAGTTTGGAGTTAAAAGTGAATTTAGAAACAAGGTTCTGAAGCCGGCCGACCTTAGGACCGGACCTGCAAGGTCGGTCGAAGATCATATTACACACGGAGAAAGTTTATGGAATTGACCTAACATAGGACTGGACTTACAAGTTCGGACGGGCTTGTATTTTGTGAAGGAATTAAGTCTATGAATGGACCGACCTGGACCGGACTTGCAAGGTCGGTCTTGCCAAGAATTTTGTACGGTATAAGTCTCTGGAATCGACCGAACATGGGACCGGACTTGGCAAGTTCGGTCGAGCTCAAATTTCCCTCGGGGAAAACTCTCGGGAATGGACCGACCTTGGGGACCGGACTTGCAAGGTCGTCGGGGTAGAATTTTGAAACGGAAAAGTGTTCTGGAATGGACGACCTTAGGTAAGGTCGGTCGGAAGTTCGGTCGGGCCTAAAAAAAAAAAAAAAAAAAAAAAGAAATTTTGAATTCTAAGAATGGCAATGGGTGATAAGGTATACCTTTGGTAGGGTGGTAATGATTAGACCCCTAAGTGTAACACCCCAACCACCACCGTACACTTAACATCAAACTGCAGCGGAAATCTCAATCAGCACATTACTTAATTCAATGGTGTTACACGCCATAACCACCCACGTGGCTAACAAGGCTAATACATGTACATTGTATCGGTCTGATGGACTAGATTCCCGAGAACTACACAATACATCCTTATTCCATTTCCAACATTTATTATATACAACATTCCCACTGTACCGAGTATTTACAAACTAATGCCGATAACAATTCGGTCTTACTACGCCTACAATGCTTACGCCATTTAAATGGCTACCCATGTATAACATCTACCCGTCCTACTCTCGAACGGCTTCCAGCTCCTTGTGCCTGAAATAGAAAAGGAGAAAGGGTGGCCCCCAAGGGGCTCAGCACCTTTGTTGGTTGGTAATCCCGCAGCCCACATGCTACCGGGCCACGCACAACTAATTGTCGTCTTAGCATGCAGTTGATTATATTTAAATCATGCATACAACCCATAAACACACAACACTTTGCATACACCCAACGATAGGGCTCAACATATATCCAACACATCCACACTTAACAAATCATCCAATGATTCCTTTAACCTTAGAGTGGCTCTCCTCTAAAACGGAGCTACTTCCTTAATGAACAACACGTACCCATTAATCGGGTTATCCTTAAGCCTCTTGTCACAAACTGGGATTCATTTCCACGATCCACACACTCCATATCCTACAACATATCTCATCCCTCACATAACAAAACATAACAAAACCTTTCTTGTTTCTGCGTACATATGATAACATCGCATTCAATTTAAACACCTAATGTATACATACCATAGCATAGCAAGGGAAATTGCCTAGCACAATATCAACACAAACACCATAAGATCGGTTCACACAAGGAACCTTCCACCATAGTAGTATATATAGTGAGCCTAGAGATTATTGTCAATCTCATGCTAAGCTCGTTACCAACCTCGTTACCGTCCAGTTATATCGAACGGTTAACTTATACCCAGGTGTGTCGGATATAGTAATCCCAAGCACACCGAAATAACATTCGTATGCCCCTGTGGCCCGACGTGAGTCAGTAACTAGCTTTGGATAAGCTAAGGGAAGGTAGAAACCAAATTGGAATACAACCTATACATACACAAGAGAGCCGAACCGGATATGACATCGACTCCCGTCCATCACACGCGTGGCCGGAACAACCGGACTCCTCACCCCCATTAGTACATATATACTTATAAATAAGTAGTTAGAGATCCATTATGGAGCCTACCACATCCACACACCATTCGGTATCATAACCGAGTTAAGCACACAAGGGAGGTTCACACACTTGCATACAACAACAATATCCAATTAACTCACACATAGCCGTGGTTAGAACGTTCCCAAGGTTTGGGTCGTTAACTCCGAATACCGATCTCTCACGTGTTCCTAGTTCTAGTTAGCTAAGGTTCAACACTTATTTGAGGTTAAACGGTATCGGAGACCAGATGCGCCACATAAATGAATTACTATAAACATTACATGTTTTAATCTTACAAGGTGGCAACACTCATAAAAAACATTGACATACAAGCCGGTGTAATCCGGTAGAACACAGGTTGCAAGAAAACCATACCTGTCACCGGAGTCCACTTTACCACGTCCACTTATGTCCTCGAGCAATTCTCGAACAACTGACAACATTACATGTACTTTTATTAACATTGGGGTAACATGTTTGTTAAAGTCTAATGCTTATAACTTTCCCCGTTAACTTGGTTAAATAACTTTACATTTTTAACTGTTTCACTCTTTCATTTTACTTCAACTTTTCACCCACCAAATTGTGACTATAACTCACCTAACATGTCCTACACAACCTTATAACATCATATCCATCAATCCCATCATTAGACTCTTTTAATAGCCTAAAACAACAATTTTAGAGTGGTCCGGGACTTGGTCCTTACCTTAAGTCCCGGACCAACACTTAATGAAACTCTCGGCCTATTTAAATAGGGTGGTCCGGACTTTGTACCACCCCAAGTCCCGGACAGCTACATGGAAAAACTCACGGCCTGTTTTGATATATGGTCCGGGACTTTAACCATTAACCAAGTCCCGGACCCAAGCTACAGAATGCTATATTTGCATTTTTCTAACCTTGTTGCACTATTTTCCACCCCATTAATTACCCAAACTTCATACATGAACTTAGGCATACTCTAATACCAAAATATCACTTTGATTCTCCTTACAACATTGTCTTTTTTTTGCATAATTTTGGTCCGCCGTCCGACCCACAGCTGGGTCGGACCATTCCAGAAACTTTTCCTGTTGCTAAATACTCATGTCCGACCCATGTCCGCAACCATCTGGGTCGGACCATTCCAGAAACATCAACGGGTAACTTAACAGAGGCTGTCCGACCCACCCTGGTGGACCACTGGGTCGAACAACATCAGAAGTTGTCCAAAACTTGTCAACTTTCTCCAAACTTTTCCTCAAGCCTCCTAATGTGTTCTAACATCATTTGGCACCCTTAACCCTTCACATAACATCCAAAAACTCATTTATAACTCCTTAAACACTTACTCTCTTCTTACCAAAATTCTAACACTTATATTGTTTTCTCCTTAAGATTTCTAAGTGGTATTTTACCTATAATGACCACTATACCAAGGTGTTTCCTCTACACCTTAACATCATCTCTCAAGCTTCTTTTCTTACAAACTAAACCTCCTTTTTCACATCTTACCTATACATCACTTATTCCTTGGATATCAACATTACATGAACCTTAAACAACTTCCTAGTTCACCAAACTTCCTTAAAACACTTAGAACTTCTTACACATCTTTCCCAAATTTGGCCATAGCTTCTCTAGTATATACCCACATCCAAGCACTTAGGTTTTTACCTTAATTCATTCAAGAACACCAAAAATCCATCAAACACATTTTTATACACAAACTTCACACATTTAGCACTACATCACAATATAGTGCATAACTTAAATTGCTTGGCACTTAGGCCCTTAAATAACATGGCTCTTAGGCCCTTAAATTGCATAAACCTTAACACTGAATTTCCACAATATATAAGCCTTTGACCTGCAATTACACACGCCAAGACATATGTTCCTTTACTAGTCTCCTTGAGAACACCTTACTAAGTCATTCACCATTTGCTCTTTAGGTAGTTTTAGCAAGCATTAAAAGCTCATTTCTCCTAAGGCATTAAACCACATTGAGATAGCATATTTACCTCTTTTCCTCACAACCTTCTTTCTTGTTTCCTCATAAAACCGGTAAAGCATTTCTTTCCTTGTCAACTACTAAACAATATACCAATATTGAAATGAGTATATAAGCTTTATGCTTCATCTCATTGTAAACCCTAGGTTTACATTATTTCAAAAACATTAATGTAGTTGTTTTACCTTGGAATGGAAAGAGAGCTTGAATATATATCAAGAGAGGACTCCACCAAGCCCTTGGAAGATTCAAATGAAGCTAAAACAAGCAAGGTAAAGACACCATGGTGAGGTGAATTTTCGGCCATGTACTAAAAGGAGAGGAAACTTGATTTTTCTTTGAGATTCCTTACCTAGAAGCAAAGGAGAACAATAATATGTGAAAAGGTGAGCTCAGGCTCCATCAATGGTGAATCTCCTTGGCACCGAAATTGAGTTCTTGAAGATTTGAAAGATAGAAGTGTAGAGCTTGCTCCAACTAGAAGAATGGTGGTCTTGGAATTGAATTTGGACCATGGAGCTAGGAGTTACAAGTGGTCAAAGATGGAAAACAATGGTGGTGTTGGGTTGCTGTAGCAGCTCGTAAAAGAGAGCAAGAAGGGAGGTTGGAGACGTGTGAAATGAAGGAGGAAAGGAGAAATGAAGATAGAACTTGCTTTAACAAGATATTTGTATTAAAAGGTAACTTTCTCCTTTTTACCTTCCTACCCTTCCTTTCCTTAATTGATTTTTACATTTTGGTGACTCACCTTGATAAAAACCGGCCACCATTTGGTTAGAAGGGTGTTTTGGTCTTTGTTGACCAATCAACTTACTTATAATAACATATGTTACAAACTATAAAAGTTACTATTCACAAAAACAAAGCACATAGAAGTGAAATTTTTGATTTCCCATTGATATAGCCACCCAAATGTGATACTATATAGTACACATGTTAATTAAAGAGTAATGATGGACATTTAGCCATTCAAAACTCATTTACAAGACAATTTTTCAAAAACGTGCTTTAAGACTCCTTAAAGCACTTTTTGTGTTTAACTTGTTTTCAAGCTTGGTTTTCTTTGGTAAATGATTTAATATGTTCATTAACATATTTATAAGGTATAGCTATGACCATTAGGTCTTATACAAATTTATCCCAAGCTTAGAGCACATTTTAGCCCATATTGACCTTAAGGTATTTATTTGTGTTTTGTTTGGTTTCATTGTCCACCAAGGTTTCCTAAGGACTTAATTAGCCTTATAAAATCATAATTAAATATTATCGAGTCTTGGTAGGATCTTTGGGTCCTAACCAAGTTCACTCCAAGCTTAGAGCATGTTTTTGCTCAAACCGTGTCTTATTGTGTTTTACCATGGTTTAAATGGTTCATTTATGTTTCTAAGGCACTTTTTAGCCTTTAAATACCATAGTTTACATTTACACAACATACCAAGGTTTGGGTATTTCAATCTACCCCCCTTAAAAGAACTTCGTCCTCGAAGTTCATTTCCTCGCATCATTGGATTAGAATACGGGAATTACTTATAGCCATAAAACTTCCATTACCAACCACCCTTTACATCCAACCTCGGACTTAATGGTCCGGCAACATATCCACATTATACATAAAATATCATACTCCATGGTAACCTCGGACTTAATGTCCGGGTACCTTCACCACACTTGCACCTATACAGTATCCTTCAACTCTTAGGTCTGGGTGACATAACCACATTTAGACACATAGGTCTATGTAACACAACACATTTAGACTCATAGGTCTTGATAGCATACACTTTAGGAGATCAAAGTCAAAATAACCTTTATCACCCATACCAAACAACATGTCATAGCATGTATTTCAAACAGAAACCTTTTCCATCTCTCCATGGGTTCGAATCCCACGTTGAGTACATATACACTGTGATCCCGCAGAACCCGGTCGCGATGGACACCTTCTAGTCCCCGTTCCTTTGGGAGGTCAAACATTCACTTAATTTTTAACATATATACTTCTCATGTCACCGGTCCGAAGACAAAGGCTCATACGTCCTCAGCTCGTGAGCAAGTACTACAAAATATTCTTTACTAGGTTAAGTATAAGAAGATCTTTTATTCAAAATATTAATCGATTGTTTGAAAACACCAATTAACAAATCCTTTTGAAAAACACAACACAACTCCAAGCCCAATTTATGCTCTTATATTTTTCTTAACATGGTTGTTTTGACCACTTACAGGGAGCTTCAAGAGTCATCCAACCCTGATGTGATCAGCATCAGTGTTGAACTATCTTTCCACCCCAATTTGTGTTCGGCTTCCCTTGATCTCATGATAATCAAGTTTCACCTCCCACTTCTTTTTCAAACCAACAACTAATTAAGCGTATCCCATTTTCTATCTTTAAATCCTTCTAGTCATAATCATTACATCTCCAAGGGATAGAACTCCGTCTATCAATCATCACCCAAATCCAACTTAATTCAAGTTACCTAGGGAATTTAATTCTCACTAGGTTCTATGTCGTCTCATACCCCTTCATGAATCACAACATTGTATATATATACATATATTTTTTATCAAAATACAATACATGGTTTACATTTATGCACCGTCGGGGTTTTAGTTCCCTGGGAGTTTCTTTACTCCCTTCCACTTGTACTCTCACACACCACTGTTAACAAGATAAACACACTTCCCACAATGGTATTCGCATCTTCTATACGCAATTACCACAATTTAACCACAAATAAATGCGTATGTTTATATAACACACGCGCCAACCATCATAACAAATCATTTTGTGCTATGCACAACCCCGTTCACGTACACTGGTACGGTAAAACACACTAAGTGGTTTTGCGCTCTACCCCCCTTAAAAGGGATTACGCCCACGTAATCAATCACTAAACCTTGGCTTAAAATGTTCTGCCGTCGTGAAGTGTTTTAACTTCCACGCGGTCTGCTATACAATACGTTCTGGTTAGAGGATCTTAACCATATCGGCGGTTTAATAATCCTTCAACCAAGAATTCTCCTTGGAGTTTATCTAACTCATAACCGGTTTCGGTCCTGGCCTGTGAGGCTTCTAGGCATTGATAGTAACCATTTATTCATATTCACAATGTATATCCGGTATCTGACGCATGGGCTCACTGGCCTCTGTTGCGCAACTCTTGATAATTATAGGGCTAGTTTGCCCCATTCGTTACTGTTACTGTTATTACACCTCCAATGTATGGTATCTCTTACCCTGAGCGAATTCGGTGAGTTTCACAATTTTCCATCCACTTCTTCCAATAGTTTACAGCGTAAACTACTATGTAATTCACAATGATTGACTTGCTTCTACCGACTTACTGTCGGTTGAGATTGAGCTACCACCTAATGTGTAGTGCTCTCTCAGTTATTTCCCACACCTGGGGTATATCTCATACCGACATTTGGTATTTAGTGTTACTGTAGTCACTTACTGTTAATCATGTCCCCACCTTTGGTTTTGCACATGTATTCTTCCATTGGTATGACCTTGCATTTCCTATGCATTGATCATTATAGTATTATAGGTTTCTTTCAACATCCACCACAATTACATTCCCAAATCTTAGCTATCCCACTTGATCGTTACTGCGCAAGTGCAATACCAAAACACTCAGTCATACAGAGTGCAGAGGCGTAAACTCTTGACAGTAAATCTCTTATGCGATTGCCATAGGAATTTACACTGTGTTTTACTGAAGTCCTTATCACATAATAATGGCTACTGGCTTACTGCCTAGTTCATTTGCCAACACCTACCATTGTATCTCTGCTGGGTTTAACTCATAATTCCGCTTATTTGTCATACTATCACTTAACAATACTTATACGACGGTCGCTTATTGCACGTCGTATCCTCTTTCATTATACAACATCAACTTACACTGCATCCGTTCTTATATTAGCTTCCGCTATTACGCTGGGTTTGGCCACTTATCTGGCTAGTTTATTTGAATACACTTTTTCTCGAGCCTTTATGTTCCTTGAGCGTTGTTCGCTACTCATTTAGCATCACCACCTATGGTGGTTGCTATCCAACTTATCACTCTTCCTGCTACACAACTGGTACAACATTTCCTTTCGTATTATTCTTATTCAAATCGTTCTGGGGTAATAACAACATGGTCAACCCTTAACATATTCCTTGAACTTGGTTCATATAGCTACCGCTCCTGCGGTCTCACAATATCCAGAGGTATCCCCACTCTTAATGCAGTGGTTCGTTCTCCGCTCTATTTACTTGTAGAGCATATACTTCTGCAACTGATCAATTTACATAACACAAGTTGTTGTGGCTTATAAGCCTTACTGTCACGATTCCTTCCAAGTTGTCTCTTTGACAACTTAGGGTCCTACTGTTAAGTGGGTTTACCTTCAGTGTAATCCGAGTAATTGTTCCAAATCTTGTGTTTCTGTTATATTGCTCCATCTAACAATGTTTAATCCAAACACCCCTCAAGGATTGCTCCTGGGTGTTACTAACATATGCCATTACATCTGGCTTGCACTCATGGGTACATTCAGTAACTACGTCTTCTTACGTTCTTAGTTGGGTATTCGTTCCAGCTATCATGTTTTATCCCTGAAGATTCTTAAAACATATCTGATGTCTTTACGTACCAGTTAGTGCACTTCGCACCTCTTGACTCTATACATTTCTTGAAATAAACTCACTAGTTCCTTTAGTCCTTTTTAACTTAGCTGGGTTCCTTTACTTCAACCATTCGTGGTAATCCTTAGCTCTTACTTGACTTTTCTGCTGACCGTAGTATGGAGTCGACTACTTCCCGTGTTCTGGACTCTACTCGTATACATATATGGGGTATCATACTGATACATTGCTACTTACCCAACTAACCTATAAGTAGGTCTGTCAAGTCCACATGCTCCTATCGGAGTGCGGTCGTCCCACAACACAGTTGGTACACTCGTAGTGCCCGTCACACGCCTAGATGAAGTATTCTGTTGTCAACTCCCTTATATTGTCTTGTGACAATATTCATTCCATGCTTCCCGAGCATAATCAAGGGAAGGTTTATCCACTGTTGTATCTTTATCAACTGCCCTTGGCTTTTACTGCTTTGGTTTAAAAGAAGGTTAGAAAGAAGTGTTGGTTTGAAAGAAAATCTGGTTTTGAAAGAAAAGGGTTTGAAATAAATCTGGGTTTGAAAGAAAAATTTTCATGGCTTCACAACATCTTCTTACCTTAACCAAGTATAGCTTCCTGCTGACTGGTGTACTTCCAATTACAGAGGTTAAACTGTTAAGCCCTTCCATGGTTATAATGATCTCACTTAACTTCATGGTACTTTACCAAGTACTTCGTAGTGGTTATAAATTTCCCGAACATCCCTATTATAGCAGCACTTGCTATGGCAAGTGCGCCATGCTAGCTGGCTATCGGTTTTAACACATACCGGTTGGGGTATTGTCTTTACCCGCACTGTCAGCAGTGGCCTTGTTGGCCCTCACTGATCTTACTGTCTTGGTAAAACTATCCTAGGTGACTTCTCACTGTCTTCACATGATATTCATTAACTAGGGTGTTTCCTATTCTGGGGACCCCTTTTTCTTAGTATTGTATTCTCTTTGTAGCCCGTTCCACGTATTTGGGCACTACGTTTGTAGTTCCCTTATCGGTTGGTATACTGTTGGTGTATTATTTATCCACTGTGGTCCCGTAGACACTCGTCTCGGGTTTTATTAATCCACTTCTTGCCTGTTGCACGATTAGTGCGTTGCAAGCTGGTTATTCTCGACTGCTCGGCATGTCGACCCAGGTTGCCGGAAATTCTATTCTCTTATACACCAAATGCTTCATTCCTCGCTATGAAATGCGGTTAACACTGTTTAGATGGAAACCGTCTCCGGGATTCCCAGTTTTCGGGATCTACCGTATGACAGGTCTTCCGTACTTTAAAGGTATTTAATAGCAGCCAGATCGGTATTCCCGAGTAAGAGTGGACTTCCATCTCTCTGGCGTCCTTTCCCAAGTTATAAAACAGGGATTGTGGAGGGTGGAAGGATACTGTAGGTTTCCAGTATTCACTGGTAGTTCCTATCTAGCATATCTCTCACGCTATCACTCAACCCTTAACCCAAAGTACTTAAATCCTAACTCGGTACTTCCTAAGCTCGGTAATTCAGTCATCAGAGCGATACTTCGCTCTGATACCACTTTTTGTAACACCCCAACCACCACCGTACACTTAACATCAAACTGCAGCGGAAATCTCAATTCATCACATTACTTAATTCAATGGTGTTACACGCCGTTAACCACCCACGTGGCTAACAAGGCTAATACATGTACATTGTATCGGTCTGATGGACTAGATTCCCGAGCAACTACACAATACAATCCTTATTCCATTTCCAACATTTATTATATACATACATTCCCACTGTACCGAGTATTTACAAACTAATGCCGATAACAATTTCGGTCTTACTACGCCTACAATGCTTACGCCATTTAAATGGCTACCCATGTATAAACATCTACCCCGTCCTACTCTCTCGAACGGCTTCCAGCTCCTTGTGCCTGAAATAGAAAAGGAGAGAAAGGGTGGCCCCCAAGGGGCTCAGCCCTTGCTGGTATGGTAATCCCGCAGCCCACATGCTACGGGCCACGCACAACTAATTGTGTCTTGTAGCTGCAGTTGATTATATTTCAATCATGCAACAACCCACAAACACACACACTTTGCATACACCCAAACGATAGGGCTTCCACACATATATCCAACACATCCACACTTAACAAATCATTCAATGATTCCTTTAACCTTAGAGTGGCTCTCCTCTAAAAACGAAGCTACTTCCTTAATGAACAACACGACCCATTAATCGGGTTATACTTACGCCTCTTGTCACAAACTGGGATTCATTTCCACGATCCCACACTCCATATCCTAAACTATCTCATCCCTCACATACAAACATAACAAAACCTTTCTTGTTTCTGCGTACATTATGATAACATCGCATTCAATTTAAACACCTAACGTTATACATACCATAGCATAGCAAGGGGAAATTGCTTAGCACAAATATCAACACAAAACAAAGATCGGTTCACACAAGGAACCTTCCACCATAGTTAGTATATATAGTGAGCCTGAGATTATTGTCAATCTCATGCTAAGCTCGTTAGCAACCTCGTTACCGTCCAGTTATATCGAACGGTTTAACTTATACCCAAGGTGTGTCGGAATAGTAATCCCAAGCACACCGAAATAAATTCATATGCCCCTGTGGCCGACGTGAGTCAGTAACTAGCTTGGTAAGCTAAGGGAAGTAGGAAACCAAATTGGAATACAACCTATACATACACCAAGAGAGCCGAACCGGATATGACATCGACTCCCGTCCATCACACGCGTGGCCGGACAACCGGGACTCTCACCCCATAGTACATATATACTTATAAATAAGTAGTTAGGATCCATTATGGAGCCTAACACATCCACACACCATTCGGTATCAAACCGAGTAAGCACACAAGGAGGTTCACACACTTGCATACAAACAACAATATCCAATTAACTCACACATAGCCGTGGTTAGAACGTTCCCAAGTTTGGGTCGTAACTCCGAATACGATCTCTCACGTGTTCCTAGTTCTTAGTTAGCTAGGTTCAACACTATTGAGGTTAAAACGGTATCAAGACCAGATTGCCACATAAATGAATTACTATAAACTATTACATGTTTTAATCTTACAAGGTGGCCAACATCATAAAAACACATTGACATACAAGCCGGTAATCCGGTAGAACACAGGTGCAAGAAAACCATACCTGTCACCGGAGTCCACTTACCACGTCCATTATGTTCCTCGAGAAATTCTCGACAACTGACAACATTACATGTACTTTTATTAACATTGGGGTTAACATGTTTGTTCAAAGTCTAATTCTTATAACTTTCCCCACCGTTTAACTTGGTTAAATAACTTTACATTTTTAACATGTTTCACTCTTTCATGTTACTTCAACTTTTCACCCACCAAATTGTGACTATAACTCACCTAACATGTCTACACAACCTTATAACATCATTATCCATCAATCCCCATCATTAGACATCTTTTAATAGCCTAACAAACAATTTTAGGAGTGTTCCGGGACTTGGTCCTTACCTTAAGTCCCGGACCAACACTAATGAAACTCTCGGCCTATTTAAATAGGGTGGTCCGGTGATTTGTACTCACCCCCAAGTCCCGGACCGCTACATGGAAAAACTCACGGCCTGTTTTGATATATGGTCCGGGACTTTAACCATTAAACCAAGTCCCGGACCCAAGCTACAGAATGCTATATTTGCATTTTTCTAACCTTGTGCACTATTTTTCCACCTCCAATAATTACCCAAACTTCATACTGAACTTAGGCATACTCTAATACCAAAATATCACTTGATTCTCCTTACAACATTGTCTTTTTTTTTTTGCATAATTTTTTGGCCGTCCGACCACCGTCCGACCCACAGCTGGGTCGGACCATTCCAGAACTTTTCCCGTCTGCTAAATACTCATGTCCGACCCATGTCCGACCAACCATCTGGGTCGGACCATTCCAGAAACATCAACGGGTAACTTAACAGAGGCTGTCCGACCCAACCCTGGGTCGGACCATGGGACTCTCGAAAACATCAGAAGTTGTCCAAAACTTGTCAAACTTTCTCCAAACTTTTCAAGCCTCCTAATGTGTGTCTAACATCATTTGGCACCCTTAACCCTTCACTAACATCCATAAAACTCATTTATAACTCTTAACAACTTACTCTCTTCTTACAAAATTCCTAACACTTATATGTTTTCTCCTTAAGATTTCTAAGTGAGTTTACTATAATGACCACTTACCAAGGTGTTTCCTCTACACCTTAACATCATCTCTCAAGCTTCTTTTCTTACAAACTAAACCTCCTTTTTCACTCTACCTATACATCACTTATTTCCTTGGATATCAACATACATGAACCTTAAACAACTTCCTAGTTCACCAAAACTTCCTTAAAACATTAGAACTTCTTACCACATCTTTCCCAAATTTGGCCATAGCTTCTCTAGTATATACCCACATCCAAGCACTTAGGTTTTTACCTTAATTCATTCAGAACACCAAAATCCATCAAACACATTTTTATACACAAACTTCACACATTTAGACTACATCACAATATAGTGCATAACTTAAATTGCTTGGCACTTAGGCCCTTAAATAACATGGCTCTTAGGCCTTAAATGCATAAACCTTAAACACTGAATTTCCACAAATATAAGCCTTTGACCTGCAATTACACACGCAAGACATATGTTCCTTTACTAGTCTCCTTGAGAACACCTACTAAGTCATTCACCATTTGCTCTTTAGGTAGTTTTAGCAAGCATTAAAGCTCATTTCTCCTAAGGCATTAAAACCACATTGAGATAGCATATTTACCTCTTTTCCTCACAACCTTCTTTCTTGTTCCTCATAAAAACCGGTAAAGCATTTCTTTCCTTGTCAACTACTAAACAATATACCAATAGTGAAATGAGTATATAAGCTTTGCTTCATCTCATTGTAAACCCTAGGTTTACATTATTTCAAAAACATTAATGTAGTTGTTTTACCTTGGAATGGAAAGAGAGCTTGAATATATATCAAGAGAGGACTCCACCAAGCCTTGGAAGATTCAAATGAAGCTAAAACAATCAAGGTAAAGACACCATGGTGAGGTGAATTTTCGGCCATGTACTAAAAAAGAGAGAAAACTTGATTTTTCTTTGAGATTCCTTACCTAGAAGCAAAGGAGAACAACTAATATGTGAAAAGGTGAGCTCAGGCTCCATCAATGGTGAATATCCTTGGCACCGAAATTGAGTTCTTGAAGATTTGAAAAGATAGAAGTGTAGAGCTTGCTCCAACTAGAAGAATGGTGGTCTTGGAATTGAATTTGGACCATGGAGCTAGGAGTTACAAGTGGTCAAAGATGGAAAACAATGGTGGTGTTGGTTTGTGCTGTAGCAGCTGTAAAAAGAGCAAAGAGGGAGGAGGAGTGACGGTGGAGACGTGTGAAATGAAGGAGGAAAGGAGAAATGAAGATAGAATTTGCTTTAACAAGATATTTGTATTAAAGGTAACTTTCTCCTTTTTACCTTCCTACCCTTCCTTTCCTTAATTGATTTTTACATTTTGGTGACTCACCTTGATAAAAACCGGCTACCATTTGGTTTAGAAGGGTGTTTTGGTCTTTGTTGACCAATCAACTTACTTATAATAAAACATATGTTACAAACTAGCTTATAAAAGTTACTATTCACAAAAACAAAGCACATAGAAGTGAAATTTTTGATTTCCCATTGATATAGCCACCCAAATGTGATACTATAAGTACACATGTTAATTAAAGAGTAATGATGGACATTAGCCATTCAAAACTCATTTCAAGACACTTTTCAAAAAGTGCTTAGAACTCCTTAAAGCACTTTTTGTGTTTTACCTTGTTTTCAAAGCTTGGTTTTCTTTGGTAAATGATTTAATCTGTTCATTACCTATTTATAAGGTAAGCTATGACCATTAGGTCTTATACAATTTATCCCAAGCTTAGAGCACATTTTAGCCCATTGCTTAAGGTATTATTTGTGTTTTGTTGGTTTCATTGTCCCCCAAGGTTTCCTAAGGACTTAAATTAGCCTTAAATCATAATTAAATATTCGAGTCTTGGTAGGATCTTTGGGTCCTAACCAAGTTCACTCCAAGCTTAGAGCATGTTTTGCTCAAACCGGTCTTAGTGTTTTATTGTGTTTACCATGGTTTAAATGGTTCTTTATGTTTTAAGGCACTTTTAGCCTTTAAATACCATAGTTAACATTTACCCACATACCAAGGTTTGGGGTATTTAAATCTACCCCCTTAAAAGAACTTCTCCTCGAAGTCACATTTCCTCGCATCATTGGATTAGAATACGGGAATTACTTATAGCCATAAACTTCCATTACAACCACCCTTACATCAACCTCGGACTTAATGTCCGGGCAACATATCCATTATACATAAAATATACTCACATGGTCCCTGATTATGGTCGGGTACCTTCACCACACTTGCACCTCTACAGTATCCCTCAGACTTTAGGTCTGGGTGACATAACCACATTTTAGACACATAGGTCTATGTAACACAACACATTTGGAACTCATAGGTCTTGATAGCATACACTTTAGGATCAAAGTCAAAATAACTTTATCACCCATACAAACACATGTCATAGCATGTATTTCAAACAGAATACCTTTCCATCTCTCCATGGGTTTCGAATCCCACGTTGAGTACATATACACTGTGATCCCGCAGAACCGGTCGCGCTGGACCACCTTCTGGTCCCCGTTCCTTTGGGAGGTCAAAAACATCACTTAATTTTTACATATATTCATGTCACCGGTCCGAAGACAACGGCTCATACGTCCTCAGCTCGTGAGCAAGTACTACAAAATATTCTTTACTAGGTTAAGTATAAGAAGATCTTTTATTCAAAATATTAATCGATTGTTTGAAACACCATTAAAAATCCTTTTGAAAAACACAACACAACTCCAAGCCCAATTTTGCTCTTATATTTTTCTTAACATGGTTGTTTGTGACCACTTACGGGAGCTTCAAGAGTCTCCCCCCTGATGTGATCAGCATCAGTGTTGAACTATCTTTCCCCCCAATTTGTGTTCGGCTTCCCTTGATCTCATGATAATCAGTTTCACCTCCCACTTCTTTTCAACCAACAACTAATTAAGCGTATCCCATTTTCTATCTTTTAAATCCTCTAGTCATAATCATTACATCTCCAAGGGATAGAACCTCCGTCTATCAATCATCACCCAAATCCAACTAATTCAAGTTACCTAGGGAATTTAATTCTCACTAGTTCTATGTCGTCATAACCCCTTCATAATCACAACATTGTATATTATACATATATTTTTTATCAAAATACAATACATGTTTACATTTATGCACCGTCGGGGTTTTAGTTCCCCGGGAGTTTTTTACTCCCTCCACTTGTACTCTCACACCACTGTTAACGATAAACCACACTTCCCACAATGGTATTCGCATCTTCTATACGCAATTACCACAATTTAACCACAAATAAATGCGTATGTTATATAACACACGCGCCAACCATTCATAACAATCATTTTGTGCTATGCACAACCCCGTTCACGTACCTGGTACGGTAAAACACACTAAGTGGTTTTGCGCTCTACCCCCCCCTTAAAAGGATTACGCCCACGTAATCAATCACTAAACCTTGGCTTAAAATGTTCTGCCGTCGTGAAGTGTTTTAACTTCCACGCGGTCTGCTATACAATACGTTCTGGTTAGAGGATCTTAACCATATCGGCGGTTTAATCCTTCAACCAAGAATTCTCCTTGGAGTTTATCTAACTCATAACCGGTTTCGGTCCTGGCCTGTGAGGCTTCTAGGCATTGATAAGTAACCATTTATTCATATTCACAATGTATATCCGGTATCTGACGCATGGGCTCACTGGCCTCTGTTGCGCAACTCTGATAATTATAGGGCTAGTTTGCCCCATTCGTTACTGTTACTGTATTGTACACCTCCAATGTATGGTATCTCTTACCCTGAGCGAATTCGGTGAGTTTCACAATTTTCCATCCACTTCTCCAATAGTTTACAGCGTAAACTACTATGTAATTCACAATGATTGACTTGCTTCTACCGACTTACTGTCGGTTGAGATTGAGCTACCACCTAATGTGTAGTGCTCTCTCAGTTATTTCCCACACCTGGGGTATATCTCATACCGACATTTGGTATTTAGTGTTACTGTAGTCACTTACTGTTAATCATGTCCCCACCTTTGGTTTTGCACATGTATTCTTCCATTGGTATGACCTTGCATTTCCTATGCATTGATCATTATAGTATTATAGGTTTCTTTCTACATCCACCACAATTAACATTTCCCAAATCTTAGCTATCCCACTTGATCGTTACTGCGCAAGTGCAATACCAAAACACTCAGTCATACAGAGTGCAGAGGCGTAAACTCTTGACAGTAAATCTCTTATGCGATTGCCATAGGAATTTACACTGTGTTTTACTGGAGTCCTTATCACATAATAATGGCTACTGGCTTACTGCCTAGTTCATTTGCCAACACCTACCATTGTATCTCTGCTGGGTTTAACTCATAATTCCGCTTATTTGTCATACTATCACTTAACAACACTTATACGACGGTCGCTTATTGCACGTCGTATCCTCTTTCATTATACAACATCAACTTACACTGCATCCGTTCTTATATTAGCTTCCGCTATTACGCTGGGTTTGGCCACTTATCTGGCTGGTTTATTTGAATACACTTTTTCTCGAGCCTTTATGTTCCTTGAGCGTTGTTCGCTACTCATTTAGCATCACCACCTATGGTGGTTGCTATCCAACTTATCACTCTTCCTGTCTACACAACTGGTACAACATTTCCTTTCGTATTATTCTTATTCAAATCGTTCTGGGGTAATAACAACATGGTCAACCCTTAACATATTCCTTGAACTTGGTTCATATAGCTACCGCTCCTGCGGTCTCACAATATCCAGAGGTATCCCCACTCTTAATGCAGTGGTTCGTTCTCCGCTCTATTTACTTGTAGAGCATATACTTCTGCAACTGATCAATTTACATAACACAAGTTGTTGTGGCTTATAAGCCTTACTGTCACGATTCCTTCCAAGTTGTCTCTTTGACAACTTAGGGTCCTACTGTTAAGTGGGTTTACCTTCAGTGTGTAATCCGAGTAATTGTTCCAAATCTTGTGTTTCTGTTATATTGCTCCATCTAACAATGTTTAATCCAAACACCCCTCAAGGATTGCTCCTGGTGTTACTAACATATGCCATTACATCTGGCTTGCACTCATGGGTACATTCAGTAACTACGTCTTCTTACGTTCTTAGTTGGGTATTCGTTCCAGCTATCATGTTTTATCCCTGAAGATTCTTAAAACATATCTGATGTCTTTACGTACCAGTTAGTGCACTTCGCACCTCTTGACTCTATACATTTCTTGAAATAAACTCACTAGTTCCTTTAGTCCTTTTTAACTTAGCTGGGTTCCTTTACTTCAACCATTCGTGGTAATCCTTAGCTCTTACTTGACTTTTCTGCTGACCGTAGTATGGAGTCGACTACTTCCCGTGTTCTGGACTCTACTCGTAGTATACTATATGGGGTATCATACTGATACATTGCTACTTACCCAACTAACCTATAAGTAGGTCTGTCAAGTCCACATGCTCCTATCGGAGTGCGGTCGTCCCACAACACAGTTGGTACACTCGTAGTGCCCGTCACACGCCTAGATGAAGTATTCTGTTGTCAACTCCCTTATATTGTCTTGTGACAATATTCATTCCATGCTTCCCAGCTTAATCAAGGGAAGGTTTATCCACTGTTGTATCTTTATCAACTGCCCTTGGCTTTTACTGCTTTGGTTTAAAAGAAGGTTAGAAAGAAGTGTTGGTTTGAAAGAAAATCTGGTTTTGAAAGAAAAGGGTTTGAAATAAATCTGGGTTTGAAAGAAAAATTTTCATGGCTTCACAACATCTTCTTACCTTAACCAAGTATAGCTTCCTGCTGACTGGTGTACTTCCAATTACAGAGGTTAAACTGTTAAGCCCTTCCATGGTTATAATGATCTCACTTAACTTCATGGTACTTTACCAAGTACTTCGTAGTGGTTATAAATTTCCCGAACATCCCTATTATAGCAGCACTTGCTATGGCAAGTGCGCCATGCTAGCTGGCTATCGGTTTAACACATACCGGTTGGGGTATTGTCTTTACCCGCACTGTCAGCAGTGGCCTTGTTGGCCCTCACTGATCTTACTGTCTTGGTAATAACTATCCTAGGTGACTTCTCACTGTCTTCACATGATATTCATTAACTAGGGTGTTTCCTATTCTGGGAGACCCCTTTTTCTTAGTATTGTATTCTCTTTGTAGCCCGTTCCACGTATTTGGGCACTACGTTGTAGTTCCCTTATCGGTTGGTATACTGTTGGTGTATTATTTATCCACTGTGGTCCCGTAGACACTCGTCTCGGGTTTTATTAATCCACTTCTTGCCTGTTGCACGATTAGTGCGTTGCAAGCTGGTTATTCTCGACTGCTCGGCATGTCGACCCAGGTTGCCGGAAATTCTATTCTCTTATACACCAAATGCTTCATTCCTCGCTATGAAATGCGGTTAACACTGTTTAGATGGAAACCGTCTCCGGGATTCCCAGTTTTCGGGATCTACCGTATGACAGGTCTTCCGTACTTTAAAGGTATTTAATAGCAGCCAGATCGGGTATTCCCGAGTAAGAGTGGACTTCCATCTCTCTGGCGTCCTTTCCCAAGTTATAAAACAGGGATTGTGGAGGGTGGGAAGGATACTGTAGGTTTCCAGTATTCACTGGTAGTTCCTATCTAGCGTATCTCTCACGCTATCACTCAACCCTTAACCCAAAGTACTTAAATCCTAACTCGGTACTTCCTAAGCTCGGTAATTCAGTCATCAGAGCGATACTTCGCTCTGATACCACTTTTTGTAACACCCCAACCACCACCGTACACTTAACATCAAACTGCAGCGGAAATCTCAATTCATCACATTACTTAATTCAATGGTGTTACACGCCGTTAACCACCCACGTGGCTAACAAGGCTAATACATGTACATTGTATCGGTCTGATGGACTAGATTCCCGAGCAACTACACAATACAATCCTTATTCCATTTCCAACATTTATTATATACATACATTCCCACTGTACCGAGTATTTACAAACTAATGCCGATAACAATTTCGGTCTTACTACGCCTACAATGCTTACGCCATTTAAATGGCTACCCATGTATAAACATCTACCCCGTCCTACTCTCGAACGGCTTCCAGCTCCTTGTGCCTGAAATAGAAAAGGAGAGAAAGGGTGGCCCCCAAGGGGCTCAGCACCTTTGCTGGTATGGTAATCCCGCAGCCCACATGCTACCGGGCCACGCACAACTAATTGTCGTCTTAGCATGCAGTTGATTATATTTAAATCATGCATACAACCCACAAACACACAACACTTTGCATACACCCAACGATAGGGCTCAACATATATCCAACACATCCACACTTAACAAATCATTCAATGATTCCTTTAACCTTAGAGTGGCTCTCCTCTAAAACGAAGCTACTTCCTTAATGAACAACACGTACCCATTAATCGGGTTATCCTTAAACGCCTCTTGTCACAAACTGGGATTCATTTCCACGATCCACACACTCCATATCCTACAACATATCTCATCCCTCACATAACAAAACATAACAAAACCTTTCTTGTTTCTGCGTACATATGATAACATCGCATTCAATTTAAACACCTAACGTATACATACCATAGCATAGCAAGGGAAATTGCTTAGCACAATATCAACACAAAACACCATAAGATCGGTTCACACAAGGAACCTTCCACCATAGTTAGTATATATAGTGAGCCTAGAGATTATTGTCAATCTCATGCTAAGCTCGTTAGCAACCTCGTTACCGTCCAGTTATATCGAACGGTTAACTTATACCCAAGGTGTGTCGGATATAGTAATCCCAAGCACACCGAAATAACATTCATATGCCCCTGTGGCCCGACGTGAGTCAGTAACTAGCTTTGGATAAGCTAAGGGAAGGTAGAAACCAAATTGGAATACAACCTATACATACACCAAGAGAGCCGAACCGGATATGACATCGACTCCCGTCCATCACACGCGTGGCCGGAACAACCGGACTCCTCACCCCCATTAGTACATATATACTTATAAATAAGTAGTTAGAGATCCATTATGGAGCCTACCACATCCACACACCATTCGGTATCATAACCGAGTTAAGCACACAAGGGAGGTTCACACACTTGCATACAACAACAATATCCAATTAACTCACACATAGCCGTGGTTAGAACGTTCCCAAGGTTTGGGTCGTTAACTCCGAATACCGATCTCTCACGTGTTCCTAGTTCTAGTTAGCTAAGGTTCAACACTTATTTGAGGTTAAACGGTATCAGAGACCAGATGTGCCACATAAATGAATTACTATAAACTTATTACATGTTTTAATCTTACAAGGTGGCAACACTCATAAAAACACATTGACATACAAGCCGGTGTAATCCGGTAGAACACAGGTTGCAAGAAAACCATACCTGTCACCGGAGTCCACTTTACCACGTCCACTTATGTTCCTCGAGCAATTCTCGAACAACTGACAACATTACATGTACTTTTATTAACATTGGGGTAACATGTTTGTTCAAAGTCTAATGCTTATAACTTTTCCCCCGTTAACTTGGTTAAATAACTTTACATTTTTAACATGTTTCACTCTTTCATTTTACTTCAACTTTTCACCCACCAAATTGTGACTATAACTCACCTAACATGTCCTACACAACCTTATAACATCATTATCCATCAATCCCCATCATTAGACATCTTTTAATAGCCTAAAACAACAATTTTAGAGTGGTCCGGGACTTGGTCCTTACCTTAAGTCCCGGACCAACACTTAATGAAACTCTCGGCCTATTTAAATAGGGTGGTCCGGGACTTTGTACTCACCCCAAGTCCCGGACCGCTACATGGAAAAACTCACGGCCTGTTTTTGATATATGGTCCGGGACTTTAACCATTAACCAAGTCCCGGACCCAAGCTACAGAATGCTATATTTGCATTTTTCTAACCTTGTTGCACTATTTTTCCACCTCCATTAATTACCCAAACTTCATACATGAACTTAGGCATACTCTAATACCAAAATATCACTTTGATTCTCCTTACAACATTGTCTTTTTTTTTTGCATAATTTTTGGCCGTCCGACCCACCGTCCGACCCACAGCTGGGTCGGACCATTCCAGAAACTTTTCCCGTCTGCTAAATACTCATGTCCGACCCATGTCCGACCCAACCATCTGGGTCGGACCATTCCAGAAACATCAACGGGTAACTTAACAGAGGCTGTCCGACCCACCCTGGGTCGGACCACTGGGTCGAACAACATCAGAAGTTGTCCAAAACTTGTCAAACTTTCTCCAAACTTTTCCTCAAGCCTCCTAATGTGTTCTAACATCATTTGGCACCCTTAACCCTTCACATAACATCCATAAAACTCATTTATAACTCCTTAAACACTTACTCTCTTCTTACCAAAATTCCTAACACTTATATTGTTTTCTCCTTAAGATTTCTAAGTGGTATTTTACCTATAATGACCACTATACCAAGGTGTTTCCTCTACACCTTAACATCATCTCTCAAGCTTCTTTTCTTACAAACTAAACCTCCTTTTTCACATCTTACCTATACATCACTTATTCCTTGGATATCAACATTACATGAACCTTAAACAACTTCCTAGTTCACCAAAACTTCCTTAAAACACTTAGAACTTCTTACACATCTTTCCCAAATTTGGCCATAGCTTCTCTAGTATATACCCACATCCAAGCACTTAGGTTTTTACCTTAATTCATTCAAGAACACCAAAAATCCATCAAACACATTTTTATACACAAACTTCACACATTTAGCACTACATCACAATATAGTGCATAACTTAAATTGCTTGGCACTTAGGCCCTTAAATAACATGGCTCTTAGGCCCTTAAATTGCATAAACCTTAAACACTGAATTTCCACAATATATAAGCCTTTGACCTGCAATTACACACGCCAAGACATATGTTCCTTTACTAGTCTCCTTGAGAACACCTTACTAAGTCATTCACCATTTGCTCTTTAGGTAGTTTTAGCAAGCATTAAAAGCTCATTTCTCCTAAGGCATTAAACCACATTGAGATAGCATATTTACCTCTTTTCCTCACAACCTTCTTTCTTGTTTCCTCATAAAACCGGTAAAGCATTTCTTTCCTTGTCAACTACTAAACAATATACCAATATTGAAATGAGTATATAAGCTTTATGCTTCATCTCATTGTAAACCCTAGGTTTACATTATTTCAAAACATTAATGTAGTTGTTTTACCTTGGAATGGAAAGAGAGCTTGAATATATATCAAGAGAGGACTCCACCAAGCCCTTGGAAGATTCAAATGAAGCTAAAACAAGCAAGGTAAAGACACCATGGTGAGGTGAATTTTCGGCCATGTACTAAAAGGAGAGGAAACTTGATTTTTCTTTGAGATTCCTTACCTAGAAGCAAAGGAGAACAATAATATGTGAAAAGGTGAGCTCAGGCTCCATCAATGGTGAATCTCCTTGGCACCGAAATTGAGTTCTTGAAGATTTGAAAAGATAGAAGTGTAGAGCTTGCTCCAACTAGAAGAATGGTGGTCTTGGAATTGAATTTGGACCATGGAGCTAGGAGTTACAAGTGGTCAAAGATGGAAAACAATGGTGGTGTTGGTGTTGCTGTAGCAGCTCGTAAAAGAGAGCAAGAAGGGAGGTTGGAGACGTGTGAAATGAAGGAGGAAAGGAGAAATGAAGATAGAACTTGCTTTAACAAGATATTTGTATTAAAAGGTAACTTTCTCCTTTTTACCTTCCTACCCTTCCTTTCCTTAATTGATTTTTACATTTTGGTGACTCACCTTGATAAAAACCGGCCACCATTTGGTTAGAAGGGTGTTTTGGTCTTTGTTGACCAATCAACTTACTTATAATAACATATGTTACAAACTAGCTTATAAAAGTTACTATTCACAAAAACAAAGCACATAGAAGTGAAATTTTTGATTTCCCATTGATATAGCCACCCAAATGTGATACTATATAGTACACATGTTAATTAAAGAGTAATGATGGACATTTAGCCATTCAAAACTCATTTACAAGACAATTTTTCAAAAACGTGCTTTAAGACTCCTTAAAGCACTTTTTGTGTTTTAACTTGTTTTCAAGCTTGGTTTTCTTTGGTAAATGATTTAATATGTTCATTAACATATTTATAAGGTATAGCTATGACCATTAGGTCTTATACAAATTTATCCCAAGCTTAGAGCACATTTTAGCCCATATTGACCTTAAGGTATTTATTTGTGTTTTGTTTGGTTTCATTGTCCACCAAGGTTTCCTAAGGACTTAATTAGCCTTATAAAATCATAATTAAATATTATCAAGTCTTGGTAGGATCTTTGGGTCCTAACCAAGTTCACTCCAAGCTTAGAGCATGTTTTTGCTCAAACCGTGTCTTAGTGTTTTATTGTGTTTTACCATGGTTTAAATGGTTCATTTATGTTTCTAAGGCACTTTTTAGCCTTGAAATACCATAGTTTAACATTTACACAACATACCAAGGTTTGGGGTATTTCACTATGAACTTAAGGGATTAAGTTAAGTTAAGTATAAGTTTTAATGTTTAAAGTTAAGTTTGTAAGCTAAGTGGCAAAGACTTGAGAGGTTATTAAATGGGAATTTTTAGGGACTAAGTGAGTTAAGTAAGGTGCGAATAACTAATGACCTGAAAATGAATGAATGTTTTATGTTTGTGAATTGGGACCTCGAAGAAGGTTAATCAAACAACGATCAACGGTGAACGGCACAATCTTTCTTGTGACCTGCTTGCTAACGAGGTGTCCCTCGGCTTGTGTGCTATCTGTTTAATTGCTATGACTAAAACAAGATAAAGCATGCAACCGTATATATTTATTCTCATTGTGTTTGTGTTATCTTTACACTAACCCGCGAGACTTGAGATTGTTACTAATCGAGTTTAGTACTTACTGAGTTAAGAATAAGAGATAAGTTTGGTGGTTGTTGGTTAATGCCCGTTAGGGCTTAGCTAGCACATGGTGATTAAGATTTCTACTAACTGGAACTTGAGTGAGGAAACCCGGGACCGATCTCCGGTCATGCATGCTAAGGAAAAAGGGGGACGGTATCTGAATCTGATCCGCCCTCCGCTTAAGGACTTGTCTTCGGACTTGTAGCCTAGGGCCGGTTGCCGGCTCAGCTACGCTGGACTCCCGTCCAGAGTAGGTGGCATTAAGATGGTGCGGTGGGATCACCTAAATCCCAGGTTCGAATTAAGCTACAACCAATCCCTCCCAGGAACGGTTTGTAAACTGAGAATAAGTTGAGATTAAGATTAAGGTAAGGTAAGGAACTGAGATTAAGGAAATGAGGACTAAGGAGGGGGTTACTAACCCACTTGATAAGGGAACGCTTGAGTCGTTCATTGTTTGTGAACTATATATGTTCATCTGCGGTTATTGTTATTGCACTTCATATTATGCTTGTGTATGTAATCAATTTCCATGCTATCGACAATTAGTCGTCGTAGCCCCGTTAGCTTGAGGGCCATGAGAGGGTGTACCAGCATTCGTGCTGACCCCCTTGGGGGCTATTTTTACACTTGCAGGTAAGAGACCCATGAGGACGCACTACGAGAGTAGGAGCGGTTAGACTTAGGGTGGGATGTTTATTTTGAGTTCGGGTTGCGCCTGTGCACCCGACTGTTTATATTTAAACTAATGTAAGGTTGTGATTATGGTTTAGCTACTTGTACTCGGTTGGTTGTGGTATTTTGGATGGTGATGCTTTTGGGTTGGACAGTTATTTTGGAAAGGTGTTGTAATTAGTAAGGCCGGTATATTCTGTGATCAGACAGTGGCAAGGTCAAGGTGTTTATGATTTCCGCTGCGACATATTCGTTTAAGTGTTCAGTTTTGCGATAACCACGATTGGCTTTGGATGGGGTGTTACAGATAATCAAAGTAACCCTAACTACCCGGTTCCCGCACTTCGGCTTCAACGTTGATCAGCAACCTGCACAATGCGTGTAGTCTCAGCGATAGACGCTGAGTATGCCAGGCCTGGACCTATTGGTCACTTGTCATTTTTAACCATCTTAATATTAGATTGATTTCACGCCTTACCATTTTACAGATATAATAAATACTGTAACAAACATGCATAAACTCATAACCATCCGTCCAATCCCAACAATCATTATAAATATACGCAACACAATCACACATCATACAATACAATAGCATTGATAACTCATACGTCGTTTATTACATCATCACGTATTACAACACTCGGCCCCCCGAGCCTTCACATATCGTTTGATTTGGTTAGCACTGTTGGGCATCAATTAGGACAACCCGAAATATACTCACTTGGACAGTAGTCCCACGTACACACAAGGTGCTCACTGCCCTGATCATCCGAAGACTGTGGGACTATTTCACTTTGCCTTTGTAAAGGCGTCCATTTAGGTGTCCAAGGGCCTGGTGCCAACGGTAGCACACTCCGCCCGACGATCTATCTAGGTTCGTTCAGGATTAACTAGGATAAACCCGATACGGGATAACCCAAGAGATCTCTACGCGCGACCAGCAGCCGGTGACTGCCTGGATTAAGGTACAACATCAGTTTCATTCACACTCCACTGTTAACTTGTTAGTTAGTAAATCTGTTACAGTTTTAATTATGGAAACACCACTTAATTTGTTGGCTGCCCTGTGGGTCTTATGCATGCCTAGAATGATTCTAGGTAGTACTTATGTTTGAGTCGAAGCTCTAGGGACCGACAATGTCATGTCCCGTTCCTAAGTGTTTTACTTAGGATATAACTACATACTTGTAATACTTAGTGTATTAGGTCAGGCAACGGTAATCACAATCGCACAACTCGTATATGTAGTTTTATATAAGTCGATCTATAGTTGACGTAGTATTAGCCTCGTAGGACGTTCGTGCATAAATAAATAATGCAGTAAACACATTTATCCATCACACACATAATCACACGCGTTATCAACACAAATCCGAGCCCGAGGAATTCCTCAGGACAACCCGGATCAAACCCCTTTACATATCGTACACCTTAGACCAAGGATGCGTAGTGTAGACCACTAAGCTTCTCGAGCGCGCACGTCTGGCAGGCAATCTAACTATACGAAGAACGCTAAGTGTCCATCCACATGACATTATGATTCGGTATTAACGAATAACGTCATTAACCCCGGTATTACATCCCCAGATTTCAACTGTTATTGGTTAAGGTATCGTTATCCTTAAAAACTCTTTACTCGTAGTATGTATTAATATTCGGTTTAACAAAGACGTCGGTTTTATACGAACGTCGTAGTTAACGTTTCCAAACTTAGGACTTACAGTTTCCAACCGTAGTATTTAATAAGTGTTACGCTTTATATAAGTTCGTTCGTTCACGTATATTTTAATTCACCGTTATATTGCTTGCATAAGTATTATTATAACCTATAGTTGCATGCATGGTTATATTTTATAACACATGGTTGCATGCATTCCATGCAACGTTACTTTATAAGGTATGATAGATTATTATTCTTGATACACCTTACGTTACACAACTTCTTATTTATGTAACAAGTTGTATTCATTTAAAACCTTATGACATTATAGTATATAATTATACTTATAAGTTAACATTTATTATTTACTATTATATGGTTTGTAAACCATATTATATATGCATGTCACTTGCAAAAATATACATATGTGTACATATATACCTTGTTTTCTTAATGAAATAAGAAACTTTGTATTATGTACATATTATTCCTTATACAAGGTTTATTTAAACCATTCCAAAATCATATATTAGCCATAGTATTTATGTCATTGTATACTATAGTTTATATCTACCTTATAAGCTTGCGCTACAGCATGTTGATTTTATAAACCATACTTTTGACCACATAAAATCATAAAGTGTTACACTTGTATCATGATACCATATGGTATGATATTTTAAATGTCATTAAACTTTATAACATATAGTTTTGGTAACTAATATTTTTACCGAACATAACATATATATAGCACACTTATACCCCTTTATTCTTGAAATTTCCATTAATCACAATGTGGCCACATAACTTATACCATGTCATAAATACCTTATTTTATAACATCAAACTTGTAATAAAATATAACCTAAGGTTTTATATCCCTTCTTCATTATGGCCGAAAAGGCATGTATTTTCTACTTCATTTCCTTTCAAATCCTATACTTTCCAAATATTACAATTTCACCACAATTTTTATAACATACTTAACTTACCATATATTATAGCATTTAAATCATATAGTATGTATACTATATAGTCTTAATATTTCCGAAAATTCCAACAGAACTTATGGTTCTTTTTTTTGTTTTAACCCTTAACTGTCCACATTTATATTCTTACCACAAATCTTATAATATTTTTACATAACATATGTTATATCATCGAAACATTACCACAATTTTAACATATAGTTCCTATATGTTATTCCTTAGATATTTCCGAACAGGCCCAAGCAGTTTGGTGTATTTCTTTGCCAGCAACATTATTTTCCTTATTTACACAATAGCCACATATATTATAACACGTTATACATATAGATTATAATATATGGTTATAAATTTTTTTGTTGATATAACCTATTGTTTCTAGTTACTTTATTCCAAACAGCCCCCATGTTGTTTCTAAATTCTCTTTCCGCCCACATTTTCTTCTTATTTACATATTGACCCCATTTATATGATATACTTTCATATGTCACAAAAACTATATATTATACACATTTATTAATATAACCACTTATATAACTCCAAAAATTCCCAAATTTAATATTTAGGATATAAATCATCATATTAACCAAACCAACCCATTATTTTTGGTATTTACACTCTACACCCCAAAAATTTCATAAACTTAACATTTAATCCCTAATGTTACCTTAAGTTCATAAATCAATTATTTATGTTATAAATTTTGGTCAAGGCTTTTATTTTGGTCAATGTTGACCCAATATACACTAGTTTGACCATAGGTTTATGTAATTGCGGTTTTGACCACACTTTCTCAAAAAATACAATTTGACCCCCATATTTTATAAAACTTAATAAAATTCATAAAATAACTCTTTTAACATATAGTTTTCGGTTTTATTTATATTCAGCCTCTAAAATTTATTTAAATTGCAATTCAACCCTAAACTATTACGGTAATATTCATTTTTGTTCTAAATTCATTTTAAATCCATTTTAACTTAACATAACAATTAAATTAAATGGCCCAAAATACTTGGCCCTTTTACAATAGTTAACATAGGATAAAATTACGCATAAATGTCATAAAAACTATATTGCTTACGGCTTATTATATAGTTTTTCTTTAATGTTTCCTAAAATCATTTAATTAATCCTTATGACATATTGTGTCATCCAAACCTTATATTACCAACTAAAAATGTTATGAGACATTATAATATATAATTAAGTCATTTAACACCATGTTTGGTCTCGGTTTTACTTCCCTTGCCACCCTATATTTTATAAATTATATTTTTGACCCATAATTAATTTCCTTGACCTTATAGGTCATTAATACTCTAACTAAACAACCAAAATGTTATTAAACATTTTAATACATAATTAAGTTGTTCAATACCCATACATCCCACGGCTAGTATATCCATGTAATAAAATTTCATAAAAAACATATTATAACATAAGGGGAGTATTTCTCACCTAGATTTTGGTTTCCAAGCTACCAAGCACACCAAGCAGCACTGTAACCCTTCGGCCTAATTTTTAACACAATGTTTGATAAGTCTTTGAAGCACTAATTATACAAGCTTACTATATACATTATTAGGAGCAAAATACTCACTTTGTATACGTATATTTGGGTCTGCTTTTTCCTACGGTTGAGCAGGTGGTTTTGAATAAATCCTCCAACAGCATTTCATGCCATGAAGAGAACACATGTTAGCCATGTAAGCAAGGTTATTATAGGTTGGAGTTAAGCTTGGAAAGTACATGTTATTTACCTTGGTTTGAAGCTGTTTCAAGGGCTGTTACGCCTGGTTTTCCAAGGCAAAATAAGTAGTCAAACTACTGCTTATAACAGCACATATTTAACGGTATAACAAGAGGAATAAGGCATGTTTTAACCTTACCGAAAATGGCACAACATGGTGGTGTTGTTTGTACTTTTTCATGCCTGTTTTTGAGTGACAACAGAGGTGTTAAATGCTACTTATGACAACATGTATATCACCGGTGGAATAAGGGTATCAATGGGGAAAACCTTACCGAAAAGGATGGAAGGTTAGCTCCCAGTATTGACGTTGCTATGCATGGATAATGGAGGTTTTTCCTCTCTGTTTATACGTGAAGAGGGCAGGGATTTAGTCTAGGAACTAGAGCATATTACCGGTATAACAAGGAGGGAAAAGTAGTGGGATTTTTTACCAAACTGATCAAGAATGAGGGCTTAAAGCTTGGATCTTCCTCCTTCATAAACTCGGGGTAAACTCCTCTGGTTCTGTACGTGGAGAAAACAAGTTTGAGCTGGGTTTTTTTCTCTGTTTTTGTTCGTGAAAGGAGCAAGGTTTGAGCTTATAAAAAGCTGGGAAAACTGAAGTATATTACCGGTAACAAGGAGGGAAAGAATAAGCTGGGAAGAATATGGAAAGAACCGGTAATGGAGTGTATGGATTTTACCTTGTTTAGCTAGTATATCACTTCCCCTTTCTTCTCTGGTTTTTAGCCAAGAAACTGCTCAACTTCATCCACCAACACATCTTCGGTTGCTGGACAAACATGGAGGTCGGTAAGTTCCTTGAAGAGAGGAAGAAGATGGGCATTTTTTTGAGCCAAAACACTTACCTACAGCAAGTAGTAGCAGCCATGAGGATGGGTGTTATTATCGGTTTGAACTCAGCAGGGAAGAAGCTGGAGTTTACATGGGAAGAAGAAGAAGAAGGGTACTGTAGAAAAAGAAAGAAACCGGCTAAAGGTAGTAAAGTCAAGCCAATATTATTTTGGAAAGCTTCCTTTGTCTGAAGTAGCTCTTGTACTGGCAGGTGTTGTCGGTAAGGTAGGTAGTAGTAGTAGGTGTTAGTATGGGCTAGAATGTCAAGCGGGAACTTCCTCAAATCGAAGTAGTCAATTAACTTGAAGCTGTCGGATGGGACAAGAAGGGATGAGGTCATTAGTTTAATAAAATCTAAGGTATGCTTTCTTGCTTTAACAAGTGAAGGTGATGGTCATATTTAATTGCATATGGGGACTGTAATATGCTTGGAAATAAACAAGAGTGACACATAAAACCGATGGGAGTAAGTAGTTTGGTGGGAAAAGATTTCCGATTTGACCATGCTATATATATTATGTATATACATGTCATCATGCTCATATTTGGTGTGTTTGTTTGGTGATTTACAGGTACTGCAAAAGGGATAAGGTGGGCAAAAGGAATAGGTGTCAATAATCAGATGGGATTGGAAGATATAGATAGTTTATTTAATATTATAAACATGTAACCAGGCTACTTTATTAAAGTAAGGATGGTGAGTGATATGCACTTGTAATTGATAACGGTAATATGCTGGGAAATTAGGCTTATACTGGTCGTAACATAACAGCCAAGGTCAAGGAACATATTGACCATAGACATGATTAAGAAATAAAATGTTATTTTTGCACCATTTGGTTATTATTCACAAAACAATGCACATATTTTTGGTTTTTTTGAAAAAATTTGATTTAAGCATTTTAATGTGACACATTATGTCACATTAGTATATTAAAGGGTATTCAAGACCCTAAAATTAAATAGAACTCATCTTGGAGATAATCTCACAAAAATGTGCTTTAAGAAAGCTTTGTGCACATTTTATGTTATAGTGAGTTCCTGAGCTTGGTTTCCCTTGGAAATGGTTTTAATGTGTTCATTTATGTGTTATAAGGCTTAGGTTAAAATTTTAGGTCAAACGGAGTTCGTTTGTAAATTTAATCACCCTAAAAGGTTAAAGTGTGTAATTCTTGCTTTCTGCTAAACTTTGTTGTGTTTAATTTATTTTAAGGCATGTTTAGGCCTTAATTAAATTGATTATATGTTTAATCAATGTTTAATTAATTAAGGGTATTTCACTTTCTCTTTCCTATTTCCTTATTCCCAGCCAAGAAAACTGCCTTCCAAGCTCTCCCAACCTGAGCTCCTTAGACAAGATCTAGCCATTCCATACTTGGTATAAGGTAAGGCATTAAAACCTTGATTTAGCTCATTTTCTTCATTTTTATTCAACCAATCTTTGAGCTGTTCATCAAGCAATCTTCATGGCTATATCCCAGTTGTTCTATCTTGAATCAAAGGGGGGAATTCTTGGCTGAATGAAGATGAGGGCCAAGAATTGCTAAAACCATGTTTTAAGGTAAAAAATACCTTAACTCTCCTTCCTCTTGATTTCCAAAAATAATTGAAAAGGATCAATACCGAAGGCCACAGGCCTTTGGTCGGACGTGCGGCCACGGCTTTGGTTGGACGTATCGAGGCCACAGTCCTTTGGTCGGACGTATCGAGGCCACAGTCCTTTGGTTGGACATATCGAAGCCACAGTCTTACCGATAGAAGCTCCTTTTTGAAGCCAGTCGGACATATTAAGACGACAACCTCCCCGAAAAGATATTCTATTGAAGTTGGACGGACGGGCTAAAGTCACAATTTTCCCAAGCCATGATAGAGTCGGTCAGACGCTTTAAGGAACATAGCACTTCCGAAAGGGTTAAAGAGATGTCCAAACCAAGTAGATATAGCTCGGAAAGTATGGTATAATCTAGGAGGATCAGTCGGACGTAAGACAAAATAAGGTTGTACAGGTAAACTTTGTAAGTTACAGAATCGACCGAACTTGGGGACCGGACTTACAAGTTCGGTCGGGCTTGTATTTTGTGTACGAATTGAGTCTCTGGAATGGACCGAACTTGGGACCGACCTTGACAAGGTCGGTCGGGCCTAAATATCCCACAGGGAAACTCTCGGGAATGGACCGACCTAGGGGACCGGACTTGCAAGGTCGGTCGGGGTGAAATTTTCAAACGGTAATAAGTTCTAGAATGGACCGACCTTGGGTAAGGTCGGTCGGAAAGGTCGGTCGACCCTTAAGTTGTCAAAAAAAAAAAACAAAAGAAACCCTAAGGAAGTTTAGTGGTATTTATGGTACCCCATTAAGGGGGCATTGATGATTAGAGGTATAAAGACCTAAGGGATTAAGTTAAGTATAAACATAAAAGTTTAAGGTTAAGTTGTAAGAAGAAGTTGTAAAACTTAATAGGTGTTAGGTGAGGAATCATTATGGGTTAAGTAAGTTAAATAAGTTGACTTAAGTTAAGTGATTAACAACCTAAAACTGAATGAATGTTTTAGGGCTTGAGTATTTGGACTCCGGAAGAGAGTAAGCAACCGAACGACCCACGGTGAACGTTACAGTTCTTCTTGTGACCTGCTTGCTAACGAGGTGTCCCTCGGCTTGTGTGTTATTTGTTTTTGTGTGCTCACTAAACAAGATAAAGCATGCAACCGGAATATCATGTTGAATGTATTGTTGTGTGATGTTTGAAAACTAACACAACTTACGTGAGAACTTACTAACTAGTGTTTAGTAAGTATTGTGTGAGAATAAGGAACACTCCCTAATATTAGTTTGCTAATAACCGAAAGAGGTTAAACAAACAAATGTCGCATTGAGACTACTACTAACTTTAGCTTGGGGGAGTGAGGAATCCGGAATGGTACCGGCACATGTGTATTGGGGGAGGTCGGTATCCTTATCAGATACTGACTTCTAAATATGACTTGTCTTCAGACTCGTCGCCTAGACTCGACATATAAACTCGACCTCCTCGGACCACTTGTTTTAGGAGGGAGGCATTAAGATGGCGTGGGGGGATCTAGCCTACATCCCCAACAATTTAAGAATGTTCTTTATTGCCGGTAAGTGACCTGCTGCTGGCTAGGGTTAACCAAGCCCTACGAAAATAAACAACGAACTAAGGGTTGACCAGTTCCCAATGAGAGAACGGTTGGCATATATAAGATATGGTTGAGATAAGTTGCAACCATTCCTATTTAAAGGATGGTTTGTATTATAATACTAAGATAAGCTACAACCATTCCTTTTTAAATGTTGGTTGTTTCTAAGACTAAGGTAAGACTAAGATTGAGGTAAGATGAGGATGAACTAAGATTAAGAGGAAACATAACTTAAGGTGTTAAATAATTAACTCTTTAATTAAGCGAACGCATTTAAGTCGTTCAATTGGTTGAACTTTGATTGTTCATATTTAGATTGTTGTTTATTGCACTTTCTATTATGTTGTGCATCTAATCAACCTCCATGCTATCGACAATTAGTCGTCGTAGCCACGTTAGCTTGGGGGCCATGAGAGGATCGTACCAGCATTCGTGCTGGCCCCCTTGGGGGCTGTTTTTACTATACAGGTGAACGTTAGGAGGCGGCCGTCGCGAGAGTAAGAAGGGGTACAAGCGTTACGGGTTAAGTGTGGCCTACGAGTTGTGCATGTACACTCGTATGGCAATTTGAGTTAGTAAGATGTATAGGTTGTGAGGGATTGTAAGAAGGATATGTATTGGTTAAGATTTGTATGTACTAATGTTCGGTGTATTCTGTCAATCAGACCGTGGGAAGGTCCTGGAGTGTATTGAATTCCGCTGTGACATTTATATATGTTGTTAAGTTGCGAAACCACATTTGGATTGAGATGGGGTGTTACAAAAAGTGGTATCAGAGCGTAGTTACGCTCTGAAGACAAGAATTACCGAACTTAGGAGAATATAGAGGTTGATTTTGAGTTATGGGATAAGGGTTGCGTGATAGAGTGAGAGGTGCGTTAGTTAGGACTTCCCGGTATTTACCGGATATCCATAGTACCTAGACCCGCCCTCCACATCCCTAACCCTGAATATGTGGAACAAACGCCAGAGAGAAGAAAGCCTTCTCTTACTCGGGAAAACCCAATCTGGCAGTTAGTTAACAGTAAGCAATACGAGAAACATCTTGTTGCACAACAGTTACGGAGAACTTGGACGTTTTTAATGGAGCGCGATAGAGAAACAGGCACTACCTATGGAATTCTAGCAATAAGGGAACGGTAATTACCGGCAACATGGGTCGACATGCTACGCAGTCGAAATAACCCGCCATACCAATGATAAGAAAAGCACTAAAGGTGCAATGGGTAAGAAAAGATAAGAGACATGAGTACCGGACAGTGGTCCGAATGAGCATAGTAGTGGGATAATATAAAGCTTAAGGGATAAGATTACGGGAAAGTCCAGTTAAGACGGGAACTCCAAACCCCATACAATGAAAAAGGTTACTAACCTGGCCGACATAACGCGGACGACGGTAGAAACTCATACAAATAGTATACCGGAATAGGACTACGATGTAGTGCCTAAAGGAGAATCGTTACTTAGTAACCCAACAAAATGTGTGGAGACAGGAGTGAGGACTAAGACAGGAGTAAATAACAAGGGGTTCCCTCAGAAAGAGGAACGCCCTGATAAGTGATAGCACTATCAAACGGCAAGGAAACTGCTAAAGGGTCAGTTATCCAAACTAAAGAACATCGAAGGAGTCCCGAGGACTACGAAAGATATAAAATATTAGGAGGAAGTACCATTACTGATGCGCAAAGCACCGGTAACCCATCTTGCATGGCACACTTCCCGTAGCAAGTGCTACCACGGCTAAACTATACAGGAAGCCATCATGGCGAGATAGTAGAACGCTACAGTTGTATTACATTTTAATACCGGACGGTAAATCCATAAGAACGGGAAAACGAGACCTTGGAAAGGCCCGACGACCTGATCATAATAAGATGTGCCGACACACTAGTCAGCAGGGAGCTGGGCTTAGACAAAATACTAAGCGATATAAATCTTGACGACAGTACAACCACTACAACATCAGCCGACAGTACGGTAAGAACATCAATCCAGAACCTCAAGGAGAGGAAAACCTAAGAGATCGCTCAGTGATCCGAGCAAAACAATATGTAAGCAATAACATACAAGGAATGTATTATAAGATACCATTGAGACCGTTGACATAACGTCTTCCAAGAAGAGAGGGATAAAACTCCCGAGACGACCGTTAAGCATACCGATAACAACGATCTTCGATGAATATGTTAGTAAACCCCGGAAACAAGGACAGAGGGAGTAAACTTAAGTTATAACCTACCAAGGGTTAAGGACATACGATTCCCACAGAGGAAAGCTCAGGGGACTACCCCCACAGAGCAGGCATAGTCGAGCCAAACAAACTGATGAATGACAGCTAATAATGTTTGCCTAACTCATTAACACCCAAGTGTGAACAATCATCAACAGGTGGCGTAGTCAACGGAAGTTGAACAAAGCGTTGACATGGAAGCATGGGATGACAGGATGATATCCGACTTCGACACCGTAAGGCAAACGCCTAATACGAACTTATCCTTATTTGCTAAAAGACAGAAGTCTAATAAAACGATAGTATTGTCAAAGACACTAAGTAACCTCAGATCACCTGAATAAACTTCCATAGCAGGAAGCATGATGCAGTAACTTACCATGAAATCCGGTACTACATTTAAAATGTAACCTAACGGTGGATAGCGTCTAAGAACCAGAATCTTATGAGGATAACCCACAGATGTGTAAGAGTACAGGGAGTGAATCGAGCACCGGCTCTCACCCAATGACATTAAGCACTAAGAGCCTATGAGCCAAGGATGTTAACCACATCAGAGCCCGAGGTGCAGTAAGTTGTAAAAGAGCTTATTCAAGCCATGAAGGAACTACAATGTGTAGATGTGAACGATTACAAACCTATAATTTAGATTGTGTAAGAATTGCCAGGAAAGGGCACCAATGAGAATAAGGGGATAATGCTAAGGACAGAGGCGGAGAACGAACCATTCCTTTTAGGGTGGGGACACCTCTCCTTGTTGTGAGGCCATGAGTGGGAATGAACCCCTCAAAAAGGGCTTTCACTTATTAGAGATGCAATGCGCTTTTGTTAGAGAATGGAAAATGTAAACCTTGAGACTAACTTTAAACATACCAGATACACTTGAGTAATAAGGAAGGCTGCAGAGATAGACCCCATATCCAACACCTAGGTTGTAAGAATCAGTAATCGTCAGAGATAAACATTGTGAGTGCACATTATGGCACGTCAAGTGACCAATGCTCAGAAGAGCTTGTGATTCAGCGGATGACTTCTTCAGTAACCGGTTAAATTACATGGTAAACAACATCATAAGGATGAAAGAATGCGAGAGAAATTAGCCTACTTACGAATCTGAGATTGAAGCAGAACATCTTCATATTAAGAGTCAACCATTTTACAACACGGTACGGCAACCGCCAAACACCAGAATTAAAGAAACCCTAGCGTGTTTACACCAGGAAGGAATTGAATATAAGATAAGATGTTAGAATAAATGAGTAAGGAGTTGCACCATCAATGGGCAACAGAGTGAAGGCCAACTACCACGGTAGTAGTGGTCGTGAGTACAATATTTATATGAGGGGATTAAGTCATGGTGCGCGGTAAAGCGACCGTTATGTGTGAGCCGTCAAATATTGACACTGAGGCAATTAGATCTATGAGCTAAGACTGATATAAGTAAGGACATAAGATGGTAGACGAAATGTGCATTAATGCCAGTAGTCTAGGCCTGGTGAGGTAAGATTTCACAGGAAGCACACTACTCATTCCTTAAGGAACTGGAAGTACATTCCTAGTAGAGCAAATATGAGAAACAAGATAAGAGGCTCTATGGAAAGAGACCTAAGCTACTAAGAAATTGAATCAATACGGAATACAGAAAGGAGCTAGAGCATACCATACCCAAGAACACAGTAAATGGATTTCCCTTGATTAACTTCAAGAAGAACAATAAGTGTTATTATAGAACGATGAAAGAGGAGATCAACAACAGAATACTTCATAATTAGCAATAGCTAAACGTGTGACGGACACTATGAGTTTACTAAAACGAGACGTGGGATGACTGCACCCCACAGGGGCTTGCAGGCCTAACACGCTCATTTATGAGTTAGTTGGGTAAGTAGTAATGTACTAGTACGGTACCCCATGCATGTAGACGAGTGGTGTAAGGAACACAAGAAGTAGTCAACTCCGTACCACGGACGACGATGTAAGATCAGACACGAGCAGCTACTACCACAAACAGCCGAAGAGAAGAATTCAGATGAACAAACAACACAAATGAATCAGAGAACAAATAATTAAGGACTACGAAGTGCGAAGACCATGGATTGTTAAGCACAGACATTGGACATGTCTTAAAGTGTTAAGGATAAAACTGTACAGCACACTAAGCACTAAACAACAGTTTCAGATTAAGAATCATCCTCAGACCAAAGGTCAGCTAGAAAGAACTATTTACACACTTAAGAGAACGCTAAAAATATGAACATTAGATCTCAAGAGAGACTGGATAGACGAGTTACAACTCATTAAGGCCGTGTATATAAAAAGATAACACGTGTCCACTGAGAGACCAATATTCCTAAACTGTAAGGAAGCAGAAAGATATACAATACTATAAAAAGGATAAGCGAGGCAGTTAAGCCTAAGACTATCAGAGTCATGCAGCGGAAGCTAGCAGATCAGTACCTTTGAGGTTAGACCAAACTAAGATCAGAATATGGTATAAGTACCGTTAAGAATCCTCGATGCAGAGACTAAGTCATTAGCATAGTTATGACCCTCTGATCGATTTTAAGTAAGATAAACGACATGGAAGCTAGAATGCTTAGTGAGAATTACACATCTTGAACCTATGTTCAAGAATGATATGGTGTTGATTACGTGGGCGTAATCCATTTTAAGGGGGGTAGGGTAGAGCGAAACCGCTTAGCATATGCTTATGTACTTAGTACATAAACTACGGTGCGCATAGCACAAAATAATTTGAGAATATGTTTTACATAAACATTTTAAGATAAAATATGGTTATTGCGCACAAAAGATGTGAATACCATACATATTAAGTACCTATCTTGTTAACTCCGGTGTGAGTACAAGTTAAGAGAATTAAGGAAGAGGATTAAGGAGACTTAAGGAATATGGAATATATGAGATATGAGTCGATATGAAACTGCATGTGAGATAAGAATAAGATAACACTATGAGATATTACTCGATTGGAGTTTGAGGTAGGAAATAGCAACGCTATGAGGTATAAGATGGTGAGAATTGGTACGAAACTGATATAGAACTTAGTAGGAATGAGAGTCTGGAGGTAATTACTAAGAGATGAATCGAGAATGTTTGATGGACTGAGTCCACACTTTGGAGATGTATTGATTATGATTAGAAGAACTAAGAAGATAGAAAATTGGACATGAGTGAATTATTTAGATGTTTGAAAATGACGTGGGAGGTGGAACTTGATTTTCTAGGGATCAAGGGAAACCGAACACAAATTGGGGTGGAAGGATAGTTCTACATTGATGCTGATCACATCAGGGTTGGATGATTCCTGAAACTCCCTACCAGTGGTCACAATTAAATCATGCTAAGGATAGAGGCATTAGGATAAAATGCTATTGGAGTTGATTATATTTTTAATTAGAGGAATTATTCCTCACATGACCTCGTAAAAAGGATTACCTTTTTACTGAGTCTCGCCCATGAAGTCGAGGACGCACGAGCCTTTGTCTTCGGACCGGTGACATGGGGAGAGCAGAGTGTTTTGTATTCTGGCCCATGGCGACGAGGACGAATGAGCCATTGTCTACGGACCGGTGACATGGGAGAATACGTTGGAAAATTATGTGATTGTTTTAATCAACAAAGAAATAAAGGGAATTTTGAGTGTTATACATGCTTAAGCATGTTGTGTGATATTTAAGTATAAGCATATGGTGGATCTAATGATTCAATGAGTTTAAGTATACATAAGTATGATCTATATGATCTATGGAATGAGGTAAGACATGTATTCTAATAAGATAAAATGCATGGGAACTTTGGGGACAAAGTTCTTTTAAGGGGGGTAGATTGAAATACCCCAAACCTAATTATGCTAAGTAAACATCAAATTATGATGTAGTAAGGCTAAAATATGCCTTATAAATATTGGTAGACGATTTAAACCAAGGAAAACACAAGAAAACGCCTTAAAGGGAATTCGGGCAAAAACGTGCTCTAAGCTTGGAGAGACTTGGGTGAGTACCCAAATATCATGATAAGACCTTAGTAATATCCTAATGGCATTTTAAACCAATTACCAAAGAAAACCAAGCTCAAAAACAAGCTTAAACACAAAATGTGCTTTAAGACTCCTTAAAGCACCTTTTTGAGAAATTGTCTTAGATTTGAGTTTTGAGTGGCTAAATGCCTATGATTACATCTTAATCAACATGTGTACTAATTAGTATCACATTAGGAAGTCTAAATCAATGGGAAACCAAAATTTTCACAAATATGAGCACTAATTTGTGAATAGTGCCCAAATTAAGTTTAAGTCAACATAAGTCAATGAGATGGTCAACCAAGACCATAAACATATCCAATTACAAGAGGGGGCCGGTTTTTGATGTGGAGAGTCACCATATGACTAAGCAATTAAAGGAAAAGAAGAGGAAAAGAGAGAATAATACTATTTACCTTTTTACAACATAAAACCTTCTTTTAGCCTACCTCTCTCCTCTCTTCTTCATTTATCTTCTTCTTCCACGATTTTCTTCCTCTTCTCTCTGCTCCAAACCGTCCCAAGCAGCCTCCATGGTTGCCTCATCTTCAAATGTCCATAACTTGCTCATTTTAGCTCCAAATCAAAAACTAAGCATAGATTTCTCTTAGTTAGACCAAGACCTTGCTTCCTATCTTTTCAAAATTTGAAAAGCTTCATTTTAGAGCCATGGTAAATCACCATTGAAGGGGGAAAAACTAGCTTCAGATGTTCATTGTCTTCTCCATTCATTCAAGGTAAGGAAAATGTAAGAAAAACCATGTTTCCACCATTTCTTCTACATGGCTGAAAATTCTACCTTATGAGGGCTTTGTTTTATGCCTTGTTCTAGCTAGTTTTATTCACCAAGGACTAGTGGAGGTCCTATTTCATTCAATGCCCAAGTCTACCTTGAGACTTCAAAGGTAATCATCCACTTTTATACCTTAGATTACATTTTAACCTAGGTTTTCATTCCTTAAGGTTAGTGTATTGTTTAGCACTCATATGAGTCATTGAATATTGATTAGAACATTGGCAAAGGAAATTTAATGGGCGGCCGAGATTCATTCAAGAAGAAGGTCTAAGGAGGAAGTTAAGATAAGCTTGGAAAAACAAGGTAAAATGCTTACCTAATGGTGGTTTAAGTCTTAAGGGATGGTATTTAGATAAGTACTAATGTAGCTTAAAGCTTACATTATGTAATGGGTTATATACCTAGGAAAAAGGAATTTAAACAAGCTTTTGAACTTATGACTAAGGAGCCAAAGGAAATGAGTTATTAAAATAAGTTTAAGGTGGATTTTAAGAGCATTATAACTACTATGAGATTTGATGGGTGTAATTGCAGGTTGGAAGCTTTTATATGTTGGAAATTCAGTGTTTAAGTTTAAGTCATTTAAGGGCCTAAGAGCCATGTTATTTAAGAGCCTTTGCTATGCAATTTAAGATTATTGCATTATATTGAGTTTGTTATGAATGAGTTGAATTAGGTGAGAAAGTAAGATGAGAAAGAACTTGATGTGTGTGAGATGGTTGAATGAGGAAAACAATGCATTTGGGCATGATAATATACTAGAGAAGCTATGGCGAAATTTGAGTAGAAGACAGTGTTTAAGTGGTGGAGGTGAGTAAATATGCCCTAGGACTCACTAGGGATCATTATGAGGAATTTGAGTGGAAATGAGTTAGCTAAGGAGTTCTTAAGGATGAGAATGACCTAGAGTAGTCTAGGAAGAATTAGAGGATTGGTGGGTGTATTGAACACACCAAAGTCATGGTAAGAGGAATGGTAAGACTTGTGCAAAATTTGGAGGAGAAGGTGTATAATGCTTTAAGGTGATTTAGGTATGAACTAGGGAATATATCAATGAAAGTTTTGGGAAGCTTGTGTAAGTAGTGATGATGCTAGTAGTGGAACAATAAGGTTTTAGTTTAGATGGTAATGAGTGGACTTAGGTGTTGGAAGTAAAAATTGAAGGAGAATGTTGTCGATTGTCGAGGAAATTAACTAGGAGTGTATAAGAGTGTAAGATCATGAGAATGGTGAGTAAATTGAGTAAAGAGATGTAGATGTCTAAGGAGGGTGTAGGAAGGTCAAGGTAAAGGAGAACAAGGTTAAGGTGCTAAGAGGATGGGAAGAAAAGATTAGGTATGTCCAAGAGTTTAGGAATGATGAGTAATAAATGGAAAAGAGAGGAATTGATGCATGGATATGCAAGGTGACTTGAGGAAGTTTTGGTAAATGAACTGAAGATGGAAGATGATGTCTATGAAGTGCTCAAACTCTTAAGGAGGGAACACTTGGGTTGGTTGAAGTTTTGGTAAGGTTACAAGTTAGAAATGTAAGGAAATAAATCCTAAGTGTTAGGAGTTTTAAAAGGATTGAGTGAATGTTTAAGAAGATCTTTGGAAATTGTTTTGGAGAGTTTGGTGGAAGTTCTAAGGTGAGTTTAAGTGCCGAAGTGGTATTAGGACACATGGGGGAACTTGTGGAGAAGTTTGGAGTCAAATGAGAATTTAGAAACAAGGTTCTGGAGCCGACCGACCTTAGGGACCGGGCCTGCAAGGTCGGTCGAGCTCAGTTTACACTACCGGAAAGAGTTTCTGGAATCGACCGAACTTAGGGACCGGACTTACAAGTTCGGTCAGGCTTGTATTTTGTGTACGAATTGAGTCTCTGGAATGGACCGAACTTGGGACCGACCTTGACAAGGTCGGTCGGGCCAAAATATCCCACGGGGAAACTCTCGGGAATGGACCGACCTTGGGGACCGGACTTGCAAGGTCGGTCGGGGTGAAATTTTCAAACGGTAATAAGTTCTGGAATGGACCGACCTTGGGTAAGGTCGGTCGGTAAGGTCGGTTGACCCTTAAGTTGTCAATAACAAAAAACAAAAGAAACCCTAAGGAAGTTTAGTGGTATTTATGGTACCCCATTAAGAGGGCATTGATGATTAGAGGTATAAAGACCTAAGGGATTAAGTTAAGTATAAACTTAAAAGTTTAAGGTTAAGTTGTAAAACTTAAGAGGTGTTAGGTGAGGAATCATTATGGGTTAAGTAAGTTAAATAAGTTGAATTAAGTTAAGTGATTAACAACCTAAAACTGAATGAATGTTTTAGGGCTTGAGTATTTGGACTCCGGAAGAGAGTAAGCAACCAAACGACCCACGGTGAACGGTACAGTTCTTCTTGTGACCTGCTTGCTAACGAGGTGTCCCTCGGCTTGTGTGCTATTTGTTTTTATGTGCTCACTAAACAAGATAAAGCATGCAACCGGAATATCATGTTGAATGTATTGTTGAATGTTTGAAAACTAACACAACTTACGTGAGAAATTACTAACTAGTGTTTAGTAAGTATTGTGTGAGAATAAGGAACACTCCCTAATATTAGTTTGCTAATAACCGAAAGAGGTTAAACAAACAAATGTCGCATTGAGACTACTACTAACTTTAACTTAGGGGGAGTGAGGAATCCGGAATGGTACCGGCACATGTGTATTGGGGGAGGTCGGTATCCTTATCAGATACCGACTTCCAAATATGACTTGTCTTCAGACTCGTCGCCTAGAGTCGACATATAGACTCGACCTCCTTGGACTACTTGTTTTAGGAGGGAGGCATTAAGATGGCGTTGGGGGATCTAGCCTACATCCCCAACAATTTAAGAATGTTGTTTATTGCCGGTAAGTGACCTACTGCTGGCTAGGGTTAACCAAGCCCTACGAAAATAAACAACGAACTAAGGGTTAACCAGTTCCCAGTGAGAGAACGGTTGGCATATATAAGATAAGGTTGAGATAAGTTGCAACCATTCCTATTTAAAGGATGGTTTGTATTAGAAGACTAAGATAAGCTACATCCATTCCTTTTTAAAGGTTGGTTGTTTCTAAGACTAAGATAAGACTAAGATTGAGGTAAGATAAGGATGAACTAAGATTAATAGGAAACATAACATAAGGTGTTAAATAATTAACTCTCTAATTAAGGGAACGCATTTAAGTCGGTCAATTGGTTGAACTTTGATTGTTCATATTTGGATTGTTGTTTATTGCACTTTCTATTATGTTGTGCATCTAATCCACCTCCACGCTATCGACAATTAGTCGTCGTAGCCACGTTAGCTTGGGGGCCATGAGAGGATCGTACCAGCATTCGTGCTGACCCCCTTGGGGGCTGTTTTTACTACACGGGTGAACGTCAGGAGGCGGCCGTCGCGAGAGTAAGAAGGGGTACAAGCGTTACGGGTTAAGTGTGGCCTATGAGTTGTGCATGTACACTCGTATGGCAATTTGAGTTAGTAAGATGTATAGGTTGTGAGGGATTGAAAGAAGGATATGTATTGGTTAAGATTTGTATGTACTAATGTTCGGTGTATTCTATCAATCAGACCGTGGCAAGGTCCTGGAGTGTGAATTCCGCTGTGACATTTATATATATGTTGTTAAGTTGTGAAACCACATTTGGATTGAGATGGGGTGTTACACAAGGTTGTAATAAGAGCATGTTACTAGGCCATTTTATTTAAGTTTAAATGTATATTTAATTATTTTATGTACTTATTATTAAGTTGGGGTCAAAGCCGTGAATAAAAAAAATTAGAGGGCTGTAGTGAGATAAAGCCGCAAATTAGAGGTTGAATGGAATTTAGATGAAAAATATAAGATTTTATGAAGTTTTGGGGTTAAATTGAAAAATTTATAAAAGATTGGGGTAAAATCTGTAATTTCTGAGAAAATAGGGGTCAAAACTGTGTTGAAGGTCAAAGGTTGACCATATAGTAGGCTTTGACCAAATTTGGTGAATTATTGAATTAAATACCAACTTATATTAAGTTATGTATTAAATTGTAAAAATTACACAACATATGGGGTATATTTATAATTGCCGATAACATATTTAAAATGAATTATATATGTCTAATATATAGTTATTATGTCATTGTTATATTTTGAATAAGAATGGGGGCAAAATGTAATTTTACAAAGTTGCTGGGATTGGAAATTAAATTCTGGACAGAATGGGTCTGTTCGGAATTTTCCAGCATTTATAACCATAGGTTATACAATTATAATGACATAAATATCATAATATAAGATATATGATATAAGTGAACAATATAATAACATTTGGGGGTATTATGTAATTTTTTATAGTATATGTGGAATTATTAAAAAGCGACAGATTCTGGTTCTGTTTGGTATTTTATAACATGATATAACTACAGGTTATAAATGGCATAAAGATATAAATGTCATAATATGTTATTACTATAATGTAACATTATCTATATAATGTGGTGGTTTTTTAAATTAAAGAAAACATAAGGGGCTATTCAGAATTAAGGGGTAATTATAAATGAAATTTATAATATGGTTTATAATGTTATAATGGTAACATTTATAATATGAAAATATTCATTAAGGAAGAATGAATATATTATAAAGAAATACTGAAATACCCCGAACTTAATTTTTGTGATTAAATTACTCTAATATAATATTAGAAGGCCTAATAGTGCCTAAAGAATAAGCCAAAAGACAAGAGAAAACGCTTAAAAAGCATAAAACGCGGAAATGAGCATTACGTGACCATTGGAGGAATACGACCTCGACAAGGGTCCTAGATGGATTCTAAGGCTTAGTTAGGCCTAATTAATATACGGGAACGATTCCCGAAGAAAACGGGTCCAAATAATGGGTTAAAACCCTAACGGATTCTTAAAGCACGTTTTTCGAGAAAACCCGAAAACGTGACTTTAAGTGGTCAAATGGACCCGTAAAAAATTATAGTTGACTATATAGCTATAATTAAATATTAATGGAGCATAAGAACCATTAAAATTAAAGAAACGAGAAAAATCCGAAAAACAGGCCCAGTTAGTGAATAATGTTAAAACCGAGAAATTTAGTAGTGTTTCTTGCGAAAAGATGAAAACGCCCTCCCGGGATATTAATAAGGGGCCGGACTTCTTTATGAGTGATGACTTCACTCTCCTCTCTTAATTAAATGATTCTTATTAGTGAGAATAAGACAACACAAAAAGTGGAGAGGAAAGTACAAATATGCTTTTTGCTTTTAAAACTCTCTCTCCTCCCATTTCTTCTCCCTCCCAGCTGATGACTCAGCTTTCTCCAGCCAAATGGCTCCCTCCTTACGTGAGAATAAGAGAAAAGAAGAGGGGACCCCTCCTCACTTTACAAACAAAAAGAATACAACACTCATTCTCCTCTCACTCTCATTTTTTCCCTCTCTCATGTTTTCTTTCTTCCCTACCAGAGCTCCCCATTCTCCATCTTCCACCTCTGGTGATTTGAGCACCCTCCCATGGCAGCTCAAATTCTTTCACTTGCCCAAGCTTCAATAATGCTCCAAATCAAAAACCGAAAGTAGATTTATGCTAGTTAGAGCAAGGGCTACCTTCCCTTCTTTTCAAAATCTTAAAACCAAGAACTTGACCACCATGGATATAGCCCATTTGAAGAGAAAATTACATTTTCTGGAGCTAGGATTTCTCCCCTTTGATTTAAGGTAAGAAAATCCAAGAAAAACTCAGCTTCTCTTCATTCCCTTGTGCATCCGAAATTTTGCCTCGCACGGTGTCTTGTTTCTTTTTTGTTTGAGCTGTTATTTCAAGCCTTAAAATGGTGACTGGAACTCCTCCTTGACTCAAGACCAAAAATCGACTTTAGGGTTCCAAAGCCCTTAATCTTGTGCTTTGGGAACCTTATTTGCATTGTGGATTAATTAATAAGCCTAAGAGTATTAATTAGTGCTTGTTGTATTTCCATTTGAACATCGGTCTAATGATGTGGCAATGGTAATGCCCCTTGACCGGAAATGGAAGAGAAAGGAGAAGAGGAGTGAAAAAGAAACCCTTGAAAGCTCAAGCTAAGAAATCTACCTTGAAATTATCTTAATGCTTAAGAACTTGGGAAGGGTAATTAAAGAATGAATCAAATTTGTGTTGGAACATGTATTTGATTGTGGAAGAAGGCATTGTGATTATGTTAATGTAATGAGAACTTGTGGGATGAATTAAGGGCCTAAGTGCCAAGCATTTAAGTTGTTGCATTATATGGTGCTTGATTAGATTTTGGATGAGTTTTGATGAAATATTGTGTGCTGGTAGGACCCTTTATGGGTGTGGCTAGTTTTGGATTGATTTAGGAGAGAATTGATGAGTTTGGATATGTTAGGTTTATGGGGAAACTATGGCAAAATTTTAGTAGAAACTAAGTGTTCAAGGTGACTTGGTGAATTGGAGGACTTAGGTGTTTATGGGGCGGAGTTGGGTTGATTGATCACCTTGAAATGGTAGTAGGATGAGGGAGAATTGAGTGAGTAAAATCTATAGCAAATGAGTGTTGAAGTGCATTGGAATGACTAGAAAAGAACTAGTGTGCAAGACTTTGAAAATGAGAGTTGGACTTGGGTTATAGATAATGCATTTGTCTAGGAAGGATTTGGAATGGTCAAAATGATGAGAACAAAGTGTAAACTACAAGAGGAGTTTAGAAATGCACAAGTGTGCAAAATTGAAAAATGTGAGCATTAATTTGTAGAAATTGAGCAAGAATTGGGTGGTGAATTGGACTAATGATTTAGAAGGTTTAAGGAGTGTTTAGGGTGTTTAAACATGTATAAAACTTGTGGAAAATTAGGAATGATTAGGTGTGGATTAAGGTTGGATTAGGGGTTAAAAATGATGTTTTAGTAGCTTTTTAGCAGGGTCCAGGACTTAGGGGCCGGACCAAGTCCCGGACCAACACGAAAAATGCTCTGAAAATTGAGAAATGTAGTGGTCCGGGACTATAGACCCGGAGCAGTACCCGGACTAGAGGTAAAATTCACCCGAGAGTACGTTTCATGCATTGGTCCGGACATGGGACCCGGACCATGTCTCGGACCAAGTGTGTATAATTCAACCATGAGTGTTTTTAAGGCTTTTAAAGGTGGGGGATTGATGGGTAATGGTTTTAGATGTTGTTTAGGACTTGTTTGGTGACATATAAATGTCCTAAGAAGTATAAACAAGTGCTAGAAGTGAGTGAGAAGTAAGAACTTAAATTTACAAGAGTAAAACTAAGGATAACAGGACAACGACGTAAGTACGGGAGTAGTAGTTATTTACATACCGTAATGCCTTCATGTTAATAAGAACATTTGGAATGTTGTCAGTGGATCAAGTGTGAACCGAGCAATGTGAGGTGACATGGTAAACTTAAACCATGGTGTAAGATATGATTTTCTCATGCCCCGTATAATAGCGGGATTACACTGATTTGTGTGCTATTTGCTTGTATGCCGACCTAATCAAGGTAAAAGCATGAAAATGACTTATTGCTTTGATGTATATCTTGATGCATGTTGCATGTGCTAATTATGATGGTTGAGTGTGTTGTAGACCGACTCGTAAGGGAGTAATGTTTGGTTAACGACTCATAGAAAGAGTCGGAACATGAAACAATTTAAACATGTGGAACACATAAGGATTCTCGATTAGAGAACAAGATAAACTCAACAGTACGAACTCTCCCAAAGCGTGATGAGTGTTTAACGGGATTAAAGAACTCCCTTTTATGATTAGTCAACCTCCCATACGGGGATCCGACTCAAAGTGAGAAATAACTATAACTTTTAAGTGAATGGAAGTGTAGGGGAGACCCATAAATCGGTGAACACAGTGAATTAGGAAAATCTCCTAAGTTGTAAGATGGCATCTCGAGGGATGCTACTGACTAATACATAATTATATATATGTTATTACTAACTCGAGAGTGGGTTAGGGGGGATTGTGTGTCACGCGTGCGAGGAAGAAAACAAGAGCATTTGTTTCCAAATCCATGGTCGAACTCCTTGTTACCGGGTCGTGTGCCACATAGTGGTGCCCTGCGGGGCCATGTGCCACATAGTGGTGCCTTATTGGAGTGAGACTGGCAGAGCTTACCTGTCTAAAGAGGTAAGCTGGGTATTGTGGGATAAGAAAGAGGAAACATGAGAGAATGTTTCTAATCCCGTATTGAGAATGTAAAAGCCCGGTGGTGAGACCTATATATGTCTCTGCCCGGAGGCCTATGAGGCTTAACCTAAAATTATTCAAGAGTAGAATAATTATGGAAACTAGATTGGGACCGAGAGTGTCTAAAGATCTAGGAGACAAGTAAACTATCCGTTGGGATGGATAAGTTGGTGATTGACAAGAATGAAACTCCCTTGAGATACGGTTTCTCAAGGTTTAAGAATAAGGGAAATGAATTTACCGAGCTTGATGTGATATCGTGTGGATTGTATTCCTTGTTTGAATATCTTAGAATGAGAGCATGTTTGTGTTGTGCATGATTAATGTTTAGTTATCGTGCATGATTGTTGAATTAAAACGAACCCCATGTTCTCGACAAAGTAGTCGGCGTACCCCCATTAGCACGTGGGGTATGCAAATTTCATACCAGCAATATGGTGAGCCCCTTAGGGCACTGTTTTTACTTTACAGGTACTTTGGAGCTGAATACCGTTCGAGAGTAGGACGGGGATGGCGGTTAAACATGGGTAGTGATTAGGAACAATTGTATATTGTATGATTGAATTGTAAGTCCGAAATGTTCATCAGCTTGAGGATTGTAGATACTCGGTATAGATCTGAATTGAGGTTGTATATGTATTTGATTTGATTAAGGAATGAAATATATTATTGTATTTGTATAAGTACTCGGGTATGACTAGTCCATCAGACCGGTGCTGTATTTATTCTCAGGCCTTGTTAGCCACGTGGGTGGCTAACGGTATTGTATCACCCCCCGTTGTTTGTGGATTTCTCTGTTACGGTTGTATAAATGAACAGGATGATTACAAGCTATTGGTGGGATTAGCGGTAGGGGTGTTACAAAAAGTGGTATCAGAGCAAAGTATTGCTCTGATGACTGGAAATACCGAGCATAGGAAATACCGAGTTAGGAATTAGATACTTAGGGCTAAGGGTTGAGTGTTAGTGTGAGAGAAACGCTAGATAGGAACTTCCAATGTGATTCGGATACCTACAATACCAAACCTGCCCTCCATAACCCCCACACTATAACTTGGGAAGGAACTCTAGAGAGATGGAGAGACCCATCTTACTCGGGAAAACCCGATGTGGCAATTATGAAATACTTCGGTAAGGAGACTGAAATTTACAACAGCATGGGGTGGTTCCCGTTTGAACAATGATACTCGCACTTAATAGCGGCAGAATGAGAATCCTAACCATAAGGAAACTGAAATTTACAACAACATGCACGACATGCTTAGCAACCGTGAGAACCTGGCTGGCCAAGCAGCAGCAAGAAGGAAAGCACTAAATATGCAACGAAGTGGGAAGAAGCAGTAACAAAACCCGAGACACAAGTCTACGGAACTACAACTGTTTGATAATACCCCGACGGTATATTAATCGACTAAGGAGATAATAATGAGTGGTTGACTCCGAAACCATAACGCCAAGTGGTTACAATACCTGGCCGACTTAGCTCTAACATCTACGAGAACAACTACGAGATACCTCCCGATAAGACTACGAAGTAGAGCCTAAGAGAGTTAAGTCTCGATAACCCTAGTGAAGGTGTGGGAACGAGCAACGAAGCAGGGTACACAGAGACCCCCGGAGATTGGGCAAACACCCGGATTAATGACAACCATGTCAAGAACACTAAGGAGCTACTCAGGAGGTTGATCACTAAGATGAAAAGATCGACAGAAAGCCAATAAAACCACCGAATACGGATGGAAACAATACCGTAACCGGTATATGTTAACCCAAAAACAACCTGTACCACGCACTTGCCACGACAAGTGCAGTAATAACAGGACCATTCACAGAAAATTTTGACAAGCAACAAGTGCTTAGTGTAGTACCAAGATGGCGAATGAAGCAAATATAGGATCACAAATCCTAGGAACTTTAGAACGAAACCTTGGAAGGGCCTAACGGCCTGACCATTGTATTAAAGATATTCCAGTCAGCGAGAAGCTAGACTTGGTCAGAACCACCTGACATTGGAATGCCATCAAGATTTTCTTTTAAAACTCAAAATTTTCTTTCAAACTCTGAATTTTTAAAAACCCCCAATTTTTATAAAAACTAGAACCGGAGGAATCACCGCAAGATATCACAAGACAATATAAGAGGAGTTGACAACAGAATACTTCACTTAGGCGTGACGAGCATTACAAGTGTACAAAAATGAGATGTAGGACGACCGCACTCCGATAGGAGCTTGCGAGCCTGACAGACTTACTTATAGGTTAGTTGGGTAAGTAGCAATGTATCAGTAAGGTACCCCACATATGTATACAAGTAGTGTACGGAACACGAGAGGTAGCCACCTCCGTTCTACGGACATCAAGTAAGTTCATCAGAACAGCGGATTACCCCGAACCATTGAAGAGGAAGAACTCAATTAAACTAACGAGTAAAAAGGAACTCAGAGAATCCATCGAAGGATAATGAACGAGAGTTAAGAAGTGCAAGGAACACAAGTTATATGGACATTGGATATGTCTCAAGAATCTCAAAGCAAATGCATGATAGAGGGACTGGATACCCAGACACAGGCGGTAAGGCAAATGCCTAGCATGGACACACCAATGTCCAACAAACGGGATAGAATTCCCAAAACAATCACCAAAACCGACCGGAAATATTATTCTTCACCAAAGAGGATGTTAAACCCGATCAATAACACAAAGAGAAGGCATTAATGGTCTACCCAAGAACGGGAGACACTACAATTCGAAACATGAAAGTTCGGAATAATGTACCGCAAGGCCGCATGGTTTACCAAACATACCATGAAGATTAGCTAGATGAAATGGCCTAACACAGTAACACCAAGAAAGAATCCTTGAAAGGTGTGTGAGTCAACTGAAGTTGAACAAAATAGCTCGACAAGAGCACAAGAGTTTAAACGAATACTCGGTTAAAATACCGAAGGAACCCGTTTAACGATGGTACCTTAAGCTACCAAAGGCAATCTGGTATTGCCTAAGGGCCTCCCATGAATGGAAGCATGATGCAACAATTTTGACATGGAGCCTAGTACTACCTCCAAACCGTTTAACGGTGTACAAAGAAGCAGAACTTGTATAAACAGCCTGCAAGAGCATAGATCGAGGCAATATGGCTTATAAGCCACGAACCAACTACGTGATGTAGATTTAGACTGTTGTGAAACCCCATTGAATGATAAGAAGAATTTCCTGGTATGGCACTAGCTAAAGTAAGAAAGTAATTGAGGTAAATGAATGGAACAGTGAATGAACCAATCAATTTGAAGTCAATGTAATGAGCAATTTGGAGTAAAGACAACCTTAGTGCCACTGTCACTAGAGCATAAGCCTAGTATGCAGTTGACAAGGCTTTTAGTTCCCTTTCGACTCTCTATAGTACAAAGACATAAGGATACAAGTGGCAACACTACTGATTTATCCCACGCTCGGGCACTGTGAGAAATCAGAGGAGGGAGAATACCTTCCGTTATTATGAGACCGCTGGAGCGTAAATATGTGGACCTTCCAGGAAGAGGATCCCACCTGATAATATAGGTGAAGCTTGAGCATGTAGCTAATGTCAAGGATAATTTGAACAAGGAAAAAGAGATTTCCAAGTTAGTATGAAGAAAGAAGCTTTTATAGCAATTGTCGAGAACCGAAAGAATAGTCGGTTTAGAGCAAACACCATATGTGTGCAATGTGAACTGTAGTGTGATAACGCTCAAAGAGCATAAAGATTTAAAGAAAAAGTATATTTTGTAACCAGCCAAGTAAATGATGAACCATGGCGTAATGGTGGAAATACATGAGCAAAAGCAAACAGGATAGCAGATACCGTGTAATCTGATGTTGTATAACGTACACGAACGTGGTGCGCAGTAAGCGACCGTTACATAGTAATGTAATACAATGTCATGGGGAAACAAGTGAATGATAAGTAAGACTCAGTGGAGTTGAGGAAAAGCAAGAAATGATAAATAGACTGGACAGTAAAGCAAGTAGCCTGCACCATGTGATGAAGGATCTCACAGGGAACGCATTATTCGTCTCTATAACAGGTCCATAGGAAACTGAAAGCGTAAACCTAGTAGATCAACTTGATACGTAAGTAATAGACTTTGGGACAAGAGTACCCAGTTACTAAATAATCACCCGTACTGAATGCGGAAGGCGTACAATTCACCAATGAATACGGTACAGGCCGGTTAGGCGGAAACCTAGAAACAAATTGTGCAGCCTTTGGCCAAAGAAGCACGAGAATTGTTGGACATACCAACAGTCACAACAAGTGAATTACACCAGAATAAAAACGGAAGGAACCTTATGAAAGTTATAAGGACCAATGCATATAAATGCAAGGTCATACAAATAAAAAGAATTCTGGTACAGAATCAGCTAAGTGAACATAATTCAGAAGTCACTAACAACAGAGGAAGAACTACATTAGGTAGTAGCTCGACCTCAACCGATAGTGAGTTGGAAGAACCAAGTGAGTAATCACGGAAGTATACAGCAGTATACGAAATAGATTTTCAGAAAACTGGATAGAAAATCTATTTCTCATCGAATACGTATATGGTAAGAAATACCACATGTAGATGGAGGCTTTTTTATTCCCAAAATAAAAGGGATAGAAAGGAGAATACACAATATGTTTAGAATGACAAAAATGGTGAATTAAGCTTTAGAGATATTAGGGTTACGTAGAAGAAGCTTGTGAGCCCCGGCTCAAAGGTTGACATACCTAGTAAATACGGGCGGATGGCTAATTATCAATGCCTGAAAGACTAGAACCAAACCCAGTTATGAGTTAAACAACTCCAATGAGAATTCTTGGTGCAGGGACTAACTGTCAATATGGTTAAGACCCTTTGACTAGAACGCATTACATAATAGACCGCATGGAAGTTAAAATACCTTATAGCAGCTGAATGCCTTAGACCAATGTCCAATGATGACATATGGTAGATTACGTGGGCGTAATCCCTTTTAAGGGGGGTAGAGCGAAAAGCCACTTAGCGTATGTTTTACGTATTAGGTGTGTAATCTAAGGTGTGCATAGCACAAAAAGAATTTGTTTTGATGATTGGAACTTATGTTACATAAACATATGTATTCATTCATTGTGTAATTATGGCTATTGCGCACAAGAGATGCGAATACCATGTATATGAATATACTTATCTTGTTAACTCGGGTGTGAGGATACAAGTGGAAAGGAGTAGAGAAACTCTGGGGAGAATTAGAATTCCGATAATATATGTCTAGTTGAGATTAGACATGGCTTACGTTGTAAGTGTCAGTATGAAACCGATGTCTATGAGGTATGATGAGATATGGGTCGGTGCGAAACCAATGTAGAACTAAGTGGGAATTGAATTTCCTAGATGGTTTGATTTGAGATAAATTGAGGATGATTGTTGAACTGAGTTCCATCCTTTGGAGGTGTATTGCTTTGTTTTTATGACTAGATGATTAAAAGATAGAAAATGGTAAATGATTGGATTATCTAATTATGTGAAACTGAAGTGGGACATTTGAACTTGATTTACTAGTGATCAAAGGAGACGGGACACAAATTGGGGCGGAAGGATAGTTCATCACTGATGCTGATCACATCGGGTTGAATGATTCTTGAAGCTCCCTATAAGTGGTCACGAGTAATCCTGCTAGGATACATGCACTGAGCATGAATTGGGTTTAGTGTGGAATTATACTGGTATGTACACACGGTTGAATCATACGGTGATGTACGGTTGAGCTACACTGGTATGTGTGTGTTTGTAAATTGTTTTGTGTTATACTGGTATGTACACACGTTATATTGTACTGTGATTTGTGTTCGGGTTGTACTGGTATGTACACACGGTTGATCATTGTAAGTTGGTTACTTTTGTGTGGTACTGGCATGAACACACGGTTGCTAATTGTATGGATAACTGATTTGGTGTTGTACCGGTATGTACACGCTGGCTGGACTGACTTTGAGCCTGTAGGGTTATAGAGATAATGACCTTGGCACACGATATGTCTAAATGACTAACAATATTAGACTCACCAACTTTGAGGGCAAAGTTCCTTAAGGGGGTAGATTGAAATACCCCGAACTTAATTTTGATGATTAAATTACAATAATATGATATTCGAAGGCCTAATAGTACCTAAAGAATTTTGGTGAAGAAAATAAAGTCAAAAGAAAAGAGAAAACGCTTAAAAAACATAAAATGCGGAAATGAGCATAACGTGACCATTGGAGGAATACGACCTCGACAAGGGTCCTAGATGGATTCTTAAGGCTTAGTTAGGCCTAATTAATATACTGGAACGATTCCCAAAGAAAACGGATCCAAATAATGGGTTAAAATGCTAATGGAGTCGTAAAGCATGTTTTTTTAGAAAACCCAAAAACGTGACTTTAAGTGGTCAAACGGACCCGTAAAAAAATTATTGTTGACTATATAATTATAATTAAATATAAATGGAAGCTTAAAACCATTAAAAGTGAAGAAACGAGAAAAATCCGGAAAACATGCTCGGTTAGTGAATAATGTCAAAACTGAAAAATTTAGTAGCGTTTCTTGCGAAAAGACGAAAATGCCCTCTTGGAATATTAGAAAGGGGACCAGATTTCTTTATGAGTGATGACTCATCACTCTCCTCTCTTAATTAAATGATTCTTATTAGTAAGAATAAGACACGACAAAAAGTAGAGAGGAAAGTACAAATATGCTTTTTGCTTTTAGAACTCTCTCTCCTCCCATTTCTTTTCCCTCCCAGCTGATGACTCAGCTTTCTCCAGCCAAATGGCTCCCTCCTTACGTGAGAATAAGAGAAAAGAAGAGAGGACCCCTCCTCACATTACAAACAAAAAGAATAGAGCACTCCCTCTCCTCTCACTCTAATTTTTTCCCTCTCTCAAGTTTTCTTTCTTCCCAACCAGAGCTCCCCATTCTCCATCTTCTACCTCTGGCGATTTGAGATCCCTCCCATGGCGTCTCACATTCTTTCACTTGCCCAAGCCACAATAATGTTCCAAATCAAAAACCAAAAGTAGATTTATGCTAGTTAGAGCAAGGGCTACCTTCCCCTCTTTTCAAAATCTCAAAACCAAGAAGTTGACCACCATGGGTATAGCCCATTTGAAGAGAAAATTACATTTTCTGGAGCTAAGATGTCTCCCCTTCGATTTAAGGTAAGAAAATCCAAGAAAAACTCAGCTTCTCTTCATTCCCTTGTGTAACCAAATTTTTGCCTCTCATGGTGTCTTGTTTCTTTTTTGTTTGTGCTGTTGTTTCAAGCCTTAAAATGGTGAAAGGAACTCCTCCTTGATTCAAGACCAAAAATTGACTCTAAGGTTCCAAAGCCCTTAATCTTGTGCTCTGGGCACCTTCTTTGCATTGTCAATTAATTAATAAGCCTAAGAGTATTAATTAGTGCTTGTTGTATTCCCATTTGAACATCGGTCTAGTGATGTGGCAATGGTAATGCCCCTTGACCGGAAATAGGAGAAAGGAGAAGAGGAGTGAAAGAAAAACCCTTAAAAGCTCAATGTAAGAAATCTACCTTGAAATTATGTTAATGCTTAAGAACTTGGGAAGGGTAATTAAAGAATGAATCAAATTTGTGTTGGAACATGATTTGATTGTGGAAGAAGGCATTGTGATTATGTTAGTGTATTGAGAACTTGTGGGATGAATAAAGGGCCTAAGTCCAAGCATTTAAATTGTTTGCATTATATGGTGCTTGATGAGATTTTGGATGAGTTTTGATGAAATATTGTGTGCTGGTAGGACCCTTTATGGGTGTGGCTAGTTTTGGATTGATTTAGATGAGAATTGATGAGTTTGGATATGTTAGGTTTATGGGGAAACTATGGCAAAATTTTAGTAGAAACTAAGTGTTTAAGGCGACTTGGTGAATTGGAGGACTTAGGTGTTTATGGGGTGGAGTTGGGTTGATTGATCACCTTGAAATGGTAATTGGATGAGGGAGAATTGAGTGTGTAAAATCTATAGCAAATGACTGTTGAAGTGCATTGGAATGACTAGAAAAGAACTAGTGTGCAAGACTTTGAAAATGAGAGTTGGACTTGGGTATAGGTAATGCATTTTTCTATGAGGGATTTGGGATGGTCAAATGAGTGAGAACAAAGTGTAAACTACCAAGCGGAGTTTAGAAATGCACAAGTGTGCAAAATGCAAAAATATGAGAATTGAAATTGTAGAAATTGAGCAAGAATTGGGTGGTGAATTGGACTAATGATTTAGGAAGGTTTAAGGAAGTTTTAGGGTGTTTAAACATGTAGAAAACATTTGGAATGATTAAGGAATGATTAGGTGTGGATGAAGGTTATATTAGGGGTTGAAAATGAAGTTTTAGCAGCTTTTTAGCAAGGTCCGGGACTTAGGGCTGGACCAAGTCCTGGACCAACATGAAAAATGCCTTGAAAGTTGAGAAATGTAGTGGTCTGGGAGTATAGACCCGGACCCGTACCCGGATTAGAGGTAAAATTCACCCGAGAGTACATTTCATGCATTGGTCTTGGACTAGGGACCCGGACCATGTCCCGGAACAAGTGTAAAATTCAACCGTGAGTGTTTTTAAGGCTTCTAAAGGTAGGGAATTGATGGGTATTGGTTTTAGATGTTGTTTAGGACTTGTTTGGTGACATATAAATGTCCTACAAAGTATAAACAAGTGCTAGAAGTGAGTGAGAAGCAAGGACTTAAATTGACAAGAGTAAAACTAAGGATAACAGGGTAAGTATGGGACTAGTAGTTATTTACATACCGTAATGCCTTCATGTTAATAAGAACATTTGGAACATTATCAGCGGATCAAGTGTGAACCGAGCAATGTGAGGTGACATAGTAAAGTAAAACCATGGTGTAAGGTATGATATTCTCATGCCCCGTATGCTACCGGGATTACATTGATTTGTGTGTTGTTTGCTTGTATGCCGACCTAATCAAGATAAAAGCATGAAAATGACTTACTGCTTTAATGTATATCTTGATGCATGTTGCATGTGCTAATTATGCTGGTTGAGTGTGTTGTTTAATTTAGTGTTGTAGACCGACTCGTAAGGGAGTAATGTTTGGTTAGCGACTTAAATAAAGAGTCGGAACATGAAATGATTTAAACATGTTGAACACATAAGGATTCATTATTAGACAATAAGATAAACTCAACAATACGAATCTCCCAAAACGTGATGAGTGTTAAATGGGATTAAAGAACTCCCTTTTATGATTAGTTAACCTCCTATATGGGGATCCGAATCAAAGTGAGAAATAACTATAACTTTTAAGTGAATGGAAGTGTAGGGGCGACCCATAAATTGGTGAACACGGCGAATTAGGAAAATCTCCTAAGTTATGAGATGGCATCTCGATGGATGCTTCTAACTAATACATAATTATATATATGTTATTACTAACCCGAGAGTGGGTTAGAGGGGATTGTGTGTCACGCGTGCAAGGAAGAGGAAACAACTGAGCGTTTGTTTCCAAATCCATGGCCAAACTCCCTTGTTACCGGGCCGTGTGTCACATAGTGGTGCCCTGCGGGGCCTTGTTCCACATAGTGGTGCCCTACTGGAGTGAGACTGGCAGAGCTTACTCGTCTAAAGAGGTAAGCTGGGTATTATGGGATAAGAAAAAGGAAACATGAGAGAATGTTTCTAATCCCGTATTGAGAATATAAAAGCTTGGTGGTGAGACCTATATATGTTTCTGCCCGGAGGCCTATGAGGCTTAACCTAAAATTATTCAAGTGTAGAATAATTAAGGAAACTAGATCGGGACCGAGAGTGTCTAAAGATTTAGGAGACAAGTAAACTATCCGGTTGGGATGGATAAGTTGGTGATTGACAAGAATGAAACTCCCATGAGATACGGTTTCTCAAGGTTTAAGAATAAGGTAAATGAATTTAAAGAGCTTGATGTGATATTCGTGTGGATTATATTCCATGTTTGAATATCTTAGAATGCGAGCATGTTTGTGCTGTTGTGCATGATTAATGTTTTGTTATCGAGCATGATTTTTGACTTAAAACGAACCCCATGTTCTCGACAAAGTAGTCGGCGTACCCCCATTAGCATGCGGGGTATGCGAATTTCAGACCAGCAATATGCTAAGCCCCTTGGGGCACCGTTTTACTTTACATGTACTTTGGAGCTAATACCGTTCGAGAGTCGGACGGGGATAACGGTTAAACATGGGTAGTGATTAGGAACACTTGTATATATATGATTGATTGTAAGTCCGAAAGTTATCGGCACTTGAGGATTGTAGATACTCGGTTAGATCTGAATTGAGGTTGTATATGTATTTGATTTGATTAAGGAATTAAATGTATTATTGTATTTGTATAAGTACTCGGGGTATTACTAGTCCATCATACCAGTGTTGTGTTTATTGTCAGGCCTTGTTAGCCATGTGGGTGGCTGACGGCATTGTATCCCCCCTGTTGTTTGTGGATATCTCTGTTGTGGTTGTAAAAATGAACGGGATGATTACGAGCTATTGGTGGGATTAGCGGTAGGGGTGTTACAAATACCATATAACAAATTGTCCCATAATCATTATTTAAATAAATATATAATTGGAGTGGATTATATAGTATGGTTGAGTAACATATAATATCACTAGTGGAATGACATAAAGTAGAGAAATATGACTATAGACATTAATTAAAGAATGTTCTAAAATTAAATTAGTATATGAAATGAGATGGACTATACAGTTCAAGGTATTTAATGAGAAATATATAAGTATGAAAGCTAGGATAAGCTAACCTTTGAGAAATAAATATTAATGAGAGTTGTATAATATATGATCGAATATATACATGCAATATAGTGTGAAACTATATAATATACAAGTGTATAATACTATACATGCGATGATGGATGTATAAGTTAAGTATATTAACATACTACGATGTAACCTTGCATGCAAGCGTTCCCATGCATGCATATAACATTTACATAAAACTAATCCCGAATTAACCAAAAACCCGAGAGACATTATTAGTTAATAACGGGGAATGAACGGTAGTGTGATACGTATTATTAGATTGTTAGAGGCGTCTCGAGGAGCATCAAATTTAACTTGATTCATACTCCACGGTCCTATTATTTCTGGTGCATGGTATGTCATTATATGGCTTGATTGTCTCTGAGGATTTCCTCAGTTAGACATTGTGTGAAAATCTGTGTTAAGATTGAATGTCTGCTTGTGTAAATTAATATGCATTAATTGTATATTAACGCTGCTTTATTATTATTACTGTTATGCGATAACAGTAATGTTCGTATATATGAACATATTTATAACACGAACTAGCGGCAATGATGCTAACTTATATGTGTAATATAAGGAACGTAAGAAAAACGTTGTAGCATTAGGATAATAAGATATATATTATCCGAGACTTAAATACGGAGCATTGGCCTTTTCTAACGTCTATTCTCTTTGGGATTCCCCACTCTTTTCACATCATTTGAAGGTGCGCATCTATGGTCGGGTCTTTGAATGACCAAACAAGGATAGGTAAGGGCACTGCCAGGAAAATGCTTGGGGCTAAAGCCTAGGTATTAAGGGATGTGTTAGATGACATCATCCTGTTTTCCCCCACTTATTCACATCACCTTAAAATGTGTGAGTCCCTAACAAGGGACCCTAAAGTGGGTCCCGTGGTGAAATCGACTTGCATGGACCCTTACTCTCATATGATGTAAAGGTGCAGAAGTTTAAATTGCGCATGAAAGTAAACAAACAACGTAATAAAAGCCGTAAACAAACAATTATCGAGTGAAGCCCTCTTTCTTAAATTAAACAAATATAAAATTAAGAGTTTGTCCCCAGTAGAGTCGCCATTTTGTGAGCCACAATTTTTGAACCCCTATCCTATTTTGATTCGAGTTGATTAGGATTTGGTCGGGTTTTAGGTCCACTTATAACCTAAGTTTAATACCTAAGTCATATAACTATAATTATTAAAGCCTAAGTTAGCTCACTTGAACCTATTATGAGTCGCCACCTAGTTTTAACCGAGATTAAATTAGGAAAGGAGAGTTCGGGTTCGAGGGCTTGGTATACGACTTATTTAGGGTTCAATTACTTTCATTACCCCTCCTTGGTCATTTTTCCTCTACTTAGGTTATTTATGGCATTTTACGAGCTTGTTTTACCTAAACGCGCATGTTTCTGATTTTTTTGTATTTTTGATATTTTTCGATTGAAATTAAAGTGGAAATTAAAATTACCTAAACTAAGGCTATGAAGGCAGAATTAAATCAATTTTGTTTCCGTTAGTAGCCACGGACCTAATGTCCGAGACCATGGACCCTTGTTAACCTAAATATGCAGAAAAGTCGAATTTTCAAAAAACAATGAAAAATTGAAAAGTCCGGGGCCACAGACAGAGTGTTCGTAGGCCTGGATACAGTTTGAAAACCCTTAAATGTTTGAAAATTAAATTCCCACCGCGGTCCGGGGGTTTCCGTGGCCACGGACATGCTGTCCGGGCCCTGGACATGTAGTCCACAGGCACGGACTACCCTCGGACTGCGGCATTCTGGTGGTTCCTAGTGGTGTTTTGGGCTTAAATTTTATGGGTTTGTAGCCTAAAAGATTATAAACACATTAGTAATCAAAAGTTTTCAATTTGACCTCAAATTAATGGCGAAACATAATGAACAATTTATTGGACAGAGGCAAAGAAAAGTGCTAATTTGAGAGCCAAAAAATTTCAGTTTGATTCCGAGTTGTAATAGAGAGTGGGTGAAGTCAAGGAGATTTAGAAAACCTGAGTTCAAACCCATTTTACCTTCAAATTGAGGTGACCTTTTTCGTCGGGATTCTTTTGAAGCTTAGTTGATGTCGGTTACAGATTGACTTCGAACTGAGCTTCTGACTCCTCCTTCTTTATGTTGTTAACGAAGTTTTTCTTCTGTATTTATGGTGTTTTTGTGTGTTTTTTATGTTTCGAAACCTGATTGGGATAGAAAGATTGTGTTATAGAGGTTTCGGGGTGATTTCAGTAGAGTTGCAGTATAGATTTGAGGGTCGGGAGTGCAAAAATGTGGGGAGAAGGTTGGTGGCTGTTTTTTCTAACTTTGGGAGTGTTCTCCTATGCCCTAGTTCATTTTTAGGAAGAAATTTTATAGAAAGAGCATGGCCAAATTGATTAAACAAAATTTTTATCCAAAACCCTAATTTTGTGCTCTAAGAGAATCTGATTTTTTAGAATGTGCTACAGGTCGATAAAAATTCTAAAATTTCAACCAAAGATTGAAAACTATTTTTAAGAATTCATGAGAGTTGGAATCGGTTATTTCGATGAATAACTGATTAGATAAAATTCTTGCAATCTGGAACCTTCCATAATTCATAACTAACCATTGGAAAATCAAAATTACAAATTCCAACGGTGATAGTCTTTAAAAATCATCCGCTATATTGTGTTGAAATTTCATGATAATTGAACTTGATTTCAGTATCTTCTAATGGGAGAGAAAATTGTAAGAATGTTTGAATTTCTCTTTTAAATTTTGGGCTGAGGTTCCTAATAAAATAATTTCAGGTTCAAGACTATATGTAATCATGCTAACCATGTGACAATTTTATTTTAATTTTTGGAAACCTTTTTATTTCTATTTCGAGGCTAAGTCACGTGTTAATTAGCTTATAATATGAATAAAAGCTAAATTTCCTAAATAAATATCATCTAGGAAATTAAGAAATGCCTTTCATAATGACTATGGTATTTGGAAGTGTTTGGAGATAGTGAACAAGTCATATGAAAATATAAAATCCCGAGAATGTCCTTAGAAAACCCCGCCCTGGTGCTTTTTTTACCGTGTTGCCCCTATCTTTGCATTTGTGCATTTGAGCCCTTTTCCTGAGGGTCAAAATTTTGGGCATAACAGTCTTAACACTAAACATTCGAATCTTACTAGACCATTCTCAAAATCTGACGAATTGAATCATCCTACAAGAAATATCGCTTATGTACTTAGTTCAAGGGTGAATTCTAGAGTACTTGCTGATTTGTATGCTTGAGGATGAAAAGATAGAATTCAGAGGACAATGTAGAAGTATTTCGAGATTCCAAATTGTGTAACCCTTTAATATGAGGGGTGAACTGTTAAGACAAGATCCTTTAGTTTTGATGATAGCAAACCTTGTGTTGATCTAATGCGTTTGTCAAGATTCATGATTTCAGATAGACAGATGAATAAGTGGCTTAGCACGCAAGGTTGCAAGCGCACTTAAGTCATGAGTGGCTTAGCACGCAAGGTTGCAAGCGCGCTCAATCCACAACATGTGTTGTACCAGTGAGGCACCTGTCGACAAGAGCTCCGATGAACTTCTAGCAAGACACAAGCAGTCAAGAACCACACCATTACATATCTCTTTCATCAGACATTGAACAAGGACCAAACGGAGTTAGCAACGTCGACAAACTCACTTAGATTATTCACAACCACACAAATAACTTGCTCATGACAAACACACGACAAAAGGTGTATCTCATTAATGTGCAAGATAACAAGATAAACAAAGGCTATTGATGAACATTATTACATAGTCGTAATACTTCAGAAGAGAGAATTTATGAGCATTAATGAGCCAGACAAGTTGAAGTGTGCAAGTGGTGACCGACCACTTGGGAGACGCGCCGCCAACTTGCCCATTCACAAGGCAACGCGTGTGCTGGTGGCTCCAGATCAAGTTGGGAGAAAATCTGTAGTAGGGTGCGGCTATTATATCCGTAGAAGAATGAGTATTCTACTCTTAGAGTCTACAACTCCTAGGTTGTTAGTTGGCATCTCAACTAACTTGTATAAATAGGTGCATTAATGTTCCTTGTAGATAAGCCCTTTACGAGAGAAAAGATTGAGATAATCTGGGCAAGTGTGGATTAGACTTAGGAGTGTGTGTAAGTGCTAGAGAGTTGGTGAGCTAGAGAGGACTGGGTTAGAGTATCAATACATTGGGTATTTGATAGGACGACAGGTTAGGGAGCCGTCGGTGAACGTAGCGTGCTGATAGTCAGGAGAGGGTTGACGACTTTAGGGGTAAAGTCGAAACTGTCCCGGGAGTCCGTGTGTGGGGCAAGGGAGGTTGAGTGAATTTCATGTGTGTAAATTCTCAATCCAAATGTGTTTTCCAGCTTAAAGTTATCTCTCAACTATCAAGTTTTATTAAAGTCCACGATACGTCCACGACACGTCGCTGACGCATCAGGGGCGCTTGCGGGTTTCAATTGGTATCAAAGCGGGTCTCTTCTAGAAAGCTAACTGCTTTGGAAGACGATCAAGATGTCTCATGCAAGCATTCTAGCTGTAGAAGAAGGTTCTGCACCGAATCGACCACCACTCTTCAATGGAGACAACTACACTCACTGGAAGAACAAAATGGAGTTTCATATCAAGTCTGACGATCCAAGAATGTAGAGGGTGATAACACATGGAGAGTACACCTTCCCGAATCCTCAAGGACAAGATATATATCTACAGCATGACGGATGAGCAAATCAAGAAGCTGGTATTGAACGCTCAAGCTGTAAGATGACTTCACTGTGCACTACTACCTGAGCAATACTCAAAGATTGCTTCAGCAAAAACAGCTTATGAGATTGGAAAACTCTTGAGGTAACCTATGAAGGGAATGATGAGATCAAAAAGACTCGCATTGAGTTGCTACTCACTCACTGGGAGCTATTCATGAAGGAAGAAAAGGATAGCATTTCTGAAATGCATACAAGGTTCACTAAGCTGATCAACAAAATGTTGGTGCTTGGAAGAACTATCTCTAACGAGGATCAAATTCGGAAGTTCCTCAAGTCTCTTCCTGCCTCTTTTGATAGGAAAGTTAATGTCATGCAAGAAGTGCATGATCTCTCCAAGATGTTTCTGGCAGACATGCTAGGATCTCTAATGGCTTTCGAGTTAAAACTACAACACAGAAACTCGGAAAGCTCATCAAGAGATAGATGGAAAGGCATATAACCCTTCAAGTAGCTGAAAATGAAAGGTCTGAGTCAGGAGATGACAATGATGAAATGGTCCTCTATGCTAAGAGGTACGTTCGAAAGTTCATAAAAAATAAAATGAGGAAAGGTAAGGAGTCGAAGGAGTTGGATGATCAGATGAAAGCAGTGACAAGTGCTTTGGGTGTTCAAAACATGGACATCATATCAAAGACTACCCTCAGTGATCACGAGAGGACAACAACAGGGTCAAGAAGCCTGTCCGACTATCATTCAACAAAGAACAAAAGAAGGAAGTCTTCGTTTCCGCATGGAGAGATTCTGAACAAAGTGATGACAATCAAACCTCAGACAGTGACACCTCAGAAGAGGAGAAGGCTCACCTATGCCTTGAAGATATGTGCTTGATGGCACAAGGCAATGACGTCTCAGAATCAGAAGGAGAAGAAGAACAAAATAAGGTAAACTATTCTAAACATAGAAGAAGAATTCAAACGGCTGAACTTCTAGGACTTGGAAAGTTTCTCTTATGTTAGTTGATCACCTAAAGGCATTAGAAACTGAAATGATGAACTTTTGAAAGAAAATGAAAAAGTGAGAAAAACCTCAGATAAAAGCAAGGTAGATAATCTTATGAGGGCACTCATGAAATTACAAAGAGATTATAGTGAAATTCTCACCGTTCATGAAAAGTTGAAGCATGAAAAACAACCTGAAATCGATGAATTGATTGTGCCCTTCACACTAAAGAAAAAGAACTAGCTACCATCAAAGAAAAATATTCTAAGATAGATGTTGTTTCTAAGACACCCTTGTGGAGAAGCAAACGACAGGTCGGATGCTGGTCAGAGACTTGTCGTAGAGATGTCTGCAGCTTATGCAGACAACCCGGTCATCATGAATCCAATTGCCATAAGACGAGTTTTATGCTATCGGCACCAAACACTCAAAGTCAAAATCCCAAAAGGAACCAAGACCTCTCCACTACTACTACAAGTCGTGTAGCTCGCGAGACTCGTGCCTCCAAATGAACCAAAACACGGAAATAAAGTTCACAAAGAGCTCAATCAATGCCTGAAGGAGCAACTCGCAAGTTGCACTTCACCGATGATGATGAAGGAACAGCTTTAGCAGTCGCCCAAGGTATCGTTCAGCAGGAAGAAGAGAATTAAGTACAAAGTGATGAAAAGTCACAGCAGGAAGCTACAGTGAAAGAAAATGGTCAAGAAGAGGATATAAGGGAGCCTGGCCCACAAACTGATGCAATGCTTATCTAAGTATTTGGCCCAGTCGTTGACAGGTCCTCGACGCCTCATGAAACCAGTCACGACGCAAACAGCGATACAGAGTCCTCCCCTATCATACCAACTGTCGAACAATGATAGAAGGAAGAGAAGGAGAAAGGCAAGCAAAAGATGGTGTTGTCCTCGCATGGACAAAAGCTCGAGGAGCTCTTCCAAGACAAAAAGGCCACTACAAAGCCACAGTCATCTCATGCTCTCTCACGTCTAAAGAAGCACAAGTTGAAACCAACAATGTTCAAAGCAGGGAACGTCAACGACAAATCCTATCCTACCTTACCTAAAACATTGGATTTGGACTGAATGGAGCAAATGGGTCTTGGAAAGATTCAAGAGCTCCCGGAATTCCAGGGATGGGTGGACTTCTTTCAGGAGCCAATTCCCGTCTACACAGAGTTGGTCAAAGAACACATGACGTGTATTGGACTACTCCAGAGCGACAATGACGATGACTATCTCATCTCTATAGTCCAAGGTGTTACAGTCAACATCACTAAGTCATAGATATGCAAAAACTTTGGTTTAGAACCAGAAGGGATCGTGGTTCCAAAGGAGACCTCCTGGAATAACTTAGGACATCAAGGACAAAAAATTGTCCAGCTTCTCAACCTTAGAGCTACAATGAAGAACTTCAACGCCATAGACATGTCTATCCCCGACTGGGTGCTTTTCAATCTGGTCACCCATAATATCACCCACGGAACCAACACACTCACATCATCAATGCAAGAGATGAGAGATTGCTTTATGCCCTGAAGACAAGGAGAAAATAGACCTTCCTGCAATGATTCTTCTTACCATTGAGGAAATTCGCTTCATTAATCAAGGACTGGTGCGTGGGGGAGTAGTGACCAGGGCGCTACAAGAAAACGGTGTAGACACCGACAAGTTCCAAGAATGCGCGCGCACTGCTCAAGGCAGCATCTGCTCGGAGATTGTAACACCCCAACCGCTAATCCTTCCATTATCCTCTAATCATTCCCATAATTACCTTACTCGCAGCGGAATACTTACTTACTCCCGGCGGGTGATACAACGCCGTTAACCTTCCAAGGTTAACAAGGCTACTACTACTTACCGTTTCGGTCTGACGATTAGAATAACCCAAATACATACTACTTACTTTACAATACCAAATACTTAACTTACATTTGATTACCGAGTATCCAAGTTATACGAATTACATTCCAAGACTACTTCCCAAAAATGAAGAGTTTATACATCCTCTCCTTACTATCCAATTAAGAATTCAATATCCAAAAAGGTGTACCACATGGTACACCGGCTACACAAAAGGCCTTAGCTGTGTACAACTCAGTACACCGTTTCAATCCTACTAACTACCAAAAGAATTACATCTTGTCCTTACTCTACCGTCATGCCTCGCGGGTACCTGTGGAGTAAAAACATTCCCCCTAGGGGTCAGCTTACGCTGCATATGATAACCGCATACCCCGCGTGCTAGCGAGGGTACGCCAACTATTTGGTCGAGTACATACGGTTCGTTTCATTCATACATACATACATGCTTTATACAATACAATTCAATACATGCATTTCACAAGCATACATACATACAATACATATAAGGAAGACAATTCAAGTCAACCGTCCATACTTACCATACTCACCGCATTACGGAGATACAATTCTCCAATACATACAAAGGTCTTGTTAGCCTCATTACACACCCGGTTTAATCGGGTGTTCAATACTCTTTTACTCCGGGTCAATGACTTACAATAGTCAAGACCAATACAAATACAATACTTACTTCTTACATACTTTACTTCTAGTTAAGTCGGTATGACCTCCGGGCAGGGATTACTACATCCCACCACCGGGCTTTCGGGTGGCCCACTAATCCAGGATGCTACCCATTCAAGGGGATTGGTCCATGGAAAAGATTATACCCAGGATTCGGATCCAACCTCTTGTGTTTCCTTATCCTCACGTGTGGCCGAAACTATATCGGACTTCTACTCATTCCATTTTACTCATTACTCAAGTTAGGAGTTAGAATGTTAGCAATTAGTAGAAGTCAGTACTTCATTTCCATACATACATACAATACCCAAGTACACAAAACTTACACATACTTCTCATTTCCATTCATTCATTTCATGAATTATACAAACTAATGGTTCAAGACGATACATCCAGAACAACATAGTTCAAACACAATTAAGTGCAATATAAATCCGATTCGTGCATTTATCTTATTGGTGATCACATAAGCACACTAATCGGGGTAACCAAGTTAGGATACAGAGCATGAAGAAATCATACCATTCACCGTCGGATTCGTACTACCGGTTCCTTTGGAGCTCAACTATTTGATTCCTATACATACATGAAGTTGTACGATCAATGATCCAACTTACTCTCCCATTAATACTCCTAATGTATACTTACTACTCCTTTTCATTCATACTTGGTTATAAAACCCTTCTTTTCCTTATTACTTCTTAAACTTGTTTCCTTACTCATGCCTTTACTTTCTTACCATTACCATCTTCATTAATGGTGTATTACTACATATATACGCATACAAGTGTATAGGCATATATATATACATACATATGATTACTACGGTCATATCATAAAAACATTTCTTTTTTTTTGTATATGTTTGGGCCGTCCGACCCACCGTCCGACCCAACATCTGGGTCGGACCATTCCAGTAAGTTTTCGTTCTCTGAAATTATCCGTCCGACCCAGCACTGTTCTGTCTGACCCATACACCTCTGGGTCGGACCATTCCAGTAAGTTCCGGTCCTGTTGTCCAAGCTATGTCCGACCCATGTCCGACCCAACCTCTGGGTCCGACGAAGTCAGAAACTTCGACACAGAATTTTTTTGCCTGTCCGACCCATGTCCGACTCACGGCCCTGGGTCGGACCATTCCAGAAAGTTCAGCTCTGTTGTCCAAGTGGCGTCCGACCCACGTCCGACTCACCCTCTGGGTTGGACGGAGTCAGAAACTTCGACAACAGTTTTTTTTTGCCTGTCTGACCCATGTCTGACTCACGGCCCTGGGTCGGACCATTCCAGAAAGTTTTATTCTTGTTGCTCAAGCCTTGTCCGACCCAGCGTCCGATCCAGGCTGTGGGTCTGATAGTAGCAGATTGTGCTACAGGCCTTATTTTTCAATTCCTTTCTTACCCATTTCTTCCCCAATCTTCCTACATACATCCTAACATGTTTTAGTACAATTTAAACACTCCAAATCATGATAATTCCTTCCTAACTCAATATACAATTCTATACTAACTTATATACACAATTCTCTAAGTTTCAACTCAACACTTCCCCAGTTTTCTTCCTTAATGCATTTTGCTACAGATTTCCACTCACACTTCTATCATTCATTACTCACTCAGCCAATGCTATTCCTAGCATCCAAATGCCTTACTTTACATCTAGCTTCATCCCATTAACACACTCATTTCCAAATCTGTTTCAAACTACAAAACACTCCCATTACACTCCTCAAATACACCTAGTTATCACCTAGGTTACTTTCTCTTCTTAAACAACCTAAGTCCTCTCATTCCTAAGTAAATTGGGCATAGTCTCCCCTATATTTTTAACATTCTCCACACATGATTTCAGCTCACATATTCTCATTCTCAACACTACTTCAACAACAATAAAATTCCTGCACACTTACATATACTACCCATGGTTTTCCCAAACTTTTAACCATCTTTTAAAACTTCAAAAACTGTTTGATTCTCTTCTCAATTACACTACTACATCACTACTACTCATTACTCAAGTTCACTACTCATTTTACCACTCCAAAAACTGTTACGATACCATACACAAACTAACACAAGGTAAGAGCATTTACCTTGTCTTGCTAGTTTTTCTTTTCTTTCTTGCCTTCTCCTCTTTTCTTCTTTCCTTCTTCTTTGTTCTTCCTCACACAATGCACAATACTACAACCACTATACCAATCCACACTAACCATTTAGCATTCATTTATACTAACCCTAGAATTTAGATTTTAGGGTTTAGAAAAGAATGTTACCTTCCAATAGATGAATGAAGTTCTTGACTAGCAAGAGAGCAATATTCCTAGCCCAAGAAGGAGCCAAAATCGGCTGAAGCAACAAGGAACCAAGGGTTCAAAAACTAAAATCCTTATAATGCCAATGTGAGCTAGAAAGGAAGGATTTTCGAAATTCTTTTTACCTCAAAGTAACAAGGAGCTGAAGGTGCTTCTAATGGTGGACTTGAATCTTCAAATGGAGAACACCCATAAAAACGAAAGTTGAGCTTTTGGATTTTTGAAAGGAGGGAAATGTTCTCCTTTGCAAGGGGATTCCAATGGTATGGTTTTTATAATTTTTGGACAAAGATGAAGGCACAACAATGGAGAGAAGGTGAGGTTTGTGGGGGTTTCTTCAAATCTCCATGCTTGTCGCAGGGAAGAAGAAAAAATAGAGAAGGAGGGAGATGGATGCGTGAGAGGAAGAGGGGGAGTAGGAGAGAGAGGGTCCCTTTTTTCTTTCTTTATTTCTTTGTCTTGTTGTGAGTTACAAATAATAAAGAGAGTGAGTGAGAGGAGGGGAAATCGGTTCCCCTACACACACACACACATTTTTACTTTTTTATTTACAAAGTGGACACACTAACTTTGTTTATTTGTACTCTTACCCCACAACTTCCCGGTTGTTACAGTTTTTAATAACCGGAACCCGTTTTCCGGAATTTTCTCATTTAGTTAATTTTATTGGTTCTAAAGCTCCACTAATATTTATTAGTGACTATTTAGTTGACCAAATTTGTTTCGAGTCTGTTTGACCCGCTTAAAGTCGCGTTTTCCCGTTTCCTCGAAAAACGCGCTTTAAGGTTCGTTTATGCTTTTAAGCCATTTTAAGGGTCCGTTTCCTTCGGGATTTGTTCCCTCATATTTATTTAAGTGTAATTAAGCCTTTAAAAATATAATTAGCCTAATTAATCACTGTTTTTAATTACGGGGTATTTCAATCTACCCCCCTTAAGAATCTTTGCCCTCAAAGTTGCTCAAGGTTACAGTTTACCATTTCTACTCATTTGGCAAACCAATTGCCACAATGTATTCTACTACCACCTTACAAGGTGTTCACAATTCTTACACTACCAGCATACACAATTCAGATACCATACACCATACTCAGTTCAATCGCCATGCACAATACTCAATTCAAATACCATACACAATACACCCTTCAGTTCGTACATTCCACAATACACTTCACAATGTTATTCGTGTCATATACCGTACAACACAAATGCATTACTCATTACACACGTACCATACACATACCATACTCATTGTACTACATACTGAATACTACTAGCACTACTTGTGCCAATAAAATACAATTAGCACTATGTGTGCCAACAAAATACAATTACAATACATACATACTATGCAATGCTAACCCGAAGCAATGCAAAAGCAAAAAGGCTCTACCCCCTTAAAAAGGGGTATGCCCCGTACCCTCCGTACTATACGGATACTAGACATCTAGTTTACAAATAGATTCGGGTACTTCGCCTTCATGGCGTCCTCTAATTCCCAAGTTGCTTCCTCGACGTCGTGGTTAGACCATAAGACCTTCACCATTCGTACAGATTTATGGCGAGTGTCTCTTGTCTTTGTATCAGGATTCGCAATGGAGTCTCGACATATCTCATCGTCGGCTCTAGGGATAAGTGTTCGGGTTCTAATACATGAGAGGGATCGACTATGTATTTCTTGAGTTGTGATACATGAAAGACATCATGAACACGCCCCAATTCTTCAGGCAATGCTAGCCTATAAGCTACGGCTCCAATCCTCTCGGTAATGGTATACGGCCCTACAAATTTCGGGCTCAGCTTGCCCTTTTGGCCAAATCGAAAGACGCCCTTCATAGGTGAGACACGCAGGAACACTTGGTCGCTGACGGCGAACTCAAGGTCGCGTCGTCGCACATCCGCATAGGATTTCTGTCTATCTTGGGCTGCTTTCATATTTGCTCGGATTTGTTGTACCTCAGCTTGTACTTGTTCCAAATACTCCGGTCCTATGATGACCGCTTCACTTGACTCATCCCAACACAACGGGGTACGGCAAGGTCTACCATATAAAGCTTGGAACGGCGACATCTTAATCGAAGCATGATAGCTATTGTTATACGAAAACTTGATAAGATGAAGCTTATCGATCCAGCTCCCCTGGAAGTCTAAGGCACATGCCTTAAGCATGTCCTCTAGTGTCTGGATGGTCCTTTCTGTCTGACCGTCGGTCTGTGGTGGAAGGCGGTGCTAAGCTTCAACTCAGTACCCAGTGCTTCCCTGTTGCTCTCCAGTATCTCGAAAGAAATCTGGTGTCGCGGTCAGATACAATGGTTTTCGGGACTCCGTGGTGTCGGATGATCTCCTTGTCGAATAGCTCCGCGAGCTTCGCCACCTTCCAGGTGTCCTTCATTGGTATGAATCAGGCAACCTTGGTGAGGCGATCGACTACTACCCAGATCATGTTGAGTCCTCCCCTAGCAGGTGGGAGTCCAACAACAAAATCCATAGAGATATCATGGAATTTCCACTTCGGAATGGGCATGGATTGCACCATTCCCCCCGGTCTTCGGTGCTCGAACTTCACCTTCTGGAATGTGAGACACCTCAGAACATACTCAGTCACGTCAGATTTCATTCCTGACCACCAGAAGTACCTCTTCATGTCTTTGTACATTTTAGAGGCTCCCGGATGGACATGCAATGTCGAACAATGTGACTCTCGCAGAATGCGATCCCTTAGCTCAGCATTGCTTCATGCAATTTGAAGTCGTACTTTCGGCTCTCGAAGGTACCCTCTGTGATTTTCTGTCTGATCTCTGTAAAGTAAGGGTCGCTCAACTGAGCGTCTTGCACCTCGTCAACCAAGCTAGAAGAAGCGAGTAGCGAATGGAGCGAGTGTGCTCGACGACTCAGGGCGTCGGCTACAACGTTTGACTTCTCTTCTTTATACTGGAGGTTGATGTCATAATCTGATAGAAACTCCATCCACCTCCTCTGTCTTAGATTCAGTTCTTTCTAGGTAAATACATACTGCAAGCTTTTGTGGTCGGAGTAGATGGTGATGCTTACCCCATAGAGATAGTGTCACCCTATCTTCAAAGCAAAGACAATGGCTCCTAACTCTAGATCGTGTGTCGGGTAATTCTCCTCATGCTTTTTCAGCTGGCGAGAAGCATAGACTACTACCTTGCCATGCTGCATGAGTACGCATCCCATGCCCTTACCCGATGCATCACAATATACCTCAAATCCCCCTGTGCCCTCTGGAAGTGTGAGAATTGGCGCTGTTATACCCAAAATTTCAACCCCCTAGTAGTCTCAAAGGCATACGTGTTACAAAGGGCAAAATGGTCGAAGTGCACCAATGCAGGATTTTCCAGGGACATTCTCGGATTTTCTATTTTCATATGACTTGTACATCATCACCAAACAATTCCAAATATCGTAGTCATTATGAAAGGTATTTCATGATTTTCTGATAATATTTATTCTGGAAATTTAGCTTTTATTCATATTACAAGCTAATTTCTTTAATTAACACATGAAATAACCTCGAAATAGAAATAATAAAAGGTTCCCAAAATTAAAATAAAATTGTCACATGGTTAGCATGACTACATACAGTCATAACCTTAAATTATTTTATTTGGAACCTTATCCCAAATTTAAAAGAGAAATACAATCATTTTTACAATTTTCTCTCTCTCTGTGGAAAATACCGAAATCAAAACAAAACGTCATGAAATTTTAACACAAGATAGAGGATGATTATTAAAGACCAATGCCGTTGGAATTTGGTTATTTCAACTTTCCAATAATAAGTTATGAATTATGGGAGATTCCAGATTGCGAGATTTTTATCTAATCGGTTATTTATCAAAATAACCCGATTTCAACTCTCAAAATTCTTAAAATTCATCCTTTACCTTCAGTTAAAATTTAATAATTTTAATCGGCATGCAACATATTTTAAAAAATCCGATTCCCTAGAGCACAAAATCAGGGTTTTAGATAAACTTGTTCTATCAACATGGCCTTGCTCTTTCTATAAAAGGACCTTCCAAAAACGACCTAGGGCAGAGGAGAACACTTCCAAAGTCAGATAACACAGCCACAAACTTTCTCCCCACGTTTTAACACTTCCAAGCCTCAAATCAATACCGAAACACTGCAGAAATCACCCCGAAATCCCCAAAACTCATCCTTTCTTCTCCTATTGAACTTCCAAGCACCAAAAACACACAAAACCACCACAAAAACAGAAGAGAAACGTCCTTAACAGCATAAAGAAGAAGGAGTCAGAAGCACAATTCGAAGTCAATCCAAAACCGGCATCAACGAGGCACCAAAGATCCCCGTTGTGAAGAGTCTCATCAAATCCAAAGGTAAAAGGTTGAAGTCATGTTTTTCTGACTTTGTTCAACTTAACTACTCTGTGTTAAAATTTGGAGTCGAATTGACTTTTTATCGCTTCTGAATTAGCATTTGTTTTCGCTTCTGCTCAATAACTTGTTTGCTAAGTTTCGTGTTTAATTCGAATTCAAATTGTAAACTTTCAATCACTAACATGTTTAGAATCTTTCAGGCTACCTACCCATAAAATTTGAGCCAGAAAAACCGCCGGGAGCCACCCAACGCCGCTGTCCGAGGGCGGCTCGCACCCACGGACGCTATGTCCGGGTCCCGGACGCCCTGTCCGAAAGCCGGACGCCCCCAGACGGTGGCGGGATATCTTTATTTTCAAAATTTAGGGTTTTATAAAACATGTCCGGGTCCACACGTCCTGTCCGTGGCCCCGGACTTTTCAAAATCTCGTTTATGTTTAAATTTGACTTTACTGTGTAATTAAGTTAACTAGGGTCCGTGGGTTCGGACATTAGGTCCGTAGCCACGGACGAAAACAAAACTTGACCTAATTCTACCTCCGAAACCCTAGTTTAGGTATTTTAATTTCCACTTTAATTTTCTGTCAAAAATGTTAAAAAATAAAAAAAACAGAAGCGCGCACTTAGGTTAAAAACGACTCGTAATAAGCCGTAATTAAACTAAGTAGAGGAAAAACGACTTCTAGGGGTAATGAAAGTAATGAACCCTAATTAAGTCGAATATCAAGCCCCCGAACCCAAACTCTCCTTTCCTAATTTGATCTAGGTTAAAATTAGGTGGCGACTCTTAATAGGTTCCAGTGAGCTAGCTTAGGTTTTAATAATTTTTGTTATATGACATAGTTATTAATCTTAGGTTATAAGTGGACCTAAAACCCGGTTAGATCCTAATCAACTTTAATCAACATAGGATAGGGTTTAAAATCGAGGCTCACAGGCGCTGAGGTCAATGAGTCTTTCAGTCTCTGGAAGGATACCTCGCACTCGCTTGTCCTACAAACGGTGCATCTTTCTTCATTAATGACGTCATGGACTTAGCGACTTTTGAGAAGTCCTTTACAAACCTCCGGTAGTAACCGGCTAAACCAAGAAAGCTCCGGATGTCGGTAACAGTCTTAGGTCTAGGCCATGATCGCACTGCTTCGATTTTGGATGGATCTACTGAAATGCCCGCGCTCGAGATGACATGACCGAGGAATGATGCCTGATCTAGCCAAAACTCGCATTTGGAGAACTTCGCATACAGCTGGTTCTCGCGCAGTGTCTCAAGTACTCTTCTCAAGTGGTTTTCATGCTCTTCTACTGACTTCGAATACACAAGGATGTCGTCGATGAATACTACTACTGAAGTGTCCAGCTGATCACTGAATAACCAATTCATTAGGTCCATGAATTGGCTGGTGTGTTAGACAAACCGAATGACATCACCGTGAATTCGTAGTGGCCATATCTTGTTCGGAATGCTGTTTTCTCAATATCTTGCTCTTTGATAGCAAATTGGTGATATCCGGACTGGAGATCAATCTTAGAAAAGACGAAGCTCTTTAACTGATCGAACAGGTCATCGATGCGTGGCAATGGATATTTTTCTTTACAGTGACCGCATTCAATTCGGCGTAGTCAATGCAGAGGCGGAGACTACCGTCCTTCTTCTTCACGAAGAGGACCGGTGCTCCCCAGGGTGATACGCTCGGGCGTATAAACCCTTTGTCGAGAAGATCACGTAGTTGCTCTTTGAGTTCTGTCATTTCTGCTGGTGCCATACGGTATGGTGCCCTAGCAATGGGACAAGTACCCGGTACGAGGTCAATTTCAAATTCTACTGCTCTCTGTGGTGGCATACCAGGTAGCTCTTTCGGAAATACATCAGGAATTCTGAGACTACGGTCACATCATCACTGAATTCTAGATCTGTCTCCAGATCTTGCACATGGCATAAATACACTTCATGTCCTTTTCTGAGCTCCCGGTACATTGCCATAGCGGAGATGACTGTAGTTGAAGGCTCTCTCGGTCTCTGGCGGTATGAAACAGTGACCCCAGATGGACTCTTGAGCAGCAATCGGTGCTCGGCGCATAGGATCCATCCCTTGTGCCGCTCCAACCAGTTCATTCCAACTATTAAGTCGAATCCCAATCCGTTGAATTCGATGAAGGAAATGGGAAACGCTTCACCTTTGATTTTAATGGTGGCTGTGTGGTAATACTTAGTACACTTTACCCGCTCCTTCGATGGGAGAGTAACCAAGAAATTTGGTAGCTCATCTGCGTCTAGCCCCAACCTTGTAGCAAATGATGGCAATACAAAGGTGTGAGAGGCGCCGAAGTCAAATAATACTGAGGCTTCAATGCCGTTTACTGGGAATGTTTCCTGTTAGAATGGTGCCGCTTCTGCCGGCTTGTTCTTCGGTGAGGATCCTGTTACCTTCGGTACCGAGTCCACAACCTATTGATTCATGAGATTATAAGTAAAGATGGTGGAACGCAAGTGAATTTAATAACCAACACTGCTTTTATTGAATAACCAACCATCATACATGCTGTGTCTCTAATACACGTTACTACTGGATTACATGCTACTACATGATTAATACTTTCTAAAGGTAAGGTTCAGGCGTCCTGGTTTCATGTGTGTGGCATTGATTACTGCCAGTGGTGCCGTATTCAACTTGATCTTCTGGATCCCGTGATACAGCAACCTTGATTTTCCCACCCATGATTAGAACATCTCCTGATCTCAATACCAATTTCTCTGCGAGGTCCACACGCTTCTGCTCGCTATACAAAAATACGGCGTCATCACCAATGGACCAAGACACTACGGGCACTCCAGTTCCAGAGGTTCCGCTGTCCTCGTCCTTGTCATGGTGTAAGCCAAGTCGTCCTTCTTCTCATAGAAGTTGACAATACATACATCTGCTTCAAGTGCAGGAATTGGTTCCTCTTCATACTGTTGTGCGATTTCTACAGCTTGTTGTCAAGCTTTTGCAATTCTGGGGGTATGTGCTGGAGGTGTGGCTCCGTCTCCTGTCACGTCGTTTGGTATGTCTTGGTTATAAGGGTTCCAATCCTTTCCCAAGCAAATCATTTTTCAGCTTCATTGTTGCTCCACCGGGGATTCGGGTGTATAAAATCCTCCTGGACCCATTCCTAACTCGTTGCATCGTCGGATGATTGAAACTTGTGCTTCGGGTGTCAGGTATCCTTTTAATAAGATCATACCTGGGCGGATGACCTGACACTGTCGTTGTTGAAGTGGTGAGTGGCGATGTCGGTCTCTTCATGAGGTGAGTTTGAAGGTATTGGGAACAGATAAGGAATTTCCTAAGGTGGTAATCACATCTAGTGTGAGTTCTAGGCTTACTAATTCATTTCATGCTCAATACATACTTCCATGTTACTTACTCATACTCAATTTCATACTTCAAGTACTTACGCATTCATACTCCCATTCATACAATTACTTTAAAACTTAGTCATGCTCTTCAAGGATTAGGGTTACGGTAGTTACCTGGGCCGGACTTAGTTCCTGGTCCCATCACGGTCAATGAGTATGTGTAAGGCCGGCTGCCTCTGCGGTGCGCCCTTCTGCGACCTCGGGATCCCTGTCCCTGTGAGGTATGCTGGACATGAGCATCGCCACATGCAGTCTCCTTGCCTTCACGCTGTTTGTAGTCCTGATAGTTGCCCTTGGGCTTAGAGTTCTCTGGGCATGCATTAGCACGGTGGCCCGGTTTCTGGCAAGTGAAGCAGCGGATCTCCCTTCCTTGGCAACTGTGCCGGGATGATCCTTGCTGCAGTTGCGGCATATGTAACTGCGGCCATCAGATTGGTTCTTGCCTTGGCCAAATCCAGAACCCACAGCTTCTAGGTTAGCGAGGTTCGGTATACTTACAATACTCCATATACATACAAATTCACAAGTGTGCTAATTCAGTTTCGGGTTCATACCCCTGTAGGGCTGAGACCTCAGTGGCTTCGCTGCCACTGGTGCGGTGTAGGCAATCTGTTGCGGTTCGGCTGCCTTGCCCTTCTCAGTATGGGCTCCGCCGTCTCTGAAGTGTTCTTGTGGTGGGAATGCTTCCCCCTTCTTCTTCTTCCAAGGTCTGGCTTGGTTTTGGTCGTCGGAGGTGTTACCCTTGCCGCTCACCTTGCACTTCAGTGCTTGCTCCTCATCTCTCAGCTGGCAGGTGATCTCAACTCGAGATGCAGCGTGGTAACACTCCTGAATTACTTAGGCATTAGGTTACACTTACATACGGGAATACTAATTCACATTACTCATGGCTTTTAAGGGTTCAACTTGTTTACCTGAAGGGAGGTAAACCGTGTGAAGCCCATGCCATACCGGAGTCGATGGCTCAATCCGTCGTCGTAGAAGCGGTCGACCAAGACTTGGCCGGTATACCAAGGTCGGGTAGAAGTCTGAGAAGAGAGGTGAAGGTGCGGTAATATTCATCAACCGTCATCTTCTCGGTCATTTTCAGGGCATCGAGCTCAAGCCTTTTCTTGGTCTTGACATGCTCGGGGTAGTACTTAGATCGGAGGAGAGAGGGGAATGCTTCCCATCCAAATGCAGGGTCAGCTATGTGCTCGGCCTTAATGAGCTTCCACCAGTCCATAGCCACGTCTTTGAGGTAATACGCAGCTATCCTCACTCGAACTCCAGCGGGAGTCTCAAGTGTCTCGAAGGCCGTCTCCATCTCAGAGAGATAAGCCTCGAGCTTGGCGGGGTCGCTCTCACCTCTAAAGCATGGAGGTCGAAGGTCGGCGACGACTTTTACCCAATTGGTCTCACGGGGATGAGGTGGGTCGGGTTGCTGCTGTGTTGCTGCTGCTGTTGTTGAGTTTGTTGTGTTTGTTATACAGCAGTGATTACATCCAGTAGCATCTGTGCTACCGTGGCGGCGACAATTTCAGCTATCGTCTACGCGCTTGGTCCGTCACTAGTCCCTCCTCTGGGACGACCTGGACCTCGTCCTGACATCTGAACAAGTGAGGATTACATAGATACGGTGAAACTATGACCTTATGGTCTTGATTCAAACAATGGTATCGTCTTTGTAGACATCAAGGGTTCTAAATATCCGTCTAAGACGGTTGAAATCCTAACTCGGTAATCACTAAACTTAGGATTCTAATCATCAAGGCGAGACTTCGCTCTGATACCACTTTTTGTAACACCCCAACCGCTAATCCTTCCATTATCCTCTAATCATTCCCATAATTACCTTACTCGCAGCGGAATACTTACTTACTCCCGGCGGGTGATACAACGCCTGTAACACCCCAACCCGAAATCCAATAACCTGTACGGCGATCACTCCCAAATAAAGTACAACTACAGCGGAATTAAATACAACAACCGGGCGGTATTACAATGCCGTTGGGCACCCTTGTGACCAACAAGGCTAAATCCAATACAATCTCCAAAAGTCACGGTCTGAATACGAATACAATCCGAGATACTAGGAATCAAACTCAAATGTAAAATACTTAAGTAAAACAAATAAGTAGTAGGAGACTCCCATAGCTTGAATCTACCCCACCTACACTCGGTGTGGTAATCTTCTCAACTTTAGGTACCTGAAAAATGGGGGTGCCCCCAAAGGGGCTCAGCAACAATGCTGGTATGGAAAACGTGCAACCCATCGTCTACCGGGCCACACCAACTACTTTGTCGAATACATGCAGTTCATTTTTATAAAGCTGTAAACAAGCATAGTATGATAATAACAAGTATCCTTACAAGGACAATAATGTCACATAGAACAAGACTGCAGAAGGTCAAGTTAGATGAACTCTAATCCTTTAATGATAGTCGGGTCCACACAATGGGACTGACAGGTATAAATGAATATCTCAAATAGTGAAGGTATAGTGACCATGTTAAAATTGAAAGGTTGGGAAATTAGTCCCTCAGAAGAAAATGTAGTTAACTCCTGTACTGAGAAATGTGGGAATCGAACCCTCGAGAGGAATGAAGTCTCCCTCTCCACTGAACTGTTGGGAATTGAACCCTCGAGAGGAATAAAGTCTTCCTCTCCACTGAAATGTTTCCATCGCGATGTATAACTGAATAGAGATGACCTGAGACAGGTACAATGCAGAGTGGATTTATCGTGAGTGATTAGAAGAGGTGTAGTTATTAAAAGAAAGAAATTAATACTCAAAATATCCGTCGGGCTGCAAATTATAACCCGGTCGCAGTAGTATAGAAGACAGAAGCGGCCGGGGTCAAACCGTGGGACTTATAGCGAGCTAAAATAGTTCCTAAGCTTGTCACAAAAAGGGGGGAGTTAATTGACTTGTTTTAGAGAAAAAATATTGAGCAGATTAGAAAACTGAGTGCAGATGAATTAAATGGAACTCCGGGTTCAGGTTTTATATAATCTGATTAATTATGCTATCTCTACCGGTTTAATATATTAGTTTGGCAATATTCCTGTTATTATCCTAAGGACTAAGTCATAGACCCTTAAGAACTCGTTTACCAGAAAATGCTCGGTAATCAAGGTTCGAGCAAAACTATGTAAACGGACGTTAAATTCAAGGAATTATAATTGCATCTGTAAATACTAACTTATTAAATCATAATAAGTTTTCTCCAGATTTACGGCTTAAATAACCTGTCTATTTATCACCTGGTCTGATCAAAATAGACTTAGGAAAGCATTTTAATAAATTCATGTAATTTATTAAAATGGTGAGAGAAATCCTTTAAGCGTAACAAACTGTATTTATAAAACCGGTAGAAATATTGATTACATAATTAAACAAACCATAATTAAAAACCTTGCCCGGAGCAAATCCTCCTTAGCCAGACATATTAATGGTAATAAATCTGACAGAGGTTGGACGTAATAACAGCACGGGGACGTGATTAGTGAATGGAGAAATGGAGAGGTCGAAGAGTGAAACATGTACGTAGGTTATTATAAGTGAAGTGGGTGAATTAGAGAATTTAGAGAACTGGGGTATGAGATGTACGTGAGTGTTTAACTGGAAGAGAATGAATGAGGTGAGTGTGAGTGATTTTCTGGTTTTCTCCGTGCACTCGTACAAGGCTGTAGGGAATGGGTATTTATAGATGAAATGAAGAGTAGACTCCCGTAGATATTTGATTGCTTCATTGATTGAAGCATTAATTGCAGGGGACAGGAGGTGGAGACCGTGAGCGATTTAAGGTAGGCGGTACTCGGAGTAGATAGATAAGACGATTCAAGTTGATTCAAGTTGAAGACGACGACGACGACCAGAAGAAAACTAGTCGCGGCATTGATTTAATTCGTGACCGCCGGTTCTCTTGTGCTGACCGCCTCGCGGTTGCACTAGAGAGGTCCGCCCCATTACGGGCGGTTGTGTGTGAGTGTTCGCCTCGCGGTTGTGCGAGAGTGGTCCGCGTGTGACGTCCGCCAGTTATGAGGCGGTTGCACCAGTCTCGTCCGCCACTTATCAGGCGGTTGCCTGTGAGACGTCCGCCAGGCGGTTGCATCTGAGACGTCCGCCTCCTCTTGGCGGTTGCAGCTTGACCGTGGCCTATTTTTACTTCAAACTTTGACCGGCTCTAGATTCTTCGTTTGGACTCTGTTTCCTGAGCCGTTTGCGTCTACGTGTTCGTCTCTTCGTCTATTTTACTCCCGGCTTGGTTTTCCTCATGTTAAACAATAATTTTTTGTGAGAAAAACAATAAAACATAAACTAGAGGAAAACTAACCGAAGTGGAGAAATGAGCAAGAAAAGTGCTAATATTATACATGAAATACACCTAAATAACATGCTCATTTAGACACTTATCACACCCCCCACTTATCTTTTTGCTTGTCCTCAAGTAAAACCATGTACCTAAGTAGGTAGGAAATGCTCAATACTAACAAATATTATTATGAAGGGTAGGATAAAAAAGTCAATGGTTTCTGATCTCTAAAACTTATTGAGGAGTGTGAAAAATTATCTGCTGGCGGCATAGGTGTGCTCAAGGTGTGAAACAAAATTTAGAATTTCAGGGTATGATCTAAGGTACTTCAATGTTTCTTTTGTTTTGGTGACTCCGAGAACTTTTACCAAGGCCAACTTTTCTCAAGAATGGGCATTGAGGAGAAAATAAAAGGAAGAAAAGATTTATGCATTTGCTTCACTTTTGCAAAAGAGATGAGAAAATATAGGCATCACGCCTTTGTATTTAAGAACACTCAACTCTCTTTTGTGGTTACCAATGGTGTCTCGAAAGTCCCTTATTTATTTTTTTTAACAGAGAAATACCCCTTAGCAATCCCTAAGAGAGAAGACAGAAAGAAACCCTGAGCAATAAAATCCAACCAATTTGCAGATTATTTGGTCACACCGCATATAAAAATGCTCCTCAAAAGTAATCAAATGTAAAAATTTTAAAATTTGTACCCTTTATCCTACAATTCATAATAGTATTAGTTTTTAAAGAGAACAACCTACATTAGCAGGGTGCATAATTCAATTAGAACAAATGCGAGGTAAGCAGAAGATAAGCAGAGAGACTTAACAAATTTTAAGCATTTTAGATGTCCTAGGTTCTTCCCCCACACTTTAGCTCAAGCAATGCCCTCATTGCGTAGATGAAATAAAATTAAGGGGCAAGCAAAGTAAAGGAAAGAGTGTACTCCCCAGATTTCGTAGAGTGTGTAGAGCTCCCCCACACTTGAGTGTTGCTGTGGAATGTCATGAATTGAACCTGTAAAGTTTAGGGCTTTGATTGCCCAATATGCTTTATGCTCCATCTCCACAGGAAGGTGGCATGCTTTTCCATAGACCAGCTTAAAAGGAGACATCCCGATGGGAGTCTTGAATGCAGTGCGGTAAGCCCAAAGCGCATCATCCAGTTTAAGTGCCCAATCCTTTCTTGATGAGTTAACCGTCTTCTGAAGGATCCATTTTAACTCTCGGTTGGAAACTTCTGCTTGACCGTTTGTCTGGGGGTGATAAGGTAAAGCTACCTTGTGACGTACCCCGTATTTGATCATAAGTGCTTCGAATAAACGGTTGCAGAAGTGTGTTCCTCCATCACTAATAATAATTCTGGGCACGCCGAAACGGGTAAAAATGTGCTTCTTGAGGAATCTTGTTACTGTCTTTGCATCGGGCATGATGACACGGTACAGCTTCCACCCACTTTGACACATAATCAACTGCCACCAGAACATATTCGTGGCCCTGCGAGGAAGGGAACGGTCCCATGAAATCGATGCCCCAACAATCAAAGAGCTCTACTTCTAGTATCCCTTGTTGCGGCCATCTCATGTCTCCTGGATGTATTACCCATTTTCTGACAATTATCACATTGTCTGCAGAATTGGTACACATCTTTATGAAGGGTCGGCCAATAAAAACCTGATGCCAGGATCTTAGCAGCGGTCCTCGTGGGTCCATGGTGACCTCCGGCTTCCCGAGAATGACAAAAGTGAATGACGCTCGAAACCTCTTCTTCCGGGAGACATCGTCGAATTAACCCATCAGCACTAACTCGGAACAAGTACGGGTCCTCCCAGAAATAATGCCTCGAGTCAGAAAGGAATTTCTTCTTCTGGGAGTAGGAAAAATCGTAGGGTACTATTCCTGAGACTAAATAATTGGCCAGGTCTGCGTACCATGGCTCCTGTACTTTGGTGATGGAGAAGACAGTCTCGTCGGGGAAGAATTCGTTGATGGGCACACTATCCGTAGGAGTCACCAACCTAGAGAGATGGTCGGCGACGACATTCAGTTTCCGCTCTTATCTTTGACTTCGATGTCAAACTCTTGAAGTAGAAGAATCCAGCGCAATAGGCGAGGCTTGGCTTCTTGTTTTGTGAATAAGTATTTGAGAGCGGAGTGGTCTGTATGCACGATGACTTTGCTTCCCCATAAGTAAGATCTGAACTTATCGAGGGAGAAAACTATAGCCAAAAGTTCTTTTTCGGTGGGTATATAGTTTTTCTGCGCGTCGTTCAGTGTTCTGCTAGCATAGGCGATCACTCTCAAGATTTTCTCTTTCTTTTGGCAAAGAGCTGCCCCCACGGCATAGTCACTTGCGTCACACATGATCTCAAAAGGAAGAGACCAATCAGGTGGTATGACCACAGGTGCTGTCACCAATTTTTGTGTTATTGTTGGAATGCAGCTGAACATCTTTCATCAAAATGAAATGGGGCATCTTTCTGTAGCAGGTCGGTCAAAGGTTTGCTGATTTTGGAGAAGTCCTGAATAAACAGCCGATAAAATCCTGCATGCCCTAGAAATGCTCGTATATCTCGAACTGTAGTTGGTGCTGGTAACTTCTCAATAACCTCTACCTTGGCTTTATCCACCTCTATCCCTTTTGCAGATATTTTATGTCCAAGGACGATCCCGTCCTTGACCATAAAATGACACTTCTCCCAGTTTAAGACGAGATTCGTATCCTCACACCGTCTCAGGATCAAATCTAGTTGTGCCAAGCATTTGTCGAAACTAGAGCCATAGACTGAGAAATCTTCCATGAAGACTTCTATGCTCTGCTCGATGAAGTCAGCAAATATTGCTTGCATACATCTCTGGAAGGTAGCAGGGGCGTTGCATAGACCGAAAGGCATTCGTCGATATGCAAAGGTACCGTAAGGACAAGTGAAGGTTGTCTTGTCCTGGTCCTCAGGTGCGATTGGTATTTGAAAATAACCCGAGAACCCATCTAGAAAACAGTAGTACTCTTGCCCTGCTAGTCGTTCCAACATCTGGTCGATGAAGGGGAGAGGGAAATGATCCTTCCTGGTGGCCAAGTTCAAACGCCGATAATCAATACACATGCGCCATCCTGTGATCTTCCTTTGAGGGATAGTCTCTCCTTTTCATTAATAACAGCTTCGATGCCCCCCTTCTTAGGGACAACTTGAACAGGACTGACCCATGGACTGTCAGAAATTGGATAGATGATGTCTGCGTCAAGGAGTTTTAGAACCTCCTTTCGAACTACCTCCTTGAGGTTAGGGTTTAGCCGGCGTTGAGGTTGTCGGATAGGTTTGAAGTTCTCCTCCATGTAAATATGGTGCGTGCAATAGGAGGGATCAATTCCTTTGATATCAGCGATAGTCCACCCGATTGCTGTCTTGTGCTTTTTCAATACCTCAAGTAGCTTCGTTTCCTCCCCGGAATTCAGAGAAGAGGAAATAATGACAGGTAAACGGTCATTTTCAGCTAGGAAAGCATACTTGAGGTTAGAGGGTATTTCTTTTAGCTCGAGTTCAGGTGGTTGTTCTACTGATGGAATTGATTTTTGAGGTTTTCTGTCGAGTTCTTCGATTGGTGGCCGGAACGATTGATAACCAGCCCTTCCTTTTTCTACGTATGCCAGCATGGCGTTAACTTCTGGATCCTCCATCTTTTCTTCTAGAGAAGTAAGTAATACTTGCTCTAGGGGTTCAGTTTCAGCTTCCTGGATGGAAGATGGAAAATACGTGTCCTCCTCTGTAGCAAAATCGCCTTCCTCCTCCTCGTCATCTGTGAATCCCACCGTCTTAGCATGAGGAGAAAAGTTTGAGCTTTTCTTCATCATTTTCTGCATGTCGAATTCAATCGTCTCATCTTCGTACCGAAGAGTGATTTTCCCGTCGTGGACGTCAATGATAGCTTTGGCGGTACTTAGAAACGGTCGACCTAGAATTAGGGGAACCTCGACATCGTCATCCATTTCTAGAATGACGAAATCAGCTGGAAAGATGAAGCGAGACACTCCAACTACCAGATCTCGGACTATGCCCATGGGCTTGATCTCTGATCTGTCTGCTAGTTGGAGTTTAAAAGGAACCGGTTGCATTTCTCCTCCTTTAACTTTCAAGAAGGTGGCATATGGCATGATATTAATGCTGGCTCCTAGGTCGCATAGACCACTTCCACAATCCACCCCACCTATAAAGCAAGGGATCACGGGATTTCCCGGATCTGTTTGTTTAGGAGGGAGTGCTCGAAGAAGGGCTGCAGAACACTCCTCTGTTAGGTGCACTGTCTCTTTTCCAGGTTTCTTTTTCTTCTTTGTCAAGAGATCCTTGAGGAATTTTGCGTAGTTAGGCATCTCTTGCAAAGCATCGATCAGAGGTATGTCGAGGGTCAGCTTCTTGAAAATGCTCAAGAACTTGGAGAATTGCTCATCAAGATGTTTCTTTTTCATTCTGTTTGGGAACGGGAGTTCACTGTTTTTATGAGTGGAGTTTGGGATGTCGATGGTAATTCGAGATGGAGGTGGAGTAACATGAGTAGGAATTTGAATTTCTGAGGGAGGTAAAGTTGGTTTGGTGGTTTCTTCAACATTGATGTAGGAATCTTCAAGATTTTCTTTTTCTTTTCCTTTGCTAGTGGCAAGTTCCCTTCCACTCCTTAAAGAGACTGCACACAAGTTTGTTGTTTGTGATGTGCCATCGTCTATAAGGACTGAATTTGCTTGTTCCTTCGGATTGGGATTTGTCTGTGAAGGGAATTGACCAGGTGGTCTTTGTTGAGTGAGTAGCTGTTGGATTTGAGATTGCAAGGCTTTTTGGTCTTTGCGCAGAGCTGCGACCTCTTCTTGCGTATCTCGTGATTTACCCATCATCGCCTTAAACATTTCCTGCATCTGAGACATATCAGACTCAGGATTCGAAGGAGGTGGAGCTGATCGGCTCGATGAAGCTTCGTTGCCATAGGGCTGTTGTTGATATTGCCTTGGGCCTCCTTGGAAATTGGACTGTGGTCTGTAGTTCTGGGATGTTTGTAGGGTATGTGGGTTCTGGATATTTCCGGTGTTTGAGTAGCTAAGGTTGGATTGCATGTTACGTTGCCATGGTTGTCTGTATCCTGAATTGTTGGTGATGTAGTTTGCTTCCTCCGCTGCTTTCATTTCTTGTAGTTGGGGGCATTGATCATAATCATGAGGCCCGCAACATTGCGTACAAGAAATTGTTGGAGATGGTTGGGATTGAGGAGCATAGCCTGGAGGGGTAGTAGGTGGTCGAGAAATCATCGACTTAGCTTGCTGAGGGAAGGAATTCATAGCCATCTGTTCGACCACTTTCTGTAGAGTGCTCACTTTTGTTGCTTGCTGAGCATTGCTTTCCATGAGTTGCTCATGGCTTCTCATGAGCTGGTCGAATTTGTTATCACTCTCCCCAACATGATATAATCCTGGAGTACCGCTCCTTGATCCACCGGAGGCCCAGTCTCTAATTTCCTCACAGAGAGATTCCATGCTGTTCAGAAATTGTGCTCCCGGCTTTTTCAGAACGTCAGCCCCTAACGAAGATAACACCATTGTTCTGCACGGACCGATTAAGCCCTTGTAGAACAATTGTGATACTTGTTCCTTCGTCAACCGTGGTGAGGACAAGTGAGTAGTAGACCTTTGAAACGGTCCCAAGTTTCACAAATATTCTCCGACCCTGGTTGCTTAAAATTATAAATTTCAGCAATCATCTCCAAAGTTCGGCTCAGAGGTAGGAATTTGTCATAGAACTTGGTGGCCATGTCGTCCCAGGTAACAATGGTACTCGGTGTTAAGCTATGATACCACTTGTTCGCGTTTCCCGTCAGGCTGTGTGGGAATAAAGACAATCTTGCATATTGAAGTGCTGCGTCGGTTGGTTGCAGTAAGGCTATTGGCATGTTGTAAGAATTTTGTAACATGTAACAGGGCTTCGTCTGGACTGGTGCCATCAAACATGCCCAACTCCTTCACACATCGAATCTGATGATATGGCTTCAGCTTTTGCCACTCCTCGTATTCGGATGGGCTGAGGTGAGGAAGGACGATAGCAGGCTGTTGTCCTTGGTTAGACGGCCTGTTGATATTTCGAACCGTTGCTGGTGTAGCTGCCATGTTAGCTTCCGGGTAAGAATCTATCACTGTGGTGGTATTTTGTTGAGCTCGTCTCTGCCTGAGATTGCGCAGAAAGGTTCTCTCGATTTCTGGGATGTAACCAACCGTGTGATTAATATTCTCTGGGAGGCTCTGTGACCTGGTGAAAGGCATACACCACTCAAAACAGAGAAAAGAACTGGTTATACGTTAGAATAATAAAAATGTTAGGAATTAGTAGAGAGAAATTTAAAGTTAGTAGTTAGTATACAAGGGAACGAAATGACAATGGAACGAAATGACAGAAATTTAAAGTTAGTAGTTAGAGACAATGGAACGAAATAACAAGGGAACGAAATGACAAGGGAACGAAATGACAATGGAACGAAATGACAGAAATAAATAACAATAATATTAACAAATGTCAGAAGTCCGATGTCCAAAATTAGATGTCCAAGTCAGATCAGAAGTCAGAAGTCCAATGTCCAAATCAGATGTCGAGGTTATATGTCCGAAATTGGATTAACAGTTTTTTTTTTGAATTTTATTATTTAATTATTTTAGTAGATTAACAGATTATTGTAATAAAACGGGTGAATTAACCGGGCTTAGGGACTAGATTAAATCAAGTCCCCGGCAACGGCGCCATTTTGCAGAGTGGATTTATCGTGAGTGATTAGAAGAGGTGTAGTTATTAAAAGAAAGAAATTAATACTCAAAATATCCGTCGGGCTGCAAATTATAACCCGGTCTGCAGTAGTATAGAAGACAGAAGCGGCCAGGGTCAAACCGTGGGACTTATAGCGAGCTAAAATAGTTCCTAAGCTTGTCACAAAAAAGGGGGAGTTAATTGACTTGTTTTAGAGAAAAATATTGAGCAGATTAGAAAACTGAGTGCAGATGAATTAAATGGAACTCCGGGTTCAGGTTTTATATAATCTGATTAATTATGCTATCTCTACCGGTTTAATATATTAGTTTGGCAATATTCCTGTTATTATCCTAAGGACTAAGTCATAGACCCTTAAGAACTCGTTTACCAGAAAATGCTCGGTCTAATCAAGGTTCGAGCAAAACTATGTAAACGGACGTTAAATTCAAGGAATTATAATTGCATCTGTAAATACTAACTTATTAAATCATAATAAGTTTTCTCCAGATTTACGGCTTAAATAACCTGTCTATTTATCACCTGGTCTGATCAAAATAGACTTAGGAAAGCATTTTAATACATTCATGTAATTTATTAAAATGGTGAGAGAAATCCTTTAAGCGTAACAAACTGTATTTATTAAAACCGGTAGAAATATTGATTACATAATTAAACAAACCATAATTAAAAACCTTGCCTGGAGCAAATCCTCCTTAGCCAGACATATTAACTGGTAATAAATCTGATAGAGGTTGGACGTAATAACAGCACGGGGACGTGATTAGTGAATGGAGAAATGGAGAGGTCGAAGAGTGAAACATGTACGTAGGTTATTATAAGTGAAGTGGGTGAATTAGAGAATTTAGAGAACTGGGGTATGAGATGTACGTGAGTGTTAACTGGAAGAGAATGAATGAGGTGAGTGTGAGTGATTTTCTGGTTTTCTCCGTGCACTCGTACAAGGCTGTAGGGAATGGGTATTTATAGATGAAATGAAGAGTAGACTCCCGTAGATATTTGATTGCTTCATTGATTGAAGCATTAATTGCAGGGGACAGGAGGTGGAGACCGTGAGCGATTTAAGGTAGGCGGTACTCGGAGTAGATAGATAAGACGATTCAAGTTGATTCAAGTTGAAGACGACGACGACGACCAGAAGAAAACTAGTCGCGGCATTGATTTAATTCATGACCGCCGGTTCTCTTGTGCTGACCGCCTCGCGGTTGCACTAGAGAGGTCCGCCCCATTACGGGCGGTTGTGTGTGAGTGTTCCGCCTCGCGGTTGTGCGAGAGTGGTCCGCGTGTGACGTCCGCCAGTTACGGAGGTTGCACCAGTCTCGTCCGCCACTTATCAGGCGGTTGCCTGTGAGACGTCCGCCAGGCGGTTGCATCTGAGACGTCCGCCTCCTCTTGGGCGGTTGCAGCTTGACCGTGGCCTATTTTACTTCAAACTTTGACCGGCTCTAGATTCTTCGTTTGGACTCTGTTTCCTGAGCCGTTTGCGTCTACGTGTTCGTCTCTTCGTCTATTTTACTCCCGGCTTGGTTTTCCTCATGTTAAACCAATAATTTTGTGAGAAAAAACAATAAAACATAAACTAGAGGAAAACTAACCGAAGTGGAGAAATGAGCAAGAAAAGTGCTAATATTATACATGAAATACACCTAAATAACATGCTCATTTAGACACTTATCACACAACTCCTGTAGCATGCATGGCCAGATCCAACTGGGCTCCTCGTTCTCGTAGTATAGAATTGTTAGGTGTCATAGAGGACGTTTAACAAGAACACAATGTGTATTGTCAGTTATCACGTTTAGGATAATGACGTTTGTTATAAAGTGAAGTTAGTGAGAGACTTGAGTACAAGTTCTCGGTATAATAAGCGTAGGTATTTAGTCCACTGGTATAGTAGTGTTTGTATGCGTGGGACATACACGTTGTAGTTAGCAACATTCACGCACATAAAATAATACAACAGTGCACAAGAGTAAAACAACATTTTACATTAATTATCTTGGTCGTTATTTCAAACAACAGATAGCACACAAGCCGTGTAATCCGGTAGTAGAAAAAGGTTGCAAGAATCCCATACCGTTCATCGTAGACTGTACTTGTTTTAATTCCCGGTCAACGTCTGGTCAAACAAAGTCCTAGAATAGGATTAACTGAGAGGGTTAATTTATGTTACCTTATGTAATAATTTTATTGGATCATTCAACAAATTTCGTATTTGTTATTTCATGTGAGGTTTATTTCTTTTAATTACCTCATGATTTCATGTACAACTTATTTGTTATTCCTTTGATTTATTTATAAATCCTTTAATGTACATGTAAGTATTTATTTATTCATGTACTATATTTGTTGTTTATTTTGATTGTCTAGGTGACATAACAACTTATAATTTCTTAACTATATTTCTATGTCATACATGGACATAATATCCTTATAGTTTTTATTATTCCTCCTTTAACCATAAATTATAATTATTGGTTACCTTTAATTTCCTTATAACTATATAAGTCATAGTTTCATCTTCATAATTCCTTTAATCAAAATTCTTTCTTTCTAATTCCTCCAAAAATCCACATGGGACCTATATTTATTTAAATCTGAATTATTACCCTTATATTTCGGTTATTTACAAAACAACCACATTAATTCATAAACATTACATTTAAATTCTAATCTATTTATATAACATAGTTTTAATTCCTTATTTAATTAAATCACAAAACTACCATTAATATTTTGGTATATACTTTTAAATATTGTAACTCTTGAAAATTACAACTTAGCCCCTCCAATTCTCGGCCTATATATATATATTTCTTATAATTGCAATTTAGCCACAAAATCTTATAATCTTTAAATAATGCCTTATAAACTATAGTTTTAATTTTAATTCTCCATAAATGCCGAATATATATATATATATAAATTCTTAAATTACCAAACTAGCCACAAAGTAATTCGGCTTTGTCATTTATTTTTCCTTAATTACATTTTTTATCCCAAAACTTTATAATAGTTTCTTAATAACTTATAAACTATAGTCTAAATATTTAATTCCTCAAAATTTCGAAGGTGAACCTAATAAATCTCTTAATTATGAGTTCGCCCACTAATAAGTTCCAAACTTTTATAACAACTTTTATAAATTACATAATAGCCCAAAACTTTATAAAATGTTATTTTAACACTTGTTAAAATTATCTAAAATTATAAACTTAATTCCTAACCTTATATTATATTATAATTACACCAAACAGCCCTTAACTCTCGGTTTTCACATTAAACTCACCAAACTTTGTAAAAATTACATTTAAGCCACATAACTTAATTAATTAGCCATTTAAGCTCTAATAAAATATTTTTAACTCACAAACTTTATAGTATAAGTTTATATACATAAGTAGCTCATAAAAATCTATTTTTCACTTAGACAATTCGGCCATAATTAAATAGCTACCATATAGTATATAAAAGTGGATTTATATGTCATAATAAATATACATAAATTCATATGAGTCATATAACTCATGTAAAAATTATTGTAATGTCTTATATTGATTATTAGCTCAAAATAAAGTATTTTTGCCCTTGACATTTCGGCTTGAATTATATGTAACATAAATAAATTTTGTGACACAAAAATGTGTCTTAAGGTAAATATTTTCCATATATGTTATAGATTATATTTTTGGCATATAATACCATATATGAAATACCCCTAAGTAATAAACGTTATTTAAATATATAACTTACAACATTAAAGCATAAAACGATTATGTATGTACATATACACAACGTTACAAATTATGACGTCGTATATTAATTAGAACGCTACTATAAATAGTTGTACCCGTATAATGATGTAATTAAAAATGTGACATAACGAACAGTTTATTATTACCGTATTTATGTACATACGGATATATATGTAAATGTACATAACATTACAAGATTATAACGTTGTACATATAACCAAAACGTGACAAATAAAAATAGTCGTATACGTATATGTATACATACAACTAGTAACGCTACATATTAATATAGTGACTTATATATACAATAAATAGGCTTAATAGGGCTGAAACAAAAAAAAGAGCAACTATGCTCTACCCGGGATTTGAACCCAAGACCTCTCGTATCCATCCCGAAACCTTAACCGTTTGAGCTAAGCTCGAATTCAGTCTATACCTCACGCAAATTTAAACTAATACCAAACATTAAGCTAACAGAAAAAAAGAAGCCAACCATGTCGGCTACTCCTCATTCTTCTCGATACAGTGAGATTGAGCTCAATCAAAGGAAAAAAAAACAGAGAGACCATTCTCGTGTTCCACTGTCAGGCGACAAGATTCTATTCCCTCATTTCCACCCATGACCTTCTTGTAACTCGTACACAGTGGCTGTTCCCAAGCCCCTGGTGAAATACCCCAAACCTTGATATGTTGTTTAAACATTTAAACTATGGTATGTAAAGGCTAAAAAGTGCCTTAGAAACCTCAGTGAACAATTTAAACCATAGTAAAATGCAATAAAGCACTAAGATACAGTTGAGCAAAAACATGCTCTAAGCTTGGAGTGAACTTGGTTAGGACCCAAAGAGCCTACCAAGACTTAATAATATTCAATTATGATTTAACAAGGCTAATTAAGTCCTTAGGAAACCTTGGTAGACAGTTAAACCAAACAAAACACAAATAAATGCCTTAAAGTCAATAAGAGCAAAAATGTGCTCTAAACTTGGGATAAATTTGTATAAGACCTAATGGTCATACCTATACCTTAATTATATGTTAATGAACATATAAAACAAATTACCAAAGAAAACCAAGCTTGAAAACAAGTTAAAACACAAAATGTGCTTTAAGGAGTCTTAAAGCACATTTTTGAAAAATTGTCTTGTAAATGAGTTTTGAATGGCTAAATGTCCATCATTACTCTTTAATTAACATGTGTACTATATAGTATCACATTTGGAAGTCTATATCAATGGGAAATCAAAAATTTCACATCTATGTGCCTTGTTTTAGTGAATAGTAACTAAAATAAGCTAGTTTGAAACATATGTTGTTATAAGTAATTAAATTGGTCAACAAAGACTATCATACCCCTAGACTACTAATGGGGGCCGGTTTTTGTAGTAATGAGTCACCAAACATGTTAGTTTATTAAGTAACAAATGATGACTAATGGTAACTATTTGCTTTAAGGTATAAATATCTTCTAAAAGCAAAAGCAATCTCCATTCTCTCATTTCTCTTCATCCCACACGTCTTCAACCTCTCTTCTATCTCTCCTTGCTCTTCATTCACGGTGCTACAGCCAACACCAACACCACCATTATTCCATCTTTGACCACTTGTATCTCCTAGCTCATTTGGCCAAATTAAATTCTAAGACCACTATTCTCTTCCTCTCATCAAGCTCTTCAATTCTATCCTTTAAAAATCCCAAGAGCTCCATTTCGGTGCCAAGAGGAATCACCATGGGAGGAGCTTGAGCTCACTTTTCACATATTATTGTTCTCCTTTGCTTCAAGGTAAGGAAACTCAAAGAAAAATGATGTTTCCTTCATGTTTGTGTTGTCCGAAAATTCACCTCACAATGGTGTCTTTACCTTGCTTGTTTTAGCTCCATTTGAATATTCCAAGGGGGAGGAGAGTCCTCTCTTGATACTTATTCAAGTTCTCTTCCATTCCAAGGTAAAACAATTACCTTAATGTGTTAAGATAATATATGTGCTTAGGGTTTACAATGAGATGAAGCATAATGCTTGAATGCTCATTCTATTATTTGCACATTGTTTAGAAGTTGACAAACAACAAACACCCTACCGGTTTTACAAGGAAACAAGAAAGAAGTTGAGAGGAAAAAGAGGTAAACAAGCTATCTCAATGTAGTTTAAATGCCTTAGGAAAATGAGCTTGATTTGCTTAATAAAATACCTAAGGAGCCAAAGGTGAATGACCTAGAAAATGCTCTCAAGGAAACTATTAAGGGACATATGTGATGTTGAGTGTATTTGCAGGTTGAAGGCAATATACTATGTGGAAATTCAGTGTTTAAGGTTTATGCAATTTAAGGGCCTAAGAGCCATGTTATTTAAGGGCCTAAGTACCAAGCAATTTAAGTTTATGCACTATATTGTGATGTAGTGTAGTTTGAGAATTTAGAGTGTGTGTAAAGAACATTCTTTGTGAAGATGAGTGTCTTGGATGGTTAAAGGAGGAAAAACAATATGTTTGTGTGTAAGGAATGTGCATTAAATGATTAAGTGTTTTGGTTGTAAAAGGGTGAAAACCTAGGTGTTTGTGTGTGAGAATACTCTTGGTGGATTTTAGGTGTTCTTGATGTCTAATGGGTGAAAGCTATGTGCTTTGGTATAGCAATGTGCTAGAAGAACCCATGTCAAAATTTAGATAATGTATAAGAAGTTCTAAGTGTTTAAAAAGAGTTTTGGTGAGTTTGGAAGTGTTGAGAATGGTTAAGTGTTCAACTAGTGGAAGAAGCATGCATTATGGTGTTTAAAGATGTAAAAAGGTTTTGGCAATGTTCTAGAGGATTTAGAATGCAAAAGATGCTTGGGAGATGATGAGGTAGTAGTGATGAGGAAACATAATTGGCATAGTGGTTATCATAGGTATGGAACACCACTTAGAAACCTAAGGATAATATCATAAGTGTTAGGAATTTCGGTATGAAATGAGTAAGTGATTAGGAGATAGAAAATGAGTTTTATGGATGTTATATGAGGGTGTGAGTGTACCAAATGTTGTTAGAAAACATTATGAGGCTTTAGGAGAAGTTAGTGAAATTGGTTAAGTGCTTAAAGGCTTAAAAATGAGTGTTTTGCCTTGTCCGAACATCCGTCAGGACATGGACGTTCGGACAGGCCTGTTGCGTGAAAATTTTCAGAGTCTCGACTTGTGTCCGACCTTGGGAAGTCCGGACACAAGTTCGGACGTACCTGCTTCTTCAATTAATTTTCCTCGACCCATGTCCGAACTTGGGAAGTCCGGACACAAGTTCGGACAGGCCACTGTATGGACCAAAAACTTTGTTTTAAGGTGGGAAAAGTTGCCTAAAAATGGTGATTACTAAGTAATGATGTTATAAGAATGTTAAGGACATGTTAAGTGAGTTATAATGAAAATTTAGTGGGGGAAAGGTTGTATTAAAATGTAAAAGTAAAACAAGTTAAAAAGTGAAGTTATGTAACTAAGTTAACGGGAAAAAAGTTATAAGCATTAGACTTTAAACAATCATGTTACCCCGATGTTAATAAAAAATACATGTAATGTTGTCAGTTGTTCGAGATTGCTCGAGGAATATAAGTGGACAAGGTAAAGTGGACTCCGGTGACAGGTATGGTTTCTTGCAACTTGTGTCCTACTGGATTACACCGGCTTGTATGCCAATGTGTTTTTTTGTGTGTTTGCCACGTTATAAGATAAATCATGAAAAAAGTTTACAGTCGTTATTGTTGTTGTATGTTTACGTGCCGATACCGGTAACCTCGAATGCGCTTGAAGGGCTAGTTAACCACTATTAGGTAAAACGTAAGAGAACGGTATTCGGTGATAACGTTTCTGACCTAAGGAACGTTCTAACCACGGCTATGCGTGAGTTAGTTATGTGATGTTTGTGTATAATGTTTGTGTGTGAATGTAAGACCCTCTCTTCCCTTGTGTATGTCTAACAAGACTTAACCCAATGTTTGTGGTTGTTTAAATAAAGTTCAATGTTGAACTTCTAACAAGTGCTAACGGGGGGAGTGAGGAGTCCGGTCTGTTCCGGCACGCGTGTGAGTATGGGGGTCGTTGTCATATCAGGTTCAATCCTCTCCGTATGTTATGGTTGTTTTCCAATTTGGTTTCCAACCTTCCCTTTAGCTTAACCAAGGCTATTACTGACTCACGTCGGGCCACAGGGGCATACTATGTTATGTTTGTTCGGTGTGCTTGGATCACTACATCCGAGACACCTTGTGCTAAGTTATCCGTTCATTTAACGAGACGGTAACGAGTTATATAACGAGCTTATCATGAGACTGGCAACATTCTCTAGGCTCACCAGTGTATTAACAATGTTTGGGTCGGTTCCTAAGAGAACCATTCCCGTTATGTTATGTGATATTGTTGTAATGCAATTTCTATTGCGATGTTATTATGTGCACGTTGAAACGTGAAAGTGTTGTTATGGGTTGTTATGGGATGCATGTTATATGTTGTAAAGATGTGGAGTATGTGGATCATGGATATGAATCCCAGTTTGTGATAAGAGGCGTTTAAGGATAACCCGAATAAAGGGTAAGTGTCGTCTATTAAGGAAGTAGCTCCGTTAGAGGAGAAACACTCTAGGGATAATGAATACCATGAGTGACTTATCAAGTAAGGATGTATTATCCGTTTGTTGAGCCCATTGAGGCGAAATGTTATGTGTTGTGTGTTTACAGTTGCATGCATGATTTAAATATAATCAATCGCATGCTAAGACGACAATTAGTTGTGCGTGGCCCAGTAGCATGTGGGCTGCGGGATTACCATACCAGCAAAGGTGCTGAGCCCCTTGGGGGCCACCCTTTCTCTTTTTTTCCTATTTCAGGTTCAAGGAGCTGGAAGCCGTTCGAGAGTAGGAGGGTAGGACGGGGTAGTCGGTACATGGGTAATCATGTAAGTTATATATATACAGTAGGAGTAGTAAGACCGAAGTTGTTATCGGCATCAGTTTGTAATACTCGGTACATTAGTAAGGTTAGTGTAAGCTGGTTGATAATGAAAAAAAGTATAGTGATGTACAATTGCTCGCCAATCTAGTCCATCAGACCGGTACAATGTGTATGTAATAGCCTTGTTAGCCACGTGGGTGGTTAACGGCGTGTAACACCAACGAGTTAAGTTATTTGATGAGGTGTGTATTCCGCTGCAGATTGTTGTTATGTGTTTGTTGTTGGATGGGGTGTTACAAAAAGTGGTATCAGAGCGAGAAGTAGTATCGCTCTGATGACTGAATTACCGAGCTTCGGAAGTACCGAGTTAGGATTTTAGTACTTTGGGTTAAGGGTTGAGTGATAGCGTGAGAGATACGCAGTTAGGGATTACCAGCGTGTACTGGAAACCTACTATATCCTTCCCGCCCTCCACAATCCCTATATATAAACTTGGGAAACAATGCCAGAGAGATGAAAGTCCACTCTTACTCGGGAATACCCGATCTGGCTATTATTAAATACCTTTAAAGGTACGGAGAACCTGTCATACGGTAGATCCTGAAAACAGGGAATCCGGAGACGGTTCCCATCTAAACAGTGTTAACCGCATGTAATAGCGAAGAATGAAGAATTTTGTGTATAAGGGAATAGAATTTCCGGCAACCTGGTCGACATGCTGAGCAGTCGAGTACAACCAGCTTGCAACGCACCGACCGTGCAACAGGCAGGAAGTGGATTAATGATGAAACCGAGACGAGTGTCTACGGGACCACAGTTGTTAAATGATACACCAACGGTATACCAACCGACAAAGGAACTACAACGTAGTGCCCAAACAAGAGACAAGTCTCAGTAACCACGACAAAGGCGTGGAACGGGCTACGAAGAGGAAACAATACAAAAGAAAGGGGACTCCAAGAATGGGAGACTCCCCAGTTGATAATTGTCATAGGAATACAGTGAGAAGTTACCAGAGGAGTTATTATCAAGACAGTAAGATAAGTGAGAGGGCCAACAAGGCCACTGATGACAGTGCGGGTAAAAACAATACCGCAACTATGTGTGATTAACCGATAGCCAGTTAGCATGGCGCACTTGCCATGGCAAGTGCTGCTAACAGGGCTGTTCGGAGGAAGTTTTAACAAATACAAAGTACTTAGTGAAGTACCATAAAGTTAAATGTGATCGTCAAACAGTGTAAGTACACCAGTCAGCAGAAGCTAGACTTGGTTAAGGTAAGAAGATGTTGTGAAACCATGAAAATTTCTTTCAAACTCAGATTTACTCAAACTCTTTCCTTTTCAAAACCAGATTTTCTTTCAAACCAATACTTCTTTCTAACCTTCTTCTAAACCAAACCAGTAAAACCAAGGGCAGTTGATAAGAATTCAACAATGGATAAACTTTCCCTCGATTAAGTTCGGGAAGCACGGAAATGAATATTGTCACGGGACAATATAAGGGAGTTGACAACAGAATACTTCACCTAGGCGTGTGACGGACACTACGAGTGTACCAACTGTAATGTGGGACGACCGCACTCCGATCGGAGCTTGTGGGCCTGACAGACCTACTTATGGGTTAGTTGGGTAAGTAGCAAGTATCAGCATGGTACCCACATATGTATACAAGTAGAGTCCGGAACACGGGAAGTAGTCGACTCCGCACTACGGTCAGCAGAGAAAACAAACAAGAGCTAAGGATTACCATGAATGGTTGAAGTTGAAGTAAAGGAACAAGTCAAGTTAACGAGACTAAAGGAATTAGTGAATGCATTTCAAGGATATGTTTAAGAGTCAAGAGGTGCGAAGTGCACTAACTGGTATGTAAAGACATCACACATGTCTTAAGAATCCGAGGGATAAACATGTTAGCTGGAACGGTGACCCAGCCTGTCCATGGCTAAGCAGATGCCTGATGTGGACACATTAATGTGCAATGACGGGATGAAACTCCCAGAATGAGTACCTACACATACCAGGAAATGTTGATCTTCACAGGAGGAGATAATAAGCCAGTTAAGAACGCAAACGGCGTGGCTAACGGAATGTACCAATAAGTGTGAACCAGATGTAAAGGCATAACTTAGTAACACCCAGGAGCAATCCTTAAAGGGTGTTCGCACAACAATTGTTGCACGAAATAACGTGACAGAAACACGAGGGTTGAAACTAATACCCAGTTTAGACATAAGTAGTCAGGAGACGGACTGACAATCCTAAGGGGCATTCCATGAAAGGAGACGGAATGCAACGACCTTGTCATGGAGCTCAATATAATCCAACCATGTAAGTTGTACAGAGAAGTACATGTGTGTGGACAGCCTACAATGAGCGCAGCTCAAGCAGTAAGGCTTATAATCCACAAATAAAATGTGTTATATAAATTAGACTGATTGCAGAAGTTTATGTATATAAGTGAATAGAGTGGAGAGCGAACCACTGCATTAAGAGTGGGGGTACCTCTCGATATTGTGTGAAACCGCTGGAGCGTAGTTGGTAGTTATGTGAATCAAGTCCAAGAAATATGTTAAGGATGGACAATATTATTATTATTTGAGAGTAGTAGTTTAGTGTATGTGTGTATAAAGTGAAACCACCGAGCTGGATAATGCCGGATTGTGACTCGAATGATCAATGCTCAAGAGCATCAGTAGTCATCCAAATAAAGGACGAACCATAACCCGAATGATGCGAGTACATATGTGGAAGTAATGTGGCAGTAAATACGATATAAGCTGATGTTATACAAGGAGGAGCACGGTGCGCAGCAAGCGCGCCGTTGTATAAGTATTGTTAAATGATATGTGGCAGATAAACCAGTTAAGAGTTAAACTCAGTGAGAGATGCAATATAAGTGATGTTAAACAGACTAGGCAATAAGCCAGTGGTGGTAGGTACTATGTGATGAGGAACTCAGTGTGAATTCCATGGCGAATCGCATAAGGGATTTACTGTCAAGAGTTACGCCTCTGCACTCTGTATGACTGAGTGTTTTGGTATGCACTTGCGCGCGAGTGATGATGATCGAGTGGGATAGCTAGGAATTGGAAACATGTTAATTGTAGAGGAATAATGTTATAATGGCCGATGCATAGGAAATGCAAGGCCGCACCAATAAAAGAGTACTTGTACAAAAACCAAATGTGGAGACATGATTAATAATAAGTGACTACAGTAGCACTAACTGCCAATATCGGTATGGAATATACCCCAAATGTTGTAAATAGCTGAGAGAGCACTACACAATAGGTAGTAGCTCAATCTCAACCGACAATAAGTCGGAAGGAAACAAGTCAATCATTGTGAAACACGTAGCAGTATATACAGTCAATTATTATGGAAGTGGATAGAAAGTTTATAACTCACTGAATTCGCTCACGGTAAGAGATACCACGCGTCGGTTGAGAAACCATTATTACAAGATAAAGGTGATATATGGGAAGTGTACAATACAATTGAGAATAATGAATGGGGCAAACTAAGCCCTACAGTTGTCAGAGTTGCGCAGCAGACGTTAGTGAACCAGGAGTCAAGTGTACAATGTGCATAGTGAATATGAGTAAATGGCTAATTATTAACGCCTAGAAGCCTAACAGGCCAGAATCGAAACCACTAAGAGTTTGAACAAACTCCAATGAGAATTCTTGGTTTAGGAACTAAACCGCCAGTATGGTTAAGATCCTCTAATCAGAATCCATTGTGTAATAGACCGCGTGAAGTTAAAACACTTCACGATGGCAGAAACATTTTAAGCCAATGTTTAGTGATTGATTACGTGGGTGTAATCCTTTTAAGGGGGGTAGAGCGCAAAACCACTTAGTGTGTTTATCGTACAAGTGTACGTGATTTATGTTGTGCATAGCACAAAATAATTTGTAATGATTGGTGTGTGTGTTATGTAAACATACGCGGTTCATTCAGGGTTTAATTGTGGCAATTGCGCACAGAAGATGCGAATACCATTGTGATAAGTGTGTTTATTTGTTAACAGTGGTGTGTGATAATACAAGTGTGGGGAGTAGAGAAACTCCCGCGGAACAAAACCCCGACAGTGATAAATGTGAAAACGTGGTTGTGTTTTGATAAAATATATGTGTATATATACTATATAGTGATTCACGAAAGGGTATGAAACCGACATAGAACCTAGTGAGAATAAGATTCCCTAGGTAACAACATTAAAGTGCATGGAAATAACTGATAGACGAAGTTCTATCCCTTGGAGATGTTATGATCATGACTAGAATGATTTAAAGATAGAAAATTGGAATGAGTGATTTATTGATGCTTGAAAATGAAGTGGGAAGTGGAACTTGATTTGCATGCGATCAAGGGAAGCCGAACACAAATTGGGGTGAAGGATAGTTTAACACTGAGCTGATCACATCAGGGCTTGGATGATTCTTGAAGCTCCCAATAAGTGGTCACAAATAACCACGCTAAGAAAAGAAGTAAAGAGCTTAAGTTGGACTTGGAGTTGTGTGTGTTTTCAAAAGGATTTTCAATTGGTATTTATAAAACATCGATAGATACTTTACATAGTTAAAGTTATCTTACTTAACCTCACAAGGAAATTTTAAATTTAAGTGATTGTTTTGATCTCCCAAAGGCACGGGGATGGAAGGTGTCCATCGCGACCGGTTCTAGGGTTTACGGGATCACAGTGTATATCAAAACACTTGATGTGTTATACATGCTATGACAGTGTGTGTGGTATGTGTAATAAATATTATTTTGAACTTGAGTTCCTAAAGTGTATGTTATCAAGACCTATGGGTCTAAATGTTGTTATGTTACCCAAGACCTAGAGAGTCTAAGGGTTGTTATGTATGTGTAAGTGTTGTTAAGATACCCGGACCATTGAGTCTGAGGTTATCATGTGAGTATGTTATGTTATGTATGATGTGAATATGTTCCGGACCATTAAGTCCGAGGTTGTGATGTAAAAGTGTGTTTGGTTATGGAAGTTTTATTGCTATAAGTAATCCCCGTATTCTAATCTAATGATGTGTGGGAAGTGCGAACTCGAGGACGAAGTTCTTTTAAGGGGGGTAGATTGAAATACCCCAAACCTTGATATGTTGTTAAACATTTAAACTATGGTATGTAAAGACTAAAAAGTGCCTTAGAAACCTCAGTGAACAATTTAAACCATAGTAAAATGCAATAAAGCACTAAGATACAGTTGAGCAAAAACATGCTCTAAGCTTGGAGTGAAATTGGTTAGAACCAAAGAGCCTACCAAGACTTAATAATATTCAATTATGATTTAACAAGGCTAATTAAGTCCTTAGGAAACCTTGGTAGACAGTTAAACCAAAACAAAACACAAATAAATGCCTTAAAGTCAATAAGAGCAAAAATGTGCTCTAAGCTTGGGATAAATTTGTATAAGACCTAATGGTCATACCTATACCTTAATTATATGTTAATGAACATATAAAACAAATTACCAAAGAAAACCAAGCTTGAAAACAAGTTAAAAACACAAAATGTGCTTTAAGGAGTCTTAAAGCACATTTTTGAAAAAATTGTCTTGTAAATGAGTTTGAATGGCTAAATGTCCATCATTACTCTTTAATTACATGTGTACTATATAGTATCACATTTGGAAGTCTATATCAATGGGAAATCAAAAATTTCACATCTATGTGCCTTGTTTTAGTGAATAGTAACTAAAATAAGCTAGTTTGTAACATATGTTGTTATAGTAATTAAATTGGTCAACAAAGACTATATACACCCTAGACTACTAATGGGGCGGCCGGTTTTGTAGTAATGAGTCACCAAACATGTTAGTTTATTAACTAACAAATGATGACTAATGGTTACTATTTGTGTTTAAGGTATAAATATCTTCTAAAAGCAAAGAAAATCTCCATTCTCTCATTTCTCTCATCCCACACGTCTTCAACCTCTCTTCTATCTCCTTGCTCTCCATTCACGGGTTTGCTACAGCAACACCCACACACCATTATTTCCATCTTTGACCACTGTATCTCCTAGCTCATTTGGCCAAATTAAATTCTAAGACCACCATTCTCTTCCTCTCATCAAGCTCTTCAATTCTATCCTTTCAAAATCCCAGAGCTCCATTTCGGTGCCAAGAGGAATCACCATGGGAGGAGCTTGAGCTCACCTTTTCACATATTATTGTTCTCCTTTGCTTCAAGGTAAGGAAACTCAAAGAAAAATGATGTTTCCTTCATGTTTTGTGTGTTGTCCGAAAATTCACCTCACAATGGTGTCTTTGACCTTGCTTGTTTTAGCTCCTTTGAATCTTCCAAGGCAAGGAGGAGTCCTCTCTTGATACTTATTCAAGTTCTCTTCCATTCCAAGGTAAAACAATTACCTTAATGTGTTAAGACAATATATGTGCTTAGGGTTTACAATGAGATGAAGCATAATGCTTGAATGCTCATTCTATTATTTGCAATTGTTTAGAAGTTGACAAACAACCAAACACCCTACCGGTTTTACAAGGAAACAAGAAAGAAGTTGGGGAGGGAAAAGAGGTAAACAAGCTATCTCAATGTATTTAAATGCCTTAGGAAAATGATCTTGATTTGCTTAATAAAATACCTAAGGAGCAAAGGTGAATGACTAGAAAAATGCTCTCAAGGAAACTATTAAGGGACATATGTGATGTTGAGTATTTGCAGGTTGAAGGCAATATACTATTTGTGTAAATCAGTGTTTAAGGTTTATGCAATTTAAGGGCCTAAGAGCATGTTATTTAAGGCCTAAGTGCCAAGCAATTTAAGTTTATGCACTATATTGTGATGTAGTGTAGTTGAGAATTTAGAGGTTGTAAAAGAACATTCTTTGTGAAGATGATGTCTTGGATGGTTAAAGGAGGAAAAACAAATGTTTGTGTGTGTGTAAGGAATGTGCATTAAATGATTAGTGTTTTTGGTTGTAAAAGAGGTGAAAACCTAGGTGTTTGTGTGTGAGAATACTCTTGGTGGATTTTAGGTGTTCTTGAATGTCTAATGGTGAAAGCTATGGCTTTGGTATAGCAATGTGCTAGAAGGAACCCATGTCAAAATTTAGATAATGTATAAGAAGTTCTAAGTGTTTTTAAAAAGAGTTTTGGTGAGTTTGGAAAGTGTTGAGAATGGTTAAGTGTTAACTAGTGGAAGAAGCATGCATTATGGTGTTTAAAGATGTAAAAAGGGTTTGGCAATGTTCTAGAGGATTTAGAATGCAAAAGATGCTTGGGAGATGATGAGTAGTGATGAGGAAACATAATGGCATAGTGTTTATCATAGGTATGGAACACCACTTAGAAACCTAAGGATATTCATAAGTGTTAGGAATTTCGGTATGAAATGCGTAAGTGATTTAGGAGATAGAAAATGAGTTTATTGGGGGATTATATGAGGGTGGTGTGTACAAAGTTGTTAGGAAACATTATGAGGCTTAGGAGAAGTTTTAGTGAAATTGGTTAAGTGCTAAAGGCTTAGAAAATGAGTTTGTTTTGCCTTGTCCGAACATCCGTCCAGACATGACGTTCGGAAGCCTGTTGCCTGTGAAAATTAGAGTCTCGACTTGTGTCCGACCTTGGGAAGTCCGGACACAAGTTCGGACGTACCTGCTTCTTCAATTAAATTTTCATCGACCTGTTGTCCGAACTTGGGGAGTCCGGACACAAAGTTCGGACCGGCCACTGTATGGACCAACAAATTTGTTTTAGGTGGGAAAGTTGCATAAAAATGGTTGATTACTAAGTAATGATGTATAAGAAGGTTAAGGACATGTTAAGTGAGTATAATGGAAATTTAGTGGGGGAAAGGTTGTATTAAAATGTAAAAGTAAAACAAGTTAAAAAGTGAAGGTATGTAACTAAGTAACGGGGAAAGTTATAAGCATTAGACTTTTAAACAATCATGTTACCCCGATGTTAATAAAAATACATGTAATGTTGTCAGTGTTCGAGAATTGCTCGAGGAAACATAAGTGGAAAGGTGGTAAAGTGGACTCCGGTGACAGGTATGGTTTTCTTGCAACCTGTGTCCTACTGGATTACACGGCTTGTATGCCGAATGTGTTTTTTTGTGTGTTTGCCACGTTATAAGATAAATCATGAAAAGAGTTTACAGTCGTTATTGTTGTTGTATGTTTACGTGCCGATACCGGTAACCTCGAATGCGCTTGAAGGGCTAGTTAACCACTATTAGGTAAAACGTAAGAGAACGGTATTCGGTGATAACGTTTCCGACCTAAGGAACGTTCTAACCACGGCTATGCGTGAGTTAGTTATGTGATGTTTGTGTATAATGTTTGTGTGTGAATGTAAGACCCTCTCTTCCCTTGTGTATGTCTAACAAGACTTAACCCAATGTTTGTGGTTGTTTAAATAAGTTCAATGTTGAACTTCTAACAAGTGCTAACGGGGGGAGTGAGGAGTCCGGTCTGTTCCAGCCACGCGTGTGAGTATGGGGGTCGTTGTCATATCAGGTTCGATCCTCTCCATGGTTGTTTTCCAATTTGGTTTCCAACCTTCCCTTTAGCTTAACCAAGGCTATTACTGACTCACGTCGGGCCCACAGGGGCATACTATGTTATGTTTGTTCAGTGTGCTTGGATCACTATATCAGAGACACGTTGTGCTAAGTTATCCGTTCATTTAACGAGACGGTAACGAGTTATGTAACGAGCTTATCATGAGACTGGCAACATTCTCTAGGCTCACCAGTGTATTAACAATGTTTGGGTCGGTTCCTAAGAGAACCATTCCCGTTATGTTATGTGATATTGTGTAATGCAATTTCTATTGCGATGTTATTATGTGCACGTTGAAACGTGAAAGTGTTGTTATGGGTTTTATGGGATGCATGTTATATGTTGTAAAATGTGGAGTATGTGGATCATGGATATGAATCCCAGTTTGTGATAAGAGGCGTTTAAGGATAACCCGAATAACGGGTAAGTGTCGTCTATTAAGGAAGTAGCTCCGTTAGAGGAGAAACACTCTAGGGATAATGAATACCATGAGTGACTTATCAAGTAAGGATGTATTATCCGTTTGTTGAGCCCATTGAGGCGAAATGTTATGTGTTGTGTGTTTACAGTTACATGCATGATTTAAATATAATCAATCGCATGCTAAGACGACAATTAGTTGTGCGTGGCCCAGTAGCATGTGGGCTGCGGGATTACCATACCAGCAAAGGTGCTGAGCCCCTTGGGGGCCACCCTTTCTCTTCTTTTCCTATTTCAGGTTCAAGGAGCTGGAAGCCGTTCGAGAGTAGGACGGGGTAGTCGTGGTACATGGGTAATCATGTAAGTTATATATATACAGTAGGAGTAGTAAGACCGAAGTTGTTATCGGCATCAGTTTGTAATACTCGGTACATTAGTAAGGTTAGTGTAAGCTGGTTGATAATGAAAAAGTATAGTGATGTACAATTGCTCGGGAATCTTGTCCATCAGACCGGTACAATGTGTATGTAATAGCCTTGTTAGCCACGTGGGTGGTTAACGGCGTGTAACACCAACGAGTTAAGTTATTTGATGAGGTGTGTATTCCGCTGCAGATTGTTGTTATGTGTTTGTTGTTGGATGGGGTGTTACACCTGGAAATTCACAGCAACGTTGTTTATCCACAGAGCCATACCTCCTTGTCTCGACCCACTAGTTTAAACCTCTATCCTAGCCAACTCTCTCCTCGCTTGCATGCCCGCGCCAATTGCAAGCCAAGAACACTGTGGTTGTTCCTACGTGAAGGTAACTCCAGCTCCTCGATTGTTTTCTTCCTGTTTTTGATTCCCTTTCACTGATCCACTGCTCAACTACGGTACACTAATCTCCACCCTTAATCCAGTAGTCCACGCACCTGTCTACTCCCGGCACTTCTGTTTGGTGTGGTTAGGCTTGCGCACCAAAACAATCCTAATAATCAACAAGGTAAGCAAGGGAGTTTCAGTTACTGCGATCTCCTCCACTCTGCCTTCTTGTATATAGAAGTTATAGCCTGTAACTTCTTCCTCTGTCTTCTCCATTCCAGTGGGTCAAGTTCTCTTGCTGAGTTCATTTTGAGATCGAACAAAAGCCCAGCCAACTAGCCTCTGGTCTAGGCAAGAAAGGCTACTAAAGAAAGAGGCCTGCGTTTCCTTATACTGACTACCGAAACTAAAGCAAGTATTAACTGAATAACTTGTGGGTTTTTTGTCTAGTTGAAAGGAGATCCTGGAGAACTCACACCGTGCCAAGCACTACTAGGAGAGACAACAAAGATAAGGAGGTGAGTCATTCGTGAGTAAACCCTATAACCAGAGACTAAACTGATGCATCAGTCGATAGGAATTAACAGAAGAATCTGTAGCAGTTCCATCTCTTTTTTTTTTGTTATACCCAGTTCTGTATCACAAATTCCTGTGGGTGGATTCTTACTGTTTTGGGTAGTTTTGAGTTTCTAATACACTATAGCCCTATAATACATCTAACTATGTCTCTATACGTGAGGATGTTGAAGGAAAGAAGTAAAAACAGATCCTAACTAAAGAAAAGAAACAAAACAGAAAACAGATGTAGCAGTTTCTGTTTTTCTTTGATTGCTGAGTAGTTTACAACTGATGAGACCGTGTGTTATGTATCTGCTTGGCAGAGGAAATGTGAGGATAGAAAGACTAGATTAGAAACTTAAAACTCAATCAAACAGATAATCATCTAGGTTAGTAATGAAGGGGAACTGAAAAGAAAAATAAAACTGAAGATTTTCAGAAAACAGATCGAAGTAAGTTTATCAGTGTTGATGTTTCTGTTAGTTTTGGGTTTCTGTATTTCTGTACAACTGACTCGTGAGATGAGTAATGAATCTAAGACTTCCTAACATACACCTAAGTATGGGAAAAGAACACCTTGAGGAGATTAAAACTCAACCTGATGCACAATACTAAATAAGCAGAAGGATGTTACAGGAGACTAGTTTCTGTTTTAGGAACTTTGATTTCAGTAACACTAGGAATGTGTCTTAGATATCTGTAAACCTAGGAACAACTAAACATCTAGACAATAATGAGAACCAATTAGTACTTGGGATTAAATTCAGAAGAAGAAGAGGAAAAAAACTGGTGCAAGAAACTGTCTCTCTGTGACAATAAAAATTTCAGTTTCTGTGTAGAGGAATTCCAGAAGAGTGACATGGGTAATCTTAGGACTGTTATGAGAATAAACCTGGCTAGACAACTAGTTGATTGGGTAATGAATTCGGAGAAAGAGAGAGAATAAATGGGTGATCACAGAAAGACAAACATATTAATGATGAAACACCAGTTTGGTGCAGTTGAGTTTCGGTTTTTCTTAGCAGATAAGTGTCTGGTTATTCCTATATCTGTAACAGAACTGTTTTGGGTTTTGTTTGGGTTTAAAAGCTTGGTGGGATTCCTAAGTAACTGAGTAAATCATTGTGAAGAATTGAGGATCAAAATGTAAGTTAAACAGAAAAGAAAATGGAAGAGAAAATCCAACTGATACAGTTTTCTGTTCTGAAATTTCAGTTCAGTGGACACCATTTCAGTAACATCAGTAGGTTGTGTTGGGTTACCTTTGAGTTCAAAATCTCGATGAATAATTTGCTAAGTGGTTAAGGGGTTAGGAGAAGCGTACCCAGTTAAAAAGGGCAGACAGGGAAGAAAGCAAGAGCACATGCACGTTTCTGTTTTGATTTCAATCCCAGAGATTTTCGGTTTCTGTATAACAAAAATTGTAGAGAGCATAAAGGGATAACTTTGGGTGGTTCAAGAGTTTAAAACCTAGCTAAACCACTTAACTAAGTGTGTAAACCCATCGGTAAGAATGAAAAACGGACTGTAATTCAACTGGGAATAAAACAGAAGTAAAACAGAAAGGAACACTTACCAGTTTTGAATCCAGTTCTGCCATTTTGATCTCTCTGTATATTTAACCTTTCATGAGTTTAAACATTGAGGTGTGAATCTGTTTTGAGGTGGAAAACTATACTAAGATACTTACTTAGATAGCTAAGCAACCTAGGAAAAAATTCAAACCAGAACCGTGAGCAAGCTACAAGATACAAGATAGATTATCAGGTTATGGTTTTCGGTTTTTTTTACAGTTTGACAGTTTTGATTGATTTCTGTTAAGTGAGTTTCTGAGATGATAACACCATGGTTTTGAGTTGCCTTTAAGTTCAAACCTCTTACCAATGCGAGCATCGAGTGGAGTAATAGTTGAGAAGCTTGGAAACCAATCAGTAAACATGAATAGAGATTTGAGGAAGGGATAGATAAATGATGTTTCAGCTTCTGTTTCAAATCTTTTCCGGGCAGGCATGATTATATAAGTGTCTGTAACAGACTGGAATGAAATAGTAATAACACCAAGAACTAAGTAACTAAACAGATTGAGGGAGAGGAAGTGAAACAGAAACCAAATCGAGAAAAGAGGGACAAAACAGAAGAGGAAAGATTTAACAAACTTAGTACATCAGTTCTAGCTGTTTCTGAAATGAATAAATTTCTGTACAAACCTGTTACAGAGGAATACTAAGGGTGGAATTGAGTTAAGTGGTGATGCAGTCCTAGATCTATTAATCTGTAGGAGAAATGGTGGGATGATGATTTTGAGATGTGAAATGAGATTAGTTGTACATATATATATGCAACCGATAATAAAACAAATGTGAACAACCTTGGGTTATATTTTACCACAAGGTTTTTGGTGTTATAAAATTTAATACCTACAACATATTATAAGTTATGTGGTAGTTTTATGAGTAATGAAAGTATATAATAAAGGAGCTCAAATGTGGCACATGTGTATATTATTTTCGATACATTCCTAAGTTGCCAAGCCACATGTAATAAAGTTTAGTGACACATAAAATATCGTACCATATAACATTATGGAACAGATATAACACAAATAATATTATGTGGATAAGGATATAACTATTCAAGCTGTTATGCTAAATGCATACATACATAAACAAACACGTACCAAGAATAAAGTTATACACTATAGTTATAATGACATAAAATACTAAGGTTAGTATAGGACTTTGGTTTGATAAATAAACCCTAGTGAAGTATCATAAGTGTATAACGTAAGGTTTCATGCTCTAATGTAAACCGAGAATTAACTCACACAACGAGTAAGGGGTTATCAAATATTAATAACGATACTTTAACTAGTAACAAACGTTAAGTCTGGGGATATAGTACTAGGATTTCAAACATTATTCGGAAATACCGAATTGTGCGGTCATGTGGATTGACACTTAGTGTTCCTTGTATTACTAGATCACACTTCCGACGTACGCGCCCGAAAGCTCTAGTGGTCTGCACTGCACGAATCTAGACTACGGTGTACGGTATGTAAAGGGATTTGATCCGAGTTGTCCTGAGGAATTCCTCGGGCTCGGATTTGTTTGATAAATAACTTGTGTGAATGTATGTATGTGATTTATGTGTGTGATGTGTAGTTATGTTCACTGCATTATTTATTTATGCACGAACGTCCTACGGGACTAATACTACGTCGACTATAGATCGACCTATACAAAACTACATATGCGAAATGTGTGATTGTGACCACTGTTGCTTGACCTAATACGCTAAGTATTACAAGTATGTAGTTATAACCTAAGAAAAATACTTAGGAACGGGACATGACATTGTCGGTCTCTAGAGCTTTGACTCGAACGTGAATGTTACCTAGAATAATTCTAGGCATGCGTAAGACCCATAGGGCAGCCAACAAATTAAGTGATGTACTTCATAACTAAAACTGTAACTGACTATCTAACTAACAAAGCTAACAGTGGAGTGTGAATGAATGTGATGATGTACCTTAATCCAGACAGTCACTGGCTGCTGGTTGCGCGTAGAGATCTCTTGGGTTATCCCGTATCGGGTTTTCCCTAGTTAATCCTGATCGAGCCTAGATAGATCGTCAGGCGGAGTGTGCTACCGTTGGCACCAGGCCCTTGGCCACCTAAATGGACGCCTTTACAAAGGCAAAGTGAATAAGTCCTAGAGTCTTCGGATGATCAGGGCAGTGAGCACCTTTGTGTGTACGTGGGACTACTGTCCAAGTGAGTATAATTCGGGTTGTCCTAACTGACGCCCGACTGTGCTAACCTAAACAAACGATATGTGAAGGCCTGGAGGGCCGAGTGATGCACTATGTGATGATGTTAACATACGATGAATGAGTTCTCAATGCCATTGCATTGTATGATGTATGACAGTAATGTGTATATCCATATATAACTGTTTGGATTGGATGAATGATTATATAATCATGAATGTTGTTACAGTATTTATCATATCTGTAAAATGACAAAGTATGAAATCAATCTAATATCAAGACGGTTAAAAATGACAAGTGACCAATAGGGTCCAGATCCGGCATACTCAGCGTATATCGCTGAGACTACACTTATTGTGCAGGTTGCTGAACACGTCGAAGCCGAAGTGCGGGACTGGGTAGTTAGGACGTTGTTGATTTAGATTTACCGTTCATACCTCGTTATGTATTAAATGATTCCAGTGAAAAGGGGTTGTAAGATTTGGATCATGTTTAGATGCTCACAGTAGTTGTGCTTTCAATACTTAGATAGAAATGTAGGTGGTATCTCGTTGTCACCGCGGATTGTATTTTTACGTTTAATTTTGTTAAGATGTTATACTGCTACATCACTCGTATGGGCGAGTGGTGGCAAGTAACACCCATGTGAGTTCTATTATTGTAATTCCTTCCGCTGTGAGACGCCTTTATTTCCTGTTCACGTGAGCGACTATTACGTATTTGTCATGAGGGGTGTTACAATATAGTTTCAGTTTTAATTAACCTAGGAGATGTACATAATTTTGTATAATTTTTAGAAGCTTAACAAAGCTTATAACATAAAGATTTACTTAGTAAACTTACTTCTTAACAAAGGTGGTTAAGTGCTTGAACTCTTCTTGAATCTCCAAGCTTTCTCCAATGAAATTTTGATGCTCCACTTCGGTTATATGCAAGTGGTGAAGGAGTTTAGGAGTTAGATCTTCAATAAAGATCTTAAGTAGATTTGTAAGTAGTTTTACAAGAATTTACCTTAAGCTTTTCTCCTTATAATTTTGGCTCACTTAAGGTGGATGAAGAACAAGTTTTCCTTCATGAAAATGAAGAAGAAAAGAGCCTTAGAAGAGATAGAAATCGGTTACACAATAAAATGTGCTTTAAGGATTTTCAAGCTTGAAAACTACCTTAAGATAACCTTGAGATGCTCCTTGGTTTAATGTTGGTTTGGACAACCTCCATGGAACAATAGTTGATGCCGAAATGCTATGGTGTGCTAGGAAGAGTTTTGCTTCAAGGCTTAACAAGAAATGCTAGGAAATTACCTTAAAGATGAAGATAGAAGTTAAAACTCCATTAATGGACTTAAGAGCTTCAAAGGAAGAAGATGAAGCAAGAAGAGAGAGGAGAGAGCCTTACCAATTCATGAGTGAAGTGTGCAAGGGGAAGAATGAGACTAAGCTCACGTAAGAAGAGAATGCAATTTGGAATTTGATTTTTGTTTTGTTAATTTTCAATGTCTAATGACTATTATTTTTCCTTAGTTTATTACATGAGTTATTGGCTCAATAAATGCCCTTCTTTCCAGCATATGTTCGGCCATAATGCAAGACAAGGCAATGTGGAGGGAAATAATTGTGAGCTAAGAGACAAGGTAAGAAAAGTAAGGTTTATTCTTTTGATTTTTCAATGTTTGTAACTTGTCTTCTTCTTCCTTGTAGGTGCACGATTTCAAGGGCCAAATGGAGCTCATCAATCGTCATTTAGGAGCTAAGAACAAGCTAGGAAGGTCACTTGAAGTTTAAGAAATGAAAAAGGTGGAATAAGAATCTACTTTTTGCTTTTTGCATTTTGTTTTTGTCTAGCTCACATGGCCTTGTTCTATGGCATTATTTCGACAGATTGGTGGTCAAATGAGACCTACATACTTTGACAATAAGTATTATAGCACATGGGAAGGTGAGTCACCATGTCTTATGCCTTTTATAAATTTTTAATGCAAGTTTTATACTAGTTTTTGGACATAAAATCGGCCCCTATAGAGCACCTGGTTTGACACTGCCTCCAACTTATTTAGTGGGAAATTTAACCCTATTTACGATTCTTAATTCGTGGCATGTCAAAAACTACAAGGTAATTGCGTAGAACGTGTTTTAGTGACACCCGAAGGTGTGTTTTTGTACATCAACCCATGTCATAATTTACGGGCCATCGGGACACTCCCGGGCAAAAAGGAGCGCTAAGAAATCCTCCTATGATTTTTGTTGAATTTTGAGAAACCACTTCGTGGGTTCTCTTTAGAATGGTTAATAATGATGTTAGGAACTCTAGGAATTAATTCTATAGGAGTTCGTGCCACCTCGGCACTCCTCCGGTCTTTTCGTGCTTTAAGGGGCGTGCGTGAGCACTCCCGAGCGTTTTGCGTTTTTGACTGAATATAGCCCAGAGACTATGTTTATATATTCATATAATGAGTGTGTGACCATTTGGTTTAAGTTTTAGAAGGTCATACAAGGTCATGCTTGACCATATGTTTCTAAGGTGTTTTAGCGTTTATGAAGAACGACTATTTTTACGTAACGTTCTCATGCATGGGTTTGCATGCACACGTGAAGTGATTTATATTTGGATTATTTTCCATTAAATAATGGTTTTATAATGTTAATTAGATTTGGGGTATTTCAATCTACCCCCCTTAAAAAGGACTTCGCCCCGAAGTCTCATATCTAAATTTATAAGGTTGTGGGGAATCATGTTCCACTAAGCATCCACAACTCAATCTAGTTTTTATGGATCAAGTCCCAAGTCTCTATATTCCTAAGTTCATAGTGTACATCAAACACAACAGGAATACTTTGGAAGGTCATATCATCTCAATGTAGTAAACACAATCACGTTTCATATCAAATAGTGCAACGTAGTGCACATAATCTTTCCATTGTAGTGTAACGAAGTACACATCAGCAAGTAGGAGTACAAAGTACATTCAAATACAGTGTTACACAAGAACACATACAAGACAAGGTGTCATAGAAATGCACAGAAGTGCAACAAGATGCATAATAAACTCACAAACGAAAAAGGCTCTACCCCCCCCCCCCAAAAAAAAGAGGGGTACGCCCCCGTACCCTAGACTAAAGTGTCTAGTCGGTAAATAATGAGGGAAACTTTGCTCGCATATCCGCTTCTAGTTCCCATGTGGCCTCTTCAACATCATGGTTCGACCAAAGAACCTTTACGAGGCTCACAGACTTATTTCGAGTATCTCGTGTCTTTCTATCTAATATTCGTTGTGGTGTTTCCACGTACCGCATTGTTGGTTCTAATGAGAGTGTCTCTGGTTGTAGAACATGAGAAAGATGAGGCATGTATTTCTTAAGCTGAGACACGTGAAAAACATTGTGTACTTTGCCCAACTCTGCTGGCAAATCAAGTCGATATGCCACAAGGCCCACCCGCTCTGTGATAGCGTAGGGTCCTACAAATTTCAGGCTTAGCTTGCCCTTCTGTCCAAATCTGAATACACCCTTCATGGGTGAAACTTGTAGAAATACCTGGTCACCAACCGTGAACTCGAGGTCTCGTCGTCTCTCATCAGCATATGATTTCTGTCTGTCTTGTGCTGCTTTCATGTTATTTCTGATTTGTTGTACTTCTGCCTGAACTTGCTCTAAGTACTCAGGCCCAATGATGACGGTCTCACTAGACTCGTCCCAGCACAATGGTGTGCGACATGGTCTGCCATATAAGGCTTGAAAAGGTGACATCTGTATAGAGGCGTGATAGCTGTTATTGTATGCAAACTCGATGAGATGTAATCTATCTATCCAGCTGCCCTGGAAATCCAAGGCACATGCTCGTAGCATGTCCTCTAAGGTCTGAATAGTCCTCTCTGGCTGACCATCCGTCTGAGGATGAAATGCTGTGCTAAGCTTCAATTCAGTGCCAAGTGCTTCGCGAGTAGTTCGCCAATATCGTGAGAGAAATCTGGTATCTCGATCTGAAACAATAGTCTTGGGTACTCCATGATGTCTGATAATCTCTTTCTCAAATAGTTCTGCCAACTTTGGCACTTTCCAAGTGTCTTTCATCGGAATAAGCCTAGCAACTTTAGTCAGTCGGTCAACAACAACCCAAATCATGTTTAGTCCTCCTCTCGTAGGTGGTAGTCCCACCACGAAGTCCATAGAGATATCATAAAACTTCCATTCAGGAACTGGCATAGACTGTACCATACCTCCTGGTCGTCTATGTTCGAATTTCACTTTCTGACAAGTGAGACATCGAATCACATATTCTGTCACGTCGCCCTTCATACCACTCCACCAGAAATACCTCTTTAGGTCTTTGTACATCTTAGAAGCTCCTGGATGGACAGATGTGGTAGAAGTGTGGGACTCTCGAAGGATATGCTCCTTTATATCAGTGCTGTCTCTGGGAATACACAATCTACCTTTTAATCTGATCAACCCATCATCGTGTAGCTGAAACTCATACTTCCCACCTTCAAATGTACCGTCAGACAGCTTCTGACCGATCTCCATCATTCGCTGATCATTCTGCTGTGCGCTACGTATGTCGTCTATAAGGCTCGAGCTAGCCACAATGGCATTTAAGGAATGTGCTCGTCGACTCAATGCGTCTACTACTACATTAGCTTTTCCCTCTTTGTACTGTAAGTCAATGTCATAATCCTTGAGAAATTCAACCCTTCTTCTTTGTCTCATGTTTAACTCCTTCTGGGTGAATACATACTTCAAACTTTTGTGATCCGAATATACGGTCATCTGGACACCATACAGGTAGTGGCGCCAGATCTTCAATGCAAAAACAATTGCTCCAAGCTCCAAGTCATGTGTGGGATAGTTTTCCTCATGTTTCTTCAACTGTCAGGAAGCGTAGGCGACTACCTTCCCATTCTGCATGAGTACACACCCTAATCCCCTGCCTGATGCATCACAGTAAACTTCATAACCCTCTGTGCCTTCAGGTATAGTCAAAACTGGTGCTGATGTCAAAGCATTCTTCAAATGCTGGAATGAGGTCTCACATTCTGTAGTCCATGTGAATGGTGCGTCCTTCTTCATTAAACTGGTCATAGGTTTTGCTATTTTGGAGAAGTCTCTGACAAACCTCCTGTAGTAACCTGCTAATCCAAGGAAACTCCTGATATCAGTCACTGTCTTTGGCCTAGGCCAGGTGCGAACTGCTTCTATTTTTGCTGGATCCACTGCGATCCCAGCATCTGAGATAACATGTCCTAGAAAGGAAACTCTGTCCAACCAAAACTCACATTTGGAGAACTTAGCATAAAGATGGTTCTCCCTTAAGATCTCAAGTACATGTCGGAGGTGACTCTCATGCTCTCCCTTAGACTTTGAATAGATTAGGATATCATCGATAAATACAACTACGGTCTTATCCAACTGCTCTCTGAATATCCTGTTCATTAAATCCATGAAGACTGCCGGTGCGTTTGACAAGCCAAAAGGCATAACTGTAAACTCGTAGTGGCCATAACGTGTTCTGAAAGCTGTCTTTTCTCTGTCTTGCTCCCTAATAGGTATCTGATGGTAGCCTGATCTCAAATCGATCTTTGAAAACACCTTCGCTCCTCTTAACTGATCAAACAAGTCATCGATTCGTGGTAGTGGATATTTGTTCTTTACTGATACTGCATTAAGCTCTCTGTAGTCGACATAACCGAAGGCTTCCATCCTTCTTTTTCACAAAAAGCACTGGTGCTCCCCAAGGAGATACGCTAGGTCGTATGTATCCCTTGTCTAATAAATCTTTCAGCTGCTCTTTCAACTCGGCCATCTTCGCTGGTGCCATACGGTACGGTGCCTTAGCTATGGGACCGGTACCTGGTCGTAATTCAATGGAGAACTCTACCTCTCTGGATGGCGGTAAGCCTAGAAGTTCCTTTGGAAAAATATCCAGAAATTCTGACACTACTGGCATGTCTGGATCAAAATCAGGGTCGTGCTCTACATCCTGAACATAGCATAAATATACCTCCTTCTGTTTCCTGACATGCTTGTACATAGACATAGCAGATATAACTTTTATTGATGGTGCTCTAGGGCTCCGGCGGTATGATACTGTCACTCCTTATGGGCTCTTAAGTAACAGTCTGCGCTCCGCACAAAGAATGCGGCCTCTGTGCCGCCCCAACCAGTCCATCCCGGCTATAACGTCGAATCCTAGACCTCTGAACTCAATAAGGTCGATGGGAAATTCCTCCTCCTTAATACGGATAGTGGCTCCTCTATAAAGACGAGTGCAGCTGATCTTCTCCTTAGACGGGAGTGCCACCTTAAAATCAGGTAACTCTACAGCGTCTAGCCCCAACTTCCCCGCAAGCGAAGGCGAAACGAAAGTATGTGAGGCTCCGGAGTCGAACAGTACTAATGCATCCACTCCATTAACAGGAAAGGTACCAGTGAGGATCGCGCCGCCCTTGCTGGCCTCCTCCTCAGTAAGAATACTTAAGGCACCTTCCGTCTCCTTAGCACAACCTAACAACAGAATCTGGGTAAGTGCTTTGATATATGATGGGGTCTAAAGACATTCACTTTCATAACAATAATGCTTCATTGATGAGATGATCTCCTTTCAGATGTCAAAAAACAATTACAACACTAGTACTTTCTAAAAGTCAAACTTAATCTTCCTGGTTTCATGTGAGTGGTGTTTATCACTGTCGAAGGTGCTGTGTTTAATTTAATCCTTTTAATTCCATGGTATAGCAACCTTGACTTTCCACCCATTATTAAAACATCTCCTGAATTCAATATGATTTTCTTTGCAAGGTCCACACGCTTCTGTTCGCCATAAAGGAACTCTGCGTCATCTCCAATTGACAAAGACAATACTGGTATCCCCTGGTCGAGGGACCCTTATGTTTCATCCTTGTCTTGATGTAGCCCTAAGCGGCCTCCTTCTTCATAGAAGTTGATGATACATATCAGCCCTTAGTTTGGGAACTGGATCTTCTTCTAGCTGTTGAGCTGTATTAACTGCTTGTTCCACAATTTGTAAAAATTCATCCGGGATTTTTGGTACTTGTGCTCCATCTCCATTTCTTGTATCCTGGTAGGTCTTTGAGTAAGGATTTCAATCCTTTCCTAAGCACATCATTTTCAGCTTCATCTTTGATCCTCCTGGAAATTCTGGAGTGTAGAACCCTCCTGGTCCTGCTCCCAATTCTTGACATCTTCTGATGATTGCAATTTGTGTCTCCGGCGTTAGGTATCCTTTGAGTAATATCAAACCTGGTTGGATAACCTTACATTGTTCGTTCCCTGGTTCTTGTACTTTGATAATGTTTTCTTCCAGGGAGGGCGGTGAGGGGATAGGAAAGCATATCTTATAGCTTCCTACGTGGTTTAAAATTCTACTAGTGAGTCTTATTAGTTCTTTCCTATGCAACTAGGCAATCAAGGCATGCAAGCACTCATTCACATCATCCATTGCTCAATATTAGGTTCACATGGGTTTAGAAGTACCTGGGTTGGTAGAAGGACCAGCCTCATCTGAGCGGTCCATGACATGCAGGGCGGGTCCCGATGCTGGGCCTTTGCCCTTATTTCCTTGAGCCTGGTTTGTTGATGGAGGGCGAGTATCGCTAGCTCCATTCTTAGGGTCGGTGTTTGCCTTTGCTCCGGGCGGTAGTTCCTGCTCTCCGGGTTCTTAATGCACTCGAAGGCTCGATGTCCCCATATCTGACAGTGGCGGCACTGGACTTTCTCCCCTTGGCAGTCTACGCCGGGGTGATCCTTTCCACACTGTCTACATTGAAGCGGCGGACATACCTCTGGCCCGTGTTTGAGCCATGTCCAGAACCTAATACAATCAAGGTCAATTATACATTCCAACGGTACTGAAGTAATCACAAAAGTTTCAAATTTAACTGCTTGGTTAGAGTGCCTACCCTTAGATGGGTAGGTTTTCTGTGAGTTTGCTGCTCCGTGGGTCCCTGACTGGGGGTTCCCAGTATTCTGGTTCCCCTTCCCTTGATAGGACCCCTGGCCATTTTGAAAGGGTTTGTTCCTTCTGTTGGAGTTTCCCTGCTTGGCATCCTCACTGCCAGGTCCGTCCTTTCTCTTTTGGGAGCTTAAAGCATCCCTTCTCTTGCATGTAATCTCCACAATGGAGGCAGCATGGTAACATTCCTGAAATCTTAAGGTATCAGTCTCTAAATTTCCCATGACGGGGTATAGTGGGTAAAATAAAATTCCAACTGGTGTATGTCTCTCCTGTTTTTACCTGTAAGCTGGTGGGAATGATTGGTCCCATCCCAAACTGGAGTCGAGGGCTCAGTCCCCCGTAGAACGGTCGACCAAAACCTGGTCCGAGTATCCTATTCCGGGTAGTAGTCGGAGTAGTGAAGTAAACTTTGCATAATACTCATCCACGATCATTTTTCCCGTCTGCTCCAGGGCGTCAAACTCCCTAGTCTTCACCATCCTGGTGTGGGCCGGGTAGTATTTGCCCCTCAGTAGTGCAGTGTAGTGTCCCCAAGTAAAAGCTGGGTCATCCAGGTGGTCGGCCTTCACCATATTCCACCAATCTCTCGCTGCATCCTTCAGGTAAAAGGCAGCAAGCCTTACTTTTTCCCTAGCTGGGACTGCAAGTGTCTCGAACGCTGTCTCCATCTCCATGATGTATGTCTCCAAGTGACAGGGTCAGTCTGTCCCTTGAATGCAGTTGGCCTCAGATCACCAAACTCTTCACCCAATCCCTCTCTCTGGGCGGTGGTGGTGGAGGTAGCTGCTGCTGTGTGCAACCCCCGCCTGTGCAAATGCCTGAGCAATTAAAGTAGCAATGTCTGCCAGCCTGACGGTTGGCTCCTCATCGGCCTGTCCACGGCGTCCTCCACTTCCTGACATCTGCAGGATGTTGAGGTATATTAGATACTGTGGTCACAATCTTGGTCTTGGATAGTAGTCTAAGTAAACTAACTTAAACTCCTTTCAATACTATCTCTCATCCCGTAACCTAAGGCTTTAGAAATCCTAATCTCGGTGTATCCTTGTATCCAGAGCGTAACTACGCTCAGATACCACTTTTTGTAACACCCCAACCCGAAATCCAATAACCTGTACGGCGATCACTCCCAAATAAAGTACAACTGCAGCGGAATTAAATACAACAACTAGGCGGTATTACAATGCCGTTGGCCACCCTTGTGACCAACAAGGCTAAATCCAATACAATCTCCAAAAGTCACGGTCTGAATACGAATACAATCCGAGATACTAGGAATCAAACTTAAATGTAAAATACTTAATAAAATAAATAACTAGAAGGAGACTCCCATAGCTTGAATCTACCCCACCTACACTCGGTGTGGTAATCTTCTCAACTTCAGGTACCTGAAAAATGGGGGTGCCCCCAAAGGGGCTCAACAAACAATGCTGGTATGGAAAACGTGCAGCCCATCGTCTACCGGGCCACACCAACTACTTTGTCGAATACATGCAGTTCATTTTTTTAAAGCTGTGAACAAGCATAGTATGATAATAACAAGTATCCATACAAGGACAATAATGTCACATAGAACAAGACTGCAGAAGGTCAAGTTAGATGAACTGTAATCCTTTAATGATAGTCGGGTCCACACAATGGGACTGACAGGTATAAATGAATATCTCAAATAGTGAAGGTATAGTGACCTTGTTAAAATTGAAAGGTTGGGAAATTAGTCCCTCAGAAGAAAACGTAGTTAACTCCTGTACTGAGAAATGTGGGAATCGAACCCTCGAGAGGAATGAAGTCTCCTCTCCACTGAACTGTTGGGAATTGAACCCTCGAGAGGAATAAAGTCTTCCTCTCCACTGAAATGTTCCGTCGCGACGTATAACTGAATAGGAGACGACCTGAGACAGGTACAACTCCTGTAGCATGCATGGCCAGATCCAACTGGGCTCCTCGTTCTCGTAGTATAGAATTGTTAGGTGTCATAGAGGACGGTTAACAAGAACACAATGTGTATTGTCAGTTATCACGTTTAGGATAATGACGTTTGTTATAAAGTGAAGTAGTGAGAGACTTGAGTACAAGTTCTCGGTATAGTAAAGCGTAGGTATTTAGTCCACTGGTATAGTAGTGTTTGTATGCGTGGGACATACACGTTGTAGTTAGCAACATTCACGCACATAGAATAATACAACAGTGCACAAGAGTAAAACAACATTTTACATTAATTATCTTGGTCGTTATTTCAAACAACAGATAGCACACAAGCCGGTGTAATCCAGTAGAAAACAGGTTGCAAGAATCCCATACCGTTCACCGTAGACTGTACTTGTTTTAATTCCCGGTCAACGTCTGGTCAAACAAAGTCCTAGAATAGGATTAACTGAGAGGGTTAATTTATGTTACCCTTATGTAATAATTTTATTGGATCATTCAACAAATTTCGTATTTGTTATTTCATGTGAGGTTTATTTCTTTTAATTACCTCATGATTTCATGTACAACTTATTTGTTATTCCTTTGATTTATTTATAAATCCTTTAATGTACATGTAAGTATTTATTTATTCATGTACTATATTGTTGTTTATTTTGATTGTCTAGGTGACATAACAACTTATAATTTCTTAACTATATTTCTATGTCATACATGGACATAATATCCTTATAGTTTTTATTATTCCTCCTTTAACCATAAATATAATTATTGGTTACCTTTAATTTCCTTATAACTATAAGTCATAGTTTCATCTTCATAATTCCTTTAATCAAAATTCTTTCTTTCTAATTCCTCCAAAAATCCACATGGGACCTATATTTATTTAAATCTGAATTATTACCCTTATATTTCGGTTATTTACAAAAAACCACATTAATTCATAAACTTTACATTTAAATTCTAATCTCTTTATATAACATAGTTTTAATTCCTTATTTAATTAAATCACAAAACTACCATTAATATTTTGGTATACTTTTAAATATTGTAACTCTTGAAAATTACAACTTAGCCCCTCCAATTCTCGGCCTATATATATATTTCTTATAATTGCAATTTAGCCACAAAATCTTATAATCTTTACATAATGCCTTATAAACTATAGTTTTAATTTTAATTTCCATAAATGCCGATATATATATATATAAATTCTTAAATTACCAAACCCCCAAAGTAATTCGGCTTTTGTCATTTATTTTTCCTTAATTACATTTTTATCCCAAATTATAATAGTTTCTTAATAACTTATAAACTATAGTCTAAATATTTAATTCCTCAAATTTCGAAGGTGAACCTAATAAATCTCTTAATTATGAATTCGCCCACTAATAAGTTCCAAACTTTCATAACAACTTTTATAAATTAATAGCCCAAAACTTTATAAAATGTTATTTTAACACTTGTTAAATTATCTAAAATTCATAAACTTAATTCCTAACCTTATATTATATTAATAATTACACCAAACAGACCCTTAACTCTCGGTTTTCACATTAAACTCACCAAACTTTGTAAAAATTACATTTAAGCCACATAACTTAATTAATTAGCCATTTAAGCTCTAATAAAATATTTTTAACTCACCAAACTTTATAGTATTTTATATACATAAGTAGCTCATAAAAATCTATTTTTCACTTAGACAATTCGGCCATAATTAAATAGCTACCATATAGTATATAAAAGTGGATTTATATGTCATAATAAATATACATAAATTCATATGAGTCATATAACTCATGTAAAAATTATTGTAATGTCTTATATGGATTCTTAGCTCAAAATAAAGTATTTTTGCCCTTGACATTTCGGCTTGAATTTATATGTAACATAAATAAATTTTGTGACACAAAAATGTGTCTTAAGGTAAATATTTTCCATATATGTTATAGATTATATTTTTGGCATATAATACCATATAGTTTCGGTTTTAATTAACCTAGGAGATGTACATAATTTTTGTATAATTTTTAGAAGCTTAACAAAGCTTATAACATAAAGATTTACTTAGTAAACTTACTTCTTAACAAAGGTGGTTAAGTGCTTGAACTCTTCTTGAATCTCCAAGCTTTCTCCAATGAAATTTTGATGCTCCACTTTGGTTATATGCAAGTGGTGAAGGAGTTTAGGAGTTAGATCTTCAATAAAGATCTTAAGTAGATTTGTAAGTAGTTTTACAAGAATTTACCTTAAACTTTTCTCCTTATAATTTCGGTTCACTTAAGGTGGATGAAGAACAAGTTTTCCTTCATGAAAATGAAGAAGAAAAGAGCCTTAGAAGAGATAGAAATCGGTTACACAATAAAATGTGCTTTAAGGATTTTCAAGCTTGAAAACTACCTTAAGATAACCTTGAGATGCTCCTTGGTTTAATGTTGGTTTGGACAACCTCCTTGGAACAATAGTTGATGCCGAAATGCTATGTTGTGCTAGGAAGAGTTTTGCTTCAAGGCTTGACAAGAAATGCTAGGAAATTACCTTAAAGATGAAGATAGAAGTTAAAACTCCATTAATGGACTTAAGAGCTTCAAAGGAAGAAGATGAACAAGAAGAGAGAGGAGAGAGCCTTACCAATTCGTGAGTGAAGTGTGCAAGGGGAAGAATGAGACTAAGCTCACGTAAGAAGAGAATGCAATATGGAATTTGATTTTTGTTTTGTTAATTTTCAATGTCAAATGACTATTCTTTTTCCTTAGTTTATTACATGAGTTATTGGCTCAATAAATGCCCTTATTTCCAGCATATGTTCAGCCATAATGCAAGACAAGGCAATGTGGAGGGAAATAATTGTGAGCTAAGAGACAAGGTAAGAAAAGTAAGGTTTATTCTTTTGATTTTTCAATGTTTGTAACTTGTCTTCTTCTTCCTTGTAGGTGCACGATTTCAAGGGCCAAATTGAGCTCATCAATCGGCATTTAGGAGCTAAGAACAAGCTAGGAAGGTCACTTGAAGTTTAAGAAATGAAAAAGGTGGAATAAGAATCTACTTTTTGCTTTTTGCATTTTGTTTTTGTCTAGCTCACATGGCCTTGTTCTATGGCATTATTTCGACAGATTGGTGGTCAAATGAGACCTACATACTTTTACATTAAGTATTATAGCACATGGGAAGGTGAGCACCATAAATTTTTAATGCAAGTTTTATACTAGTTTTTGGACATAAAATCGGCCCCTATAGAGCACCTGGTTTGACACTGCCTCCAACTTATTTAGAGGGTCAATTTAACCCTATTTAAGATTCTTAATTCGTGGCATGTCAAAAACTACAAGGTAATTGCGTAGAACGTTTTAGTGACACCCGAAGGTGTGTTTTTGTGCTCTAAGGGATTTTGGGAAATAAATTGTCTTGATGAGTTCCAAGTGTTTATAAACACTTATTATAGTAAATAATGATATATTAAGATGTTACATTGTTTATGGGGTTACATCAACCCATGTCATAATTTACGGGCCATCGGGACACTCCCGGGCAAAAAGGAGCGCTAAGAAATCCTCCTGTGATTTTTGTTGAATTTTGAGAAACCACTTCTGGGTTCTCTTTAGAATGGTTAATAATGATGTTAGAACTCTAGGAATTAATTCTAGAGTTCGTGCCACCTCGGCACTCCTCCGGTCTTTTCGTGCTTTAAGGGGCGTGCGTGAGCACTCCCGAGCGTTTTGCATTTTTGACTGAATATAGCCTAGAGACTATGTTTATATATTCATATAATGAGTGTGTGACCATTTGGTTTAAGTTTTAGAAGGTCATACAAGGTCATGCTTGACCATATGTTTCTAAGGTGTTTTAGCGTTTATGGAGAACGACTATTTTTACGTAACGTTCTCATGCATGGGTTTGCATGCGTACGTGAAGTGATTTATATTTGGATTATTTTCCATTAAATAATGGTTTTAATGTTAATTAGATTTGGGGTATTTCAACGCCGTTAACCTTCCAAGGTTAACAAGGCTACTACTACTTACCGTTTCGGTCTAACGATTAGAATAACCCAAATACATACTACTTACTTTACAATACCAAATACTTAACTTACATTTGATTACCGAGTATCCAAGTTATACAAATTACATTCCAAGACTACTTCCCAAAAATGAAGAGTTTATACATCCTCTCCTTACTATCCAATTAAGAATTCAATCCAAAACCAAGGTGTACCACATGGTACACCGGCTACACAAAAGGCCTTAGCCGTGTACAACTCAGTACACCGTTTCAATCCTACTAACTACCAAAAAGAATTACATCTTGTCCTTACTCTACCGTCACGCCTCGCGGGTACCTGTGGAGTAAAAACATTCCCCCTAGGGGGTCAGCTTACGCATATGATAACCGCATACCCCGCGTGCTAGCGAGGGTACGCCAACTATTTGGTCGAGTACATGCGGTTCGTTTCATTCATACATACATACAAGCTTTATACAATACAATTCAATACATGCATTTCACAAGCATACATACATACAATACATATAAGGAAGACAATTCAAGTCAACCGTCCGTACTTACCATACTCACCACATTACGGAGATACAATTCTCCAATACATACAAAGGTCTTGTTAGCCTCATTACACACCCGGGTTAATCGGGTGTTCAATACTCTTTTACTCCGGGTCAATGACTTACAATAGTCAAGACCAATACAAATACAATACTTACTTCTTACATACTTTACTTCCAGTTAAGTCGGTATGACCTCCGGGCAGGGATTACTACATCCCACCACCGGGCTTTAGGGTGGCCCACTAATCCAGGATGCTACCCATTCAAGGGGATTGGTCCATGGAAAAGATTATAGCCGGATTCGGATCCAACCTCTTGTGTTTCCTTATCCTCACACGTGGCCAAAACTATATCGGACTTCTACTCATTCCATTTTACTCATTACTCAAGTTAGGAGTTAGAATGTTAGGAATTAGTAGAAGTCAGTACTACATTTCCATACATACATAAAATACCCAAGTACACAATACTTACACATACTTCTCATTTCCATTAATTCATTTCATGAATTATACAAACTAATGGTTCAAGAAGATACATCCAGAACAACATAGTTCAAACACAGTTAAGTGCAATATAAATCCGATTCGTGCATTTATCTTATTGGTGATCACATAAGCACACAAATCGGGGTAACCAAGTTAGGATACAGGGCATGAAGAAATCATACCGTTCACCGTCGGATTCGTACTACCGGTTCCTTTGGAGCTCAACTATTTGATTCCTATACATACATGAAGTTGTACGATCAATGATCCAACTTACTCTCCCATTAATACAATGTATACTTACTACTCCTTTTCATTCATACTTGGATATAAAACCCTTCTTTTCCTTATTACTTCTTAAACTTGTTTCCTTACTCATGTCTTTACTTTCTTACCATTACCACCTTCATTAATGGTGTATTACTACATATATATGCATACATGTGTATAGGCATATATATATATATACATACATATGATTACTACGGTCATATCATAAAACCATTTTCTTTTTTCTTTTTTTTGTATATGTTTGGGCCGTCCGACCCACCGTCCGACCCAACATCTAGGTCGGACCATTCCAGTACGTTTTCGTTCTCTGAAATTATCCGTCCGACCCAGCACTGTTCTGTCCGACCCATACACCATTGGGTCGGACCATTCCAGTAAGTTCCGGTCCTGTTGTCCAAGCTATGTCCGACCCATGTCCGACCCAACCTCTGGGTCGGACGAAGTCAGAACTTCTCGACACAGAATTTTTTTGCCTGTCCGACCCATGTCCGACTCACGGCCCTGGGTCGGACCATTCCAGAAAGTTCAGCTCTGTTGTCCAAGTGGTGTCCGACCCACGTCCGACTCACCCTCTAGGTCGGACGGAGTCAGAAACTTCGACAACAGTTTTTTTTGCCTGTCCGACCCATGTCCGACTCACGGCCCTAGGTCAGACCATTCCAGAAAGTTTTATTCTTGTTGCTCAAGCCTTGTCCGACCCAGCGTCCGATCCAGGCTGTGGGTTGGACAGTAGCAGATTGTGCTACAGGCCTTATTTTTCAATTCCTTTCTTACCCATTTCTTCCCCAATCTTCCTACATACATCCTAACATGTTTTAGTACAATTTAAACACTCCAAATCATGCTAATTCCTTCCTAACTCAATATACAATTCTATACTAACTTATATACACAATTCTCTAAGTTTCAACTCAACACTGCCCCAGTTTTCTTCCTTAATACATTTTGCTACAGATTTCCACTCACACTTCTATCATTCATTACTCACTCAGCCAATGCTATTCCTAGCATCCAAATGCCTTACTTTACATCTAGCTTCATCCCATTAACACACTCATATCCAAATCTGTTTCAAACTACAAAACACTCCCATTACACTCCTCAAATACTCCTAGTTATCACCTAGGTTACGTTCTCTTCTTAAACAACCTAAGTCCTCTTATTCCTAAGTAAAATTGGACATAGTCTCCCCTATATTTTTAACATTCTCCACACATGATTTCAGCTCACATATTCTCATTCTCACAACCTGTTTATACACACATTATTCTCACATCTCAACACTACTTCAACAACAATAAAATTCCTGCACACTTACACATACTACCCATGGTTTTCCCAAACTTTTAACCATCTTTTAAAACTTCAAAAACTGTTTGATTCTCTTCTCAATTACACTACTACATCACTACTACTCATTACTCAAGTTCACTACTCATTTTACCACTCCAAAAACTGTTACAATACCATACACAAACTAACACAAGGTAAGAGCATTTACCTTGTCTTGCTAGTTTTTCTTTTCTTTCTTGCCTTCTCCTCTTTTCTTCTTTCCTTCTTCTTTGTTCATCCTCACACAATGCACAATACTACAACCACCATACCAATCCACACTAACCATTTAGCATTCATTTATACTAACCCTAGAATTTAGGTTTTAGGGTTTAGAAAAGAATGTTACCTTCCAATAGATGAATGAAGTTCTAGACTAACAAGAGAGCAATATTGCTAGCCCAAGAAGGAGCCAAAATCGGCTGAAGCAACAAGGAACCCAGAGTTCAAAAACTAAAAATCCTTATAATGCCAATGAGAGCTAGAAAGGAAGGATTTTCGAAATTCTTTTTATGTCAAAGTAACAAGGAGGTGAAGGTGCTTCTAATGCTGGACTTGAATCTTCAAATGGAGAACACCCATAAAAATGAAAGTTGAGCTTTTGGATTTTTGAAAGGAGGGAAATGTTCTCCTTTGCAAGGGGATTCCAATGGTATGGTTTTTATAATTTTTGGACAAAGGATGAAGGCACAACAATTGAGAGAAGGTGAGGTTTGCGGGGGTTTCTTCAAATCTCCATGCTTGTCGCAGGGAAGAAGATAAAATAGAGAAGGAGGGAGATGGATGCGTGAGAGGAAGAGGGGGAGTAGGAGAGAGAGGGTCCCTGTTTTCTTTCTTTATTTCTTTGTCTTGTTGTGAGTTACAAATAATAAAGAGAGTGAGTGAGAGGAGGGGAAATCGGTTCCCCCTACACACACACACACACACACACACACACATTTTTACTTTTTTATTTACAAAGTGGACACACTAACTTTGTTTATTTGTACTCTTACCCCACAACTTCCCGGTTGTTACAGTATTTACTAACCGGAACCCGTTTTCCGGAAATTTCTCGTTTAGTTAATTTTATTGGTTCTAAAGCTCCACTAATATTTATTAGTGACTATTTAGTTGACCAAAATGGGGATTAAGACAAAGGGAGACCAGCTGGTGGTTACTCAAAAGCCAACCAAGAGTGAAGACTCGAAGTCAAAGTCTCGCCCAACCATTAGAGCATCAGGAGTAAAATGAAAAAGAAGTCTTTCACCGGTCCACGACAAGTCAGAGACCAGTCTGGATACCTCAACTAGGGATGTTCTTCAGAGAGTGAGAGTCAATCTCACAACTGTGCAGGGCACCTCCTCTAAACCAAGTGTTCATAACATGGTTCAAGGAGCAATAGACTTTATAGACTCCCACATTGCCTGAGAGTTCTTAGTCTCTTAAAGACATGAGCCAATCATGAGAAAAATAAGCTCTAGGCTTAGATTTTATTTTTCCATTACTATTTTTACTTGCCTTTGACTATCTGTTTCAAAGTATCAATGAAAATGCAACTGATCTTTGTTACTTGAATGCTTATGATGGGTACGAAATAATTTATTGTCTTGGCTGCTTCTTCCTTGATTAAAAATTACAAAGTGATCTGAGATATTTAGTTCTATCCATTCCACTAATCCAATTTCTTACCTTGACACCTAAAAAGCCTACAAACATAGCCCACAAGATGTAGCACCTCATTAAATGCCACTCACCGATCAGTCGTTGAGCATATCCATAGTGTCTATAAAACTTGCTTACTCCTTTTACCACTCACAATCATCTCACGAAATGGTTCAATACCCATAAAGCTCATCCAGCTCGAATGAGCAAACCATTCACTCCACCATTGCAAATTTATGACTACCAAACACCCAAAGAAATAAGTCACCTAAAACTATGTTCAACCAGACTCCGACTCCCTTACAGCTTGGTCTATCACCTCAAGTATCACTCTATCATAATCACGTTCTCCACACTGCATAGAGTTCTCCATAGATTCTGATGAGTCTGACCTTTCTACCACAATTGAATCACCTTTGATCAACCCAACCAAAGCAAAACCTTCTTGGATCAAAGCCGGTTTTTTGGAGGAAGAGCCTACTTGCTCAGAGGATTATGAATGGGATACCCAACTACGTCACTCTATCTAGATATCTTGATCATATTTTATAGTTTGTAATCTATGGAATGTCATGGCCTTTACAACTTCTTACGCCGTGTAGTTGCTCCCTATTTTGTTGTATGGCAAAGAGGGAAAGAAAAGTATATGCACTTTGTGAGATTATGTGTGACTATGTCTATAGTCCTTGTATTATGTATCATCTGAATGAAACTTTATCTATGGTATAACATAAAAGTTGTCACTTATGCTATCATTCGTTAAAAAAATTTCATTCTTAAAAACCCTTAATAAACTCAGGGGGAATCCTTCTTAGGGGGAATCTCTCAATTTTTTATTTCCAAGTACATATAAGTGTATAGGTTGCCATCATCAAAAAGGGGGAAATTGTTAAGACAAGATCCTTTAGTTTTGATGATAGCAAACCTTGTGTTGTCTATCTAATGTGTTTGTCAAGATTCATGAGTTTAGATAGACAGGTGAATAAGTGGCTTATCACGCCAGGTTACAAGCGTACTTAAGTCATGAGTGGCTTAGCACGCAAGGTTGCAAGCGCGCACAATCCACGACATGTGCTATACCAGTCAGGCACCTGTCGGTGAGAGCTCCGAAGAACTTCTAGCAAGACACAAGTAGTCAAGAACCACACCATCACATATCTCTTTCATCAGACATTGAACAAGGACCAAACGGAGTTAGCAACATCGACAAACTCACTCAAATTATTCACAACCACACAAACAACTTGCTCATGACAAACACACGACAAAAGGTGTATCTCATTAATGTGCAAGATAACAAGATAAACAAAGGCTATTGATGAACATCATTACATATCCGTAATACTTCAGGAGAGAGCATTTATGAGCATTAATAAGCCAGACAAGTTGAAGTGTGCAAGTGGTGACCGACCACTTGGGAGACGCGCCACCAACTTGCTCATTCACAAGGCAACGCGTGTGCCAGTGGCTCCAGATCAAGTTAGGAGAAAATTTGCAGTAGGGTGCGGCTATTATATTCGTCGAAGAATGAGTATTCTAATCTTAGACTCACAACTCCTAGGTTGTTAGTTGGCATCTCAACTAACTTGTATAAATAGGTGCATTAATGTTCCTTGTAAGATAAGCCCTGTACAAGAGAAAAGAATGAGATAATCTGGGCAAGTGTGGATCAGACTTAGGAGTGTGTGTAAGTGCTAGAGAGTTGGTGAGCTAGAGAGGATTGGGTTAGAGTATCAATACATCGAGTATTTGATAGGACGACAGGTCGGGGAACGGTCAGTGAACCGTAGGCGATAGTCAGGAGAGGGTTGACAACTTTAGGGGTAAAGTCGAAACCCCTAAAGTCGAAACTGTCCCGGGAGTCCGTGTGTGGGGTAAAGGAGGTTGAGTGAATTTCGTGTGTGTAAATTCTCAATCGAAATGTGTTTTCCAGTTTAAAGTTATCTCTCATCTATCAAGTTTTATTAGAGTCCACGACACGTCAGGGACGCATCAAGAGTGCTTGCGGGTTTCATGAACCCCTATGTATAGGCTTTGAGTGTCTTGCATGCTTGACAAGCTTTTCAGTTATGCCAGGCTACAAAGTGCAATGTGTCATTTATAAGTGGGATGCCAAGTGGCCTTAAAGATAAAAATAAATAAATAAATAAGTGGTCCCCAAAAGACTATAGCTCCCTTATTTATTGGAGACTTCTAGAACCATCATTGTGTGCTTTAATCTCTTGATGATACTTTGAAATCTTCTGCCCTTGGTCCATCAAACTTTCCTTTTGATGATCATTCCTTGGTGGCTCCTCTGATATGGCTTCTAGAAGATTGACTTTACTTGCTTTTGGAGTAGGCTTCCGGTAAGACCTTCCAGTAGTGGCTAGTCTTTTCTCTGTGATATCCATACTTTAGTTAGATAGCTACATACATGTACATTTGTTTTATATGAACTGTACAGTTAGTAAATAAAAACTGTACCGATGTATATGTATATGTAAAATTATACATTGAATTTTGATATTACTGAAATTCTACTAGATGTATATATTAACTTCTTAAACTATACAATAAGCTTACAAAACCTGTTTTTTACACTATACAAACTATACTATTTTGAATGTAACAAAATATAGCTACATATGTTTGTAGCCAAGAATGATTAGTCACATAATTTCTTTTCTTTTTTCCTGGAAAAAGGATGGAACTTCTATTAAATAGCTTTTGACTTTTTTGTATTACCTTCTCTTTTATTCATCTACTATCATTAGTCCCACAATTTCTTTTATTTTTGCATTTATTATTATTACAAGTAAAAGAACTCTGTTTTCGTAAATATAATGGGCTTTCTAGAAGGCAAACCCACTGGTAAGTCACCTTTTCTTTCTTGGGGAGGTTTTCACCACCAGTCATTAGTTGCTTTTCATCAAGGAAACTCGTTTCCTCCACCTCTTCACCTGGTTGTGTGTATCAGTCCTTTTTATAGTAAAAGTTTCAAAACACTTACTTTTCTCTCTCCTCCTCTTTTTTTATAAAAACTCAACTCATTCTTTTATTTTCTCTCTCTTTCTACCGCAACTTCCCTTTGCTCCTCTTTTTACTTCTACTCTCATGTATCTTTTGCCTCCTTTTTCAGAGGTTCAAGAATTTCTCTCTTCTCTGTTGCACCATTTCATTCTTCATACTATTTACTATCATGGCTCCAAAGAATGTTTTTGCCAAGTCTCTCAGTAAAAAGTCTGCTTCTTCAACTCTTCTTTGCGTAAAAAACTTCTGCTGTGGAAGCCATTCAGAACGAGTTTATCTCCCCCATTGCCCCCTTCCAAAAGGGTAAGATCCACCCCCATCAAATTTATCTTTTGAAGCTCTAAAATCTTTTTTTGGGAAAAGTCCCCATTCCTACAGGAATAAATATTTTCCTTTCTTCTACCGATTTTCATCCTTATGATGACTTCGGTTTATGTTTTGTTGTGTGCAAATAATTTTTCTTTCGTGGCTTGTCACTTCCTCCCCAACCATTTATTACTGGCTTCCTCAATCGTAGACGCATGTCCTTGGCCTACTGGCATCCAAATGCTACGCATTCCTCTTCATTTGTCAGAATTTACAGATTGACCCTTCTGCTTCTAATTGTGTCCATCATTTTATGCTCTCAAATAACCCTCATAAGGCCCTTCTATCTCTATCCTCCATGATTTCACATTTTTCTCTTACGACCACTGTGACTACGGTTGGGCTTCTCGTTGGTTTATGGTTGTTCCCCCTTCAGGACAATTTTTTGGATACATTTACCTTTCTTAAAGGCTCAGTGGTAAACTCATTGGTTCATTACCAGAAGGTCAGGAAACTCTTATTGGTAAATACCTGCGAAGTTTCAACAAAATGCGATACAATCTCGACGACCTCCCCATCGAGGAGTGCCTAAGCTTTTACATAGTGTTGATTTCCGGGGCTATATTTTTCGTGAAATTCATGAAATGCCCACTATATTTTTGGCTAAGTTTATGAAATGCCACTAAAAAAAAAGTCACGAAATGCCACTATATTTTTGGAAAATCCATGAACTGACCTACAGATGGAAAAGACGAAAGTACAAACCCTACTAGTTACAAAGTAGCTTATAAAGTTCACATATGCCCCAGGTGTTAAAAATAAAAAAATCAACAAAAATATCAAAAAAAAAAAATTATAAAAATATAAAATTTATAAAAATTATAAAAATTGTAAAATTTTAAAAAAAAAATGAAAATACCAGTAATATTAAAAATAAATATTTCCTTTTTTAAAAATTTATTCAATACCAGAAAAAGAATATTGAGTTCAAAACAAATAATTTATACCAATTTTTCTATCAATTTAGTACCATAATTTATGCCAAATAAATATCATAATTTTGATCATACATTTTTTAATTATTATTTCTATCAATTTAGATTATTTATTTCTTCAAACTATATAATTTTTTTGTATTGTTGATAAATTTTGAAAACTAAAATTTCTAAATATAATAATTTATTGGAAATAGAGCGACTGGGAATATATATATATATAGCATAAAATATTAAATAGTAAAATTTAATTGAAATGTAGAATAAAACATTTTCAAAATAATAATATGCTACTTATTATGAGCAAGTAATGATGACCAAAGAAAGAATAAGTTGCATATTATTACTCTGAAAACATTTTATTTTACATTTCAAACAAGTTTTACTATTTAATATTGTATGTTATATATATATATATATTCTTAGTCACTCTATCTGAAATAAATTATTATATTTCAAATTTTAGTTTTTTGAAAGTAATCAGCAATATTAAAAAATTATTGACTTTGAAAAAATAAATAATCTAAATTTATAGAAAATAATAATTTTAAAATGCAAGATAAAAATTATGGTTCCTTTTTGGTATAAATTATGGTACTAAATTGGTAGAAAAATTGGTATAAATTATTTGTTTAGAACTCAATATTCTTTTTATTGTATTGAATTTAAAAAAGGAAATATTTATTTTTTAATATTTAATGATATTTTCATTTTTATAATTTTTTTAAATTTTAATAAATTATTTTAATTTTTATACATTTTTGTAATTTTTTTTGTAATTTTTGAAATTTTTTTATATTTTTATTGTATTTAGATATTTTTGTTTATTTTTAACACTTAGGGGAATATTATGAACTTTTAAAATACTTTGTTAACTAGTAAGGGTATTTTTGTCTTTTTTCCATCTATAGTGGCATTTCATGGACTTTTCAAAAAATATAGTGGCATTTCACGACTCTCTTTTTTTAGTGGCATTTCATGAATTAGACAAAAATATAGTGGCATTTCATGAAATTTCCCAATTTTTTAAGTTGAACATCCGTTTATTGTTTGCATTATTTTGTAAAAATAAAGATAGAAATTTAATCGTGAGGTACTACCTTCTCTTTTTACTTCTTTGCAGACTTATATCCCATCGATGGTGAGGCACCCTCTACTTATGGTCGGGACAAAATTTGCTATTAGATCAATGCTGTAAGGATACTGTCTTTTACGTTGCGGTGGGTATGACTCATACCAAGGCTTCTTTTCTTTGTTCCAAAAGCCCGTCTCCCTTGACAAAAAAGAAAAAACGGTCTGCCTCTTCTTGGCTTCCAGAACTGAAGGTAACCCTTCACTTCCTGGTATTTAGGACAAAGGATCCAATACCACTTCGGTTTTTAACCTGAAAACGGATCATTATACAAATGTTATTTCTAAAGATAAGCAAACAGAGGGTGAGTCAGATTCTTTAGGAAAAAGGTCTTCGGAAATTTCTTCTGTAGATGACCCATCCCTTCAAGACCCTTCATTTGCTTTCTCCTTCTTTTTTGCTAACTTTGTTCGTTTTTCCTTTACCTTTTTCTTTTTTTGAGATATTCATTCATATAATAAAAGAAGCACCACTCAAATTAAGGGAGTAGAAGATCCCTATCATTTGAGTGTAGAGAAGTTTGAAGGGAATGGGAACATGCTCCCAATCCCTCCTTAGACAAAAACCACCATATTCCAGTCTAGTCATATGATAAACAAACTTTAATACATAAAACGAGTAAATAAGATTAGCCCTGAACTTAGAATCTTGCAAACTACTAATTTCCATCACCATAGCTCTTTCTTTGCGATTGTCATCACCAACCAGAGTCTTCTTGGCCAACTCAAGAACTACATTGTAACAAATGCTATGGCTACCCACTAGAAGAGCAAGCTCCAAAGCAATTGAAGATGTTACGAAAATAGCTAAAGGCACATTGCTAGTGCTGAAATTGAGACTGTTGTAAACCCTACAAAATAGGACTTCCACATCGAAAGAACTAGTAGTCTCCACCGCCGAGTTCCTTCCTCTGCATTTCAAATCACAGAAGAGAGTCATCTTTTGATACCCCGGATCTAAAAATGGCGATTTAATTACTCTAATAAAATTTTTAAAGGCCTAATTGTGCCTAGAGAGTATTGGTAAAAAGAATAAAACCAAAAGGAAAGAGAAAACGCTTGAAAAGCGAAAAACGCTAAAATGCGCATTAAATGAAAATAAAAGATATATAATCTCGTAAGGGTCCGAGATGGATTCCTAAGGCTTTGTTAGGCCTAATTAGTGTACGGGAATGATTCCCGAAGAAAACGGATCCAAATAATGGATTAAAACACTAAATAAGCATAAAAGCACGTTTTTCGAGAAAGCCCGAAAACGTGACTTTAAGTGGTCAAACGGACCCATAAAAATTATAGTTGATTAAATAACTATAATTAAGTATTAATGGAAGCTTAGTAACCATTAAAATTAATTAAACGGCAAAATTCCGGAAAACGGACCCGGTAAATGAATAGTGTCGAAAACGAGAGACGAGACGAGTTTAATTCGAAAAGACGAAAAACGACCCGGGCTATTAATTAATGTGGGCCGGTTTTAATTAATAAGTATACACCCATTAATAGCTTGCTAGCTATTAAGTAATAACAAGACAAATAAATAAATAAGTAAAGTGAATAGTGTAAAGCAAAAGTAAAATAAAGTACTCACCTTCTCCTTCTTCATTCATGATTTGCCCCAGCGTATGAAACTCTTCTTCCTCCTCTGTAAATCGCGAGACAAGCAGCACAACCCTCACCTTGTCCAACCTCCTTCTTGCTCATTCCTCCACCAAATCACAAAATTTGTACCGTTGAACTCCTCTCGGTGAGAGCTTCGGTTTCCACCCAATTAAAATTCGATTCCTCCATCTTCATCTCCATTGACGTTGGAGCTTTTGAAGCTTGAAGAGTTGGTTTCAACCCTTCTTCTTCCCCTTGATGCTTTAAGGTAATAATAAGCATAAGTTTAAGCCATTTCAAGCTCATTCTTGCCATTTGTGGGATTTTTCCCTCACGTTGAAAACCCTCCTCATTTCAGTCGGTCCGTATGTTTTTGTGGGGGTTTGGAAACTGCTCCAAATGATTGTCAAGCTACTCATTTGGGTTCTCTAAGGTAAAAATCTAAACTAAACTTGGTAAACTAGCTCTTTAAATAGTAGGTTGTGTGGAGGGAAAATTGAATTGACTTGGGGTTATATGTGCGATGGAATATGGTTGTAGCTAGCAATCCATATTCCTTGTGTGGTGTGGAAAAACAAGAGGAGAAAGAGGGAACAAGAGAACGTGGAAGAAGAGAAGAGAAATCAGAAAAGAAAGAAAAAAAAACTAGCAAGGTAATGAACTTACCTTGGGTTATTTTGTTCTCTGTAAATCGATCTTGAATATAAATAAATAACCATGAACTAGTGTAGTCTTGTACTACAATATTGGTTTTTGAATGAGGAAGTTTTAATGCTGTTTGGGGATGCAAAACAAACTTAGAAACTGAGCTTGTATTGTGGATAACAGAGGGGAAATTAATGTGTTGCTGTAAGGATGTTTAATGTTGTAATAACAGGGATGGAAAAAACTGATTTTGGTGGCTGTTGTAGTGTGGTGTAAATGCTGAGAATGTAGTTAAGTTATGGCAAAATTTGTTTAGGAAATAATTCATTTGAGGCTTGGAATGGCATCAGTAAGTGAGGTTGGAATGGCTCAAAGGAGAAGCCAAAAATCTGTTGCAATCAGATAGAAAAACAAGTGGAAAACTAGCTTTGTAAGTGTAAAGAGTCTAAGTAAAATTAGCTAGATTGGTGAGTGCATTTGGTGCTTGGTTTAAAGTGATTAAGAAGGGTAATTAGTCACTAAAACATGAAGGTTTTAGTTGGTGAAGGTTGGTTAATTAATGGGCAAAGAGAGAACCTGTAACAGAGGAATAAACTATTAAAACCGTGAAATCTGTAACAGGGTCCGGGACTTAGGTCCAGGACCAAGTCCCGGACCACCCCTATTTTTACCCCCGAGAGTGTTCTGCTTGTTTGGTCCGGGTCCTAACCCCATGCTCAAGTCCCGGACCATATACATTTTTCAACCCGAGAGTTCCCAGCTTGTTTGGTCCGGGACCTAACTCCATGCCCAAGTCCCGGACCATATACAATTTATTAGCCGAGGGATTGAACTAAGGTTGGTCCGGGACTTAAGTCCCATGTGAAGTCCCGGACCAGACCAGAGATGTAAAACTAAGAGTTTTAAGTGGGGTTTAAGCTAGGGAATGGATTGGTAATGATGTTATAAGATGTTAAGGCCTTGTTTGGTGAGATGTAATGGCCCTGAGAAGTGTTAAAAAAATGTTAGAAGTGATTAAGAAGTGAGAACTCAAATTAACAAAAGTAAAACCGAGATAACGGGATAACGGGGTAAGTACGGGAGTAGCATTTAATAATGTACCGTATGAGCTTAGTATTAATAATAATGTTTGGAACATTATCAGAGAATCGTGCGTGACCCGAGCATGGTGAGATGACACGGTAAAAGTAAAAACCCCGGTGAAAGGTATGATTTTCTCATGCCCCGTATGCTAACCGAGTTACTCTGATTTGTGTGTTTGTTTGCCGGCTTAATCAAGATTAAAGCATGAAAATAATCCCTTGTTTGATTATGTATGCTTTATAGTATGTTGTATGAACTAACATACTTGTATGCCGGTGCGGTCTAACATAGTGCATAGACCGACTCATAGAGAGTAGTGATTGACTAGAAACCCGTAGATCGGGTAGTCTCATGAACAATGGTAATATGCAAGCACACACAAGCTATCGATTAAAGTATAATGATAACACAAACATATGAACTCCCTAGAACGTGAGGAGATGTACGGGTTGAGTAAATACCCGATAACGGTTAGAAAACCTTATTGAAACAATCCACGAAATAAATATGAGTGGAGAGATAAATGAACCTCCATCGAGAGGATTGAAGTTAGTCCAATAATGTGAACTTATAAAGAAGGTAAAAGAGACCTAGGGGATTAGTAACTCCCTTGAGACATGGTCGACCTCCTATAAGAGGGTTTTACCCGGTATAAGAATATAACCGAAAGTATGAGTATATGTATTGTAAAGGTAACTCTTAAAACCTAAGATTAACCAAACTAAAGTAATGTTCCCATGTCATTAGAAACAGAGAGTGATGTTTCTAGACTAAAATACGTAATATTATAATAACTCCGAGAGAGGAGTGTATGGGAACGAGAGTAGTCCGAGAGTATTCGGACCTGTGTAAAAGAGATAGGAACTAAGAGAGAGTTCTGGGAGCTAGTTGAACCTTCCCACCATGCTAGACCCAGAGTAGGGTCAAAACCGGGGAAGTAAGACTATGCTTGAGAGCCATGAGTTTTGGCTCGAGTATGTATTAAGAGTAACAAGCGTGACGTAGGAGACCTGTAGTGTCTCGAGAACCTACAAGAGCTTGAGTAGTATAACCCAGAGCGTGGGTGAGATAATGAGTATAATAACCCTAGAGAATGGGTGAGTATAGAATGAGTAGCCCAAGAGAATGGGTGTGTATAAGATTAAGTAACCCGAGAGAGCGGCAAGTTATTGAATGAGTAACCAGGGCAAGCGAGGTATAACCCTCAAGGCCTAAGAGCAAAATAATACAACTAACAACCTTGTTATGTTAGTTAGGAATTGTGTTCCATGATTGGATATTGATTCCTTGTGTAATATACATATATATTGTATTGCCAAGATGCATGTTGTTTGATTAAAATGAACTCCATGTATATCCGACCCAAAGTAGTCGGCGTACCGCGGTTAGCACGCGGTATATGCGAATTTCATATTCAGCGTAAGCTGACCCCCTAGGGGGAATGTTTTTAGTGTGCAGGCACTTGAAGCTGACCACCGTTCGAGAGAGTAGGACGGGGACAACTATGAAGAGTGGGTAGCTAGATTGTAATTACTTATGCATTTAAATGAGGTGTAAGTCCGAGTATGTTATCGGCATCCGTATATTGTAGACTCGGTATAGTAAAGAAGTGAAATGAGTATTGTATTTGTATGAAGTACTCGGTTGGTCCAGTCCATCAGACCGTTACTGTATATGAGATAGGCCTGGTTAGCCATATGGGTGGCTAACGGCGTTGTTTCACCCCTCGTTGTAATTAGAGTTCCGCTGCGTGAGTAAGAGTAATTGGTGTCAATTTAAGAGGTAATGACGAGCTTAACGGTTGGGGTGTTACACATCTTGAAAGACTTGTGAACTAGACCATAACACATGCTATGGATACCCACCAGACAGGCAAGCTCCAAAGCAATTTGACGTGTAAAGGTGCTAGTTAAAGGGACATTGATGCTGCTAGAGAAGAGACTGTTGACCACCAACCAAGGACCAGCTTGCATAAAAGAGGGGCCAATCTTGAAATACTAACCATCCCAAAAAACTTGAACCATAAGGTCAATGCACAAGAAACCTGGACTAGTTAAAATCGCATCGACCTGTTGAAATAGAACCCATTTGAACTTGTAAAACCTGGAAACTTAAGATCATCTAACAAAAGGGAGTAAAGCTGCAAGCCAAACACCCACAAAAGTAAATTCTCCACTGAAGAAGCAAGACAACTCGAGTGCATCTGCTCCATTCAACATTTCGATCTTGGTAATTCAAGAATATATCAAAACTAACAGCTCTAGCAAACCAGCTTGACCCAACAACTCATCGTAAATCAATAGAGAGAACCAGAATTTCAAGACCAAAGGAGTACCACTCCACAGAAGCACAAGCGCAAGATTGGAGGACGAACCCCCCCCCTCAGACCAAACAAAATCAGACTCGGGCCAAAAGCAAACAAGACAACTGCAAACCCCACACTAGATCTGAAAATGGCGGCACTTGCTTAATCGCACGCAGTAAATCAACCAATGGACCAGACCCGACAAAAAACTAGCTACTCAAATCTCCTAATCACTTCAAACTAGCCCAATCTCACAACCACCACACTACCGTAAGAAATCTAAGACCCAAAATCAAAACAGGATTGAAAGCGAGACAAACAAAAATAAAGAAATCACCCCATACCAACCCTGATTTCGCCTATTGGATTTGGGGCAACGAGGGATCTATACTAACCTACTGAGAGATTATGTTGAACGGGATGAAGGAATAAGAAACTGGATAAGAAAATCACATTGATGATGTGAAAACTAGAAAAATCTCCACAATCGACTCCACTGGCGCCGAACCAGGGAGGACGGTACGCGATCTTCTACCTAGGGTTTTGAGGGAACGAAGAAGTCTCCGGCCAAACCTTTACCTTTTTCTATTACACTAACCTACTTGCCTTCGAGAAATTTCTAAAGAAAATATGATGTTAAAGGACCAAGGAAGTACCTTGGAGAGAGAGTGATGTCACTATCGTACTTTGGCTATAAACTATGAAAATCAAGCTGATAATTTTGATCCACTTTACTAAAGGTCACAGATTTCTATCAAGTAGAAGTATAGGACCATCTCTTCCTTGAAGAATTTGCTTATGGCCAAGAGCAAGAAGCTGGTGAATGCTTGTCGTCAAGTGGTGGACAACCGCTTCTATGATAAAAGATGCATTGGTAACAAGGCCCTTTTCCGATAGTCTTTCTTTCAACGAGATTGCTAAGCGCACAATTTTTTTTGAGGAAACTGAATCATTCGACCGGAAACTGGGTGGTACTTGTGTTTCCCTCCCATGAATACTTAGGGCATCCACAGTAACAAGAGTGAATTCCACCCTTAAAATAATAATATTTTAATCTTCTCCTCACAATCTCCCTCTTCTTTTGCTAAGACACCCACTTTTTGGGGTTCGTAGCTAAGAAACTGTCACATTACTTCTATCCTCCATGTCATATTTTATCTTTTTATTTTACTAATTTGGAGTGGATTCCACTCCATTGTGGATGCCCTTATGGTGCATCGAATGATGGGCGAGATGCGCGCTTGCCAATGATCAGAGAAGGAGGCGTCCAGACGTATGTTAAATCCAATTAGTGAAGAAGAAGAACTAGCAGAGGGAAAGCCATGGAAGATGATGAAATAGTGCATACTCTCATTTTATTTAATAGCTCGATAGATAAGCAGGAAGGGAAAGACAAGGTACATATATACCCTGATAACAGATTACTAATGACATCAGCAACATAAGAGAATAATAGAAAAACAGAAAAACAGAATAAGAAATAGTCTACTGTAACAAAAGTACAACAAAATAGAACTTATTAATATGGTAATGACATAGAACGTAAACTCATATACTGTAACAAACCCCCCCTCCCCCACAAGACAAGAATGGTGAAAATCCATTCTTGACTTGCCAAGAGAAATCATGAACGAATGATGCCCAGTGAGTCATACTGCGCACGGTATTGCTTGCCTGAGAGGGATTTAGTCAACATATTAGCCATTTGAGATGAACTAGGAATGTGAGAAACAGTGATTAAGCCCTGTTACAGTTGATCTCGGACATAGTGACTGTCAACTTCGATGTGTTTAGTCCGTTCATGCAGAACCGGGTTACGAGCAATAAAAACAGCAGCTCTGTTATCACACTTAACAGGTATAGGGACATTATCAGTTACACCAAGCTCCTGAAGTAACCTGCTCAGCCAAGCCAATTCAACAGTGACTTTACGCACTGATATGTACTCAGCCTCTACTAATGCTAAGGAAACACATGGCTGTTTCTTTGATTTCCATGAGATAGGGGATCCACCAAATTGAATGTAGAAGCCACTTACAGAATGAAAGGGAGATTAGGTAAGAAGCCCAATCTGAATCACAGTAGGCAATGAGCTGTTGAGAGGAAGAATTATTGAGTAAGATACCCGTCTCAATGGTTCCTTTAACAAAGCGTAAAACATGAAGAGCAACAGTATAATGACTGATGCAGGGTTTGTTGAGAAACTGACTCAATAATTGAACGCTGAAACATAGATCAGGTCGTGTGTGTGTGTGTGAGGTAATTCAATTTCCCAACAATTCGTCTATACGTCTCAACATCAGGAAAAGTAACACTGTCACCTGGAAGAAGCTTAAGCCCTAACTCCAGCGGACTGGCTACAGTTTGACTATCAGAGACATGAAATTCCTCAAGCAGTTATTTACTGTATTTCCTTGAGTAACAATTATTCCATTGGGAGTTCTGAGAAACTCCATACCCAGGAAATAACATAAGCCGCCTAGGTCCTTGATCTGAAATTTGATATGAAGACTGATTTTTAGATCTTGTATACCAGCTTCATCATTCCTAGTAATAACCATATCTTCAACATAAACACCAACTTGTATAACTAACCTAGCATCTGGTTTACTGAATAAGGAATAATCATTGTATGAACTGACAAAACCTTTTGATCAAAGAAAGTTGCAAGTCAAGCATACCACTGTCTAGAAGCCTGCTAAAGGCCGTACAATGAACGCTTAAGATGGCAAACTTTGTTCCCATGTTCAACAGATAGCCCTTCCGGTAACTTCATGTAAATATTCTCATGCAAATCGCCATGTAAAAAGGCATTGTTTACATCTAATTGATGTACTGGCCAACCTTGTTTAACAGCGACTGCAATTAGGGTTCGAATCATCGTCATCTTCACCACTGGAGAGAAGGTTTCTGAATAATCCATCCCGTACTTCTGTGTAATGCCACGCACCACTAGACGAGCTTTGTAACACTCTAATGTCCCGTCTACCTTTAACTTGACTTTGTAGACCCATTTACAGCTAATGGGTTTAGCTCCTTTTGATTGAGGAACAATGTCCCAGGTGTGATTTCTGGTTAAAGCATCAAGCTCTAACTGCATATCCTTCCTCCACTCAGGATAGCAATTAGCTTCCTGGTATTGTTGTTGTTTTGATCGGCAAACTCGGTTCAGGACTGATGTCTATGCTAAGACTATTACGAAACGAAGTTTGTTAGTCTTGAACTTACAAGCATGCGAAGGATAAAATAACAAATAAGATTTTATCTTCTACAGAATCTTATTTGATAGATTTCCATACTATTCCCGTATCTATATAAACAGAAGAAAAACTAGTTTGAGATAGTTTTTCAAAAAGAAAGAAAAGGAAGAGTAAGGTTTATACGGCCGTGAGAACTATGGTTTGTGAAAAGCGTTTTCTTTCCTTATTGAAATGAGAGTAGCTTTACAAAGAAAGATCTGAGTGCTGATAGTAATCGTGAGTGTTAAGAGTGTCATGTACTCTTAACGTGTTGAGAGCTTAGATTCCTCGAGTGAAAGTAGTGTTGTAAAAGCACTACGTGCTTTTTGTGTATCGAGTGCGATAGGTGATTCTAAATAACATATTCCATTTACGTTTCATTCTTGTCATTGTTATCTGTCTGAACTCTCAGTTCGATACTCACACACAGTAGGTTCTTTCAATTGGTATCAGAGCTAGGTTACCCTTAATTGTGTGGAAACGTTCTCAAGGGAGGTCGAGATGAATACTTACTGTGTCAAACCACCAAAGTTGATGAAATTCAACTACACAAGTTGGTGTGAACAGATGGAGGATCAATTAATTTCTATTGATCTTTAACTTTGGGATGTGGTGACTGAAGGAGATCTCAAGCCGAAATTCATAGAAGAAGGAGTCACCAAGGAAATGCCAAGATCAAGCTGGGGTGAGAACGACAACAAATTGATAAGCAAGAATAGCAAGCTAGAAGGGTTATAATGTCCTCTTTATCAGACTCAGACCAACAAAAGGTTTTGGGTTTGCGCACCGCAAAAGAGGTTTGGGAATTTCTTAAGACTGCTTACGCAGGGACGGATTCAGTCAAGAAGGCGAAGGGAAAACAACTCAAAAGACAGCTTGATAACTTCAAGATGACTGAAGGAGAGACGATTTCGGAGACACTCGAAAGATTTGATAAAGTTTTATGTGAGCTCAAGACTGTTGGAGTAACTCTGGATAATACTCAAGTTAATGAGAGGTTTCTGGATAGTCTGTGCAAAGAATGGTTGAACTTCACAACACTGTTGGAGTCAACGAAGGATTTGGCAAAATTATCCTTTGAAGAACTGGGGTCTGAATTAACAGTGTACAAAGGCAAGATGAAAGGTGGACTAGTGAGTCTAAGTGTCAATAAGGATTTAGCACTAAAAGAAAAAAAGACGTCAAGCGATAAAGAAGATGATGACACAAATGAGGATGAAGAGATTACAATGATAGCTAACGGCATCAGGTAGATCTTTGGAGGAAAAAGAGGCTCTGGGTCCAGAGCTGATAGATTTAAGTCTAAGAAGGAGCAAATTATATGCTTCCGATGTAATAAGCCTGGACATGTAGTGAAGGATTGCACGCTAAAGCCGAAGGACAATTTTCGTGATAAGGTTAAGAAATTTACAGAGGCTGCTGCAGCAGCGTGGGGACAAGAAGAATCAGATGCAGACTCAGAGATAGAAGAGACAGCACAGGTGTGCATGACTGCTGTGATTGATGATGATGAAAGCATCAGCGTGATATCAGACCGGAACTTTTACATGATGGCCAATGACGGATGGAAAGAAGTTCTGGAAGCGGACGAGGTAAGTCCTGAACTCATAGAAGATGCTTTCAATTCCTTGTCAAAGAAAGAAATTTTTAATATGTTAACGACTGTTGTTACTAAGATTAAATTGCTTGAGTCTAGATTGTCAAGGATAGATAATCCTATAGAGTCTGTTACTGAATCCCAAACTAAAGGAACCACTCCTATTAAGTTTGTTAAACCAGTAAAAGAGAGGGTTGCATGCTTGCCCGCTTGGGTTCAAACTGAATTCAAGACACTTCAAGAAAGACAAGAGAACTTAAGAAAGAAAAACGAAGTCTTAGAAGGTGACCTGTTGAAGGTTATGAGGGAAAAAGAAATAGCAAAGCAACGAAATCCAGTTTGGTACACTGGAAAGGCGGATTTGACACAAATGTTGACTGGGAAGAAAAAAATTACAACACCTATCTATACACCAGTGCGGAAGACTTCAAATGCTAAACATACCAAATCTGAGTATTTCTATCAATACTGTCATAAACACGGTCATAGTATAGGTTTTTGCAGGAGTTTATACTACAAAAAATCTTTCGTTAATAATGGACCTCAGTTCAGAACTCATATAAATAAAAATCATTCTTCCTTTACCCGTAGAACAGGGCCTAAACAAGTTTGGGTACCTAAAGCTGATAAGTGTTTGAATGTTACTAGGCATTAGCTACCTCGTTATATGAGGACTGGTGGCTGATGGACAGTGGTTGCTCAAGACACATGAGTGGAGATAAGAAGAAGTTCAATACCTTGGTTGAACATCGGGGAGAAAGAGTAACTTTTAGGAACAATGGCAAAGGGAGAATAATAGGAATAGGGACGATTGGCAAAGAGGACTGTATTGATCAGGTTAGTCTAGTGGAAGGTCTCAGTCATGATCTGTTAAGCGTGTCACAAGTGTGTGACAAGGGTCCCTCAGAAGTTGTCTTTGATTCAAGTGGCTTTCAGATACGTAACAAAGTCACTCAGGAGGTTATGTTACAAGGTTACAGGGTAGGAAATATCTATATGGTAGATGTGAATGACCAGGAGTATCTAACATGCCTTACTGTCAAAGATGATGAAGAACTATTGTGGCATCGGAGGTTAGGACATGCTCATCATCGACTAATTAATAAATTAAGACTAAAGGAGTTAGCCAATGGGTTACCACAAAGGCGGTTAGGTCATGATACAATTTGTGCTGATTGTGCTTTGAATAAACACACTAGGACATCTCATGTTCCAACGAATGTGGTCACCACTACCAAGAGTTGCTTCATATGGATTTAATGAGACCAGTAAGCATATAGAGCAGGTCCGGTAATAGATACATACTGGTGGTAGTTGAGGATTTCTCAAGATACACATGGGTGGTCTTACTTCATAGCAAGGATCAAACTTTTGGTGAGATCACGTGTTTGTTCACCAAGATTCAGATTCAAACAGAGAATAAGGTCAAGAGCATTCGAACTGATCAGGGGACATAATTCATTAATCAAAAGATGTCTCAGTTCTGTACAGACAATGGAATCACTCATAATTACTCTGCAGCCAGGAATCCACAGCAAAATGGGGTAGTCGAATGGAAAAACAGGATACTTCAAGAAATGGCTCGTACAATGTTGAATGGTAGTGGTCTTGCTCCTAGTTTTTGGGGGGAGGCTATAAACATGGCGTGTTACATTCTAAATAGAGCTTAATTCGTCCAATTTTAATCAAGACTCCCTATGAACTGTACAAAGGGCGTAAGCCATCCATATCCCACTTCAGAGTGTTTAGGTGTACATGTTATATCCTTAACCATGGAAAAGATCATTTGGGAAAGTTTGACAAAAGAAGTGATGAAGGAGTGTTTCTTGGTTATGCGATGAACAACAAAGCTTATCGTGTTTTCAACAAACGCACCTTGATTGTCGAAGAATCTGTAAACGTCAAGTTTGACGAGAACAACTTTGGAGGAGGGATGAGTCAAGGAGAGATAGAAAATCTTTTGCAGTATAAGGAGAAAGAAGGAACCATGGATAACGCCTCTGGGGCTGGATCAAAGAATGAATTGGCGATAACTGAAGATTCACCATCATCGGTTCAAAACTCGGGATCCACACCACCAGAACCAACCGAATCGGTTCCAGTGGTGACTCAAGAAGCAGGAATTACACATCGCCTGACATCATGGAATGCTCCAGGCATAGAGATCAACAACATTCTATCAAATTTAAACTCAGGAGTTCAAACTCAGTCAAATGCACAAACTTTTTGCTCTTTCTTTGGTTTTGTGTCTACGGTGGAACCAAAGACTGTGAAGGATGCTTTAGAGCATGAAAGTTGGATAAATGCTATGCATGAGGAATTAAATGAATTTGTAAGGAATGATGTATGGGAACTTGTTGAGAAACCCAAAAACCAAAATGTCATTGGAACAAAGTGGGTTTATCACAATAAGCTGGATTCCAATAGTCAAATTTCCAGAAATAAAGCTCGTCTAGTTGCCAAAGGGTATAACCAACAGGAGGGGTTGGACTTTGATGAAACCTATGCTCCAGTAGCATGACTTGAGGCTATTCGTCTACTCATTGCCTTTGCAACTTTTCATAGGTTTACACTTTACCAAATGGACGTCAAATGTGCTTTTTTAAATGGCCACCTCAAGGAAGAGGTATACGTTTCTCAACCACCGGGCTTTGAGGATACCACTTATCCAACTCATGTTTATCGATTGAAAAAAGCAGTATATGGTCTTAAGCAGGCACCAAGGGCCTGGTATGAAAGGCTGATATCTTTTCTCATTAAGCAACAATTTGTACGAGGACATGTTGATCACACACTGTTTATCAAACAAAGTGGGATGAATAAACTTCTAGTACAGATATACGTTGATGATATTGTTTTCGGGTCCACTAGTCCACGACTGACAAAAGAATTTGAGTCTATGATGACAAAATAGTTTCAAATGAGCAATATGGGTGAGCTGACATTCTTTCTTGGATTGCAAATTAGGCAAACAGCTGATGGTACGTTTATCAGTCAAACCAAATACACCTTGGAACTTCTCTCCAAATATAAGGAGTGCAGACCGATGTCCACCCCGATGTCAACTACTCTAAGATTAGGACTGGAATCAACCGCAGAGGCAACAGATCCAACCGTATATAGGGGAATAATAGGATCTCTTCTCTATCTCACTGTAAGTCGCCCCGATATTATGAAAAGGGTTTGTTTCTGTGCTCGTTTTCAGGCTAATCCAAAGTTAACAAATGTAAAGGATGTCAAACGTATTTTCCGTTATCTTCAAGGAACATCATCACTCGGACTTATGTACACTGCCACTTCCTTACCCACTCTTGTTGGATATACTGATGCTGATTTTGGTGGTTCTCTAACTGATCGGAAAAGTACAACTGGCACGCCCAATTCTTGGGTTCTAATCTTATTACTTGGTCTTCCAGGAAACAAGCTTCGGTTGATCTGTCTATGACTGAAGCTGAGTATGTGGCTGCGGCTGCTTGTTGTGCCCAGATCTTATGGCTCCATCAGTAACTTGAGGACTATGGTCCATCCTTTATTCCAATTCCTATCTATTGTGACAACACCAGCACAATTGAGTTAACCAAAAAATCCGGTTCATCACTCCCGTTCCAAACACATTGATATACAACACCATTTCATTCAAGATCATGTGGAGCACGGCACTGTTATTCTAATTCATTGTTCCACGGACAAACAGTTAGTTGATATATTCACAAAGCCTTTACCCAGAGAAACTTTTGAGAGACTTCGTTTTGAGATTGGCATGGTCAACACCAAGTGAGACACAGTTCTGATGTTTTCGTTCGTTCTTTAATAGTTCTTTCTATTTTTTATTCTTTGAAGTTTTTTGTATGTCTAGGTTCGCTATTAACATCTTGTATTCATCAGTTCCAAACTGACTATTACCTTCTTACATCTTTTCTCTGTTTGTTTCAAATAAATATCATCCAATTGCTTTACATGATTGATAAAGCTCTACACTAAGTTATTTCGGTGCATAGACTGTTAAAGAAATTGTTAAGCTAAGTCTACTGCTTCTTTAAGTAAATCTTCACGATATAACTAAGTCCGATGAACATTATTCATATTCTCTCTTCATATATACTTCCTTGATATGTACAACAAGCAATACGTTTGGATTTAAGGAAAACTGGGCTGGATGGTTGGTATGGTGGATTGAACAAGGCAAGAGATTCCACTGCTCACAGTAACAACAACACAAATTTGGCCTCTTTCATCTAGCAATTAAGTCTTATAGGATTCATTATCATCTAACTTCATAAGGGTAACTACTCTGGGCAAGTTGACCCAACGTCGTTACATAGGTGGAGAGAAAAAGTCAAGGTGTTGTTTAATAAATAAAGAAAATGTTGTTTCTCTATATTTAACGCATGTTTTTTTCGCCACATATGAAAATAAACTGTGAGTATGAATATGTGGTGATGAAAGGTATAATGGAATACGATTTTACTTCTCACCTCTTGTCGTTTCAAAGGGAAGTTGAAGAGTGGAATGAGTTCAAAACCAAGAATCCACATGTGCTGCTTGTTGTTCTTTCACTCTATGTATAAAAAAATGAAAGGGTAATGGAAAACAAATCTACTTAGGAGTATTGGTTGTTATTTTTCTTGACAACAAAGACTTACTTGATCTTTTCTTTAACCTTCTATTCCGAGAGACTAAGTCTAGGACTGTTCATTGTGCTCAGCAAAAGGAGGTTTGTTTTATTTTAACTTAATATTTTTATTTTACACTATCTTCTTTTCAAACATAAAACCAATTCAACTTTTCTATTTTCGCTTTCGTACTTTTCTCTCACTTGGTTAAGCTTCGTCCCATCTTTTCTCAGCAACGCTCAATTTTTTTTCCGCTGTCTTTGTTCTTGAACTTCCATCAATTTCTTCCAAAATTTGGCCATGGATTCCTTTGAACAACTCATCTACGAAAACATTGAACCTCTTGCTACGAAAAAGCCAACTGACATTAGCCAAAATACCATAGTCCCTGACTCATTTTCAAAACCCTCACCTGACGTAAAATCTCCAACCCCTAAAGAAACTACTGTGGTAAGCGATGATGACTCCTCCGCTATTCCAACTGAGGATGGCATCCCACTGGCTAAAACTCGTCGTTGGTTGCGCTCACCCACCAAAAGGTCTCCTTAGGTGTCGGAGATGCTTCATCAGCGATTCCAAAGCGCAAAGGTGATGATTCTCCAGACACTCAACCGCGGTCATCGAAAAGACTGAAGTCTGTGGCACGACCTCATTGTAAATTGAATGCAAAAGAGTTTAATCAAGAAAGGTTACTAAATCCAGGTCGTTCATTTCCTCATAAACCTATTTTTAATCGTGCTATGCTTGAATCCGACATTATTCCTGGCAAGCTGATAGATTGTGACTGGCTGGGTAATAATTCCCTGGAATCTTTAGTGGACATTGTAAAGTTTCAAGGTTGGGATCGGTTGTTTAATTATGAAACCACATACTACCCTGAACTCTTTTTTCCATTTGTTCTGAATTTAGAATTTGTTTCACCATATGACTTTAAGACTGAAGTGGCTGGAATCAAGATGATAATCTCCCCTGCATGGCTTGCTATGATTCTTGAAGTTCCTCTAGATGGGTTAGCTAAGTTCAATACTCAGAAAGTGGATGGGGCTCCTCATTCTGACGTAGTACAACATTTTGGTTTGTCCCGTGCCAGTTCTAGACTCAAACACTATCCATAGAGGGATTTAAAAGTTTTACCAAGGTTATTACATCTGCTTGCTTATCAAACAATTTTTCCATGAACAGATATGCGTGACAAGGTCACTCCTGTTGATTTGGGGTTAATGTGGTATTTAGACAAAAAGATTCATCTTTCATTGCTAAGAATCATTATTTCTCGTTTGCGGTCAATTGTAAATAGCTCTAAGCCTTCAATTCCTTGTCCCTTCTTGATGACTAAGGTTCTTCGTCATTTTAAGCTTGTTCTGGATGATGTGTACTACATTTCTGCTCAACCAACTAACTACCTGGCTGTTTCAACTCTATCCAAGATGGGGCTGGAACTGACAGAATCAGGCTGGCAGTTCAAACAGACGGTGCAACATGAGGAGAAGACTGACCATGCTACTGCCTCTACTTCGATTATGCTATAGTCAGTCCTGGACTAAATGGCAGCAATGGAAACACGCTTGATGGATAGGATAAATCTTCTAGAGGAGAAGTTGAACTTTTTGATGACTGTGACTAATTCCTCCTCTAAACCATCAGAAAAGTTCAAGTGTTAGTTGGATTGTATCCTACCCTTCCCCTCGTTGACACTTACAGTAACACCCCAACCCGAAATCCAATAATCTGAACGGCGATCACTCCCAAATAAAATACAACTGCAGCGGAAATAAATACAACAACCGGGCGGTATTACAATGCCGTTGGCCACCCTTGTGACCAACAAGGCTAAATCCAAATACAATCTCCAAAAGTCACGGTCTGAATACGAATACAATCCGAGATACTAGGAATCAAACTCTAATGTAAAATACTTAAGTAAAAACAAGTAACTATAAGAAGACTCCCATAGCTTGAATCTACCCACCTACACTCGGTGTGGTAATCTTCTCAACTTCAGGTACCTGAAAAATGGGGGTGCCCCCAAAGGGGCTCAGCAAACAATGCTGGTATGGAAAACGTGCAGCCCATATCTACCGGGCACACCAACTACTTTGTTGAACACGTGCAGTTCATTTTTATAAAGCTGTAAACAAGCATAGTCTGATAATAACAAGTATCCATACAAGGACAATAATGACACATAGAACAAGACTTCAGAAGGTTAAGTTAGCTGAGCTGAATCATTTGATAGCTGTCGGGTCCACACAGTGGGACTGACAGATGTATAAAAGTATATCAATATAGTGGAGGTATAGTGACCCCGTTATAGAGAAAGGTTGGGCAGTAGTCCCCAGGAGATAACGTAGTTAAACCCTGTACTGAGAGCTGATGGGAAATAGAACCCACGAGAGGAATGAAGTCTTCCTCTCCACTGAACTGATGGGCATTAGAAACCCGAGAGGAATAGAGTCTTCCTCTCCACTGAAATGTTCCGTCGCGACGTATAACTGAATAGGAGACGACCTGAGACAGGTACAACTCCTGTAGCATGCATGTCCAGATCCAACTGGGCTCCTCGTTCTCGTAGTATAGAATTGTTAAGTGTCATATAAAGACGTTAAACAAGAACACAATGTGTATTGTCAATTATCACGTTAGGATAATGACGTTTGTTATAAAGTGAAGTTAGTGAGAGACTTGAGTACATGTCCTCGGTATACTGAAGCGCAGGTATTTAATCCACTGGTATAGTAGTGTTTGTATGCGTGGGACATACACGTTGTAGTCAGCATCATTCACGCACATAAAATAATACAACAGTGCACAAGAGTAAAACAACAGTTTACATAATTATCTTGGTCGTTATTTCAAACAACAGATAGCACACAAGCCGGTGAATCCGGTAGAAAACAGGTTGCAAGAATCCCATACCGTTCACCGTAGACTGTACTTGTTTAATTCCCGGTCAACGTCTCGTCAAACAAAGTCCTAGAATAGGATTAACTTAGATGGTTAATTTATGTTACCCTTATATAATGATCCTATTGAATTTTTTAACAAATCTCGTATTTCTTATTTCATGTGAGGTTTTTCTTTTAATTACCTCATGATTTTATGTATAACTTATTTGTTATTCCTTTTGATTTATTATATATCCTTTAATACATATATGTATTTATTTATTCATGTACTATATTTGTTATTTATTTTTATTTTTTTATTTTTTTTTGTTAGCTGACATAACAACTTATATTTCCTTAACTATATTTATATTCATATATGGACATAAAATTCTTATAGTTTTCATTATTCCTCCTTTAACCCAAAAGTAATAATCATTGGTTATCTTTAAATTTTATAACTATATAAGTCATAGTTTAAACCTCATAACTCCTTTAATCAAAATTCTTTCTTTCTAATTCCTCCAAATATCCATGTAGACGATATTTATTTAATCTAAATTCTTACCCTTATATTCGGTATTTACAAACAACCACATTAATTCAAACTTTAATTTAAATTCTAATCTAGCAGAGCATAGAGTTTAACTTCTTATTAGGCTAATTACAAGGTCACACTAATATTTTGGTATTTAGCTTTTAATATTATAACTTCAAAAATTACAACTTAGCCCCTTAAATTCTTGGCCTTATTAATTTATTTCTTATAATTACAATCTAACCACAAAATCTTATAACCTTACATAATGTCATGTAAACTATAGTTTTAATTTAATTCTCCATAATGCCGAAATATATATAAATTCTTAAATTACCAAACTAACCCCAAGGTAATTCGGCTTTGTCATTTATTCTTCCTTAATTACATTTTCATCCCAAAACTTTATAATAGTTTCTTAATAACTTATAAACTATAGTCTAAATATTTAATTCCTCAAAATTTCGAGAGTGAACCTAATAATTCTCTTAATTATGAATTTGCCCACTAATAAGTTCCAAACTTTCATAACAATTTTTATAAATTACATAATAGCCCAAAACTTTATAAAGTGTTACTTTAACACTTGTTTAAATTCTAAAATTCATAAACTTAATTCCTAACCTTATATTATATCATATATATTCCAAGAACACCCTTAACTCTCGGTTTTTATAATAAACACACTAAACTTTGTAAAAATTACATTTAGGCCACATAACTTAATTAATTAACCATTTAAGCTCTAATAAAATATTTTTAACTCACCAAACTTTATAGTATAAGTTTATATACATAAGTAGCTCATTAAAATCTATTTAACACTTAGAGCATTCGGCCATAATTTATTAAGGACCATATAGTATATAAAAGTGGATTTATATGTCAAAATAACTATACATAAATTCATATGAGTCATATAACTTATGTAAAAATTATTGTAATGTCTTATATTGATTCTTAGCTTAAAAATAAGCATTTTTGCCCTTGACATTTCGGCCTTAATTTATTTGTAACTTAAATAAATTTTGTGACACAAAAATGTGTCTTAAGGTAAATATTTCTATATATGTTATAGATTATATTTTTGGCATATAAAACCATATAGTTTCGGTTTTAATTAACCTAGGAGATGTACATAATTTTTGTATAATTTTTAGAAGCTTAACAAAGCTTATAACATAAAGATTTACTTAGTAAACTTACTTCTTAACAAAGGTGGTTTAGTGCTTGAACTCTTCTTTGAATCTCCAAGCTTTCTCCAAGGTAATATTGATGCTCCACTTCGGTTATATGCAAGTGGTGAAGGAGTTTAGGAGTTAGATCTTCAATAAAGATCTTAAGTAGATTTGTAAGTAGTTTTACAAGAATTTACCTTAAGCTTTTTCTCCTTATATTTTCGGCTCACTAAAGGTGGATGAAGAACAAGTTTTCCTTCATGAATATGAAGAAGAAAAGAGCCTTAGAAGAAGAAGAACTTGGTTACACATAAAAATGTGCTTTAAGGATTTACAAGCATTAAAACTACCTTAAGATAACCTTGAGATGCTCCTTGGTTTAATGTTGGCTTGGACAACCTCCTTGGAACATATGTTGATGTCGAATACTTGTTGTTATGCTAGGAAGAGTTTTGCTTCAAGGCTTGACAAGAATTGCTAGGAAATTACCTTAAAGATGAAGATAGAAGTTAAATCTCCATTAATGGACTTAAGAGCTTCAAAGGAAGAAGATGAAGCAAGAAGAGAGAGCTAGGTAGCTTACCATTCGGAAGTGTGGAGTGCAAGAGAGGAAATGACACTAAACTCACGTATAAGGTAAGAGAATGCCTTTGGAATTGATTTTTGTTTTGTTAATTTTTAATGTCAAATGACTATTCTTTTCCTTAGTTTATTACAAGAGTTATTGGCTCAATGAATGCCCTTCTTTCCAGCATATAACCGGCCATAATGGGAGACAAGGCAATGTGGAAGAAAAATAATGTGAGCTAGAAGACAAGGTAAGAAAAGGTAAGGTTTATTCTTTTGATTTTCTAAATTTGTGCTTGTCTTCTTCCTCTCTTGTAGGTGGACGATTTCAAGGGTTGAATGGAGTTAAACAACCGGCCATTAAGAGCTTAGGACAAGCTTGTTAGGTCATTGAATTATAAGGAATAAAAAAAAAGGAATCTAGATCTACTTTTTGCCTTTTTACATTTTGTTTTCTTCCTAGCTCACATGGCCTTATTCCTCTGCATAATTTCGACAGCTTGCTGGTCAAATAAGACCTACATACTTTGACATTAAGTAATATAACACATGGGAAGGTGAGTCACCATGTTTAAAGCCTTTTATAAACTTTAAAAGCAAATTTTATACTAGTTTTTGCTCTCAAAATCGGCCCCTATAGAGTGCCTTGTTGACTAGTCTCTCCAACTGATTTAGAAGGTCATTTTAACCCTATTTAAGATTACCAATTCGTGGCATGTCAAAAACTACAAGGCAATTGCGTAAAACGCGTTTTCGTGACACCCGAAGGTGTGTTTTTGTGCTCTAAGGAAATTTTGGGAAACAAATTGTTTTTATGAGTTCCAAGTGTTTGTAAACACTTATTATAGTAAATAAACATATACTAAGATATTACATTGGGTTATATTGGGTTATATCAACCCGTGACATAATTTACGGGCCATCGGGACACACCCGGGCAAAAAGGAGCGCTAAGAAATACTCCTGAGGTTTTTGTTGAATTTTGAGAAACCACTTCGTGGGTTCTCTTTAGAATGATTAATAATGATGTTAGGAACTCTAAGAATTAATTTTATAGGAGTTCGTGCCACCTCGGCACTCCTCCGGACTTTTCGTGCTTTAAGGAGCGGGCGTGAGCACTCCCGAGCATTTTGCGTATTTGACTGAATATAGCCTAGGGAATATGTTATATATTCATATAATGAGTGTATGACCATTTGGTTTAAGTTTTAGAAGGTTATACAAGGTCATGCTTGATCACATGTTTCTAAGGCGTTTTAGCGTTTATGGAGAAACGACTATTTTTCGTAACGTTCTCATGCATGGGTTTGCATGCGTACGTGAAATGATTTATATTTGAATTATTTTCCATTAAATAATGGTTTAATAATATTAATTAGATTTGGGGTATTTCAATCTACCCCCTTAAAAAGGACTTCGCCCCGAAGTCTCATATCTAAATTATAAGGTTGTGGGGAATCAAGTTCCACTAAGTATCCACAACTCAATCTAGTAGGGATCAAGTCCCAAGTCTCTATATTCCTAAGTTCACAGTTACATCAAACACAACAGGAATACTTTGGAACAATATAGTGTAATGTAATAACACAGTCACTTTTCATATCTTAATAGTGCAGAGTAGTGCACATAAACTTTTCATTGTAGTGTAACAAAGTACACACCAACAAGTAGAAGTACAAAGTACATTCAAGTACAGTGTTACACAAGAACACATACAAGACAAGGTGTCACTGAAATGCACCAAAGTGCAACAAAATGTATACTGAGCAGTGTTACACAAGAACACATACAAGACAAAGTGTCACTGAAATGCACTAAAGTGCAACAAAATGCATTCTGAACTCACAAACGAAAAAGGCTCTACCCCCCAAAAAAGAGGGGTACGCCCACGTACCCTAGACTAAAGTGTCTAGTCGGTAAATAATGAGGGAAACTTCGCTCGCATATCCGCTTCTAGTTCCCATGTGGCCTCTTCCACATCGTGGTTTGACCAAAGAACTTTTACTAGGCTCACAGATTTGTTTCGAGTATCTCGTGTCTTTCTGTCTAAGATTCGTTGTGTTTCCACATACCGCATTGTTGGTTCTAATGAGAGTGTCTCTGGTTGTAGAACATGAGAAGGATGAGGCATGTATTTCTTAAGCTGAGACACGTGAAAAACATTGTGTACTTTGCCCAACTCTGCTGGCAAATCAAGTCGATATGCCACAAGGCCCACCCGCTCTATGATAGCGTAGGGTCCTACAAATTTCGGGCTTAGCTTGCCCTTTTGCCCAAATCTGAATACACCCTTCATGGGTGATACTCGTAGAAATACCTGGTCGCCAACCGCGAACTCAAGGTCTCGTCGCCTCTCATCAGCATATGATTTCTGTCTGTCTTGTGCTGCTTTCATGTTATTTCAGATTTGTTGTACTTCTGCCTGAACTTGCTCCAAGTACTCAGGCCCAATGATGACGGTCTCACTGGACTCGTCCCAGCACAATGGTGTGCGACATGGTCTGCCATATAATGCCTGAAAAGGTGACATCTGTATAGAGGCGTGATAGCTGTTATTGTATGCAAACTGGATGAGATGTAATCTATATATCCAGCTACCCTGAAAATCCAAGGCACATGCTGCAGACGTTATAAAGTGAGAGGTTAAACTGGTGTAAAATTAAAAGAAAAGAAATTAAAACTCAAAATAAACGTCGGGCTGCAAACAAATCCCGGTCGCAGTAGTATAGTGAAAATGTAAGCAACCGGATGTCGAACCGTGGGACTAATGTACATATAATAGTACCTAAGCGTGTCACAAGAGGGGGGATTAATTGACTTGTAATATGAATAAAAAGAAAAGATAAAATAAACTAAGTTGACAGATAAATAAAATGGAACTCTGGGTCAGGTTAATATAATCTGCATAATTAAGCTATCTCTACTGGTTTAATAATTTGGCAAGGTTCCTGTAATTATCTTAAGGACTAAGTCATAGCCTCATAAGAACTCGTTCACCTGTAATGCAAGGTTCTAATCAAGGTTCAAGCAAAAGCCTGCGAACGGCAGAGGAGTATTGAGGAATTACATTTGCAACTGAATACTAACTTATTAAATCATAACAAGTTTCCTCCAGTTTTACGTCTTAATTAACCTATCTATTTATCACCGGTCTAATCAAAATAGACTTAGGAACGCAATTTAATAAACTCATGACATTTATTAAAAAGGTGCGAGATAACCTTTAAAACGTAACAAACTATATATAATTAAAACCAGTAAAATAATGCATAATTAATACAAACACATAATAACCATTCCCAGAGTATACGTAAACTAGCCTAACATATTAAATAGATAGACAGAGACAGAGTAATAGAAATCATCCGTAATCACTCCGGCTCACTCTGCTATTTTGTATACGTAGGGCTAGAGGTGGATTTTGTGGAATGTAAAATAAATAAAATGGAGAAGGCGGAAGGATGGGATAATGGATCGATTGGAATACGGTAGTGTTTCTCGTGGAAGGGGCTTGTTATTTTTGAGCAGAATCTCATGGCTTTATAGAAAAAAGAAGGCAGCAGATAAGGAACGCGTGAGGAATTGATTGAGGCGGGAGATTGATTTCACTGATTGCTCATTTATTGCGCAGGGGACAAAGCTCACGCGTGAGGAAATTAAGGTAGGCGGAGTAGATAGATATGGCAGTGGACGAGTTGCAGACAGTCGGCCGAGGCAAGTTGCAGAGACGACGGGCGCAGAAGAAAACCGGGGCGGCTTCACAACCGCCTCCATGACCGCCTAATAAGTGGCGGTCTCTCCTTGCCGTCCGCCTGCTCAACCGCCCTAATATAGGCGGTTCTCTCTTGTTGTGTCCGCCAGTTATGGGGCGGTTGCCCCTGTGGTGTCCGCCAGTTATGGGGCGGTTGCCCCTCTTGTGGTGTCCGCCAGTTATCTCGACGTCGCAGAGGCGGTTGCAACCTGTTGTCGTGACTTATTTCTTCCAACTTCGACCGGCTCTAGATTCATGGTTTGGGCTCCGTTTTCTGAGCCGTTTGCTTCTATGTGTTCGTCTCTTTATCTACTTTAGTCCCAGCTTGGTTTTCCTCATGTTAAGCCAATAAATTAGTGAGATAATAATAAAACATAAACTAGAGGAAAACTAAACGAAGTGGAGAAATGAGCAAGAAAAGTGTTAATATATATGAAATACACCTATAAATCATGCTCATTTGGACACTTATCACACCCCCACACTTATCTTTTTGCTTGTCCTCAAGCAAAATCACGTAACCAAGTAAGTAGGGAATGCCCAATACTAACAAATATTATTATGAAAGGTAGGATAAACATGATCTTTTTTACTTACTGAGGAGTGTGAAAAATTAACTGCTGGTGCCATAGGTGTGCTCAGGGTAAAAATAAAATATAGAGTTTCGGGGTATGATCCAAGGTACTTCAATGGTTCTTTTAGGTGACTTTGAGAACTTTTACCATGGCCAACTTCTCTCAAGAACGGGCATTGAGGAGAAAACAAAAGGAAAAATAGATTTATGCATTTGTTTCACTTTTGCAAGGGATGAGAAAATGTAGGCATCACGCCTTTGTATTCTTACCAATGGTGTCTCGCAAGTCTCTTATTTTTTGTATTCTTTTTTTTTTAACAGAAAAGCACCCCTTAGCAATCCCTAAGAGAGAAGACAGAAAGAAACCCTGAGCAATAAAATCCAACCATTTGCAGATTATTTGGTCACACCGCATATAAAAATGCTCCTCAAAAGTAATCAAAAAATTTTAAAATTTGTACCATTTATCCTACAATTCATAACAATATTTATTCTTAAAGAGAACAACCCACATATAAAGGGGTCCATAATATTTGAATTGGACAAACGCATGATAAGCAGAGAGATTAAACATTTAAGCACAAAATTGTCACCGAAAGGGCACACTCCCCACACTTAAATTGAACAATGTCCTCATTGTTCACCAGAAAAAAGGGAAGGTTTCAGAAGACCTTTCGGTAAGTAGATAAAATAGAGAAAACACAAAGGTCACAAATAAACATTTAAGCACATAAACGCTCCTCTGCAGTTGTTTATTTAAATAAAAGCATAATTTAAGAAACTAGTACTCCCCTGATTTTATTTTTGCTAGCGTTTATAGGAGTTCCCCACACTTGAGCTTCAGCCTCAAGTAGCGTAGCTTGGTTGCGGTGTCCACATGGAGGTGCACCTGCATAAGACACTAGAAGCAACCACACTAATAACGGGGTTAAAAGTTAGCAAAATAAAATTTAAGAGAACCTGAAATTAAAGAGCAGAAAGCAAAATAAAATAAAAGTACACCCGGGTTGCCTCCCGGGAAGCTGCCCTTCTTTAACGTCTTTGGCTAGACGCCCTCTTTGTTATCCTGGATCAAAACAAAACGTTACCTCGGCATATAAAATAAGAAAAGTAATACTCCACAAAATCTGATCGTTGAGGAGGTATTGCCGGGAACGTAGTTCTAACAGAAGACCCAGTGGTGATGATTTTTCTTCCTCAAATTGGAGGATGTAAACATCATCCTCTTGTAGGTGAGGCTCGTAGAAAGAACGCTGATCAATATCATCTTCAGAGAAAGTTAATTCTTTAAAGGTGATATTAGCGTTTTGTTTGGATATTTTGGAGGGAGATGATGGCAATTCCTTCTCTTCATGTTCGAGGATATAAATATCCTCATTGTCTGGGTATATTATAGAGAAGGATGGAAAATAGCGGTAATTGATTTTAGAGGGAGGGGTCTCTATGAATGGCTCGTCTGTAGTGGGGTGTTCTACCTCTTGAACTGTCTCGCTCTTTGATTGCTCCAGTAGTTGAGCGATTCTCTCCAGGTAGTCTGGTTGATCTTCTAACCAGAGTTGCTCTTGAAATATGAGACAATCCTCATAATCATGAGCTCCTCCACATACGGAGCAGTATAAATCCTGCCAAAATTCAAACGCTTCTTCCATTTGCCGTGTACAGATATTTTTTTTTTTTGTGTTTTTGTATATAAAACAAAACTACTGAAACAGATTAGAAAATAAAAGGATTAGAAACAAACATAATAATAATATAAACAAAATATAAAAGAAAATTAATATAAACAACAAACAAAAATAATATAGACTAAATATTCTAAAATAACAAGTGAATAATCCGGGGCTTAGGGACTAGAATAAACTAGTCCCCGGCAACGGCGCCATTTTGCAGACGTTATAAAGTGAGAGGTTAAACTGGTGTAAAATTAAAAGAAAAGAAATTAAAACTCAAAATCAACGTCGGGCTGCAAACAAATCCCGGTCGCAGTAGTATAGTGAAAATGTAAGCAACCGGATGTCGAACCGTGGGACTAATGTACATATAATAGTACCTAAGCGTGTCACAAGAGGGGGGGATTAATTGACTTGTAATATGAATAAAAAGAAAAGATAAAATAAACTAAGTTGACAGATAAATAAAATGGAACTCTGGGTCAGGTTAATATAATCTGCATAATTAAGCTATCTCTACTGGTTTAATAATTTGGCAAGGTTCCTGTAATTATCTTAAGGACTAAGTCATAGCCTCATAAGAACTCGTTCACCTGTAATGCAAGGTTCTAATCAAGGTTCAAGCAAAAGCCTGCGAACGGCAGAGTATTGAGGAATTACATTTGCAACTGAATACTAACTTATTAAATCATAACAAGTTTCCTCCAGTTTTACGTCTTAATTAACCTATCTATTTATCACCGGTCTGATCAAAATAGACTTAGGAAAGCAATTTAATAAACTCATGACATTTATTAAAAAGGTGCGAGATAACCTTTAAAACGTAACAAACTATATATAATTAAAACCAGTAAAAATAATGCATAATTAATACAAACACATAATAACCATTCCCAGAGTATACGTAAACTAGCCTAACATATTAAATAGATAGACAGAGACAAGAGTAATAGAAATCATCCGTAATCACTCCGGCTCACTCTGCTATTTTGTATACGTAGGGCTAGAGGTGGATTTTGTGGAATGTAAAATAAATAAAATGGAGAAGGCGGAAGGATGGGATAATGGATCGATTGGAATACGGTAGTGTTTCTCGTGGAAGGGGCTTGTTATTTTTGAGCAGAAGCTCGTGGCTTTTATAGAAGAAAAGAAGAGGCAGCAGATAAGGAACGCGTGAGGAATTGATTGAGGCGGGAGATTGATTTCACTGATTGCTCATTTATTGCGCAGGGGACAAAGCTCACGCGTGAGGAAATTAAGGTAGGCGGAGTAGATAGATATGGCAGTGGACGAGTTGCAGACAGTCGGCCGAGGCAAGTTGCAGAGACGACGGGCGCAGAAGAAAACCGGGGCGGCTTCACAACCGCCTCCTTGACCGCCTAATAAGTGGCGGTCTCTCCTTGCCGTCCGCCTGCTCAACCGCCCTAATATAGGCGGTTCTCTCTTGTTGTGTCCGCCAGTTATGGGGCGGTTGCCCCTGTGGTGTCCGCCAGTTATGGGGCGGTTGCCCCTCTTGTGGTGTCCGCCAGTTATCTCGACGTCGCAGAGGCGGTTGCAACCTGTTGTCGTGACTTATTTCTTCCAACTTCGACCGGCTCTAGATTCTTGGTTTGGGCTCCGTTTTCTGAGCCGTTTGCGTCTATGTGTTCGTCTCTTTATCTACTTTAGTCCCAGCTTGGTTTTCCTCATGTTAAACCAATAAATTAGTGAGATAATAATTAAACATAAACTAGAGGAAAACTAACCGAAGTGGAGAAATGAGCAAGAAAAGTGTTAATATTATATATGAAATACACCTATAAATCATGCTCATTTGGACACTTATCACACCCCCACACTTATCTTTTTGCTTGTCCTCAAGCAAAATCACGTAACCAAGTAAGTAGGGAATGCTCAATACTAACAAATATTATTATGAAAGGTAGGATAAACATGATCTTTTTAACTTATTGAGGAGTGTGAAAAATTAACTACTGGTGCATAGGTGTGCTCAGGGTAAAAATAAAATATAGAGTTTCGGGGTATGATCCAAGGTACTTCAATGGTTCTTTTAGGTGACTTTGAGAACTTTTACCATGGCCAACTTCTCTCAAGAACGGGCATTGAGGAGAAAACAAAAGGAAAAATAGATTTATGCATTTGTTTCACTTTTGCAAGGGATGAGAAAATGTAGGCATCACGCCTTTGTATTCAAGAATACTCAACTCTCTTTTGTTGGTTACCAATGGTGTCTCGCAAGTCTCTTATTTTTTGTATTCTTTTTTTTTTAACAGAAAAGCACCCCTTAGCAATCCCTAAGAGAGACAGAAAGAAACCCTGAGCAATAAAATCCAACCATTTGCAGATTATTTGGTCACACCGCATATAAAAATGCTCCTCAAAAGTAATCAAAAAATTTTAAAATTTGTACCATTTATCCTACAATTCATAACAATATTTATTCTTAAAGAGAACAACCCACATATAAAGGGGTCCATAATATTTGAATTGGACAAACGCATGATAAGCAGAGAGATTAAACATTTAAGCACAAAATTGTCACCGAAAGGGCACACTCCCCCACACTTAAATTGAACAATGTCCTCATTGTTCACCAGAAAAACAAGGGAAGGTTTCAGAAGACCTTTTCGGTAAGTAGATAAAATAGAGAAAACACAAAGGTCACAAATAAACATTTAAGCACATAAACGCTCCTCTGCAGTTGTTTATTTAAATAAAAGCATAATTTAAGAAACTAGTACTCCCCTGATTTTATTTTTGCTAGCGTTTATAGGAGTTCCCCCACACTTGAGCTTCAGCCTCAAGTAGCGTAGCTTGGTTGCGGTGTCCACATGGAGGTGCACCTGCATAAGACACTAGAAGCAACCACACTAATAACGGGGTTAAAAGTTAGCAAAAATAAAATTTAAAGAGAACCTGAAAATTAAAAGAGCAGAAAAGCAAAATAAAATAAAAGTACACCCGGGTTGCCTCCCGGGAAGCTGCCCTTCTTTAACGTCTTTGGCTAGACGCCCGCTTTGTTATCCTGGATCAAAACAAAACGTTACCTCGGCATATAAAATAAGAAAATTAATACTCCACAAAATCTGATCGTTGAGGAGGTATTGCCGGGAACGTAGTTCTAGCAGAAGACCCGGTGGTGATGATTTTTCTTCCTCAAATTGGAGGATGTAAACATCATCCTCTTGTAGGTGAGGCTCGTAGAAAGAACGCTGATCAATATCATCTTCAGAGAAAGTTAATTCTTTAAAGGTGATATTAGCGTTTTGTTTGGATATTTTGGAGGGAGATGATGGCAATTCCTTCTCTTCATGTTCGAGGATATAAATATCCTCATTGTCTGGGTATATTATAGAGAAGGATGGAAAATAGCGGTAATTGATTTTAGAGGGAGGGGTCTCTATGAATGGCTCGTCTGTAGTGGGGTGTTCTACCTCTTGAACTGTCTCGCTCTTTGATTGCTCCAGTAGTTGAGCGATTCTCTCCAGGTAGTCTGGTTGATCTTAACCAGAGTTGCTCTTGAAATATGAGACAATCCTCATAATCATGAGCTCCTCCACATACGGAGCAGTATAAATCCTGCCAAAATTCAAACGCTTCTTCCATTTGCCGTGTACAGATATTTTTTTTTTGTGTTTTTGTATATAAAACAAAACTACTGAAACAGATTAGAAAATAAAAGGATTAGAAACAAACATAATAATAATATAAACAAAATATAAAAGAAATTTAATATAAACAACAAACAAAAATAATATAGACTAAATATTCTAAAATAACAAGTGAATAATCCGGGCCTTAGGGACTAGAATAAACTAGTCCCCGGCAACGGCGCCATTTTGCAGACGTTATAAAGTGAGAGGTTAAACTGGTGTAAAATTAAAAGAAAATAAATTAAAACTCAAAATAAACGTCGGGCTGCAAACAAATCCCGGTCGCAGTAGTATAGTGAAAATGTAAGCAACCGGATGTCGAACCGTGGGACTAATGTACATATAATAGTACCTAAGTGTGTCACAAGAGGGGGGGATTAATTGACTTGTAATATGAATAAAAAGAAAAGATAAAAAAACTAAGTTGACAGATAAATAAAATGGAACTCTGGGTCAGGTTAATATAATCTGCATAATTAAGCTATCTCTACTGGTTTAATAATTTGGCAAGGTTCCTGTAATTATCTTAAGGACTAAGTCATAGCCTCATAAGAACTCGTTCACCTGTAATGCAAGGTTCTAATCAAGGTTCAAGCAAAGCCTGCGAACGGCAGAGGAGTATTGAGGAATTACATTTGCAACTGAATACTAACTTATTAAATCATAACAAGTTTCCTCCAGTTTTACGTCTTAATTAACCTATCTATTTATCACCGGTCTGATCAAATAGACTTAGGAAAGCAATTTAATAAACTCATGATTTATTAAAAAGGTGCGAGATAACCTTTAAAACGTAACAAACTATATATTAAAACCAGTAAAAATAATGCATAATTAATACAAACACATAATAACCATTCCCAGAGTATACGTAAACTAGCATAACATATTAAATAGATAGACAGAGACAAGAGTAATAGAAATCATCCGTAATCACTCCGGCTCACTCTGCTATTTTGTATACGTAGGGCTAGAGGTGGATTTTGTGGAATGTAAAATAAATAAAATGGAGAAGGCGGAAGGATGGGATAATGGATCGATTGGAATACGGTAGTGTTTCTCGTGGAAGGGGCTTGTTATTTTTGAGCAGAAGCTCGTGGCTTTTATAGAAGAAAAGAAGAGGCAGCAGATAAGGAACGCGTGAGGAATTGATTGAGGCGGGAGATTGATTTCACTGATTGCTCATTTATTGCGCAGGGGACAAAGCTCACGCGTGAGGAAATTAAGGTAGGCGGAGTAGATAGATATGGCAGTGGACGAGTTGCAGACAGTCGGCCGAGGAAAGTTGCAGAGCGACGGGCGCAGAAGAAAACCGGGGCGGCTTCACAACCGCCTCCTTGACCGCCTAATAAGTGGCGGTCTCTCCTTGCCGTCCGCCTGCTCAACCGCCCTAATATAGGCGGTTCTCTCTTGTTGTGTCCGCCAGTTATGGGGCGGTTGCCCCTGTGGTGTCCGCCAGTTATGGGGCGGTTGCCCCTCTTGTGGTGTCCGCCAGTTATCTCGACGTCGCAGAGGCGGTTGCAACCTGTTGTCGTGACTTATTTCTTCCAACTTCGACCGGCTCTAGATTCTTGGTTTGGGCTCCGTTTTCTGAGCCGTTTGCGTCTATGTGTTCGTCTCTTTATCTACTTTAGTCCCAGCTTGGTTTTCCTCATGTTAAACCAATAAATTAGTGAGATAATAAATAACATAAACTAGAGGAAAACTAACCGAAGTGGAGAAATGAGCAAGAAAAGTGTTAATATTATATATGAAATACACCTATAAATCATGCTCATTTGGACACTTATCACACCCCCACACTTATCTTTTTGCTTGTCCTCAAGCAAAATCACGTAACCAAGTAAGTAGGGAATGCTCAATACTAACAAATATTATTATGAAAGGTAGGATAAACATGATCTTTTTAACTTATTGAGGAGTGTGAAAAATTAACTGCTGGTGGCATAGGTGTGCTCAGGGTAAAAATAAAATATAGAGTTTCGGGGTATGATCCAAGGTACTTCAATGGTTCTTTTAGGTGACTTTGAGAACTTTTACCATGGCCAACTTCTCTCAAGAACGGGCATTGAGGAGAAAACAAAAGGAAAAATAGATTTATGCATTTGTTTCACTTTTGCAAGGGATGAGAAAATGTAGGCATCACGCCTTTGTATTCAAGAATACTCAACTCTCTTTTGTTGGTTACCAATGGTGTCTCGCAAGTCTCTTATTTTTGTATTCTTTTTTTTTAACAGAAAAGCACCCCTTAGCAATCCCTAAGAGAGAAGACAGAAAGAAACCCTGAGCAATAAAATCCAACCATTTGCAGATTATTTGGTCACACCGCATATAAAAATGCTCCTCAAAAGTAATCAAAAAATTTTAAAATTTGTACCATTTATCCTACAATTCATAACAATATTTATTCTTAAAGAGAACAACCCACATATAAAGGGGTCCATAATATTTGAATTGGACAAACGCATGATAAGCAGAGAGATTAAACATTTAAGCACAAAATTGTCACCGAAAGGGCACACTCCCCCACACTTAAATTGAACAATGTCCTCATTGTTCACCAGAAAAACAAGGGAAGGTTTCAGAAGACCTTTTCGGTAAGTAGATAAAATAGAGAAAACACAAAGGTCACAAATAAACATTTAAGCACATAAACGCTCCTCTGTAGTTTTTTATTTAAATAAAAGCATAATTTAAGAAACTAGTACTCCCCTGATTTTATTTTTGCTAGCGTTTATAGGAGTTCCCCGACACTTGAGCTTCAGCCTCAAGTAGCGTAGATTGGTTGCGGTGTCCACATGGAGGTGCACCTGCATAAAACACTAGAAGCAACCACACTAATAATGGGGTTAAAAGTTAGCAAAAATAAAATTTAAAGAGAACCTGAAAATTAAAAGAGCAGAAAAGCAAAATAAAATAAAAGTACACCCGGGTTGCCTCCCGGGAAGCTGCCCTTCTTTAACGTCTTTGGCTAGACGCCCGCTTTGTTATCCTGGATCAAAACAAAACGTTACCTCGGCATATAAAATAAGAAAATTAATACTCCACAAAATCTGATCGTTGAGGAGGTATTGCCGGGAACATAGTTCTAACAGAAGACCCAGTGGTGATGATTTTTCTTCCTCAAATTGAGGATGTAAACATCATCCTCTTGTAGGTGAGGCTCGTAGAAAGAACGCTGATCAATATCATCTTCAGAGAAAGTTAATTCTTTAAAGGTGATATTAGCGTTTTGTTTGGATATTTTGGAGGGAGATGATGGCAATTCCTTCTCTTCATGTTCGAGGATATAAATATCCTCATTGTCTGGGTATATTATAGAGAAGGATGGAAAATAGCGGTAATTGATTTTAGAGGGAGGGGTCTCTATGAATGGCTCGTCTGTAGTGGGGTGTTCTACCTCTTGAACTGTCTCGCTCTTTGATTGCTCCAGTAGTTGAGCGATTCTCTCCAGGTAGTCTGGTTGATCTTCTAACCAGAGTTGCTCTTGAATATGAGACAATCCTCATAATCATGAGCTCCTCCACATACGGAGCAGTATAAATCCTGCCAAAATTCAAACGCTTCTTCCATTTGCCGTGTACAGATTTTTTTTTTGTGTTTTTGTATATAAAACAAAACTACTGAAACAGATTAGAAAATAAAAGGATTAGAAACAAACATAATAATAATATAAACAAAATATAAAAGAAAATTAATATAAACAACAAACAAAAATAATATAGACTAAATATTCTAAAATAACAAGTGAATAATCCGGGGCTTAGGGACTTGTAACACCCCATCCAACATTAACATACTTACAATAAACTGCAGCGGAAGAACAACCTCATTACATTACTTAACTCGTTGGTGTTACACGCCGTAGCCACCCACGTGGCTAACAAGGCTAATACATACACATTGTACCGGTCGATGGGCTAAATTCCCGAGCGTCTACACATTACTATCCCTTTCCATTAACACAACAACAACATACACCTTCCAACTATACGAGTATTATAAACTGATGCCGACAACATTTCGGTCTTACTACACCTACTGTATGCATACACTTAAATGATTACCCATGTACAACGACTACCCGTCCTACTCTCGAACGGCTTCCAGCACTTCGTACCTGAAATAGGAAAAGAAGAGAAAGGGTGGCCCCCAAGGGGCTCAGCACCTTTGCTGGTATGGTAATCCCGCAGCCCACATGCTACCGGGCCACGTACAACTACTTGTCGTCTTAGCATGCGGTTGATTATATTTAAATCATGCATGTAACAGTGAACACACATCACATAACATTCGCCTCAACGGGCTCAACAACGGATAAATTCCTTACTTAATAAGTCACTCATGGTATTCATCATCCCTAGAGTGTTCCTCCTCTAATGGAGCTACTTCCATAATAGACGACACATACCCTTTAATCGGGTTATCCTTAAACGCCTCTTATCACAAACTGGGAATCATATCAATGATCCACACACTCCACATATACAACCTACAACATACACTACATACAACACTTAACAACACTTTGCACGTTTTCACGTGCACAACATAATACCGCAATAGATATTGCATCACAACAAAATAACATAACGGGAGTGGTTCTCTTAGGAACCGACCCAAACATTGTTTATCACTGGTGAGCCTAGAATGTTGCCAGTCTCATGATAAGCTCGTTATACAATAACAACAACACTCATTACCGTCCTAATAGTTGGACGAGTAACTTAAGTTAAGGCGGTGCGGGTTTGGAGGCCCGAACACCCACAAACACATGTTCCCCCTAAACCGATCATAAGTCAGAATAGCTAAGCTTTGGAGTAAGCTAATGGGAGATCATAACCCGTGAGGGAAACAACCATAACAAAGAGAAGGGTAAGGCTACAAAGGATACCCTCTCCCAAACAACGCGCGACCGGCCAAACCGGATTCCTCACCACTGTTAGTACATACTTACTTTAGTATTAGTTAGAACCCACTATGGAGTCTATCACATCTACAACCATACAGAATTACAACTGGGTTAAACACACAAGGGAGATCCCTACATTCACAACACATAACACACAATTAACACACGCATAGCCGTGGTTAGTACGTCCCAGGGTTCGGGTCGTTTACTCCGAATACCGAACTCTCATGTGATCCTAGACTCAGTTAACTAAGGTTAACACTGCCGAGGTTAAATGGTATCGGAGTTGAACACGCCACATATATGAATTACTGTAAACTCATTACATGTTTTATCTTACAACGTGGCAAACATACAGAAAAACATATGGCATACAAGCCGGTGTATCCGGTAGGACACAGGTTGCAAGAAAACCATACCTGTCACCGGAGTCCACTTTATCACGTCCACTTATGTTCCTCGAGCGATTCTCGAACAACTGTTAACATCACATGTGTTTTTATTAACATCGGGGTTTGATTGATTATTTAATGTCTAATGCTTAACTTCCCCGTTAACTTAGTTACATAACTTTACATTTTAACTTGTTTTACTTTTACATTTGATACAACTTTTCACCCACTTAATTGCCATTTAAAACTCACCTAACATGTCCTTACAACCTTATAACATCATTACCTATCAATCCCCATCATTACATATCATTTCATAACCTTTAACAACATTTTTGGTCCGACCGGACTTGCCGACCGACTTACCCAAGTCCGTCGATTCCAGAACACATTTCCGTCAAAATTTTTCTACTCCGACCGGACTTGTAAGTCCGGTCCTATGTCCGTCCATTCCAGAACTAATTCCCACAGGGTAAACTGGGCCCGACCGAACTTGCAGTCCGGTCGCAAGTCCGGTCTGCCCAGATCTTTGTTTCCTTTTTACATTCAACTCCAAACTTCACCCCATATACCCTAGTATACCCTAGCCTCATTTGGCACTTCAAACACACCTTTATCCATGTGCTAAACTCTTTAAATCACTCACCAAAACCATTTTATCATTCACAAACTTCTTACAAAGTTCCTAGCACTTGGGATGTTTTCTCCTTGTGATTTATAAGTGGTAGTTCACCAATAATGACCACTACACCAAGGTGTTTCCTCTACACCTTAACATCTTCTCTCACTTCTTTTTTCTTACTAACTAAACCTCCTTTTTTCACATCTTACCTAATCATCACTTATTCCTTGAATATCAACATTACCTAATCCTTAAACAAACTCCTCCAAGACTTAAATACATCCTCAAAACACACATTGAATTCCTAGAACTTCCAAGATAACACCTAAATCCTTGCATCACACTAAATCACCTTAACACATGTTTTCTTCTCAAGTAAACATTTATTCACCTTTAACTTCCTAGTTCACCAAGACTTTCTTAAAACACTTAGAACTTCTTACACATTTCCCAAATTTGGCCATAGCTCCTCTTGTATATACTCACATCCAAACACTTAGGTTTTTACCTTATTTCATTCAAAACACCTAAAATCCATCAAACACATTCTTATACACAAACTTCACACATTTAGCACTACATCACAATATAGTGCATAACTTAAATTGCTTGGCACTTAGGCCCTTAAATAACATGGCTCTTAGGCCCTAAATACATAAACCATAAACACTGAATTCCCACATACTAATGCCTTTGACCTGCAAATACACCCAACAATAATATTCCTTTAATAAACTCCTGAGAGTATTTCACTAGCTCATTTGCCATTGGCTCCTTAGGTATTTTATTAAGCAAATCAAGCTCATTTTCCTAAGGCATTTAAACTACATTGAGATAGCTTGTTTACCTCTTTTCCTCACAAATTTCTTTCTTGTTTCCTTGTAAAACCGGTAGGGCATTTGGTCCCTTTTCAACTATTAAACATTATACAAACAATAGAATGAGTATTCAAGCATTATGCTTCACCTCATTGTAAACCCTAGTTACACATATTGTTTTAACACATTAAGGTAATTGTTTTACCTTGGAATTGGAAGAGAACTTGAATAAGTATCAAGAGAGGACTCCTCCTAGCCCTTGGAAGATTCAAATGAAGCTAAAACAAGCAAGATAAATACACCATTGTGAGGTGAATTTTCGGACAACATGAAAACATGGAGGAAACATGGATTTTCTTTGAGTTTCCTTACCTTGAAGCAAAGGAGAACATGAATATGTGAAAAGGTGAGCTCAAGCTCCTCCCATGGTGGTTTCTCTTGGCACCGAAATGGAGGTTTTGAAGTTTTGAAAAGACAAGATTGTAGAGCTTGGCTTAACTAAGAGAATGGTGGTGTTTGTTTTTGATTTGGTTAAGTGAGCTAGATTTACATGTGGTCAGAGATGGACTTCCATGGTGGTATTGTATATTACCGAGAGAGAACAAGAAGAGAGAGGAAGAAAGAGTGGAGCCGTGTGAATGGAGAAAGGAATGAGAGAATGAGATAAGTTTGCTTTAAGAAGATATTTGTAACTTATAAAGCAAATAGTACTTTACTTAAAGTTTTACTTTACTTATTTGATTTATTTTACAACTTGGTGACTCACTACTACAAACCGGCCACCATTTAGTTAGAAGGGTAGTATAGTCTTTATTGACATTTAATTACTTATAACATCATATGTTACAAACTAGCTTATAAAAGTTACTATTCACCTAAACAAGGCACTTAGAAGTGAAATTTTTGATTTCCCATTAATATAGCCACCCAAATGTGATACTATATAGTACACATGTTAATTAAAGAGTAATGATGGACATTTAGCCATTCAAAACTCATTTACAAGACAATTTTTCAAAAAAGTGCTTTAAGACTCCTTAAAGCACATTTTGTGTTTTAACTTGTTTTCAAGCTTGGTTTTCTTTGGAATTGATTTAACATGTTCATTAACATATTTATAAGGCATAGGTATGACCATTAGGTCTTATACAAATTTATTCCAAGCTTAGAGCACATTTTGCTCTTATTGACTTAAGGTATTTCCTTGTGTTTATTTGGTTTAACTGTCCACCAAGGTTTCCTAAGGACTTATTTAGCCTTATTAAATCATAATTGAATTATTAAGTCTTGGTAGGCTCTTTGGGTCCTAACCAAGTTCACTCATTGCTTAGAGCATGTTTTGCTCAAACTGTGTCTTAGTGCTTTATTGCACTTTACTATGTTTTAAATTGTCCACTGATGTTTCTAAGGCACTTTTTAGCCTTTATAAACATGGTTTGCTATTTAAACCACATATCAAGGTTTGGGGTATTTCAATCTACCCCCCTTAAAAGGACTTCGTCTCGAAGTTCACACTTTCCACACATCATTAGATTAGAACACAGGATCACTTGGAAATAAACTTCCATAACCAAACACACTTTACATCACCAACCTCGGACTTAATGGTCCGGGCAAAACATTCACATCCACACATAACATAACATATCCACATGATAACCTCGGACTCTATGGTCCGGGTATCTTAACACACTTACACATACATAACAACCCCTTGGACTCACTGGTCTCGGGTAACATCACAACATTTGGACACATAGGTCCCCATAACAAACAGTCTTCAGACACTTAGGTCTATGTAACATAACACATTTAGACTCATAGGTCTCAATAGCATACACTTTTAGGAAATCCAAGTCAAAACAACATTCATTACACATACCACACAACATGTCAGAGCATGTATAGCAATCAAAAATATCCTTGATATACACTGTGATCCCGCAGAACCCGGTCGCGATGGACACCTTCCGTCCCCGTGCCTTTGGGAGATCAAAACAATCACTTAAGTTTAAAATTTCTTGTGAGGTTAAGTAAGAAGACTTTAATTATGTAAAGTATCCATCAACGTTTTATAAATACCAATTTAAAATCCTTTTGAAAACACACACAACTCCGAGTCCAACTTAAGCTCTTTGCTTCTTTCCTTAGCGTGGTTATTTGTGACCACTTATAGGGAGCTTCAAGAATCATCCAACCCTGATGTGATCAGCATCAGTGTAGAACTATCCTTCCACTCCAATTTGTGTTCGGCTTCCCTTGATCACATGCAAATCAAGTTCCACCTCCCACTTCATTTTCAAGCATCAAATAAATCACTCATTTCCAATTTTCTATCTTTTTAATCATTCTAATCATGATCATACATCTCCAAGGATAGAACTCCGTCTATCAGTTATTTCCATTCACTTTAATGTTGTTACCTAGGGAATCTTATTCTCACTAGGTTCTATGTCGGTATCCTGCCCTTTCTTGAATCACTATATAGTGTGTATATACACATATATTTTATCAAAATACAACACCTGGTTTTACATTTATACACTGTCGGGGCTTTTGTTCCCCGGGGAGTTTCTCTACTCCCCACACTTGTACTATCACACACAACTGTTAACAAATACACACACTTATCACAATGGTATTCGCATCTTCTGTGCGCAATTACCACAATTAAACCATGAATGAATGTGTATGTTTACGTAACGCACACACCAATCATCAAAACAATAATATAATTTTGTGCTATGCACAATATAAGCCACATACACTACGTACACTTGTACGGTAATATACACTAAGTGGTTTTGCGCTCTACCCCCCTTAAAAGGGATTACGCCCACGTAATCAATCACTAAACATTAGCTTAAAATGTTTTGCCGTCGTGAAGTATCTTAACTTGCACGCGGTCTATTATACAATGGATTCTGATTAGAGGATCTTAACCATATTGGCGGTTTAGTTCCTAAACCAAGAATTCTCATTGGAGTTTGTTTAAACTCTTAGTTGGTTTCGATTCTGGCCTGTTAGGCTGCTAGGCGTTAATAATTAGCCATTCACTTATGTTCACCATGTACATTCAACACTTGTATCGCTGGCTCACTAGTTTCTGCTGCGAAACTCTAATAACTGTAGAGCTTAATTGCCCCATTTGTTATTCTTACTGTATTGTACATCCCCAATTATCACCTTCATCTTGGTAACAATGGTTTCTCAACCGACGCGTGGTACCTCTTACCATTAGCGAATTCGGTGAGTTATATACTTTCTATCCTCTTCCATAATAATTGACTGTATATACTGTTACGTATTTCACAATGATTGACTTGTTCCCTTCCGACTTACTATCGGTTGAGATTGAGCTACTACCTAGTGTGTAGTGCTCTCTCAGCTATTTATAACATTTGGGGTATATTCCATACCGATATTGGCAGTTAGTGCTACTGCAGTCACTTACTGTTAATCATGCCTCCACATTTGGTGTTGTACAAGTACTTTTTATTGGTGCGGCCTTGCATTTCCTATGCATCGGCCATTATAACCTTATTGCTCCACAATTAACATGTTTCCAATTCCTAGCTATCTCATTCGGTCATTACTGCACAAGTGCAATACCAAAACACTCAGTCCTACAGAGTGCAGAGGTGTAAACTCTTGACAGTAAATCTCTTATGCGATTCGCCATGGAATTCACACTGAGTTCCTCATCATACAGTACCTACCACTGGCTTATTGCCCAGTCCGTTTAACATCGCTTATCTTACATCTCCACTGAGTTTAATTCTTAACTGGTTTTATCTGTTACATTATCGTTTAACAACATTTTTACAACGGTCGCTTGTTGCGCACCGTGCTCTTATTCCTTGTATAACATCAGCTTATATCGTATCTGCTGTCACCTCAACTTCCATACATAAACTTACATTATTCACATTATAGTTCATCACTCATTTGAACGACTATTGAATGCTCCTTGAGCATCGATCATTCGAGTCACAAGCCGGCATTATTCAGCCAGGTGCTTCACTTTATACACACATGTTACTAAGCTAGCTGCTCTCTTTCAATAATAACATCGTCCATCCTTAACATATTTCTTGAACTTGACTCACATAACTACCGCTCCTGCGGTCTTACAATATCGAGAGGTATTCCCACTCTTAATGCAGTGGTTTGTTTACCACTCTATTCGCTTATATAACATAAACTTCTACAATCAATCTAATCTTTCATAACGCATTTTATTTGTGGCTTATAAGCCTTACTGCCTTGAGCTGCGCTCATTGTAGGCTGTCCACATACATGTACTTCGTTGTACAACATTACATAGTTTGGATATTATATTGGGCTCCATGACAAGGTCGTTACATTACGTTTCCTTTCATGGGATGCCCCTTAGGTTTGTCAGTCCGTCTCCTGACAACTTATGTCTAAACTGGGTGTTAGTTTCAACCCTTGTGTTTCTGTCATGCATTTCGTTCAACAATTGTTGATGCGAACACCCCTCAAGGATTGCTCCTGGGTGTTGCTACGTTATGCCTTACATCTGGTTCGCACTTATTGGTATATTCAGTTGGTCATGCCGTTTGCGTTCTTAACTGGCTAATTATCTCCTTCTGTGAAGATCAGCATTTCCTGGTAGTGTAGGTACTCCTTCTGGGAGTTTCATCCCGTTCATTGCACATTAATGTGTCCACATTAGGCATCTGCTTGCCATGTACAGGCTGGGTCACCGTTCCAGCTAACATGTTTATCCCTAAGGATCCTTGAGATATATACGATGTCTTTACATAACAGTCAGTGCACTTCGCACTTCCTGACTCTTAAACATTTCCTTGAGAGGAATTCACTAATCCTTTAGTCTGGTTATCTCAACTGAGTCCCTTAACTTCAATCATTCCTTGTAATCTCTAGCTTTTGTCTGATTTATACTGCTGACCGTAGACGGAGTCGACTACTTCCCGTGTTTCGGACTCCACTCGTATACATATATGGGGTATCATACTGATACATTACTACTTACCCAACTAACCCATAAGTAGGTCTGTCAGGCCCACAAGCTCCTATCGGAGTGCGGTCATCCTACAACACAGTTGGTACACTTGTAGTGTCCGTCACACGCCTAGGTGAAGTATTCTGTTGTCAACTCCCTTATACTGTCCCGTGACAATATTCATTCCGTGCTTCCCGAACTTAATCGAGGGAAAGTTTATCCATTGTTGTATCTTATCAACTGCTCTTGGTTTTACTGGTTTGGTTTAAAAGAAGGTTGGAAAGAAGTGTTGGTTTGAAAGAAAATCTGGTTTGAAAAGAAAAGGGTTTGTGAAAATCTGGGTTTAAAGAAAAATTTTCATGGTTTCACAACATCTTCTTACCTTAACCAAGTCTAGCTTCTTGCTGACTGGTGTATTTCCAATTACAAAGGTCAGGCTGTTAAGCCCTTCCATGGTTATAATGTTCACACTTAACTTCGTGGTACTTACTAAGTACTTGTATTGGTTATAAATTTCCCGAACAGCCCTGTTATATCAGCACTTGCTATGGCAAGTGCGCCATGCTAACTGGCTATCAGTTTAACACATACTGGTTATGGTATTGTCTTTACCCATACTGTCATCAGTGGCCTTGTTGGCCCTCACTGATCTTGCTGCCTTGATAATAACTCTTCTAGGTAACTCCTCACTGTATTCATATGGTAATTATCAACTGGGGTGTCTCCCACTCTTGGAGTCCCTCTTTACTTAGTATCGTATCCTCTTTATAGCCCGTTCCACGCACTTGTCGTGGTTACTGAGACTTGTCTCTTGCTTGGGCACTACGTTGCAGTTCCCTTGTCGGTTGGTGTACCATTGGTGTATTATTTATCAACTGTGGTCCCGTAGACACTCGTCTCGGGTTTTACTAATCCCCTTCTTGCCTGTTGCACGATTGGTGCGTTGCAAACTGGTTATTCTCGACTGCTCTGCATGTCGACCCAGGTTGCCAGAAATTCTATTCTCTTATACACAAAATCCTTCATTCTTCGCTATTAAATGCGGTTAACATCATTCAGATGGAGACCGTCTCCGGGATTCCCAATTTCCGGGATCTACCGTATGACAGGTTCTCCGTACCCTTAGAGGTTTTCAATAACAGCCAGATCGGTATTTCCGAGTATGAGAGGACTTTCATCTCTCTGGCGTTGTTTCCCAAGTTATAAAATAGGGATTGTGGAGGGTGGGATGGAGATTGTAGGTTTCCAGTAGTCACTGGTAGTTCCTAACTAGCGTATCTCTCACGCTATCACTCAACCCTTAACCCAAAGTACTTAAATCCTAACTCGGTACTTCCTAAGCTCGGTAATTCAGTCATCAGAGCGATACTTCGCTCTGATACCACTTTTTGTAACACCCCATCCAACATTAACATACTTACAATAAACTGCAGCGGAAGAACAACCTCATTACATTACTTAACTCGTTGGTGTTACACGCCGTTAGCCACCCACGTGGCTAACAAGGCTAATACATACACATTGTACCGGTCTGATGGGCTAAATTCCCGAGCGTCTACACATTACTATCCCTTTCCATTAACACAACAACAACATACACCTTCCAACTATACCGAGTATTTATAAACTGATGCCGACAACAATTTCGGTCTTACTACACCTACTGTATGCATACACTTAAATGATTACCCATGTACAACGACTACCCGTCCTACTCTCGAACGGCTTCCAGCACTTCGTACCTGAAATAGGAAAAGAAGAGAAAGGGTGGCCCCCAAGGGGCTCAGCACCTTTGCTGGTATGGTAATCCCGCAGCCCACATGCTACCGGGCCACGCACAACTACTTGTCGTCTTAGCATGCGGTTGATTATATTTAAATCATGCATGTAACAGTGAACACACATCACATAACATTCGCCTCAACGGTGTAACACCCCAACTGCTAATCTCATCATTACCTCTTAAACTGTTACAATTTACCATTAAGCTCGCAGCGGAATTCAAATACAACAGAGGGTGATACAACGCCGTTAGCCACCCTCGTGGCTAACCAGGCCTGACTCACATACAGTAACGGTCTGATGGACTGGAACAACCGAGTACTTCATACAAACACCATAATCATTTCACTTCTTTACTATTCCAAGTCTACCTTATACGGATGCCGATAACATACTCGGACTTACACCTTATTCAAACGCATAAGTAATTACAATCTAACTACCCGTGCTCACAGCAGTCCCCGTCCTACTCTCTCGAACGGTGGCCAGCTTCAAGTACCTGCACACTAAAAACGTTCCCCCTAGGGGGTCAGCTTTCGCTGCGCATGAAATTCGCATATACCGCGTGCTAACCGCGGTACACCGACTACTTTGGGTCGGATATACATGGAGTTCATTTTAAACAAACAACATGCATCATGGCAATACAATATATATGTATATCACACAAGGAATCTACATCCAATCACGGAACACGATTCCTAACTAACATAACAATGTTGTTAGTGGTAACTGGTTACTCTTAGGCATTGAGGGTTATTCCTCACTATGCCTTGTTTACTTATTCAGTACCTCACCCTCTCTCTCGGGTTACTTATTCTTATACTTACCCGTTCTCTCGGGTTACTCATTCGTAAACACACCCATAATCTTGGGCTACTCATTCTTATACTTACCCGTTCTCTCGGGTTACTTATTCATATACTCACCCCTTTCTCTCGGGTTATTTATACTCGTTATCTCACCCGCACTCTCGGGTTATTCATACGCAAGCTCTTGTAGATTCTCGAGACACTACAGGTCTCCTACGTCACGCTTGTTACTCTTATACATACTTAAGCCAAAACTCATGGCTCTCTAGCATAGTCTTACTTCCCCGGTTTCGACCCTACTCTGGGTCTAGCATGGTGGGAAGGTTCAACTAGCTCACGGAACTCTCTCTTAGTTCCTATCTCTTTTACTTAGGTCCGACTACTCTCGGACTACTCACATTCCCATATACTCCTCTCTCGGAGTTATAATTATATCATGTATATTAGTCTAGAAGCATCATTCTCGATGTTTCTAATGACTTAGGGAACATTACTCAAGTTTGGTTAATCTTAGGTTTTAAGAGTTACCTTTACAATACATATACTCATACCTTCGGTTATATTCTTATACCGGGTAAACCCTCTTATAGGAGGTTGACCATGTCTCAAGGGAGTTACTAATCCCCTAGGTCTCTTTTACCTTCCTTATAAGTTCACATTATTGGATTAACTTCAATCCTCTCGATGGAGGTTCATTTATCTCTCCACTCATATTTATTTCGTGGATTGTTTCAGTAAGGTTTTCTAACCGTTATCGGGTATTTACTCAACCCGTACATCTCCTCACGTTCTAGGGAGTTCATATGTTTGTGTTATCGTTATACTTTAATCGATAGCTTGTGTGTGTTTGCATATTTTCGTTATCATACGCCTCGTTCCGTTCTACGGATCTCTAGCCGATCGTTACTCACTATGAGTCGGTCTTTACACTATGTTAGACCACACCGGCATACAAGTATGTTAGTTCATTCAACATACAACAAGACATTCATAATCAAACAAGGGATTATTTTCATGCTTTAGTCTTGATTAAGCCGGCACACAAACACACAAATCAGAGTAACTCGGTTAGCATACGGGGCATGAGAAAATCATACCTTTCACCGGGGTTTTTACTTTACCGTGGCATCTCACCATGCTCGGGTCACGCACGACTCTCTGATAATGTTTCAAACATTATTATTAATACTAAGCTCATACGGTACATAAAATAAATGCTACCCTTACCCCGTTATCCCGTTATCTCGGTTTCACTCTTGTTAATTTGAGTTCTCACTTCTCAAACACTTCTAACACTTTATCACACTTCCTAGGGCCTTTACATGTCACCAAACAAGGCCTTAACATCTTATAACATCATTAACATTCAAACCCCCATCATTTACAACCTTTAAAACACTCACGGCATGATTCTGGGGGTGGTCCGGGACTTGGTCCTTACCCTAAGTCCCGGACCAATACTCGTCACAACTCTCGGGTGGAATTTAGCAAGTGGTCCGGGTCCTTGTACTAGACTCAAGTCCAGGACCAAACACAGCAAGCAACTCTCGGCCTAAATAAATGGGGTGGTCCGGGTCCTTGTCCATGGACTAGGTCCCGGACCCTGCTACAACCTGAAACACACATTATTTTTCACCCCCATTTCAACCCTTAATCCACACTCAATCTTTCCCTAATCTTTCCACAAGATTTCTACATGTTTAATCACCATTAATCATGCTCTAAACCCCTTCAAATCATGGGTTAATCCCTTGCTCAAATTCTTGCCCAAAATCACTTATATATCATAACTAGTTCTCTTGTTCTTCTAAGTTGTAACAGATTTTGGTACCCTCTTTTACCATTCAAAACTCACTTACTAATGTCATTCCTAGCACCCAAATGACCTTATTTTCCTCTCAGCTTTACTCCAAGAACCTTACTCTTCCTCTTCCAAAATTCCAAGTGATTTACCACTCACTTTAATATTCGAAACATGCCTAGTTTTTCCTAGGTTTCACACTCCCAATCACCCTTGGTTTCCAAGTAAAATTTGACAGCACTTGCTTGCTTTACTAAGCACTTTCACCACACTAAACATGCTCACAAACACTTCTTCTCCTCTGTTTGGTTTACACATCAAAACCACCTCAAATTCCCCTTGTTCACACATATAAACTAGCTTAGTTCACAAACTTATTTCTTACACTTAAACAACATTAAACATTCTCATTTAACTACCATCATTGTAGTATCACAACTACACCCATTCAAGCTCAAAGTTGTTTATACAACACCCACATAAGTTTCTCAAGGAAAACAAAACCAACACAAGGTAAGCTCTTTACCTTGTTCATTTTCGGTTTTTCCACTCCTCTTCTTCTTCTTTCTCTTCATCCCTCTTCTCCTCTTGTTTACCACGCACACAAGGAATATGGATTGCTAGCTACAACCACATTCCATCACGTATAACAACAAGTAAATTTCAATATTTCCCACATAACCTAATATATTTCAAGGAGCTAGTTTTCAAGGTTTAGCTCAGGTTTTACCTTAGAATAACCAAATGGATAGCTTGGCAATCCATTGGAAGAGTTTCCATCCCTCCAAAAGAGCAAGATGCTCACGGCTAACATGGGAAAAATTCAACGTGAGGGAATTTTTTTCCAAAATTGGAAGAGTTAGCTAGAAATGAAGAGCTTGTAACTTTCTTTTTACCTTGAAGCATCAAGAAGAGGATAGAGGCTCAAAATCAGCTCCTCAAGCTTCAAAAGCCAAAACACCCATGGAAGTGAAGGTGGAGGAAACAAGATTTTGAGGGGTGGAAAACGTAGCCCTCGCCGATACGAATCTAACGGTATGATTTTTGTGCGATTCGGTGAAGAAACGAGGAAGTTCATGGAGGAAGAAGGTGGGCTGTGTGCTCATGTAAAGAATCGCCTTTTAACAGAGAAGGAAGAAGATAATAACAGGGGCTGGGCAATACGTGAGAATAAGGAAGAAGAAGGTGAGTGTGTGTATTTAAGTTGCTTTTACTATTCACTATTTGCTTTACTTATTTACTTATTGTCTTGTTATTACTTAATAGCTAGCAAGCTATTAATGGGTGCACACATTATAATTAAAACCGGCCCACATTAATTAATAGCCCGGGTCGTTTTTCGTCTTTTCGAATTAAACGCGTTTCGTCTCCCGGTTTCGTCACTATTCACGGGTCCGTTTTCCGGAATTTTCTCGCTTAATTAATTTTAATGGTTATTAAGCTTCCATTAATACTTAATTATAGTTATTTAATCAACTATAATTTTTACGGGTCCATTTGACCACTTAAAGTCACGTTTTCGGGTTTCTCGAAAAACGTGCTTTTATGCTTAATTAGCGTTTTAATCCATTATTTGGATTCGTTTTCTTCGGGAATCATTCCCGTATACTAATTAGGCCTAACTAAGCCTTAGGAATCCATCTCGGACCCTCTCGAGATCATATATCTCTTATACTTATTTAACGCACATTTTAGCGTTTTTCGCTTTTCAAGCGTTTTCTCTTTTCTTTTGGTTTTATTCTTTTTACCAATACTCTTTAGGCACCATTAGGCCTTTATAATCATATTAGAGTAATTTAATCGCCATTCCTAGATCCGGGGTATTTCAATCTACCCCCCTTAGGAACTTTGTCCTCAAAGTTGCTGAATCTAGGTGGTTACTCTCATGGCATTCAATGCCAAGGTTATAGTACATGTATAACCTTACAGACTCCACAAGTCTGATTTCATACTACACATACCACACACATATCACAGCATGTATAGCAATCAAAAATACTCTTTTACTCTCTCCATGGAATCGGTCCGAAGACAAGAAGGCACTACAGTCCTCGAATCCATATTGAGTAATATATACTGATCCCTCAGGTACCGGTCACGTTAAACACTTACTCTTTCTGGTTCACGGCCGTTTCATGACAAATGGGCACTTACTCTCTCTGGCCCACGGTCCCTTCGGTTCTGATCAAACGTTTCACATATACATATCCTCAGCACTCTGGTTGACTCACTCAACACAGGAACATCTCAGGGTACCTCGTCCCCGTCCCGCTGCCTTTGGAAAAATCACACACTGCACCGCCCCAACCGGTCACTTAGGACCGCCGCACGTACGGTGAATGGTTTTAAAAACTAATACCGCCCACGTTCTACCGTCATCAAGACTTAAGGCTCAGCCATCGGCGGGTGATAGCGGTTTCAAAACCAGTTTCATTTCCATCTTCATGCTGAAGGAAATTCTTTTTCAAATCTGTTGTGAAACTTCTTTTTTAAAACATCAACAACTCCAAATCAGATTTATGGTAGTTGTATCTTTCTTAGCGTGATTACTTGTGACCACTATAGGGAGCTTCATGGAATCATCTAACCCTGATGTGATCAGCATCAGTGTTGGACTATCCTTCCACCCCAATTTGTGTTCGGTTCCCTTGATCGCTAGCAGATCAAGTTCCACCTCCACGTCAGTTTCAAACAATCAGATAGTCAAACATTTTCGTTTTCTATCTTTTACTCTCTAGTCATATTCATAAAACAATCTGTTTCGATTTATCTTTATCATGGAACTTAAGTCATCCATTATTCTCTATTGTTTCACTTACCTTGCCTAGGCATTCCATACTTGGTGGCCTCATTAGTCAAATTATTACTCAATTTAAAAACATACAACATACAACTCCAAAGGATGGAACTCACTCCATCAATCATTCTCAAATAAATCACTAGGGAACTCACTCCCTCTTAGGTTACACATCGGTTTCATGCCGATTCATACTCATCATAACTCATGTCTAATCTCACTAGACATATACTATAGGGATTCTCATTCCTAGGAGTCTCTCTACTCCTCTTTTCAAAATTTTACATTCTCATTACTTGCATCTTCATGCACCATACTCATTATTACACAATGAATGGGTACCTATGTTTATGTAACATAAGTTCCAATCATCAAAACAATTTCTTTTTGTGCTAGCACATAGTAGTTTACGCACCAATACGTAAAACATACTCTAAGCGGTTTCTCGCCCTACCCCCCTTAAAAGGGTTAGCCCGCGTAACCAACCATATGTTATCACTGAACATTGGTTCATTAATTCGAGTATTATGAAGCGTTTAAACAGTACGGTAATTAACTCATAACCGGGTTTGGTTCTAGCCTCTAAGGCTTCAAGGGGTTATGACATAGGTATACTTAACCTTGAATCATGGTCCACAAGCTTTGCTGGTGACCTGATAACTAGAGCTTAATTCGCTCTTGGTATTCTCAATGTATATCAATCGTCGCTTGGTATCTCTTACCGTATGCGAATTCGATGAGTTATAGATTGTCTCTCCCATTCTATGGGAATCTACTTCGTATAACACTGTATACCTTTGTGATTATTCACTTATTTTTCCCCGACTCATTGTCGGTTGAGGTCAAAGCTACTACTTAGCATAGTGCTTCCTCGTTTAATAGTGGCTCATGGATTATGTTTGTTTCTTGGTTCTGTGCCAGAGTTCTTCATTCATACTACTCTGCATTTTTCCACATATCGACCTGGGCCCTGTGGGTTACTGCCCACGTTCTTTGTGCATCTAGCAAATGGCCGCCGGTTATCTCTCTAGATTCTCACTCAACAGGCTTCGTTGACATTTCTCAATTCCTGGCTCTCCCACTTGATCATTACCGCACAAGTGCAATACCAAAACACTCAGTCATACAGAGTGCAGAAGCGTAAACCCTTGACAGTAAATCTCTCATGAGATAGGAATGATCATGTCTCCATTACCACATTTCTCATCAACTTCTGATCACTATTTGAATATACTCTCACAATGGTCGCTCACTGCGTACCTTGGTCTTTCTCATTTTCATGGCATCCGCTACTACTTTAGCTTCCGCCTAGGTGTTCACGCCATTTACACTGTGGCTCAACAACATACACTACTCTTTAAATCTCTCTGCGCACTTGCGCACTGCTTACTCTGCAGTTCATATGGTACACATACAGTGTCACTACTCAACTGATTACTTACTATAGTTCGTATACTCATTGGCAATATACACATGCTCAAGTTTTGCTACACCACTCTAGCGGTTTCACATTACATACTTAGGTGGTAGCCTTTCTCTGGAGGATTCACGCAAATGCCGCTCCATAGGCCCCATAATCACAAGTGGTATCCCCACCCTAAGGTAGTGGTTCATCACCACTGTTCCTCTTATGCCTTTATGCATATATTTACAATGTTTGGATCTACGTATTGTAGTTGGTTTTATCGGCTTACAAGCCACCTTGCCTCGAGTCATGCTCCATGCGGGCTGTTTATATAGGTTTCTCCTTTACCATATGTCATTAAATGGTTTGGAAGGTATTACTGGGCTCTTGATGTGGTTGTCTCACCACACTTCCGTACATGGAAGGCCCTTAAAACAACTTGATATTTGTTGATGCCCTCTGGCAATCTAGGGTATCCCGTACTACGTGGGATCCCTTCGGGTTTTACCGAGTGTTTGACTTAACACTTGTGTTCTCAACACGATGTTTCGTTCAACTACTGTTTACTCCGGCACCCTTCTCGGATTGCTCCTGGGTGTTGCTGAGTAATGCCATTACATCTGGCTTGTACTCATGGTTATGTTCAGTTGTGACTTCACCTTGCGGCTATGTCCTTGACTATCCCGTTTAGGGTTGTAATGTCTCCCATTATTGGGTAGACCCTTGGTACCTTCTAATACCTTCTGGGTTAGGTCATTATTCTCTTCAGTGAGGTATAAAGTGGGAATTCTATCCCGTTTATCGTACATTAATAAGTTCATTTAGGCATTCGCCGTATTATTTACACTGGTATTCACCCAGTTATTAGGTATTTCCTGAGACATATCCAATGTCTGTACTTAATACTCTGTGCTTTTCGCGCTTATTAACGTTATGTTCTTAGATCCATCATCTTACTGGATTCTTGACTCCCTTAACTTGGTAAGCTTCCTTGTATTCTTCGATCATTCGAGATATCCAACTATCTTGGTTTGAATTGGCTCTTTCGTCCGTAGTATGGAGTGGCTACTTCCCGTGCTCCGTACTCTACTTGTATACATACATGGAGTATCTTATTGATACGTTACCACCTACCCGACTAACTCATAATTGGTCTGTCAGGCCCGCAAGCTCCTTTGGAGTGCGGTCGTTCCATGTCTCATTTGTGTACACTCGTAGTGTCGGTCACGCCTAAGTGAAGTATTCTGTTGCCAACTCCTCTTATATGGTCCTATAATGACTTACCGTGATTCTCTGATTGGGTTTAAAAATTCAGGGGTTTTTGGAAAAATTCATGTTTGAAAGAAAATTCGGGTTTTAAAAGTAAGCTCTTCATAGCATTTCAATGCCGGCTGATTCTTACCCAGTCCAGCTTCTTGCTTGGCCGGTATGTTCTTTATACAGTGATTAGGCTGTTAGGCCTTTTCAAGGTTTCATTTCAGAATTCTTAAGGTTCGAGTTGCTATATTGGCTTCATTCGCCATCCTGGTACTTTACTAAGTACTGATAGCTTGTCAACGCTCCTCTTAACTGTCCGTTATACTGCACTTGCCGAGGCAAGTGCGCGGTACAGGTGGTTTTTGGGTTAACTCATACCGGCCACTGTATGGTTCACATTATATTTGGTAGCCTCGTTGGCTCTTCCTTGATCCCCTAGTTGGATAACTGCTCCTTGGAGCTTATTGTCATTCATCTTGACACGACTGTCATTCCTTAGGTGCTTCTCCATTCTCGGAGTTCCTTAATTACTTTAATGTTTATGCTTTATCTCGTCGCTCGTTCCCACGTCTTTACTGTGGTTACCGAGGTTTAGCTTATTTAGGTACTACTTTTGTAGTCTTATTCGGGTATATCCCGTAGTCATGCTCGTAGCTGTCTAAGCTGTATCAGTTAAGTATTGCAACCTCCTGGGTGTGGCAGGGTGGGTGCATCTACCTTTGACTAGATTCTCAGTCAATATGTATACCATGGATGGTATTAGTTAGAACTATGGCGGTCCGTAGACATGGTCCCGGTTCTCGTTATTTCTCATGTGTCCGCCTTGTTGCACGGTGGTGCATGCTTCTCACTGCTACTCGGCCTATTGGGTTCTCGCGACTGCTAAGCATGTCGCCCCAAGTTGCCACAGATTTCGGTCTCCTTGGATTAGGATTTCTCGATCTCTCGCCATTATGTGCGGTCATTGTTATTCCAGCGGGATCCGTCTCCGGGCTTTCCGGTTCTCGGGACTTACCGCATGACAGGTTCTGGTTCATATGAAATATTAAATAACTGCCAGATTGGGTTTCCCCGTCTCTCTGGCGTTCTTTCCCAAGCTTTTATTGCGGGGGTGTGGAGGCGGGTCTGGTATTGTAGGTATCCAGATCACACTGGAAGTTCCTAACTAGCGCATCTCTCACGCTACCACTCAACCCATAGCCCTAAGTCTCTAATTCCTACTCGGTATTCCTAAGCTCGGTATTTCCAGCCATCAGAGCGATACTTCGCTCTGATACCATTTTGTGTGATACCCAGTGTAGGGGTCACCTCCCACATCGACCGGGAGAGCGCACGAACCACACCTTATAGGTGTGGGGATACTCTCCCTTGTGAGAGGCCTTTGACTGGTGTGAGTACATCACCCTCAGAAAACAAAACCGTGCGGGCTGCGGCCCAAAGCGGACAATATCTCACAAGTGGGTTGATTACTGGGCTGTTACAGATGGTATCAGAGCCAGGCCCAGGTCGGTGTGCCAGCGAGGACGCTGGGCTCCCAAGGGGGGTAGAGTGTGATACCCAGTGTAGGGGTCACCTCCCACATCGACCGGGAGAGCGCACGAACCACACCTTATAGGTGTGGGGATACTCTCCCCTTGTGAGAGGCCTTTTGACTGGTGTGAGTACATCACCCTCAGAAACAAAACCGTGCGGGCTGCGGCCCAAAGCGGACAATATCTCACAAGTGGGTTGATTACTGGGCTGTTACAGAGGTGGCTAACCAGGCCTGACTCACATACAGTAACGGTCTGATGGACTGGATTCCGCTGCGAGCTTAATGGTAAATTGTAACAGTTTAAGAGGTAATGATGAGATTAGCAGTTGGGGTGTTACAAACGGGCTCAACAAACGGATAATATATCCTTACTTAATAAGTCACTCATGGTATTCATCATCCCTAGAGTGTTCCTCCTCTAATGGAGCTACTTCCTTAATAGACGACACATACCCTTTAATCGGGTTATCCTTAAACGCCTCTTATCACAAACTGGGAATCATATCAATGATCCACACACTCCACATTATACAACCTACAACATACACTACATACAACACTTAACAACACTTTGCACGTTTTCACGTGCACAACATAATACCGCAATAGATATTGCATCACAACAAAAATACATAACATAACGGGAGTGGTCTCTTAGGAACCGACCCAAACATTGTTTATACACTGGTGAGCCTAGAGAATGTTGCCAGTCTCATGATAAGCTCGTTATACAATAACAACAACACTCATTACCGTCCTAATAGTTGGACGAGTAACTTAAGTTAAGGCGGTGCGGGTTTGGAGGCCCGAACACACCACACAAACACATGTTCCCCCTAAACCGATCATAAGTCAGAATAGCTAAGCTTTGGAGTAAGCTAATGGGAGATCATAACCCGTGAGGGAAACAACCATAACAAAGAGAAGGGTAAGGCTACAAAGGATACCCTCTCCCAAACAACGCGCGACCGCCAAACCGGATTCCTCACCACTGTTAGTACGTACATACTTACTTTAGATATTAGTTAGAACCCCACTATGGAGTCTATCACATCTACAACCATACAGAATTACAACTGGGTTAAACACACAAGGGAGATCCCTACATTCACAACACATAACACACAATTAACACACGCATAGCCGTGGTTAGTACGTCCCAGGGTTCGGGTCGTTTACTCCGAATACCGAACTCTCATGTGATCCTAGACTCAGTTAACTAAGGTTAACACTGCCGAGGTTAAATGGTATCGGAGTTGAACACGCCACATATATGAATTACTGTAAACTCATTACATGTTTTATCTTACAACGTGGCAAACATACAGAAAAACACATTGGCATACAAGCCGGTGTAATCCGGTAGGACACAGGTTGCAAGAAAACCATACCTGTCACCGGAGTCCACTTTATCACGTCCACTTATGTTCCTCGAGCGATTCTCGAACAACTGTTAACATCACATGTGTTTTTATTAACATCGGGGTTTGATTGATTATTTAATGTCTAATGCTTAACTTTCCCCGTTAACTTAGTTACATAACTTTACATTTTAACTTGTTTTACTTTTACATTTTGATACAACTTTTCACCCACTTAATTGCCATTTAAAACTCACCTAACATGTCCTTAACAACCTTATAACATCATTACCTATCAATCCCCATCATTACATATCATTTCATAACCTTTAACAACATTTTTGGTCCGACCGGACTTGCCGACCGGACTTACCCAAGTCCGGTCGATTCCAGAACACATTTCCGTCAAAATTTTTCTACTCCGACCGGACTTGTAAGTCCGGTCCTATGTCCGGTCCATTCCAGAAACTAATTCCCACAGGGTAAACTGGGCCCGACCGAACTTGCAAGTCCGGTCGCAAGTCCGGTCTGCCCCAGATCTTTGTTTTCCTTTTTACATTCAACTCCAAACTTCACCCCATATACCCTAGTAACCCTAGCCTCATTTGGGCACTTCAAACACACCTTTATCCATGTGCTAAACTCTTTAAATCACTCACCAAAACCATTTTATCATTCACAAACTTCTTACAAAGTTCCTAGCACTTGGGATGTTTTCTCCTTGTGATTTATAAGTGGTAGTTCACCAAAATGACCACTACACCAAGGTGTTTCCTCTACACCTTAACATCTTCTCTCAACTTCTTTTCTTACTAACTAAACCTCCTTTTTTCACATCTTACCTAATCATCACTTATTCCTTGAATATCAACATTACCTAATCCTTAAACAAACTCCTCCAGACTTAAATACATCCTCAAAACACACATTGAATTCCTAGAACTTCCAAGATAACACCTAAATCCTTGCATCACACTAAATCACCTAACACATGTTTTCTTCTCAAGTAAACATTTATTCCCCTTTAACACTTCCTAGTTCACCAAGACTTTCTTAAAACACTTAGAACTTCTTACACATTTCCCAAATTTGGCCATAGCTCCTCTTGTATATACACATCCAAACACTTAGGTTTTTACCTTATTTCATTCAAAACACTAAAATCCATCAAACACATTCTTAACACAAACTTCACACATTTAGCACTACATCACAATATAGTGCATAACTTAAATTGCTTGGCACTTAGGCCCTTAAATAACATGGCTCTTAGGCCCTTAAATAACATAAACCATAAACACTGAATTCCCACATACTAATGCCTTTGACCTGCAAATACACCCAACAATACATATTCCTTTAAAAAACTCCTTGAGAGCATTTTTACTAGCTCATTTGCCATTGGCTCCTTAGGTATTTTATTAAGCAAATCAAGCTCATTTCCTAAGGCATTTAAACTACATGAGATAGCTTGTACCTCGTTTCCTCACAAATTTCTTTCTTGTTTCCTTGTAAAACCGGTAGGGCATTTGGTCCCTTTTCAACTATTAAACATTATACAAACAATAGAATGAGTATTCAAGCATTATGCTTCACCTCATTGTAAACCCTAGTTACACATATTGTTTTAACACATTAAGGTAATTGTTTTACCTTGGAATTGGAAGAGAACTTGAATAAGTATCAAGAGAGGACTCCTCCTAGCCCTTGGAAGATTCAAATGAAGCTAAAACAAGCAAGATAAATACACCATTGTGAGGTGAATTTTCGGACAACATGAAAACATGGAGGAAACATGGATTTTCTTTGAGTTTCCTTACCTTGAAGCAAAGGAGAACATGAATGTGAAAAGGTGAGCTCAAGCTCCTCCCATGGTGGTTTCTCTTGGCACCGAAATGGAGGTTTTGAAGTTTTGAAAAGACAAGATTGTAGAGCTTGGCTTAACTAAGAGAATGGTGGTGTTTGTTTTTGATTTGGTTAAGTGAGCTAGATTTTACATGTGGTCAGAGATGGACTTCCATGGTGGTATTGTATATTACCGAGAGAGAACAAGAAGAAGAGAGGAAGAAGAGAGTGGAGCCGTGTGAAATGGAGAAAGGAATGAGAGAAATGAGATAAGTTTGCTTTAAGAAGATATTTGTAACTTATAAAGCAATAGTACTTTACTTAAAGTTTTACTTTACTTATTTGATTTATTTTACAACTTGGTGACTCACTACTACAAAAACCGGCCACCATTTAGTTAGAAGGGTAGTATAGTCTTTATTGACTCATTTAATTACTTATAACATCATATGTTACAAACTAGCTTATAAAAGTTACTATTCACCTAAACAAGGCACTTAGAAGTGAAATTTTTGATTTCCCATTAATATAGCCACCCAAATGTGATACTATATAGTACACATGTTAATTAAAGAGTAATGATGGACATTTAGCCATTCAAAACTCATTTACAAGACAATTTTTCAAAAACGTGCTTTAAGCTCCTTAAAGCACATTTTGTGTTTTAACTTGTTTTCAAGCTTGGTTTTCTTTGGTAATTGATTTAACATGTTCATTAACATTTATAAGGCATAGGTATGACCATTAGGTCTTATACAAATTTATTCCAAGCTTAGAGCACATTTTGCTCTTATTGACTTTAAGGTATTTCCTTGTGTTTTATTTGGTTTAACTGTCCACCAAGGTTTCCTAAGGACTTATTTAGCCTTATTAATCATAATTGAATATTATTAAGTCTTGGTAGGCTCTTTGGGTCCTAACCAAGTTCACTCATTGCTTAGAGCATGTTTTTGCTCAAACTGTGTCTTAGTGCTTTATTGCACTTTACTATGTTTTAAATTGTCCTGATGTTTCTAAGGCACTTTTTAGCCTTTATAAATGGTTTGCTATTTAAACCACATATCAAGGTTTGGGGTATTTCAGGACTAGAATAAACTAGTCCCCGGCAACGGCGCCATTTTGCAGACGTTATAAAGTGAGAGGTTAAACTGGTGTAAAATTAAAAGAAAAGAAATTAAAACTCAAAATAAACGTCGGGCTGCAAACAAACTCGGTCGCAGTAGTATAGTGAAAATGTAAGCAACCGGATGTCGAACCGTGGGGACTAATGTACATATAGTACCTAAGCGTGTCACAAGAGGGGGGGATAATTGACTTGTAATATGAATAAAAAGAAAAGATAAAAAAAACTAAGTTGACAGATAAATAAAATGGAACTCTGGGTCAGGTTAATATAATCTGTATAATTAAGCTATCTCTACTGGTTTAAATTTGGCAAGGTTCCTGTAATTATCTTAAGGACTAAGCCATAGCCTCATAAGAACTCGTTCACCTGTAATGCAAGGTTCTAATCAAGGTTCAAGCAAAGCCTGCGAACGGCAGAGGAGTATTGAGGAATTACATTTGCAACTGAATACTAACTTATTAAATCATAACAAGTTTCCTCCAGTTTTACGTCTTAATTAACCTATCTATTTATCACCGGTCTGATCACAATAGACTTAGGAAAGCAATTTAATAAACTCATGACATTATTAAAAAGGTGCGAGATAACCTTTAAAACGTAACAAACTATATATAATTAAAACCAGTAAAAATAATGCATAATTATACAAACACATAATAACCATTCCTAGAGTACGTAAAACTAGCCTAACATATTAAATAGATAGACAGAGACAAGAGTAATAGAAATCATCCGTAATCACTCCGGCTCACTCTGCTATTTTGTATACGTAGGGCTAGAGGTGGATTTTGTGGAATGTAAAATAAATAAAATGGAGAAGGCGGAAGGATGGGATAATGGATCGATTGGAATACGGTAGTGTTTCTCGTGGAAGGGGCTTGTTATTTTTGAGCAGAAGCTCGTGGCTTTTAGAAGAAAGAAGAGGCAGCAGATAAGGAACGCGTGAGGAATTGATTGAGGCGGGAGATTGATTTCACTGATTGCTCATTTATTGCGCAGGGGACAAAGCTCACGCGTAAGGAAATTAAGGTAGGCGGAGTAGATAGATATGGCAGTGGACGATTGCAGACAGTCGGCCGAGGCAAGTTGCAGAGACGACGGGCGCAGAAGAAAACCGGGCGGCTTCACAACCGCCTCCTTGACCGCCTAATAAGTGGCGGTCTCTCCTTGCCGTCCGCCTGCTCAACCGCCCTAATATAGGCGGTTCTCTCTTGTTGTGTCCGCCAGTTATGGGGCGGTTGCCCCTGTGGTGTCCGCCAGTTATGGGGCGGTTGCCCCTCTTGTGTGCCGCCAGTTATCTCGACGTCGCAGAGGCGGTTGCAACCTGTTGTCGTGACTTATTTCTTCCAACTTCGACCGGCTCTAGATTCTTGGTTTGGGCTCCGTTTTCTGAGCCGTTTGCGTCTATGTGTTCGTCTTTCTCTACTTTAGTCCCAGCTTGGTTTTCCTCATGTTAAACCAATAAATTGGTGAGATAATAATAAACATAAACTAGAGGAAAACTAACCGAAGTGGAGAAATGAGCAAGAAAAGTGTTATATTATATATGAAATACACCTATAATCATGCTCATTTGGACACTTATCACACCCCCACACTTATCTTTTTGCTTGTCCTCAAGCAAAATCACGTAACCAAGTAAGTAGGAAATGCTCAATACTAACAAATATATTATGAAAGGTAGGATAAACATGATCTTTTTAACTTATTGAGGAGTGTGAAAAATTAACTGCTGGGCATAGGTGTGCTCAGGGTAAAAATAAAATATAGAGTTTCGGGTATGATCCAAGGTACTTCAATGGTTCTTTAGGTGACTTTGAGAACTTTTACCATGGCCAACTTCTCTCAAGAACGGGCATTGAGGAGAAAACAAAAGGAAAAATAGATTTATGCATTTGTTTCACTTTTGCAAGGGATGAGAAAAGTAGGCATCACGCCTTTGTATTCAAGAATACTCAACTCTCTTTTGTTGGTTACCAATGGTGTCTCGCAAGTCTCTTATTTTTGTATTCTTTTTTTAACAGAAAAGCACCCCTTAGCAATCCCTAAGAGAGAAGACAGAAAGAAACCCTGAGCAATAAAATCCAACCATTTGCAGATTATTTGGTCACACACCGCATATAAAAATGCTCCTCAAAAGTAATCAAAAAATTTTAAAATTTGTACCATTTATCCTACAATTCATACATATTTATTCTTAAAGAGAACAACCCACATATAAAGGGGTCCATAATATTTGAATTGGACAAACGCATGATAAGCAGAGAGATTAAACATTTAAGCACAAAATTGTCACCGAAAGGGCACACTCCCCCACACTTAAATTGAACAATGTCCTCATTGTTCACCAGAAAAACAAGGGAAGGTTTCAGAAGACCTTTTCGGTAAGTAGATAAAATAGAGAAAACACAAAGGTCACAAAGAACATTTAAGCACATAAACGCTCCTCTGCAGTTGTTTATTTAAATAAAAGCAAATTTAAGAAACTAGTACTCCCCTGATTTTATTTTTGCAAGCGTTTATAGGAGTTCCCCCACACTTGAGCTTCAGCCTCAAGTAGCGTAGCTTGGTTGCGGTGTCCACATGGAGGTGCACCTGCATAAGACACTAGAAGCAACCACACTAATAACGGGGTTAAAAGTTAGCAAAAATAAAATTTAAAGAGAACCTGAAAATTAAAAGAGCAGAAAAACAAATAAAATAAAGTACACCCGGGTTGCCTCCCGGGAAGCTGCCCTTCTTTAACGTCTTTGGCTAGACGCCCGCTTTGTTATCCTGGATCAAAACAAACGTTACCTCGGCATATAAAATAAGAAAATTAATACTCCACAAAATCTGATCGTTGAGGAGGTATTGCCGGGAACGTAGTTCTAACAGAAGACCAGTGGTGATGATTTTTCTTCCTCAAATTGGAGGATGTAAACATCATCCTCTTGTAGGTGAGGCTCGTAGAAAGAACGCTGATCAATATCATCTTCAGAGAAAGTTAATTCTTTAAAGGTGATATTAGCGTTTTGTTTGGATATTTGGAGGGAGATGATGGCAATTCCTTCTCTTCATGTCGAGGATATAAATATCCTCCTTGTCTGGGTATATTATAGAGAAGGATGGAAATAGCGGTAATTGATTTTAGAGGGAGGGGTCTCTATGAATGGCTCGTCTGTAGTGGGGTGTTCTACCTTTGAACTGTCTCGCTGTAACACCCCAACTCAATCCAGATGTGGTCTCGCAACTTAACAATATATATTATACATGTCACAGCGGAATTCCTTACAATCCAGGACCTTGCCACGGTCTGACTACAGAATATACCGACATTAGTCTAACAACCTTAATCATTTACATAACCTTCTTACAACCCCCTCACATCCTATACATCTTACTACTCAAATTGCCATACGAGTGTACATGCACAACTCGTAGGCCACACTAAACCCTTAACAGCTGTATCCTCTTCTTACTCCTGCGACAGCCGCCTCCTGATGTTCACCTGTGTAGTAAAAAGAAGCCCCCGAGGGGGTCAGCACGAATGCTGGTACTATCCTCTCATGGCCCCCAAGCTAACGTGGCTACGACGACTAATTGTCGATAGCATGGAGGTTGATTAGATGCACAACATAATAGAAAGTGCAGTAAACAACAACTCAGATATGAACAATCAAAGTTCACACAATGAACGACTTAAATGCGTTTCCCTTAATTAGAGAGTTAGATATTTAACTCCTTAAGTGTCCTCTCTTAATCTTAGTCCATCCTTAACTTACCTCAATCTGATTCTTATCTAATCTTAGAAACAACCATCCTTAACCAGAATGGGTGTAGCTTATCTTAATCTTGATATTACAAACCATCCTTTAAAAGGAATGGTTCAACTTACTTAACCTTACCTTAATCTTAATCTTAATAATACAAATCATCCTTTAAACAGGAATGATTGTAACTTAACTTAATCTTAACTTAATCATACAAATCATCCTTTAAACAGGAATGATTGTAACTTAACTTAATCTTAATCTTAATCATACAAATCATCCTTTAAACAGGAAGATTGTAACTAACTTAATCTTAATCTAATAATACAACCGTTCCTGGAAGGGATTGGTTGTAACTTATCTCAGTCTTAGAATACAAACCATTCTTTAAATAGAGATGGTTGTATCTTATCTCAAACCTTATCTCAATCTTATCTCAGTTCTTATCTCAATTAAGTCAACCGTTCTTTATTAGAATGGTTGTACCTTAATCCATTGTTTATCGGTCGGGTCACGTAGCCCTAACCAATGAGTTATCAGCTCCATTGGTTTACATAAACAATATTTATTAGAATTAGTTGGGCATTTAGGTAGATCCCACTACACCATCTCAGTATGCCTCCCTCCTAAAACAAGAAGTCCGAGGAGGTCGAGTCTATTTGTCGACTCTAGGCGACGAGTCCGACAAGAAGTCTCTTAGGAAGACGGTATTTGATAAGGATACCGACTTCCCCCAATACACATGTGCCGGTACCATTCCGGATTCCTCACTCAAGTTCAGTTAGTAATAGTCTCAAGACCATGTTTTGTTGGTTAACCTCTTTCGGTTCATATCGTCCCTCATTAGGGGGCGTTCCTTATTCTCACTCAATTTCTTACTAAACATTGGTTAGTAAGTCCTCACGGTATGTTGTGTTAGTTTTCAAACATCACACAACAATACAATAATGTGTATATATATTCCGGTTGCATGCTTTATCTTATTTAGTGAGCACACATAAACAAATAGCACACAAGCCGAGGGACACCTCGTTAGCAAGCAGTCACAAGAAGAAACAACTGTACCGTTCACCGTTGGTCGTTCGGCTGCTTACTCTCCTCCAGTCCAAACTCCCAAGTCCTAAAACATTCATTCAGTTTTAGGTTGTTAATCACTTAACTTAATATGACTTACTTAACTTGTTTAACTTACTTAATTCCTTAATGATCCCCACCTAACACCTCTTAGGTCTTACACTTAATCTACCAACTAATCTTGAACTTTCAAGTTTATACTTACTTAGCTTAATCTCTCAAGTTCTTAGGGTCTCAATCATTACTACCCTACCAAAGGCATACCTTATTACCCATTGCCATTCTTAGAATTCAAAATTTCTTTTTTTTTTTCTAAGTGTTAAGGGTCGACCGACCCACCGACCGACCCAACCCCTGGGTCGTCCATTACAGAAACTCTTCCGTCTCTTGAAACTCATCCGACCGACCCAGAGCTAGACCGACCGACCCAAAACCCTCTGGGTCGGTCCTCTGCCGAAACATTTTCCTTCATTAAATCCTGCCGACCGACCCACCGACCGACCCATCCTTATGGGTCGGTCTATTGCCGAGACATTTCTGCTGGGTTAGCAAGGTCCGACCGACCCAGAACTGGGTCGGACCCCTGGGTCGGTTCCACTACAGATTCTTCTATTAATATGTTCTTTCAATTCCAAACTCTTCCACAAGTGTCCTAATAGGTCCAACACCATCTTGGCACCTTAAACCCACCTTATACCCTCCTTTAAATACCTTAAATCATCCACCAAAATCCACCTTAGTCATTATGCATTTTCCTTGTAATAATGCTACTCTTGTAATGCTTTCCTCTAGGTTTCTAGGTGGTGGTTCATACTTATGTAACCACTATGCCAATGTTTTCCTCACCACTATAACATCATCTCCCAAGCATCTCTCACCATCTAAACTCTTTGCATTTACTTAAAGTTCCTCCAAAAGCTTAAGCTTCCATACACCAAGACCTTATTTCCTTCCTAGTTGTTTACCAACATTTGCCTAAGTTCTAAATACTCAATTACATTCTCTTGTTTCCTAAATCCTCCAAGGTAATGCCTAAGTCATTACCACTCATTACAACACCTTATCTTACTCCTTTTCATCAAGACAACCTCAAAGACTTCCTAGTACTTTCCTTAATCATTAATTCCCCTTAGAACATAAAAATCACCTTAAGCATTACACCTTCTCCTTACACTTATGCACAAGTCTTACATTCCTCATCTCATGATTTTGGTGTGTTCAAAACACTCACCATTCCTCCGATTCCTCCTAGACATCTCTAGGTCATTCTAAACCTCAAGAACTCCTTAGTTAACTCTCCACTCAAATTCCTCATAATGATTCCTAGTAAATCCTAGGTCATATTGATCACCCCTTCACCTAAACCACTTATTTCTACTCAAATTTTGCCATAGCTCCTCTAGTATATTCTCATGCCCAAATGCATTGTTTTTCTCACACAATAACCTCCACCACACCAAGTCCTTTCTCATCACAATTCCTCCAATCCAACTCATTCACAACAAACTCAATATATTGCAATAATCTTAATTGTATAGCACTAAGGCTCTTAAATGACATGGCTCTTAGGCCCTTAAATGACTTAAACTTAAACACTGAATTTCCCACATATATAAGCTTTCAACCTGCAAATACACTCATCAATATCATAGTAGTTATAATGCTTAAAATCCACCTTAAACTTTATTACTAACCCATTCTCATTAGCTCCTTAATCACAAGTTCATAAGCTTGTTTAAGTTCTTTTTCCTTAGGTTATAACCCAATACACAATGTAAGCTCTAAGCCACATTGGTATTTATCTAAAACTCATTCCTTAATCTTAAACACCATTAGGTAAGCATTTTACCTTGTTTCCTCAAGCTTATCTCAATCTCCTCCTTAGACCTTCTTCTTGAATGAATATCGGCCACCACTCAAACTTCTCTTGCCAATGTTCTAATCAAAACCAATGACTCATATGAGCACTAAACAATACACTAACCTTAAGGAGTAAACCCTAGTTAAAAATGTGTTCTAAGGTATTAAACTGAATGTTTTACCTTGGATTCTCAAAGCAAGCTTGATATGAATTAAGTAGGACCTCCTCTAGCCCTTGGAGAATAGAATCAAGCTAGAACAATGGATAAAAATGAATCCCATGAGAAGGAATTTCGGTAATGTGTAGAAATGGTGGAAACATGGTTTTTCTTACATTTTCCTTACCTTAAGAGAATGGAGAAGCTAATGAGCTCTTCAAACTTGATTTTCCCCCATCAATGGAGTTTTCTCATGGCACCAAAATGGAGCTTTGAAAGATTTGAAAAGATAGGAAGATAGGTCTTGGCCTAACTAAGAGAAATCTACACTTAGTTTTTGATTTAGAGCAAAGATGAATACTTGGTGAGCATTTGAAGGTGGAGCACCCATGGAAGAAGCTCTCTCGGTTTGGAGCAAGGAAGGAGAAAGGAAAATCGTGGAAGGAAGGGAAATGAAGAGAGAGAAGAGGAAAAGGTGGCTTATAAGGGATATTTGCTTTAATAAAGCAAATAGTACTCTTTTACTTATCTCTTCTTTTCTTCCTTATTTGACTACTTATGGTGACTCACCCTTCTTTGAAAAACCGGCCCCCTTCCTTAAATGACGCTAGTCATGGTCTTTGTTGACCAACTTATTAGCTTATATTGATTAAAACTTAAACTAGTCACCAAATAGTTATATTCATATCAAGGCACATAATCGGGAAATTTTTGATTTCCCATAGATTTAGACCTCCTAATGTGATACTAATTAGTACACATGTTGATTAAAGAGTAATGATGGACATTTAGCCACTCAAAACTCAATTCTAAGACAATTTCTCAAAAATGTGCTTTAAGAATTCTTAAAGCACATTTTGTGTTTTAACTTGTTTTCAAGCTTGGTTTCTTTGCTAATTGATTTAAAATGACCATTAGAAATTACTAAGGTCTTATCATGATATTTGGGTACTCACCCAAGTCTCTCCAAGCTTAGAGCACGTTTTTGCCCTGATTGCCCTTAAGGCACTTTCTTGTGTTTTCCTTAGTTTAAATTGTCTACCAATCTTTCTAAGGCATATTTTAGCCTTAATACATCATGATTTGATGTTTACTTAGCATACTTAGGTTTGGGGTATTTCACTCGCTCTTTGATTGCTCCAGTAGTTGAGCGATTCTCTCCAGGTAGTCTGGTTGATCTTCTAACCAGAGTTGCTCTTGAAATATGAGACAATCCTCATAATCATGAGCTCCTCCACATACGGAGCAGTATAAATCCTGCCAAAATTCAAACGCTTCTTCCATTTGCCGTGTACAGATATTTTTTTTTTGTGTTTTGTATATAAAACAAAACTACTGAAACAGATTAGAAAATAAAGGATTAGAAACAAACATAATAATAATATAAACAAAATATAAAAGAAATTAATATAAACAACAAACAAAAAATATAGACTAAATATTCTAAAATAACAAGTGAATAATCCGGGGCTTAGGGACTAGAATAAACTAGTCCCCGGCAACGGCGCCATTTTGCAGACTTATAAAGTGAGAGGTTAAACTGGTGTAAAATTAAAAGAAAAGAAATTAAAACTCAAAATCAACGTCGGGCTGAAAACAAATCCGGTCGCAGTAGTATAGTGAAAATGTAAGCAACCGGATGTCGAACCGTGGGACTAATGTACATATAATAGTACCTAAGCGTGTCACAAGAGGGGGGGATTAATGACTTGTAATATGAATAAAAATAAAAGATAAAATAAACTAAGTTGACAGATAAATAAAATGGAACTCGGGTCAGGTTATAATCTGCATAATTAAGCTATCTCTAACTGGTTTAATAATTTGGCAAGGTTCTGTAATTATCTTAAGGACTAAGTCATAGCCTCATCAAAGAACTCGTTCACCTGTAATGCAAGGTTCTAATCAAGGTTCAAGCAAAAGCCTGCGAACGGCAGAGGAGTATTGAGGAATTACATTTGCAACTGAATACTAACTTATTAAATCATAACAAGTTCCTCCAGTTTTACGTCTTAATTAACCTATCTATTATCACGGTCGATCAAATAGAATAGGAAAGCAATTTAATAAATCATGACATTTATTAAAAAGGTGTGAGATAACCTTTAAACGTAACAAATATATTATTAAAAACCAGTAAAATAATGCATAATTAATACAAAACAACATAATAACCATTCCCAGAGTATACGTAAACTAGCCTAACATATTAAATAGATAGACAAAGACAAGAGTAATAGAAATCATCCGTAATCACTCCGGCTCTCACTCTGCTATTTTGTATACGTAGGGCTAGAGGTGGATTTTGTGGAATGTAAAATAAATAAAATGGAGAGAGAAGGCGGGAAGGATGGGGAATGGATCGATTGAATACGGTAGTGTTTCTCGTGGAAGGGGCTTGTATTTTTGAGCAGAAGCTCGTGGTTTTATGAAGAAAGAAGAAGAGGCAGCAAATATGGAACGCGTGAGGAATTGATTGAGGCGGGAGATGGATTCACTAATTGCTCATTTATGGCAGGGGACAAAGCTCACGCGTGAGGAAATTAAGGTAGGCGGAGTAGATAGATATGGCAGGGACGAGTTGCAGACAGTCGGCCGAGGAAAAGTGTGCAGAGACGACGGGCGCAGAAGAAAACCGGGGCGGCTTCACAACCGCCTCCTTGACCGACTAATAAGTGGCGGTCTATCCTTGCCGTCGCCTCGCCAAACCGCCACTAATAAGGCGGTTCTCTCTTGTTGTGTCCGCCAGTTAGGGGGCGGTTGCCCTGTGGTGTCCGCCAGTTATGGGCGGTTGCCCTATTGTGGTGTCCACCAGTTATCTCGACGCCCCCATCGCAGAGGCGGTTAGCAACTGTTGTCTGACTTATTTCTTCCAACTTCGACCGGCTCTAGATTCTTGGTTTGGGCTCCATTTTCTGAGCCGTTTGCGTCTATGTGTTCGTCTCTTTATCTACTTTAGTCCCAGCTTGGTTTTCCTCATGTTAAACCAATAAATTAGTGAGATAATAATTAAACATAAACTAGAGGAAAACTAACCGAAGTGGAGAAATGAGCAAGAAAAGTGTTAATATTATATATGAAATACACCTATAAATCATGCTCATTTGGACACTTATCACACCCCCACACTTATCTTTTTGCTTGTCCTCAAGCAAAATCACGTAACCAAGTAAGTAGGGAATGCTCAATACTAACAAATATTATTATGAAAGGTAGGATAAACATGATCTTTTTAACTTATTGAGGAGTGTGAAAAATTAACTACTGGTAGCATAGGTGTGCTCAGGGTAAAAATAAAATATAGAGTTTCGGGGTATGATCCAAGGTACTTCAATGGTTCTTTTAGGTGACTTTGAGAACTTTTACCATGGCCAACTTCTGTCAAGAACGGGCATTGAGGAGAAAACAAAAGGAAAAATAGATTTATGCATTTGTTTCACTTTTGCAAGGGATGAGAAAATGTAGGCATCACGCCTTTGTATTCAAGAATACTCAACTCTCTTTTGTTGGTTACCAATGGTGTCTCGCAAGTCTCTTATTTTTTGTATTCTTTTTTTTTTAACAGAAAAGCACCCCTTAGCAATCCCTAAGAGAGAAGACAGAAAGAAACCCTGAGCAATAAAATCCAACCATTTGCAGATTATTTGGTCACACCGCATATAAAAATGCTCCTCAAAAGTAATCAAAAAATTTTAAAATTTGTACCATTTATCCTACAATTCATAACAATATTTATTCTTAAAGAGAACAACCCACATATAAAGGGGTCCATAATATTTGAATTGGACAAACGCATGATAAGCAGAGAGATTAAACATTTAAGCACAAAATTGTCACCGAAAGGGCACACTCCCCCACACTTAAATTGAACAATGTCCTCATTGTTCACCAGAAAAACAAGGGAAGGTTTCAGAAGACCTTTTCGGTAATAGATAAAATAGAGAAAACACAAAGGTCACAAATAAACATTTAAGCACATAAACGCTCCTCTGCAGTTTTTATTTAAATAAAAGCATAATTTAAGAAACTAGTACTCCCCTGATTTTATTTTTGCTAGCATTTATAGGAGTTCCCCCGCACTTGAGCTTCAGCCTCAAGTAGCGTAGCTTGGTTGCGGTGTCCACATGGAGGTGCACCTGCATAAGACACTAGAAGCAACCACACTAATAACGGGGTTAAAAGTTAGCAAAAATAAAATTTAAAGAGAACCTGAAAATTAAAAGAGCAGAAAAGCAAAATAAAATAAAAGTACACCCGGGTTGCCTCCCGGGAAGCTGCCCTTCTTTAACGTCTTTGGCTAGACGCCCGCTTTGTTATCCTGGATCAAAACAAAACGTTACCTCGGCATATAAAATAAGAAATTAATACTCCACAAAATCTGATCGTTGAGGAGGTATTGCCGGGAACGTAGTTCTAACAGAAGACCCAGTGGTGATGTTTTCTTCCTCAAATTGGAGGATGTAAACATCATCCTCTTGTAGGTGAGGCTCGTAGAAAGAACGCTGATCAATATCATCTTCAGAGAAAGTTAATTCTTTAAAGGTGATATTAGCGTTTTGTTTGGATATTTTGGAGGGAGATGATGGCAATTCCTTCTCTTCATGTTCGAGGATATAAATATCCTCATTGTCTGGGTATATTATAGAGAAGGATGGAAAATAGCGGTAATTGATTTTAGAGGGAGGGGTCTCTATGAATGGCTCGTCTGTAGTGGGGTGTTCTACCTCTTGAACTGTCTCGCTCTTTGATTGCTCCAGTAGTTGAGCGATTCTCTCCAGGTAGTCTGGTTGATCTTCTAACCAGAGTTGCTCTTGAAATATGAGACAATCCTCATAATCATGAGCTCCTCCACATACGGAGCAGTATAAATCCTGCCAAAATTCAAACGCTTCTTCCATTTGCCGTGTACAGATTTTTTTTTTGTGTTTTTTATAAAACAAAACTACTGAAACAGATTAGAAAATAAAAGGATTAGAAACAAACATAATAATAATATAAACAAAATATAAAAGAAAATTAATATAAACAACAAACAAAAATAATATAGACTAAATATTCTAAAATAACAAGTGAATAATCCGGGGCTTAGGGACTAGAATAAACTAGTCCCCGGCAACGGTGCCATTTTACAGACGTTTTAAAGTGAGAGGTTAAACTGGTGTAAAATTAAAAGAAAAGAAATTAAAACTCAAAATAAACGTCGGGCTGCAAACAAATCCCGGTCGCAGTAGTATAGTGAAAATGTAAGCAAGCGGATGTCGAACCGTGGGACTAATGTACATATAATAGTACCTAAGCGTGTCACAAGAGGGGGGATTAATTGACTTGTAATATGAATAAAAAGAAAAGATAAAATAAACTAAGTTGACAGATAAATAAAATGGAACTCTGGGTCAGGTTAATATAATCTGCATAATTAAGCTATCTCTACTGGTTTAATAATTTGGCAAGGTTCCTGTAATTATCTTAAGGACTAAGTCATAGCCTCATAAGAACTCGTTCACCTGTAATGCAAGGTTCTAATCAAGGTTCAAGCAAAAGCCTGCGAATGGCAGAGGAGTATTGAGGAATTACATTTGCAACTGAATACTAACTTATTAAATCATAACAAGTTTCCTCCAGTTTTACATCTTAATTAACCTATCTATTTATCACCGGTCTGATCAAAATAGACTTAGGAAAGCAATTTAATAAACTCATGACATTTATTAAAAAGGTGCGAGATAACCTTTAAAACGTAACAAACTATATATAATTAAAACCAGTAAAAATAATGCATAATTAATACAAACACATAATAACCATTCCTAGAGTATACGTAAACTAGCCTAGCATATTAAATAGATAGACAGAGACAAGAGTAATAGAAATCATCCGTAATCACTCCGGCTCACTCTGCTATTTTGTATACGTAGGGCTAGAGGTGGATTTTGTGGAATGTAAAATAAATGAAATGGAGAAGGCGGAAGGATGGGATAATGGATCGATTGGAATACGGTAGTGTTTCTCGTGGAAGGGGCTTGTTATTTTTGAGCAGAAGCTCGTGGCTTTTATAGAAGAAAAGAAGAGGCAGCAGATAAGGAACGCGTGAGGAATTGATTGAGGCGGGAGATTGATTTCACTGATTGCTCATTTATTGCGCAGGGGACAAAGCTCACGCGTGAGGAAATTAAGGTAGGCGGAGTAGATAGATATGGCAGTGGACGAGTTGCAGACAGTCGGCCGAGGCAAGTTGCAGAGACGACGGGCGCAGAAGAAAACCGGGGTGGCTTCACAGCCGCCTCCTTGACCGCCTAATAAGTGGCGGTCTCTCCTTGCCGTCCGCCTGCTCAACCGCCCTAATATAGGCGGTTCTCTCTTGTTGTGTCCGCCAGTTATGGGGCGGTTGCCCCTGTGGTGTCCGCCAGTTATGGGGCGGTTGCCCCTCTTGTGGTGTCCGCCAGTTATCTCGACGTCGCAGAGGCGGTTGCAACCTGTTGTCGTGACTTATTTCTTCCAACTTCGACCGGCTCTAGATTCTTGGTTTGGGCTCCGTTTTCTGAGCCGTTTGCGTCTATGTGTTCGTCTCTTTATCTACTTTAGTCCCAGCTTGGTTTTCCTCATGTTAAACCAATAAATTAGTGAGATAATAATAAAACATAAACTAGAGGAAAACTAACCGAAGTGGAGAAATGAGCAAGAAAAGTGTTAATATTATATATGAAATACACCTATAAATCATGCTCATTTGGACACTTATTACATGCTCGTAGCATGTCCTCTAAGGTCTGAATAGTCCTCTCTGACTGACCATCTGTCTGAGGATGAAATGCTGTGCTAAGCTTCAATTCAGTGCCAAGTGCTTCGCGAGTAGCTCGCCAATATCGTGAGAGAAATCTGGTGTCTCGATCTGAAACAATAGTCTTCGGTACTCCATGATGCCTGATAATCTCCTGCTCAAATAGTTCTGCTAACTTTGGCACTTTCCAAGTGTCTTTCATCGGAATAAACCTAGCAACTTTAGTCAGTCGATCAACAACAACCCAAAATCTGAAATACCCCAAACCTTGATATGTGGTTTAAATATTAAACTATGGTATGTAAAGGCTAAAAAGTGCCTTAGAAACATCAGTGAACAATTTAAACCATAGTAAAACACAATAAAACACTAAGACACAGTTTGAGCAAAAACATGCTCTAAGCTTGGAAGTGAACTTGGTTAGGACCCAAAGAGCCTACCAAGACTTAATAATATTCAATTATGATTTAATAAGGCTAAATAAGTCCTTAGGGAACGTTGGTGGACAATTAAACCAAACAAAACACAAGAAAACACCTTAAAGTCAATTTAAGCAAATACTTGCTCTAGACTTGGTGTAACCTTGTATAACACCTAAAGGTCATTCTTAGACCTTATAAACATGCTAATGAACATGTTAAATCAATTACTAAAGAAAACCAAGCTTGAAAACAAGTTAAAACACAAAATGTGCTTTAAGGAGTCTTAAAGCACCTTTTTTGAAAAATTGTCTTGTAAATGAGTTTTGAGTGGCTAAATGGCCATCATTACTCTTTAATTAATATGTGTACTACTTAGTATCACATTAGGAAGTCTAAATCAATGGGAAATCAAAAATTTCACAAATATGTGCCTTATTTTGTGAATAGTGCTCAAATAGTGCTAGTTTAAGTTATAAGTCAACATAAGTTGTTTAATTGGTCAACAAAGGCCATATATATGTTATATATTGAAGGGGCCACGGTTTTTAAGGTGGGGAGTCACCAACCTAGTCATCCAACTATGAAAAGAAAAGAAATAAAGTAAAGTTACTATTTGCTTTTAAGCTTAAATATCTTGCAAAAGTGAGACCTCTCACCTCTCCTCTTCATTTCCTTGCCTTCCCACCGTGTTCTTCCTCTATTCTCCCAACCAGAACCGAGCTTGCTACAGCCCCTCTCTTCTCTAACTTCAATTGCTCACCAAATGTTCATTAATGCTCCAAATCAAATTCTAAGACCATATTTGTCTTAGTTAGACCAAGCTCTTCACTTCTATCTTTTCAAATCATCAAAAGCTTCATTTTGGTGCCATGGAGATTCACCATTGAAGGAGCTTAAGCTCATATTTTCATGCCTTGTAATTCTCCTTTGCTTCAAGGTAAGGAAAACCAAAGAAAATCTAAGTTTCCTTTCATTTTCTTGTATAACTGAAAATTCACCTTACAATGGTGCATTACCTTGCTATCTTCTTAGCTTAATCAAAACTTCAAAGGGCTAGGAGGAGTCCTATCTTGCCACTTGTTCAAGTTCTCTTTCAAATTCCAAAGGTAAACATCAATTTTAGTGTTTTAAGACACTTATGTAAACCTAGGGTTTAACTATGAGTTGGAGTATTAAACTTAATGCTCATTACCCTTATATGTGTATTGATTAGAAGATTGACAAGTGATAAAAGCCCTTGCCGATTTTCTATCAAGGAAGAACAAAGAAAAACAAGTGGGAAGTCTTGAAAGAAAAGACGTAAATGTGTTAACCTAATGTGGTTTAAATGCCTTAGGAAAATGAGCTTGATTTGCTTAATAAAATACCTAAGGAGCCAATGGTAAATGAGCTAGTGAAATGCTCTCAAGGAGTTTATTAAGGGCATATGTATTCTTGGGTGTAATTGCAGGTCAAAGGCATTATTTATGTGGAAATTCAGTGTTTAAGGTTTATGCAATTTAAGGGCCTAAGAGCCATGTTATTTAAGGGCCTAAGTGCCAAGCAATTTAAGTTTATGCACTATATTGTGATGTAGTGTAAATTTGGCGAAGTTTTGTGTGTGAGGAAGTTCTTGATGGATTTTAGGTGTTCTTGAATGAAATAAGGTAAAAACCTAAGTGTTTGGATGTGAGGATATACAAGAGAAGCTATGGCGAAATTTGGAAATGTATAAGGAGTTCTAAGTGTTTTAAATGAGTTTTGGTGAACTAGGAAGTGTTAAAGGTGAACAAGTGTTTTACTAGGGAAAAAACATGTATTAAGGTGATTTAGAGTGATACAAGGATTTAGGTATTATCTTGGAGGTTCTAAGGATTCAATGAGTGTTTTGTGGATGTATTAAAGCCTTGGAGAAGTTTGTTTAAGTTTAGGAATGTTGATGTACAAGGAAGAAATGATGTTTAGGTAAGATGTGAAAAGGAGATTTAGTTAGTAAGAAAAGAAGTTTGAGAGATGATGTTAAGGTGTAGAGGAAACACCTTTGTATAGTGGTCATTATAGGTGAAATACCACCTAGAAATCTTAAGGAGATAACATTCCAAGTGCTAGGAATTTTGTAAGGAATTTGTGAATGATAAGATGGTTTTGGTGTGTGATTTAAAGAGTTTAATACAATGCTAAAGGTGTGTTTGATGTGCCAAATGATGTTAGAACACATTAGGAGGCTTGAGGAAAAAATTGGAGAAAGTTTGACAATGTATGGGAAGTTTCTGCAGCCGACCTACCCAGGGGACCGACCCCAGTCTGGGTCGGCCGGGCTGAAACTGTGAACTTGGATGATCTCTGCAGCCGACCTACCCAGGGGGTGGGTTGGTCGGTGGGTCGGTCGGACCTTAAAAAAAAAAATTAATTTTAAGAATGTTAAATGGTATTAGTGGTATGCCATTAAGAGAGTATTGATGGTTAGAAAGATAAATATATATGGACTTGAGAGATTAAGTTAAGTGAGATGATTTAAATGTTAAGGTTATAAAATGATATGTAATGATGGGGGTTGATTAGTAATGATGTTATAAGGTTGTTTAAGACATGTTAAGTGAGTTATAAGGACAATTAAGTAGGTGGAAAGTTGGAGAAAAATGTGAAAGTAAAACAAGTTAAAAATGTGAAGTTATTTAACTAGTTAACAAGGTTAACTATGAGCTTTAGACTTTAAACAATCATGTTACCCCGATGTTAATGAAAGTAATTGTAATATTACCAGTTGTTCGAGAATTGCTCGAGGAACATAAGTGGACTCCGGTGACAGGTATGGTTTTCTTGCAACCTGTGTCCTACCGGATTACACCGGCTTGTATGCCAATGTGTTTTTCTGTATGTTTGCCACGTTGTAAGATAAAACATGAAATGAGTTTACAGTAATTCATATATGTGGCGTGTTCAACTCCGATACCATTTAACCTCGGAAGTGTTAACCTTAGTTAACTGAGTCTAGGACCACATGAGAGTTCGGTATTCGGATTAAACGACCCAAACCACGGGACGTTCTAACCACGGCTATGCGTGTGTTAATTATGTGATATTTGTGTGTGTGTATGTAAGGACCTCTCTTGTATGTTTAACCCAGTTGTAATACTGTATGTTGTGTAGATGTGATAGACTCCATAGTGGGGTTTTAACTAATATCTAAAGTAAGTATGTACTAACAGTGGTGAGGAATCCGATTTGGCCGGTCGCGCGTTGTTTGGGAGTGGGTATCCTTTTTAGCCTTACCCTACTCTTTGTTATGGTTGTTTCCCTCACGGGTTATGATCTCCCATTAGCTTATTCCAAAGCTTAGCTATTCTGACTTAAGATCGGTTTACGGGGAACATGTGTTTGTGTGGTGTGTTCGGGCCTCCAAACCCGAACCATCTTAACTTAAGTTACTCGTCCGACTATTAGGACGGTAATGAGTGTTGTTGTTGTTGTATAACGAGCTTACCATGAGGGTGACACCATTCTCTAGGCTCACCAGTGATTTAACTATGTTTGGGTCGGTTCCTAAGAGGACTGTTCCCGTGATGTTGTTGTAATGTAATTCCTATTGCGATGTTATCATGTGCACCTCGAAACATGAAAGGTGTTGTTATGTTTTGTTATGTGAGGAATGTTATATGTTGTAAGATATGGAGTGTGTGGAACATGGATATGAATCCCAGTTGTGATAAGAGGCGTTTAAGGATAACCCGATTAATGGGTAGTTGTCGTCTATTAAGGGAGTAGCTCCATTAGAGGAGAAACACTCTAGGGGTAATGAATACCATGAGTGACTTATCAAGTAAGGATGTACTATCCGTTTGTTGAGCCCATAGAGGCGAGATGTTTTGTGTTGTGTGTTTACAGTTGCATGCATGATCTAAATATAATCAACCGCATGCTAAGACGACAATTAGTTGTGCGTGGCCCGGTAGCATGTGGGCTGCGGGATTACCATACCAGCAAAGGTGCTGAGCCCCTTTGGGGCCACCCTTTCTCTTCTTTTCTTATTTCAGGTACAAGAGCTGGAAGCCGTTCGAGAGTAGGACGGGGTAGTCGATGTACATGGGTAATTATTTAAATTGTATATGTACAGTAGGTGTAGTAAGACCGAAATTGTTATCGGCATCAGTTTATAAATACTCGGTACAGCAGGAAGGTATGTGTATGTTGTGTTGTTGATGGAAAGGGATAATAATGTGTAGTCGCTCGGGAATTTAGCCCATCAGACCGGTACAATGTATATGTATTAGCCTTGTTAGCCACGTGGGTGGCTAACGGCGTGTAACACCAAGAAGTTAAGTAATGTGTTGAAGTTTGTTTTCCGCTGCAGTTTGTTGTTAAGTGCGTTAATGTTGGATGGGGTGTTACAAAATCATATTAAGTCCTCCTCTCGTAGGTGGTAGTCCCACCACGAAGTCCATGGAGATATTGTAAAACTTCCACTCTGGAACTGGCATAGACTGTACCATACCTCCTGGTCGTCTATGTTCGAATTTCACTTTCTGACAAGTGAGACATCGAATCACATATTCTGTCATGTTGCCCTTCATACCACTCCACCAGAAATACCTCTTTAGATCTTTGTACATCTTAGAAGCTCCTGGATGGACAGATGTGGAAGAAGTGTGGGACTCTCGAAGAATATGCTCCTTTATATCTGTGCTGTGTCTGGGTATACACAATCAGCCCTTCAATCTGATTAATCCATCATCATGTAGCTGAAACTCATACTTTCCACCCTCAAATGTACCGTCAGACAACTTCTGACTGATCTCCATCATTCGTTGATCACTCTGCTGTGCGCTACGTATGTCGTCCATAAGACTCGAGCTAGCCACAATGGCATTTAGAGAATGTGCTCGTCGACTCAGTGTGTCTGCTACAACATTAGCTTTCCCTTCGTTGTACTGCAAATCAATATCATAATCCTTAAGAAATTCAACCCATCTTCTTTGTCTCATGTTTAACTCCTTCTGGGTGAATACATACTTCAAACTCTTATGATCCGAATAGACGGTCATCTGGACACCATACAGGTAGTGGCGCCAGATCTTCAAGGCAAAAACAATAGCTCCGAGCTCCAAGTCATGTGTGGGATAGTTTTCCTCATGTTTCTTCAACTGTCGGAAGCGTAGGCGACTACCTTCCCATTCTGCATGAGTACACACCCTAATCCCCTTCCTGATGCATCACAGTAAACTTCATAACCCTCAGTGCCTTCAGGTATTGTCAAAACTGGTGCTGATGTCAAAGCGTTCTTCAAAAACTGAAATGATGATTCACACTCTGTAGTCCATGTGAATGGTGCATCTTTCTTCATTAAACTGGTCATAGGTTTTGCTAATTTGGAGAAGTCTCTGACAAACCTTCTGTAGTAACCGGCTAACCCAAGGAAACTCCTGATATCAGTCACTGTCTTTGGCCTAGGCCAACTGCGAACTGCTTCTATCTTTGCTGGATCCACTACGATCCCAGCGTCTGAGATAACATGTCCTAAAAAGGAAACTCTGTCTAACCAAAATTCACATTTGGAGAACTTAGCATAAAGCTGGTTCTCCCTTAAGATCTCAAGTACATGTCGGAGGTGACTCTCATGCTCTTCCTTAGATTTTGAATAAATTAAGATGTCATCGATGAATACAACCACGGTCTTATCCAGCTGCTCTCTGAATAATCTGTTCATCAAATCCATAAAGACTGCTGGTGCATTTGACAAGCCAAAAGGCATAACTGTAAATTCATAGTGGCCGTATCGTGTTCTGAACGCTGTCTTTTCTATGTCTTGCTCCCTGATAGGTATCTGATGGTATCCTGATCTCAAATCGATCTTTGAAAACACTTTCACTCCTCTTAACTGATCAAACAAATCATCGATTCGTGGTAGTGGATATTTGTTCTTTACTGACACTGCATTAAGCTCTCTGTAATCGATGCATAACCGAAGCCTTCCATCTTTCTTTTTCACAAAAAGTACTGGTGCTCCCCAAGAAGATACGCTAGGTCATATGTATCCCTTGTCTAATAAGTCTTTCAGCTGCTCCTTCAACTCAGCCATCTCTGCTGGTGCCATACGGTACGGTGCCTTAGCTTGGGACCGGTACCTGGTAGTAATTCAATGAGAACTCTACCTCTGTGGTGGCGGTAAGCCTGGAAGTTCCTTTGGAAAAATATCTGGAAATTCTGACACCACTGGCATATCTGGATCAAAATCAGGGTCGTGCTATACATCCTGAACATAGCATAAGTATACTTCCTTCTGCTTCCTGACGTGTTTGTACATGGACATAGCAGATATCACCTTTATTGATGGTGCTCTAGGGCTCTGGCGGTATGATACTGTCACTCCTGATGGGCTCTTAAGTAACAGTCTGCGCTCTGCACAAAGAATGCGGCCTCTGTGCCGCCCCAACCAGTTCATCCCGGCTATAACGTCGAATCCTAGACCTCTGAACTCAATAAGGTCAATGGGAAATTCCTCCTCCTTAATACGGATAGTGGCTCCTCTATAAAGACGAGTGCAACTGATCTTCTCCTTAGACGGGAGTGCCACCTTAAAATCAGGTAACTCTACAGCGTCTAGCCCCAACTTCCCCGCAAGCGTAGGCGAAACAAAGTATGTGAGGCTCCAGTCGAATAGTACTAATGCGTCCACTCCATTAACAGGAAAGGTACCAGTGAGGATCGCGCCGCCCTTGCTGGCCTCCTCCTCAGTAAGAATACTTAAGGCACCTTCCGTCTCCTTAGCACAACCTAACAACAGAATCTGGGTAAGTACTCTGGTATATGTTGGAGGTCGACAAACATTCACTTTTCATAACAATAATGCTTCATTGATGATATAATCTCCTTTCGGTTGTCCAAAAACAATTACAACACTAATACTTTCTAAAAGTCAAACTTAATCTTCCTGGTCTCATGTGAGTGGTGTTTATCACTGTCGAAGGTGCTGTGTTTAGCTTAATCCTTTTAATTCCATGGTATAGCAACCTTGACTTTCCACCCATTATTAAAACATCTCCTGAGCTCAATATGATTTTCTTTGCAAGGTCCACACGCTTCTGCTCGCCATAAAGGAACTCTGCGTCATCTCCAATTGACAAAGATAATACTGGTATCCCCTGTTCGAGGGACCCTTTTGTTTCATCATTGTCCTGGTGTAGTCCTAAACGGCCTCCTTCTTCATAGAAGTTGATGATACATAGATCAGCCCTTAGGTTGGGAACTGGATCTTCTTCTAGCTGTTGAGCTGTATTAACCGCTTGTTCCACAATTTGTAAAAATTCTTCTGGGATTTTTGGTACTTGTGCTCCATCTCCATTTCTTGTATCCTGGTAGGTCTTCGAGTAAGGATTCCAATCCTTTCCTAAGCACATCATTTTCAGCTTCATTTTTGAGCCTCCTGGAAATTCTGGAGTGTAGAACCCTCCTGGTCCTGCTCCCAATTCTTGGCATCTTCTGATGATTGTAATTTGTGTCTCCGGTGTGAGGTATCCTTTGAGTAATATCAAACCTGGTTGGATAACCTTACATTGTTCGTTCCCTGGTTCTTGCATTTTGATAATGTTTTCTTCCAGGGAGGGCGGTGAGGGGATAGGAAAGCATATCTTATAGCTTCCTACGTGGTTTAAATTTTACTAGTGAGTCTTACTAATTCTTTCCTACTCAATTAGGCAATCAAGACATGCAAGCACTCATTCACATCATCCATTGCTCAATAACAGGTTCGCATTGGTTTAGAATTACCTGGGTTGGTAGAAGGACCAGCCTCATCTGAGCGGTCCATGACATGCAGGGCGGGTCCCGATGCTGGGCCTTTGCCCTTATACCCCTGAGCTTGGTTTGTAGGTGGAGGGCGAGTATCGCTAGCTCCATTCTTTTGGCCTGTGTTTGCCTTTGCTCCCGGGCGGTAGTTCCTGCTCTCCGGGTTTCGGATACACTCGAAAGCACGGTGTCCGAGTATCTGATAGTGGCGGCACTGAACTTTCTCCCCTTGGCAGTCCACGCCGGGGTGATCCTTTCCGCACTGTCTACAGTTGAAACGGCGGACATACTTCTGGCCCGTGTTTGAGCCATGTCCAGAACCTAATACAATCAAGGTCAATTATACATTCCAAAGGTACTGAAGTAATCACAAAAGTTTCAAATCTAACTGTCTGATTAGAGTGCCTACCCTTAGATGGGTAGGTTTTCTGTGAAGTTGCCGCTCCATGGGTTCCTGACTGGGGGTTCCCAGTAGTTTGGTTCCCCTTCCCTTGATAGGACCCCTGTCCTTTCTGATAGGGTTTGTTCCTTTTGTTGGAGTTCCCCTGCTTGGCATCTTCGCCACCAGGTCCGTCCTTCCTCTTTTGGGAGCTCAAAGCATCCCTTCTCTTACAAGTGATCTCCACCACGGAGGCAGCATGATAGCATTCCTGAAATCTCAAGGTATTAATCTCCAAATCTCCCATGACGGGGTATAGTAGGTAATAAAATTTTTAACTGGTTTATGTCTCTCCTGTTTTACCTGTAAACTGGTGGGGATGATTGGTCCCATCCCAAACTGGAGTCGAGGGCTCAGTCCCCCGTAGAACCGGTCGACCAACACCTGGTCCGAGTATCCTATACCGGGTAATAGTCGGAGTAGCGAAGTGAACTTCGCATAGTACTCATCCACTGACATCTTTCCCGTCTGCTCCAGGGCGTCAAACTCCCTAGTCTTCACCATCCTGGTGTGGGCCGGGTAGTATTTGCCCCTAAGTAGTGCTGTGTATTGTCCCCAAGTAAAAGCTGGGTCATCCAGGTGGTCGGCTTTCACCATGTTCCACCAACCCTCGCTGCATCCTTTAGATAAAAGGCAGCAAGCCTTACCTTTTCCCTAGCTGGGACTGCTAGCGTCTCGAACGCTGTCTCCATCTCCATGATGTATGTCTCCAAGTGAGCAGGGTCAGTCTGCCCCTTGAATGTAGTTGGCCTCAGATCAGCCAAAATCTTCACCCAGTCTCTCTCTCTCGGTGGTGGTGGTGGAGGTAGCTGCTGCTGCTGTGCAACCCCCGCCTGTGCAAATGCCTGAGCGATTAAAGTAGCAATGTCTGCCAGCCTGATGTTTGGCTCCTCTTCGGCCTGTCCACGACGTCCTCCTCTTCCTGACATCTGCAGGATGTTGAGGTATATTAGATATTGTGGTCATAATCTTGGTCTTAGATAGTAGTCTAAGTAGAACTAACTTAAACTCCTTTCAATACTATCTCTCAACCCGTAACCTAAAGTCTTAGAAATCCTAATCTCGGTGTATCCTTGTATCCAGAGCGTAACTACGCTATGATACCACTTTTTGTAACACCCCAACCCGAAATCCAATAACCTGAACGGCGATCACTCCCAAATAAAATACAACTGCAGCGGAAATAAATACAACAACCCGGCGGTATTACAATGCCGTTGGCCACCCTTGTGACCAACAAGGCTAAATCCAAATACAATCTCCAAAAGTCACGGTCTGAATACGAATACAATCCGAGATACTAGGAATCAAACTCTAATGTAAAATACTTAAGTAAAAACAAGTAACTATAAGAAGACTCCCATAGCTTGAATCTACCCCACCTACACTCGGTGTGGTAATCTTCTCAACTTCAGGTACCTGAAAAATGGGGGTGCCCCCAAAGGGACTCAGCAAACAATGCTGGTATGGAAAACGTGCAGCCCATCGTCTACTGGGCCACACCAACTACTTTGTCGAACACGTGCAGTTCATTTTTATAAAGCTGTAAACAAGCATAGTCTGATAATAACAAGTATCCATACAAGGACAATAATGACACATAGAACAAGACTTCAGAAGGTCAAGTTAGCTGAGCTGAATCATTTGATAGCTGTCGGGTCCACACAGTGGGACTGACAGATGTATAAAAGTATATCAATATAGTGCAGGTATAGTGACCCCGTTATAGAGAAAGGTTGGGCAGTTAGTCCCCAGGAGATAACGTAGTTAAACCCTGTACTGAGAGCTGATGGGAAATAGAACCCACGAGAGGAATGAAGTCTTCCTCTCCACTGAACTGATGGGCATTAGAAACCCGAGAGGAATAGAGTCTTCCTCTCCACTGAAATGTTCCGTCGCGACGTATAACTGAATAGGAGACGACCTGAGACAGGTACAACTCCTGTAGCATGCATGGCCAGATCCAACTAGGCTCCTCGTTCTCGTAGTATAGAATTGTTAAGTGTCATATAAAGACGTTAAACCAGAACACAATGTGTATTGTCAATTATCACGTTTAGGATAATGACGTTTGTTATAAAGTGAAGTTAGTGAGAGACTTGAGTACAAGTCCTCGGTATACTGAACCGCAGGTATTTAATCCACTGGTATAGTAGTGTTTGTATGCGTGGGACATACACGTTGTAGTCAGCATCATTCACGCACATAAAATAATACAACAGTGCAAAAGAGTAAAACAACAGTTTACATTAATTATCTTGGTCGTTATTTCGAACAACAGATAGCACACAAGCCGGTGTAATCCGGTAGAAAACAGGTTGCAAGAATCCCATACCGTTCACCGTAGACTGTACTTGTTTAATTCCCGGTCAACGTCTGGTCAAACAAAGTCCTAGAATAGGATTAACTGAGAGGGTTAATTTATGTTACCCTTATATAATGATCCTATTGAATTTTTTAACAAATCTCGTATTTGTTATTTCATGTGAGGTTTATTTCTGTTAATTATGTAACACCCCCGAATAAACATTCAACAGTACAAAACCAACTCCGGTCATATTGCGTGATAACTAAGCAGCGGATTCTCGATATCATTCGGGTGCTACAGATGCCAACCACCCACGTGGTTGACAGACCACACTACCCATACTAAGTTACGGTCTGCATGACTGGAACATCCCTCAACCAAAACTTTTATACAATATACGATACAAATCTGAATACCGAGTGTCTACAACAAGATTACCAAATCATAAACTAAGAATTACATCTCGGGTTTAGTATCAACCCATATATTACATGTGCTACTACAAACTTAAAGGTCGTGCCCCGGTGGACTACCCCTATGATAGTCACCCTTGCCTACTCTCCGTTTTCGTCTGGCACAAGACCTGAAAAAAAATTGGGTGTAAAGGACTCAGCAAACTACGCTGAGTATGAACGTGTGAAGCCCGCATGTTACCGGGCCACACGACTAATTGGTCGAATATATTAAGTCCATTTTACATGCTATGATAAGAGTAAAGCACACATCAGTACATCATGATATCATACACACTCATCGGTAGCATAGCAATATCAGCAAGCAACCAAGCACATCTTGCAAGTAGCACAGCAATATCAATAAGCAACCAAGCACAACTTGCCAGTAGCATAACAATGTCAAACACACAGTCCAGCATAATAAGCTGCTAGTGTAGCAACAACAGTCAAGTAATTATAGGACGTGTGCGTAGGTACATTATACCGTCAATCCTCGCTATGGGATCATTCAAGAGATTGCGTATTGTTATCTTGTTCTCATTACATATGGTTTCCTTTCTTCTCTTGCACCGAGTCCGGGGGATGTAGGTTAGATCCCGAGACTTTATAATATAGGTGCTATTCATTCCTTGTTACTTAAATGATCACATTTGTGAATTTTCTTATTTGCTTGGTTTCGTTACACATGTTTTCCTCTATTCTCTAGCACCGAGTCAGGGGATATAGATTAGATCCCCGAGGCTTTCTTAGTAGGTGCTAATCCTACCTTGTTTCTTCAAGGGTTACTTGTGAATTCTTTTATCACCGCACGTTGGAGGACGTCTCCTCCATAGCTAGTCCCCTATTCCCCACCCAGGGTCAAGGAAGCGGAAGTCACCTCTAGACTCCAGGATAAGCTTCACCAATTTGTCACTCCCCCATTCCCGACACGCAGGGTCAAGGAAGCGGAAGTAACCTCTGGACTCCGAGATGTGCTTCACCAACTTGTCACTCCCCCATTCCCGACACCCAGGGTCAAGGAAGCGGAAGTCACCTCTGGACTCCGGGATGTGCTTCACCAAAATATATTCCATCATAGACGGTCGAAGGATCTGATGCAGATACCAACTCACGATCATCCATACCGCGCGGCCCGAGCTGTTATCTTCCCGGGTTATTCTCATGTTTCACAGTTGATACTTTTCGTTTCACTATCATTATAATCTCGACACTATAGTGGGTGTCATTAGCGGTCCTCTAAAGTTAGAGAGGATTCGTCTCTTTGTATAGTTCTTTTGTTTTGTCTACGTGGTTCGTCATGTCTCACCCAAGGAGACTTGCTCTTCATTATGATTAATGAATAGACACCATAGTGGGTGTCATGGTAGTCCTCAATGGATTAGAGAGGAGTTCCCCTTATTGAGTTTTCTTTGTTTTCATAGTTCGTAGTAGTTCGTCTCAAGTTCCATAAACAAGAAAGGGACTAAACTACTGTGTGCGCGCAAGTAAAATGCCACAAGGATATATATAACACGCATAAAAGCAAGCCACAAGAAGCAATCCAATTTTCATGCTTTTAGTCTTAGAGTCATTGTCACACACAGCACACAAAGCAAACAAGCCGTGTAACACGGCAACATACGAACCACACATGTCCATACCTTTTTCGCTAGTTCGGGTTGTCTCACACTCGGAGTCCCTATCGAAGCACGCTACGATCCAGAGATAGTTTAGTTGTTCCTCTTGTTGATCCAGACACTCTAGCAGGCTCTTGCACCCTGGGTTATACGCAGCCCTTTCTGTTGAGTCTCAGGAGAGTTTTTTAGCAGTCCTTCTCAGAGATCTTTTGGACAAAACCGATAGGGACCTGAGTTGAGTCTAAAATGGAGGTTATAGCAGGTGGAGACAGTAGTCACTTGTTCTGCTGGGCTTTACTCTCTGGTTTACTCCTCTAGCCACGCATGCACAGACGAGAAGGAAGACAGTTAGGCAGGAGTGGAAATCTCGGACAAGAGGAAAAACAGAAGAGGGAATTGCAATCCAGTAGTACCTACCTTGTGCTTCAGAAGCAGAGGGAATGAGTAGAGCTTCTGCCCGTGCATAACCGATGCACAGCAGGGGGGGAAAAGGAGTGGTCCATGGGTTTTGAATAAAATGGCATAAGACACGGGAGACAAAGACAGTGCGTGGGAGTTTGCAAGGCATGGCTGTGATGCATGGGATTCTGAAACACAAACGGCTCTGTCCCTGATGCATGGTCTGTGGTAGTGGTCTTTCAGGTTTACGATGCTAAAAAGGGAAATGGAGTGTGGAGGATGTTGGTTTCCGTTTACACAGGTTAGTGAGGGAACATTCCCTGCAGATGCCCAAATTCATCGTCATTTGTTTTTGATTAGAATACATTACTGAGATGGAGAGGGCGGGGGATTCAGAGGGAAATCTGTCTGAATTGTCTCGATCTACAAGGCTGGTATGGGCGAGCGAATAAACAAACTCATAATGTCACAGTGTTTGGATTCCTCTGGCTATACAAAATTTTCTGTTCGAATCGGTAGTTACACCGAGAAGGAGAAGGAGAAGGAGAAGGACGACGCGGTTCATTCTCTCTTTTTTTTTGTATTTAACTAGTTGGTTGATACTAGTTGTAGTTTGCGTGAGTTAGTTACCGAAAATGAGCTTAGCTCAACCGGTTACAGCGTCTATAAGGCATACGAGAGGTCTCGGGTTCGAGCCTCATCGGGAGCGTCTTTGCTCCCCTTTTTTTTCTTTCTTTTGATTTGAATAAGTTATATGTGTGTACCTATATATATGTGACTATATATTATTTCATGTTATTATTATTTTTATTATTTTCTTTTGTTACGAAGTTAGGTGACGACATTGTCACTTATTTACAACGTTACATTTTTGTAACGTAACGTTACGCATATGTTCTTTCGTGTTCGTACATATATATCTATATATGTACTAGATTTAATTGATCGTACGTCATTTTATTACAACGTTACGATATCGTAACGTTACGCCCATGTAGTTTTCGTATTAGTACATATTTAAGTACGCGACTTTATTAGTATGTAACGTCGTCACGCGTTCGGACATATGTATATCCTAGATTTAATTTTTCGTACGTTATTTTTTGTCCGAATTATAAACGCGTTATGATTTTATGCGTTTAATATTTAGGGGTATTTCAAATTACCTCATGATTTTATGTATAACTTATTTGTTATTCCTTTTGATTTATTTATAAATCCTTTAATGTACATATATGTATTTATTTATTCATGTACTATATTTGTTATTTATTTTATTTTTATTATTTTTTTTGTCTAGCTGACATAACAACTTATATTTCCTTAACTATATTTATATGTCATATATGGACATAAAATTCTTATAGTTTTCATTATTCCTCCTTTAACCCAAAAGTAATAATCATTGGTTATCTTTAAATTCCTTATAACTATATAAGTCATAGTTTAAACCTCATAACTCCTTTAATCAAAATTCTTTCTTTCTAATTCCTCCAAATATCCATGTAGGACCTATATTTATTTTAATCTAAATTCTTACCCTTATATTTCGGTTATTTACAAAACAACCACATTAATTCATAAACTTTATATTTAAATTCTAATCTTATCATAGCATAGAGTTTTAACTTCTTATTTAGCTAATTACAAGGTCACACTAATATTTTGGTATTTAGCTTTTAAATATTATAACTTTCAAAAATTACAACTTAGCCCCTTAAATTCTCGGCCTTAATAATTTATTTCTTATAATTACAATCTAACCACAAAATCTTATAACCTTTACATAATGTCATGTAAACTATAGTTTTAATTTTAATTCGCCATAAATGCCGAATATATATATAAATTCTTAAATTACCAAACTAACCCCAAGGTAATTCGGCTTTGTCATTTATTCTTCCTTAATTACATTTTCATCCCAAACTTTATAATAGTTTCTTAATAACTTATAAACTATAGTCTAAATATTTAATTCCTCAAAATTTCGAGAGTGAACCTAATAATTCTCTTAATTATGAATTTGCCCACTAATAAGTTCCAAACTTTCATAACAATTTTAATAAATTACATAATAGCCCAAAACTTTATAAAGTGTTACTTTAACACTTGTTTAAATTGTCTAAAATTCATAAACTTAATTCCTAACCTTATATTATATCATATATATTCCAAGAACACCCTTAACTCTCGGTTTTTATAATAAACACACTAAACTTTGTAAAAATTACATTTAGGCCATAACTTAATTAATTAACCATTTAAGCTCTAATAAAATATTTTTAACTCACCAAACTTTATAGTATAAGTTTATATACATAAGTAGCTCATTAAAATCTATTTAACACTTAGAGCATTCGGCCATAATTTATTAAGGACCATATAGTATATAAAAGTGGATTTATATGTCAAAATAACTATACATAAATTCATATGAGTCATATAACTTATGTAAAAATTATTGTAATGTCTTATATTGATTCTTAGCTTAAAATAAGCATTTTTGCCCTTGACATTTCGGCCTTAATTTATTTGTAACTTAAATAAATTTTGTGACACAAAATGTGTCTTAAGGTAAATATTTTCTATATATGTTATAGATTATATTTTTGGCATATAAAGTTTCGGTTTTAATTAACCTAGGAGATGTACATATTTTTGTATAATTTTAGAAGCTTAACAAAGCTTATAACATAAAGATTTACTTAGTAAACTTACTTCTTAACAAAGGTGGTTTAGTGCTTGAACTCTTCTTTGAATCTCCAAGCTTTCTCCAAGGTAATATTGATGTTCCACTTCGGTTATATGCAAGTGGTGAATGAGTTTAGGACTTAGATCTTCAATAAAGATCTTAAGTAGATTTGTAAGTAGTTTTACAAGAATTTAACTTAAGCTTTTTCTTCTTATATTTTCGGCTCACTAAAGGTGGATGAAGAACAAGTTTTCCTTCATGAATATGAAGAAGAAAAAAGCCTTAGAAGAAGAAGAACTTGGTTACACATAAAAATGTGCTTTAAGGATTTACAAGCATTAAAACTACCTTAAGATAACCTTGAGATGCTCCTTGGTTTAATGTTGGCTTGGACAACCTCCTTGGAACATATGTTGATGTCGAATACTTGTTGTTATGCTAGGAAGAGTTTTGCTTCAAGGCTTGACAAGAATTGCTAGGAAATTACCTTAAAGATGAAGATAGAAGTTAAATCTCCATTAATGGGCTTAAGAGCTTCTGTAACACCCCTCCAACATTAACATACTTACAACAAACTGCAGCGGAAGAACATCCTCATCACATTACTTAACTTGTTGGTGTTACACGCCGTTAGCCACCACGTGGCTAACAAGGCTAATACATACACATGTTACCGGTCTGATGGGCTAAATTCCCGAGCGACTATACATTGTTATTCCTTTACATTAACAACAACAATAACGACATACACCTTGTTACCTATACCGAGTATTATAAACTGTGCCGACAACAATATCGGTCTTACTACACCTACTGTATACGTATATACACTTAACTAAATACCCATGTACAATGACTACCCTCCTACTCTCACTCGAACGGCTTCCAGCACTTCGTACCTGAAATAGGAGAAGAAGAGAAAGGGGTGGCCCCAAGGGGCTCAGCACCTTTGCTTATGGTAATCCCGCAGCCCACATCTATCGGGCCACGCACAACTACTTGTCGTCTTAACATGCAGTTGATTATATTTAAATCGTACTGTAACAATAACACACACATTTAACATTTCGCCTCAATGGGCTCAACAATCGGATATACATCCTACTTAATAAATCACCCATGGTATTCATCATCCCTAGAGTGTTTCTCCTCCAACGGAGCTACTTCCTTAATAGGCGACACATACCCATAAATCGGGTTATCCTTAAACGCCTTTTTATCACCAACTGGGAACCATATCCATGATCCACACACTTCACATTTTACAACATATAACATACACTACATAACAAAACTTAACACACTTTGCACGTTTCCATGTGCACAACATAACACCGCAATAATATTGCATCACAACAAAACACACAACACAACGGAATGGTTCTCATAGGAACCGACCCAACATCACCAACATACTGGTGAGCCTAGAGATTGTTGCCAGTCTCATGATAAGCTCGTTACATAACTCGTTACCGTCTCGTTAAATGAACGGTTAACTTAACACAAGGTGTCCTCGGATATAGTGATCCAAGCACACCGAAACAAACATAACAATAGTATGCCCCTGTGGCCCGACGTGAGTCAGTAATAGCCTTGGTTAAGCTAAAGGGTAGGTTGGGAACCAAATTGGAAAACAACCAATACATACAGAGAGGATCGAACCTGCTATGACAACGACCCCCATACTCACACGCGTGGCCGGAACAGACCGGACTCTCATTCCCCCGTTAGCACTTGTTAGAAGTTCATCTTTGAACTTTATTAAACAATCACAAACATTGAGTTAAGTCTTGTCAGACATACACAAGGAAAAGAGAGTCATACATTCACATACAAACACCACGCACAACATTACATATCCAACTCACGCATAGCCGTGGTTAGAACGTTCCTTAGGTCGGAAACGTTATTACCGGATACCGTTCTCTTACGTTTACCTAATAGTGGTTAACTAGCCCTTCAAGCGCATTAGAGGTTACCGGTATCGGCACGTAAACATACAATAACAATAATGACTGTAAACTCGTTTCATGGTTTATATCATACGTGGCAAACATACAGAAAAACACATTGGCATACAAGCCGGTGTAATCCGTTAGGACACAGGTTGCAAGAAAACCATACCTGTCACCGGAGTCCACCTATCCTGCCCATTTAGTTCCTCGAGCAATTCTCGAACAACTGTTAACATCACATGTGTCTTTATTAACATTGGGGTAACAAGTTTGTTTATTTAGCGTCTAATGCTTAACTTTCCCTGTTAACTTAGTTACATAACTTAACATTTTTAACTTGTTTTACTCTCACATTTTAATACAACTTTTAACCCACTTAGGTGTCATTAAAACTCACCTTACATGTCCTCAACATCCTTATAACATCATTACCTATCAATCCCCATCATTACACATCATTTCATAACCTTAAACAACATTTTGGTCCGACCGACCCACCGACCGACCCACCATTCTGGGTCGGTCCCTGTGCGAACATTTTTCCACCTTTGAAACTTGACCGACCGACCCATGTCCGACCCACCCTTTTTGGGTCGGACCTTTACCGAACATATTCCTAACATTTTACAGAGGCTCGACCGACCCACAAACTGGGTCGGCCCCTGGGTCGGTCGCCTCCTAAACTTACCCAAACTTTGTCAAATCTTCACCAAACTTCTCCTAAGGCCTCTTAATGTGTTTCTAACATCATTTGGCACTTCAAACACACCCTTAAGATATTCTTAAACACTCGCAAAACTATTTTTTCCTAATTCCTTAACCTTTACTTATTTCCACAAAATTTCTAACACTTACAATGTTTTCCTTTATGATTCCTAGGTGGCATTTCACCTATAATGACCACAAGACCAAGGTGTTCCTCTACACCTTATCATCATCTCTCAAATTTCCTTTCTTACTAACTAAATCTCCTTTTTCACATCATACCTAAACATCACTTATTCCTTGAACACCAACCTTACCTAAACCTTAAACAACTTCTCTAAGACTTTAATACATTCACAAACACACATTGAATTCCTAGAACTTCAAAGACAACACCTAAATCCTTGCATCACTCTAAATCACCTTAATACATGTTTTCTTCTCAAGTAAACATTCATTCACCTTTACACCTCCTATTCACCAAAACTCACTTACAACACTTAGAACTTCTTACACATTTTCCTAATTTGGCCATAACTTCTCTAGCATATACCCACATCCAAACCCTTAGGTTTTACCTTAATTCATTCAAAACACTTAAAATCCATCAAACACATTTTATACACAAACTTCACACATTGAGCACTACATCACAATATAGTGCATAACTCAAATTGCTTGGCACTTAGGCCCTTAAATGCATGGCTCTTAGGCCCTTAAATTGCATAACCTTAAACACTGAATTTCCCACATAAATAATGCCTTTGACCTGCAAATACATACACCAATACATATGTTCTTTACTAGTCTTCTTGAGAACACTTTACTTCACTCACCATTGGCTCCTTAGTATTTTTATCAAGCAAATCAAGCTCATTTTCCTAAGGCACTTAAACTACATTGAGATAGTTTGTTTACCTCTTTTTCCTCACAAACTTCTTTCTTGTTTCCTTACAAACCGGTGGGGTACTTGATTCCTTGTCAAGTTCTATACATTGTACAAACAACATAATGAGTATTCAAGCTTTAAGCTTCATCTCATTGTAACCCTAGTTACATATATTGTTTTAACACATTAAGGTAATTGTTTTACCTTGGAATTGGAAGAGACTTGAATATATATCAAAGAGGACTCCTCCTAGCCCTTGGAAGATTCAAATGAAGCTAAACAAACAAGGAAATACACCATGGTGAGGTTAATTTTCGGCCATGTACTAAAAAGAGAGGAAATGGAGTTTTCTTTGGTTTTTCCTTACCTTGAAGCAAAGGTGATCAACAAGGCATAAAAACATTAGCTCAAGCCCCTTCCATGGAAGTTCTCCTTGGCACCAAATGGTGGTTTTGAGGATTTGAAAGGACAAGGTTGTAGAGCTTGCTCCAACTAAGAGAACGGTAGTCTCGGAATTAAATTCGGAGCATGGAGTCATAAGTTACAAGTGAAGAAGGGTGGAGAATGTCATGGTTCTGTTGGAATCGTTGGAGAGAGGAGGAAGAAGATGGCCAACGTGGGAAATGAGAGGAAAGAAGAGAATGAAGAGATAAGTGTGCTTTTGTTAAGATATTTATCCTTATAAAGCAAATAGTATACTAATTAGTCATTCTTTCTTTTCTTAGCAAACTAACAAGGGTGGTGAGTCACACACCTTAGAAACCGGCCCCAAATAGTACCTAGGGTACTTTAGACTTTATTAGTCAATTGTCTCACTTATAACATTATATGTTACAAACTAGTTATAAAAATCACTATTCACTAATAACAAGGCACATAGAAGTGAAATTTTTGATTTCCCACTATAGGCCACCCAAATGTGATACTATATAGTACACATGTTAATTAAAGATAATGATGGACATTTAGCCATTCAAAATCATTTACAAGACAATTTTTCAAAACGTGCTTTAAGACTCCTTAAGCCACATTTTGCGTTTTAACTTGTTTTCAAGCTTGGTTTTCTTTAGTAATTGATTTAATATGTTCTTAACATATTTTCAAAGTATAGGTATGACCATTAGGTCTTATACACATTCCTCCCAAGCTTAGAGCACATTTTTGGCTCATATTGACTTTAAGGTATTAACCTTGTGTTTTTGTTTGGTTTCATTGTCACCAAGTTTCTTAAGGACTCATTTAGCCTATTAATCATAATTAAATGTTATCAAGTCTTGGTAGGCTCTTTGGGTCTAACCAAGTTCACTCATAGCTTAGAGCATGTTTTTTGCTCAAACTGTGTCTTAACGCTTTATTGCATTTATTATGGTTTATATTGTTCACTGATGTTACTAAGGCACTTTTAGCCTTTACATACCATAATTTGATATTTAAACCACATACAAGGTTGGGGTATTTCAATCTACCCCCCTTAAAGAGCTTCGTCCTCGAAGTTCACACTTTCACATATCATTCAATTTGAACACGGAATCACTTGCAAATAAACTTCTATAACCAAACACACTTACATCACAACCTCGGACTTAATGGTCCGGGCAACACATTCACATTCACACATAACATAACATATCCAATGATAACCTCGGACTCTATGGTCCGGGTTATCTTAAACCACTTACACATACTTAACAACATTTGGACACGTAGGTCCCGATAACATAACAGTCTTTAGACACGTAGGTCTATTTAACACCACACATTTAGACTCATAGGCCTTGATAGTATACACTTTAGGAAATCCAGTCAGACAACATTCATTACACATACACACAACATGTCAGAGCATGTATAGCAATCAAAAATATTCTTGATATTCACTATGATCCCGTAGAACACGGTCGCGATGGACACCTTCCGTCCCCGTGCCTTTAGGAGATTAAAACAATCACATAAGTTTTAAATTTCCTTTGAGGTTAAGTAAGAGAACTTTAATTATGTAAGTATCCATCAACGTTTATAAATACCCATTTAAATCCTTTTGAAAACACGCACAACTCCAAGTCCAACTTAAGCTCTTCGCTTCTTTTATTAGCGTGGTTATTCGTGACCACTTATAGGAGTTTCAAGAGATCCAACCCTGATGTGATCAGCATCAGGTTGACTATCCTTCCACCCCAATTTGTGTTCAGCTTCCCTTGATCACATGCAAATCAAGTTCCACCTCCCACTTCATTTTCAAGCATCAAACAAGTCACTCATTTCCAATTTCTCTTTCGAATCATTCTAGTCATGATCACAACATCTCCAAAGGATAGAACTCCGTCTATCAGTTACCTCCATTCACTTTTAATCCTGTTGCTAGGGAATCTATTCTTACTAGGTTCTATGTCGGTATCATGCCCTTCATGCATCACTATTAAGATACATATATATATATATACCTATATTTTATCAAAATACAACACCTGATTTTACATTTATACACTGTCGGGGCTTTTGTTCCCCCGGAGTTTATCTACTCCCCACACTTGTACAATCACACACAACTGTTAACAAACACACACACTTATCACAATGGTATTCGCATCATCTGTGCGCAATTACCACAATTAATCCATGAATGAATGTGTATGTTTACGTAACACACACACCAATCATCAAAACAAAAATAATTTTGTGCATGCACAATATGAGTCACATACACTACGTACACTTGTACGGTAATATACACCAAGTGGTTTTGCGCTCTACCCCCTTAAAAAGGGATTACGCCCACGTAATCAATCACTAAACATTTCTTAAACTCTGCCGTCGTGAAGTGTTTTAAACTTCCACGCGGTCTATTACACAACGGATTCTGATTAGAGGATCTCAACCATATTGGCGGTTTAGTCCGTAAACCAAGAATTCGCATTGGAGTTATAACTCATAACCGGTTTCGGTCCTGGCCTGTGAGGCTTTTAGGCGTTAATAATTAGCCATCCACTCATATTCGTTATTCTCGTTGTACATTTGAATCACTGGTTCACTAGTTTCTGCTGCGAAACTCTAATAACTGTAGAGCTTAATTGCTCCCTTTTGTATTCTTATTGTATTGTACATCCCCAATTGTCACCTTATCTTAGTAACAATGGTTTCTCAACCGACGACGGTATCTCTTACCCTGAGCGGATTCGGTGAGTTTTCACAATTTTCATCCACTTCCATGATTAATACTGTGTATACAGCTATGTATTTCACAATGATGACTTGTTCCCTTCCGACTTACTGTCGGTTGAGATTGAGCTACTACCTAGTGTGTAGTGCTCTCTCAACTATTTACAACCTTCGTGGTATATTCCATACCGCTATTTGGCAGTTAGGCTACTGTAGTCACTTACGTTAATCATGTCTCCACATTTGGTTTTGTACAAGTATTCTTTTATGGTGGCCTTGCATTTCCTATGCTCGGCCATTACAACATTATTCACAATTACATATTTCTAATTCCTAGCTATCCCACTCATCATTAGCTGCGGCAAGTGCAATACCAAAACACTCAGTCATACAGAGTGCAGAGGCGTAAACTCTCGACAGTAAATCCTTATGCGACTCGCCCATGGAATTCACACTGTCCTTCACTGAGACTCTTATCCCGAACTGGTTCGACCTACCATATTATCATTCAACAACACTTATACAACGGTCGCTTACTGCGCACCGTGCTCTCACTTATTGTATAACACTAACTCACATCGTATTTACTGTCACATTTACTTCCACACATAAACTTACATTATTCACATTATGGTTCATCCCTCCTTTGGATGACTACTGAATGCTCCTTGAGCATCGATCATTCGAATCACAAGCCGGCATTATTCAGCTCGGTGTTTCACCTTATACACATACTACTAAGCTAATTACTCTCTTTCATTAATAACATCGTCCACCCTTAACACATTTCTTGAACTTGATCCACATGACTACCGCTCCTGCGGTCTCACAATATCGAGAGGTATCCCCACTCTTAATGCAGTGGTTCGTTTACCACTCTATTCACTTATACAACATAAACTTCTGCCATCAATCGAATTTATATAACCTATCTTGCTTATGGCTTATAAGCCTTATTTGCCTTGAGCTGGGCTCATTGTAGGCTGTCCACACACATGTACTCCTCTGTACTACATTACATGGTTTGAATGTTATATTGAGCTCCATGACAAGGTCGTTGCATTCCGTTTCCTTTCATGGATGCCCCTTAGGATTGTCAGTCCGTCTCCTGACAACTTATGTCTAAACTGGTGTTAGTTTCAACCCTTGTGTTTCTGTCATGCATTTTGTTCAACAATTGTTGATGTGAACACCCTTCAAGGATTGCTCCTGGGTGTTGTTAAGTTATGCCTTTACATCTGGCTCACACTTATTGGTACATTCCGTTAGCTACGCCTTTCGCGTTCTTTACCGGTTATTATCTTCTTCTGTGAAGATTAACACTTCCTGGTAGTGTAGGTACTCATTCTGAGAGTTTCATCCCGTTTGTTGCACATTAATGTGTCCACATTAGGCATCTGCTTTGCCATGTACAGGCTGGGTCACCATTCCAGCTATAATGTTTATCCCTAAGGATCCTTAAGACATATGTGGTGTCTTTACATAACAGTTTGTGCCCATCGCACTTGCTAACTCTTAAACATTTCCTTGAAAGGAATTTATTGATCCTTTTAGTCTTGCTAACTTAACTGAATTCCTTAACTTCAACTATTCCTTGTAATCCTTAGCTCTCGTTTGATTTATACTGCTGACCGTAGACGGAGTCGACTACTTCCCGTGTTTCGGACTCTACTCGTATACATATATGGGGTATCACACTGATACATTGCTACTTACCCAACTAACCCATAAGTAGGTCTGTTAGGCCCACAAGCTCCTATCGGAGTGCGGTCGTCCCACAACACAGTTGGTACATTTGTAGTGTCCGTCACACGCCTAGGTGAAGTATTCTGTTGTCAACTCCCTTATATTGTCCCGTGACAATATTCATTCCTTGTCAGATGCTCTTGGTTTCACTGGTTTGATTTAAAAGAAGGTTGGAAAGAAGTGTTGGTTTGAGAGAAAGTCTGGTTTTGAAAAGAAAAGGGTTTGAATAAATCTGGGTTGAAAGAAAAATTTTCATGGCTTCACAACATCTTCTTACCTTAACCAAGTCTAGCTTCTTGCTGACTGGTGTACTTACAATTACAAAGGTCAGGCTGTCAAGCCCTTCCATGGTTATAATGTTCACACTTAACTTCGTGGTACTTTACTAAGTACTTTATAGTGGTTATAAATTTCCCGAACAGCCCTGTTATAGCAGCACTTGCTATGGCAAGTGCGCCATGCTAACTGGCTATCAGTTTAACACATACCGGTTGTGGTATTGTTTTTATCCGCACTGTCATCAGTGGCCTTGTTGGCCCTCACTGATCTTACTGTCTTGATAATAACTTGTCTAGGTGACTTCTCACTGTATTCACATAATAATCATTAACTAGGGTATTTCCCATTCTGGGAGACCCCTTTTTTTGTGTCGCATTCTCCTTATAGCCCGTTCCACGCACTTGTCGTGGTTACTGAGACTTGTCTCTTGTTGGGCACTACGTTGTAGTTCCTTTGTCGATTGGTATACCGTCGGTGTTTTATTTATTAACTGTGGTCCCGTAGACATTCGTCTCGGGTTTTATTAATCCACTTCTTGCCTGTTGCACGGTAGGTGCGTTGCAAGCTGGTTATTCTCGACTGCTCTGCACGTCGACCCATGTTGCCGGAAATTCTATTCTCCAATACCATGATCCTTCATTCATTGCTATGAAATGCGGTTACACACTGTTAGATGAGAACCGTCTCCGGGATTCCCCAGTTTCCGGGATCTACCGTATGCAGGTTCTCTCCTCCGTCCCTAAAGGTATATAATAACAGCCAGATCGGGTATTCCCGAGTATGAGAGTGGACTTCCATCTCTCTGGCGTTGTTTCCCCAAGTTATATACAGGATTGTGGAGGGTGGGAAGGATATTGTAGGTTTCCAGTAGTCACTGGTAGTTCCTAACTAGCGTATCTCTCACGCTATCACTCAACCCTTAACCCAAGTACTTAAATCCTAACTCGGTACTTCTAAGCTCGGTAATTCCAGTCATCAGAGCGATACTTCGCTCTGATACCACTTTTTGTAACACCCATCCAACATTAACATACTTACAACAAACTGCAGCGGAAGCATCCTCATCACATTACTTAACTTGTTGGTGTTACACGCCGTTAGCCACCCACGTGGCTAACAAGGCTAATACATACACAATGTACCGGTCTGATGGGCTAAATTCCCGAGCGACTATACATTGTTATTCCTTTACATTAACAACAACAATAACGACATACACCTTGTTAACTATACCGAGTATTATAAACTGGTGCCGACAACAATATCGGTCTTACTACACCTACTGTATACGTATATACACACTTAACTAAATACCCATGTACAATGACTACCCGTCCTACTCTCGAACGGCTTCCAGCACTTCGTACCTGAAATAGGAGAAGAAGAGAAAGGGGTGGCCCCAAGGGGCTCAGCACCTTTGCTGGTATGGTAATCCCGCAGCCCACATGCTATCGGGCCACGCACAACTACTTGTCGTCTTAACATGCAGTTGATTATATTTAAATCATACATGTAACAATAAACACACAACATTTAACATTTCGCCTCAATGGGCTCAACAATCGGATAATACATCCTACTTAATAAATCACCCATGGTATTCATCATCCCTAGAGTGTTTCTCCTCCAACGGAGCTACTTCCTTAATAGGCGACACATACCCATAAATCGGGTTATCCTTAAACGCCTTTTTATCACCAACTGGGAACCATATCCATGATCCACACACTTCACATTTTACAACATATAACATACACTACATAACAAAACTTAACAACACTTTGCACGTTTCCATGTGCACAACATAACACCGCAATAAATATTGCATCACAACAAAACACACAACACAACGGGAATGGTTCTCATAGGAACCGACCCAAACATCACCAACATACTGGTGAGCCTAGAGATTGTTGCCAGTCTCATGATAAGCTCGTTACATAACTCGTTACCGTCTCGTTAAATGAACGGTTAACTTAACACAAGGTGTCTCGGATATAGTGATCCAAGCACACCGAAACAAACATAACAATAGTATGCCCCTGTGGCCCGACGTGAGTCAGTAATAGCCTTGGTTAAGCTAAAGGGTAGGTTGGGAACCAAATTGGAAAACAACCAATACATACAGAGAGGATCGAACCTGCTATGACAACGACCCCCATACTCACACGCGTGGCCGGAACAGACCGGACTCCTCATTCCCCCCGTTAGCACTTGTTAGAAGTTCATCTTTGAACTTTATTAAACAATCACAAACATTGAGTTAAGTCTTGTCAGACATACACAAGGGAAAAGAGAGTCATACATTCACATACAAACACCACGCACAAACATTACATATCCAACTCACGCATAGCCGTGGTTAGAACGTTCCTTAGGTCGGAAACGTTATTACCGGATACCGTTCTCTTACGTTTACCTAATAGTGGTTAACTAGCCCTTCAAGCGCATTAGAGGTTACCGGTATCGGCACGTAAACATACAATAACAATAATGACTGTAAACTCGTTTCATGGTTTATATCATAACGTGGCAAACATACAGAAAAACACATTGGCATACAAGCCGGTGTAATCCGTTAGGACACAGGTTGCAAGAAAACCATACCTGTCACCGGAGTCCACCTATCCTGCCCATTTATGTTCCTCGAGCAATTCTCGAACAACTGTTAACATCACATGTGTCTTTATTAACATTGGGGTAACAAGTTTGTTTATTTAGCGTCTAATGCTTAACTTTCCCTGTTAACTTAGTTACATAACTTAACATTTTTAACTTGTTTTACTCTCACATTTTAATACAACTTTTAACCCACTTAGGTGTCATTAAAACTCACCTTACATGTCCTCAACATCCTTATAACATCATTACCTATCAATCCCCATCATTACACATCATTTCATAACCTTAAACAACATTTTTGGTCCGACCGACCCACCGACCGACCCACCATTCTGGGTCGGTCCATGTGCGAACATTTTTCCACCTTTGAAACTTGACCGACCGACCCATGTCCGACCCACCCTTTTTGGGTCGGACCTTTACCGAACATATTCCTAACATTTTACAGAGGCTCGACCGACCCACAAACTGGGTCGGCCCCTGGGTCGGTCGCCTCCTAAACTTACCCAAACTTTGTCAAATCTTCACCAAACTTCTCCTAAGGCCTCTTAATGTGTTCTAACATCATTTGGCACTTCAAACACACCCTTAAGATATTCTTAAACACTCGCAAAACTATTTTTTCCTAATTCCTTAAACCTTTACTTATTTCCACAAAATTTCTAACACTTACAATGTTTTCTCCTTATGATTCCTAGGTGGCATTTCACCTATAATGACCACAAGACCAAGGTGTTTCCTCTACACCTTATCATCATCTCTCAAATTTCCTTTCTTACTAACTAAATCTCCTTTTTCACATCATACCTAAACATCACTTATTCCTTGAACACCAACCTTACCTAAACCTTAAACAACTTCTCTAAGACTTTAATACATTCACAAAACACACATTGAATTCCTAGAACTTCAAAGACAACACCTAAATCCTTGCATCACTCTAAATCACCTTAATACATGTTTTCTTCTCAAGTAAACATTCATTCACCTTTAACACCTCCTATTTCACCAAAACTCACTTACAACACTTAGAACTTCTTACACATTTTCCTAAATTTGGCCATAACTTCTCTAGCATATACCCACATCCAAACCCTTAGGTTTTTACCTTAATTCATTCAAAACACTTAAAATCCATCAAACACATTTTATACACAAACTTCACACATTGAGCACTACATCACAATATAGTGCATAACTCAAATTGCTTGGCACTTAGGCCCTTAAATGCATGGCTCTTAGGCCCTTAAATTGCATAACCTTAAACACTGAATTTCCCACATAAATAATGCCTTTGACCTGCAAAATACACCAATACATATGTTCTTTTACTAGTCTTCTTGAGAACACTTTACTAGGTCACTCACCATTGGCTCCTTAGGTATTTTATCAAGCAAATCAAGCTCATTTTCCTAAGGCACTTAAACTACATTGAGATAGTTTGTTTACCTCTTTTTCCTCACAAACTTCTTTCTTGTTTCCTTACAAACCGGTGGGGTACTTGATTCCTTGTCAAGTTCTATACATTGTACAAACAACATAATGAGTATTCAAGCTTTAAGCTTCATCTCATTGTAAACCCTAGTTACATATATTGTTTTAACACATTAAGGTAATTGTTTTACCTTGGAATTGGAAGAGAACTTGAATATATATCAAGAGAGGACTCCTCCTAGCCCTTGGAAGATTCAAATGAAGCTAAAAAACAAGGTAAAGACACCATGGTGAGGTTAATTTTCGGCCATGTACTAAAAAGAGAGGAAATGGAGTTTTCTTTGGTTTTTCCTTACCTTGAAGCAAAGGTGATCAACAAGGCATAAAAACATTAGCTCAAGCCCCTTCCATGGAAGTTCTCCTTGGCACCAAAATGGTGGTTTTGAGGATTTGAAAGGACAAGGTTGTAGAGCTTGCTCCAACTAAGAGAACGGTAGTCTCGGAATTAAATTCGGAGCATGGAGTCATAAGTTACAAGTGAAGAAGGGTGGAGAATGTCATGGTTCTGTTTGGAATCGTTGGAGAGAGGAGGAAGAAGATGGCCAACGTGGGAAATGAGAGGAAAGAAGAGAATGAAGAGATAAGTGTGCTTTTGTTAAGATATTTATCCTTATAAAGCAAATAGTATACTAATTAGTCATTCTTTCTTTTCTTAGCAAACTAACAAGGGTGGTGAGTCACACACCTTAGAAACCGGCCCCAAATAGTACCTAGGGGTACTTTAGACTTTATTAGTCAATTGTCTCACTTATAACATTATATGTTACAAACTAGTTATAAAAATCACTATTCACTAATAACAAGGCACATAGAAGTGAAATTTTTGATTTCCCACTAATATGGCCACCCAAATGTGATACTATATAGTACACATGTTAATTAAAGAGTAATGATGGACATTTAGCCATTCAAAACTCATTTACAAGACAATTTTTCAAAAACGTGCTTTAAGACTCCTTAAAGCACATTTTGCGTTTTAACTTGTTTTCAAGCTTGGTTTTCTTTAGTAATTGATTTAATATGTTCATTAACATATTTTCAAAGTATAGGTATGACCATTAGGTCTTATACACATTCCTCCCAAGCTTAGAGCACATTTTGCTCATATTGACTTTAAGGTATTACCTTGTGTTTTGTTTGGTTTCATTGTCTACCAAAGTTTCTTAAGGACTCATTTAGCCTTATTAAATCATAATTAAATGTTATCAAGTCTTGGTAGGCTCTTTGGGTCCTAACCAAGTTCACTCATAGCTTAGAGCATGTTTTTGCTCAAACTGTGTCTTAACGCTTTATTGCATTTATTATGGTTATATTGTTCACTGATGTTACTAAGGCACTTTTTAGCCTTTACATACCATAATTTGATATTTAAACCACATATCAAGGTTTGGGGTATTTCATTTATATTACATTTAAAAACCGTTTTTCGTTAGTGAAGTTAAAATATATGTAGATATTCAATTATAGCCATTAAATTATTATTCTTTGTTAATATTTTAGTGACAATTAATTTATAATATGTATACATATTAATTTATGAATAAATATTAGATATATTTGTAAAGAAGAAACAAACCATGCTATTTAGGGCAACATATTTTATATTACATTTAAAAACAATTTTTTGTTAGTGAAGTTAAATATATGTAGATATTCAATTATAGCCATTAATTATTATTATTCTTTATTAATATTTTAGTGACAATTAATTTATAATATGTATACATATTAATTTATGAATAAATGTTTTAGATATATTTGTAAAGATGAAACAAACCATGCAATTCAGGGCAACATATTTGAAATACCCCAAACCTTGGTATGTTGTGTAAATGTTAAACTATGGTATTTAAAGGCTAAAAAGTGCCTTAGAAACATAAATGAAACATTTAAACCATGGTAAAACACAATAAAACACTAAGACACGGTTTGAGCAAAACATGCTCTAAGCTTGGAGTGAACTTGGTTAGGACCCAAAGAGCCTACCAAGACTTGATAATGTTTAATTATGACTTTATAAGGCTAATTAAGTCCTTAGGAAACTTTGGTAGACAATGAAACCAAACAAAACACAAATAAATACCTTAAGGTCAATATGGGCTAAAATGTGCTCTAAGCTTGGGATAAATGTGTATAAGACCTAATGGTCATACCTATGCCTTATTTATATGTTAATGAACATATTAAATCAATTACTAAAGAAAACCAAGCTTGAAAACAAGTTAAAACGCAAAATGTGCTTTAAGGAGTCTTAAAGCACGTTTTTGAAAAATTGTCTTGTAAATGAGTTTTGAATGGCTAAATGTCCATCATTACTCTTTAATTAACATGTGTACTATATAGTATCACATTTGGGTGGCTATATCAATGGGAAATCAAAATTTCACTTCTATGTGCCTTGTTTTTGGTGAATAGTGATTTTTATAAGCTAGTTGTAACATATGTTACTATAAGTGAGACAATTGATTAATAAAGTCTAAAACACCCCTAGGTACTGTTGGGGGCCGTTTTTTAAGGTGTGGTGACTCACCACCCTTGTTAGTTTACTAAGAAAAGAAAGAATGACTAATTAATGTACTATTTGCTTTATAAGAATAAATATCTTAACAAAAGCAAACTTATCTCTTCATTCTCTTCTTTCCTTTCATTTCCCACGATGGCCATCTTCTTCCTCCTCTCTCCATCGGTTTCCAACAGAACCATACCATTCTTCATCCTTCTTCACTTGTAACTTATGACTCCATGCTCCGAATTTAATTCCGAGACTACCGTTCTCTTAGTTGGAGCAAGCTCTACAACATTGTCTTTTCAAATCATCAAAACCACCATTTCGGTGCCAAGGAGAACTTCCATGGAAGGAGCTTGAGCTAATATTTTTATGCCTTGTTGATCACCTTTGCTTCAAGGTAAGGAAAAACCAAAGAAAACTCCATTTCCTTCATTTTTGGTGTTGACCGAAAATGCACCTTGTAATGGTGTCTTCTTTTGTCTTGTTTTAGCTTCATTTAAATCTTCCAAGGGCTAGGAGGAGTCCTCTCTTGATACTCATTCAAGCTCTCTTTCCATTCAAAGGTAAAACAACTACATTAATGTTTTGAAATAATGTAAACCTAGGGTTTACAATGAGATGGAGCTTAAAGCTTGAATACTCATTATGTTGTTTGTATAATGTTTAGTAGTTGGCAAGGAACCAAATGCCTTACCGGTTTTGTAAGGAAACAAGAAAGAAATTTGGGAGGAAAAAGAGGTAAAATGCTATCTTAATGTGGTTTAAATGCCTTAGGAAAATGAGCTTGATTTGCTTAATAAAATACCTAAGGAGCCAATGGTGAATGAGCTAGTAAAATGCTCTCAAGGAGTTTATTAAGGGCATATGTATGTTGGGTGTATTTGCAGGTCAAAGGCATTACTTATGTGGGAAATTCAGTGCTTAAGGTTTATGCAATTTAAGGGCCTAAGAGCCATGTTATTTAAGGGCCTAAGTGCCAAGCAATTTAAGTTATGCACTATATTGTGATGTAGTGCTAAATGTGTGAAGTTTGTGTGTAAAAATGTTCTTGATGGATTTTAGGTGTTCTTGAATGAAATGAGGTAAAAACCTAAGTGGTTGGATGTGAGTTATACAAGAGAAGCTATGGCCAAATTTGGGAAAATGTGTAAGAAGATCTAAGTGTTTTAAATGGTTTTGATGAACTAGGAAGTGTTAAAGGTGAATAAATGCTTACTTGAGAAGAAAACAAGTATTAAGGTGATTTAGAGTGATGCAAGGATTTAGGTGTTATCTTGGAAGTTCTAGGAATTCAATGTGAGTTTTGAGGATGTATTTAGTCTTGGAGGAGTTTGTTTAAGGTTTAGGTTATGATAATGTGTAAGGTGGGATGTTGTTTAGATAAGGTTTTGAGAAAGGAACTTTAAGGAGTTGTGAAAGAGAAGATTTGGTTAGTAAGAGAAGATGCTTGGGGGAGATGATGTTATGATGGTGAGGAAACACTTTGGTATAAAGGTTATTAAGGGGAAACACCACTTGTAAAACTAGAGAAACATTGTAAGTGTTAGAAATTTTGTGAAGATATAAGTGAAGGTTTAAGGAATTAGAGAAAGAGTTTTGGGAGTGTTTAAGGATATCCTAAGGTGTGTTTGAGGTGCCCAAATGAGGTTAGGGTATACTAGGATATATGGGGTGAAGTTTGGAGTTGAATGTAAAAAGGAAAACAAAGATCTGGGGCAGACCGGACTTGCAAGTTCGGTCGGGCCCAGTTTACCCTGTGGGAATTAGTTTCTGGAATGGACCGGACATAGGACGGACTTACAAGTCCGGTCGGAGTAGAAAAATTTTGACGGAAATGTGTTCTGGAATCGACCGGACTTGGGTAAGTCCGGTCGGCAAGTCCGGTCGGACCAAAAACATGGTTCAAGGTTATGAAATGATATGTAATGATGGGGATGATAGGTAATGATGTTATAAGGTTGTTAAGGACATGTTAGGTGAGTTTTAATGAATTAGTGGGTGGAAAGTTGTAATAAAATGTGAAAGTAAAACGAGTAAAAAGTGAAGTTATGTAACTAAGTTAACGGGGAAAAATTATAAGCATTATACATTAAATAATCAAGCAACCCCGATGTTAATAAAACACATGTGAGTTAACAGTTGTTCGAGAATTGCTCGAGGAACATAAGTGGACGTGGTAAAGTGGACTCCGGTGACAGGTATGGTTTCTTGCAACCTGTGTCCTACCGGATCACACCGGCTTGTATGCCAAATGTTTTACTGAGTGTTTGCCACCTTGTAAGATAAAACATGTAATGAGTTTATAGTAATTCATTTATGTGGCGAATTTGGCCTCCGATACCATTTAACCTCAAATATGTGTTTAACCTTAGCTAACCAAATCTAGGAACACATGAGCGATCGGTATTCGGAGTTGGCGGCCCAAACTTTGGGAACGTACTAACCACGGCTATGTGTGAGTTAGTTGGACATTGTTGTTGTATGCAAGTGTGTGAACCTCCCTTGTGTGCTTAACTCGGTTATGATACCGTATGGTGTGTGGATGTGGTAGGCTCCATAATGGATCCCTAACTACTTATTATTAAGTGTATGTGTACTAATGGGGGGTGAGGAGTCCGGTTGTTCCGGCCACGCGTGTGATGGACGGGGGTCGATATCATATCCGGTTCGGCTCTCTTGGTGTATGTATAGGTGGTATTCCAATTTGGTTTCTACCTTCCCTTAGCTTATCCAAAGCTAGTTACTGACTCACGTCGGGCCACAGGGGCATACAATGTTATTTCGGTGTGCTTGGATCACTATATCCGACACACCTTGGGTTTAAGTTAACCGTTCTATATACTGGACGGTAACGAGGTTGGTAACGAGCTTAACATGGGATTGGCAAAAAAATCCTAGGCTCACATGGTATACTAACTATGGTGGAAGGTTCCTTGTGAGAACCGATTTATGGTGTTATGTAATGTTATGGTGCTATGCAAATTCCCTTGCTGTGCTATGGTATATATTATATATTGGATGTTTAAAATGAATGCGATGTCATCATGTGTGCGTCGAAACAAGAAGGTGTTGTTAGTTTATTATGTGAGAAATGAGATATGTGTAGGATATGGAGTGAGGGATCATGGAAATGAATCCCAGTCGTGACAAAAGCGTTTAAGGATAACCCGATTAATGGGTACATGTCGTTCGTTAAGGAAGTAGCTCCGTTTTAGAGGGGAGCCACTCTAGGGTTTAAGGAATCATTGGATGGTTGGTTAAGTGTGGATGTGTTGGTTATAGGTTGAGCCCATTGAGGCGAAAGTTATGTGTTGTATGTTTATGGCTTGTGTGCTGATTTAAATATAATCAACTGCATGCTAAGACGACAATTAGTTGTGCGTGGCCCGATAGCATGTGGGCTGCGGGATTACCATACCAGCAAAGGTGCTGAGCCCCTGGGGGCCACCCTGCTTCCTTTTCTATTTCAGGTACAAGGAGCTGGAAGCCGTTCGAGAGTAGGACGGGGTAGATGTTGATACATGGGCAGCCCTTTAAATGGGTAAGCATTGTAAGCGTAGTAAGACCGAAATTGTAATCGGCATAGTTTGTAGATACTCGGTACAGTGGGAATGTATGATATAATAAATGTTTGAAAATGGAATGAGGATTTGTATTGTGTAGTTGCTCGGGAATCTAGTCCATCAGACCGATACAAATGTATATGTATTAGCCTTGTTAGCCCGTGGGTGGTTAACGGCGTGTAACACCATTGAATTAAATAATGTGATGAGTTGAGATTTCCGATGCTGCAGATTGAAGTTAAGTGTACGGTGGTGGTTGGGGGTTACAAAAAGTGGTATCAGAGCGAAGTATCGCTCTGATGACTGAATTACCGAGCTTAGGAGGAAGTACCGAGTTAGGATTTAAGTGCTTTGGGTTAAGGGTTGAGTGATAGCGTGAGAGATACGCTAGTAAGGAACTACCCGTGAATACTGGAAACCTACTAATCCATCCCACCTCCACAATACCCTGTTATATAACTTGGGAAACAACACGCCAGAGAGATGGAAGTCCACTCTCATACGGGAATACCCGATCTGGCTGTTATTAAATACCTTTAGGGTACGGAGACCTGTCATACGGTAGATCCCGAAAATGGGAATCCCGGAGACGGTCCCCATCTAAACAGTGTTAACCGCATTTCATCGCAAAGAGCGAAGAATCAGTGTACAGAGAATAGAATTTCCGGCAACCTGGGTCGACATGCTGAGCAGTCGAGAACAACCAGCTTGCAACGCACCAACCGTGCAACAGGCAAGAAATGGATTAATAAAACCCGAGACGCGTGTCTACGGGACCACAGTGATAAATAATACACCAACGGTATATTAACCGACAAGGGAAAACTACAAGGTAGTGCCCAAATACGTGGAACGGGCTACAAAATGAATACAACATATGGAAAAGGGGTCTCCCAGAATGGGAAACCCTAGTTAATGATTATCAGTGAAAACAGTGAGAAGTACTAGAGGAGTATTATCAAGGCAGTAAGATCAGTGAGGGCCAACAAGGCCACTGATGATAGTACGGGTAAAAACAATTACCACAGCCGGTATGTGGAACCGATAGCCAGTTAAACATGGCGCACTTGCCATAGAAGTGTGCTATAACAGGGCTATTCGAGGAATTTATAACCTCTACCAAAATACTTGAAAGTACAATAAAGTTAAATGTGAATGTCATAACAATGGAAGGGCCTGCTAGCCTAACCTCTGTAATTGGAAGTACACCAGTCAGCAAGAAGCTAGACTTGGCTAAGGTAAGAAGATGTTGTGAAACCATGGAAATTTTTCTTTCAAACCTAAATTTATTCAAAAACCTTTCTTTTCAAACCAGATTTTCTTTCAAACCAACCATCCTTTCCAACCTTCTTTTGATCAAAAAGTAAAAAACCAAGGACAGTTGACAAGGATACACAGTGGATAAACCTCCCTCGATTAAGTTCGGGAAGCAAGGAATAAATATTGTCACGGACAATATAAGGGAGTTGACAACAGAATATTTCACCTAGGCGTGACGGACACTACGAGTGTACCAACTGTGTTGTGGGAGACCGCACTCGGTAGGAGCATGTGGGCCTGACAGACCTACTTATAGGTTAGGGGTAAAGTAGCAATGTATCAATATGATACCCATATATGTATAGAGTAGAGTCCAGAACACGGGAAGTAGTCGACTCCATACTACGGTCAGCAGTAAAAGGGAAGCAAAGCTAAGGGATTACCATGAATGGGTGGAGTAAATGAACCCAGTTAAGTTAAAAGGGACTAAAGGAACTAGTGAGTTTCATTTCAAGGAAATGTATAGAGTCAAGAAGTGCGAAGAGCATGGACTGTTATGTAAAGAATCACATATGTTTAATAAGCCTGAGGGATAAAACATGATAGCTGGAAAGCAGGGCAAGGAAGATGCTTAATGTGGACACAGTAAAGTGAAGGACGGGATGAAATTCCCAGAATGAGTACCTACATTATTGGAAATGATGACCTTCACAGAAGAAGATAATAACCAGTGAAGACGCAGGAGGCGTGGCTAACTGAATGTACCAATAACTGTGAACCGGTGTAAGGGCATAACTAAACAACACCCAGGAGAAATCCCTGAAGGGTGTGTGCATCCAATTGTCGAATGAAATACATGACAGAAACGCAAGGGTTGAAAAAAAATTAAACACCCAGTTTTAGACATAAGTTGTCAGGAGGAAGGACTGACAAACCTAAGGGGCATCCCATGAAAGGGAAACGGAATAAACGACCTTGTTATGGAAACCCACTACAACCTTTAAACATGTAAGTTGTACAGAGAAGACATATGTGTGGACAGCTACAGTGAGCCCAGCTCAAGGCAAATAAGGTATAAGCCATAAGCAAGATGATGTTATGTAAATTCGATGTTGTAGAAGCTTATGTTGTATAAGTGGAAAAGTGGTAAGCGAAACCACTGCATTAAGAGTGGGGATACCTCTCGATATGGTGAGACCGCAGAAGCGGTAGTTATGTGAATCAAGTTCAAGAAATATGTGGAGGATGGACCACGTTGTTATTACCCCAGGGTGATTTGAATAAAATAACACGAAAGGAAGTGCTCGTACCAGTTGTGTACACAGGAAGAGTAGTAAGTCTGATAGCAATCACCATAGGTGCGTGAAGCTAAATGTGTAGCGAACAACGCTCAAAGAAAATAATAAAGGCTCAAGAAAAATGGTAGTATATCAAAAATCAGCCAAATAAGTGGCCAGATAAACCCAGTGTAATTGCGGAGGGGAAGCGAATATAATAGCGGATGCAAGTTAAAGTTGATGTTGTATAATGAGTAAGGATATGGTGCGCAATAAGCGACCGTTGTGTGAGTATTGTTAAATGATAAAATGGGAGTGAGCAGAGTTATGAGTTAACCCCAGTGGAGATACAACAGTAAGTGATAGCAAACGAACCAAGCAGTAAGCCGGTGGCAAGTGTTAGGTGATAAGGATTTCAGTGAAACACAGTGAAAATTCCTATCGCAATCGCATGAGAGATTTACTGTCAAGAGTTTACGCCTCTGCACTCTGTATGACTGAGTGTTTTGGTATTGCTCTTGTGCAGTAATGATCAAGTGGGATAGCTAGGAATCAGAAGCATGGAAATTGTGGAGGAATAATGTCGTAGTGGCCGATGCATAGGTAATGCAAGACCGCAGGAATGAAAGAATACATGTGCAAAACCAAAGGTGGAGACATGATTAACAGTAAGTGACTACAGTAACACTAAATACCAAATGTCGGTATGAGATATACCCCAGGTGTGGGAAATAACTGAGAGAGCACTACACATTAAGTAGTAGCTCAATCTCAACCGACAGTAAGTCGGTAGAAGCAAGTCAATCATCGTGAATTACATAGTAGCTTACGCTGTAAGCTATTGGAGAAGTGGATGCAAAATCGTGAAACTCACCGAATTCGCTCAGGGTAAGAGATACCATGCGTCGGTTGAGAAACCATTCTTCCCAAGATAAGGGTAATACATTGGAGATGTACAATACATTAACAGTAACGAATGGGGCAAACTAGCTCTATAATTATCAGGGTTGCGCAACAGAGGCCAGTGAGCCCATGCGTCCGGTACCGGGTATACATTGTGAATATGAATGGATGGCTAGTCATCAATGCCTAGAAGCCTTGCAGGCCAGGACCGAAACCGGTTATGAGTTACAACTCCAATGCGAATTCTTGGTTTAGGAACTAAACCGCTAATATGGTTAAGATCCTCTAATCAGAATCCATTGTGTAATAGACCGCGTGGAAGTTAAAACACTTCACGACGGCAGAACATTTTAAGCTAATGCTCAGTGATTGATTACGTGGGCGTAATCCCTTTTAAGGGGGGGTAGAGCGCAAAACCACTTAGTGTGTTTTACCGTACAAGTGTACGTGAACGGGGTTGTGCATAGCACAAAATGATTTGTTATGATGGTTGGCGCGTGTGTTATATAAACATACGCATTTATTTGTGGCTAAATTGTGGTAATTGCGCACAGAAGATGCGAATACCATTGTGGGAAGTGTGTTTATCTTGTTAACAGTGGTGTGTGAGAGTACAAGTGGAAGGGAGTAAAGAAACTCCCGGGGAACTAAAACCCCGACGGTGCATAAATGTAAACCATGTATTGTATTTTGATAAAAAAAAATATGTATATATATACAGTGTTGTGATTTATGAAGGGTTATGAGACCGACATAGAACCTAGTGAGAATTAAATTCCCTAGGTAACTCGAATTAAGTTGGATTTGGATGATGATTGATAGACGGAGTTCTATCCCTTGGAGATGTAATGATTATGACTAGAAGGATTTAAAGATAGAAAATGGGATACGCTTGAATTAGTTGTTGGTTGAAAAAGAAGTGGGAGGTGAAACTTGATTATCATGAGATCAAGGGAAGCCGAACACAAATTGGGGTGGAAAGATAGTTCAACACTGATGCTGATCACATCAGGGTTGGATGACTCTTGAAGCTCCCTGTAAGTGGTCACAAACAACCACGTTAAGAAAGATGCAAAGAGCATAAACTGGACTTGGAGTTGTGTTGTGTTTTCATAAAGGATTTTCAATGAGTATTTCCAAAACAGACGAGTAATATTTTGAATAAAGGATTCTCTTATATACTTAACCTAGTAAAGAATATTTTTGTAGTACTTGCTCACGAGCTGAGGACGTATGAGCCTTTGTCTTCGGACCGGTGACATGAGAAGTATATATGTTAAAAAATTAAGTGAATGTTTTGACCTCCCAAAGGAACGGGGACCAGAAGGTGTCCATCGCGACCGGTTCTGCGGGATCACAGTGTATATGTACTCAACGTGGGATTCGAACCCATGGAGAGATGGAAAAGGTATTTCTGTTTGATATACATGCTATGACATGTTGTTTGGTATGTGTGATAAAGGTTATTTTGACTTTGATCTCCTAAAGTGTATGCTATCAAGACCTATGAGTCTAAATGTGTTGTGTTACCCGGGCCTACGAGTCCAAATGTGGTTATGTCACCCAGACCTAAGAGTCTGAGGGATATTATGTTAGTGTAAGTGTGGTGATGGTACCCGGACCATTAAGTCCGAGGTTACCATGTGAGTATGATATTTTATGTGTAATGTGGATATGTTGCCCGGACCATTAAGTCTGAGGTTGGATGTAAAGGGTGGTTGGTAATGGAAGTTTTATGGCTATAAGTAATTCCCGTATTCTAATCCAATGATGCGAGGAAATGTGAACTTCGAGGACGAAGTTCTTTTAAGGGGGGTAGATTGAAATACCCCAAACCTTGGTATGTTGTGTAAATGTTAAACTATGGTATTTAAAGGCTAAAAAGTGCCTTAGAAACATAAATGAAACATTTAAACCATGGTAAAACATAATAAAACACTAAGACACGGTTTGAGCAAAAACATGCTCTAAGCTTGGAGTGAACTTGGTTAGGACCCAAAGAGCCTACCAAGACTTGATAATGTTTAATTATGACTTTATAAGGCTAATTAAGTCCTTAGGAAACTTTGGTAGACAATGAAACCAAACAAAACACAAATAAATACCTTAAGGTCAATATGGGCTAAAATGTGCTCTAAGCTTGGGATAAATGTGTATAAGACCTAATGGTCATACCTATGCCTTATTTATATGTTAATGAACATATTAAATCAATTACTAAAGAAAACCAAGCTTGAAAACAAGTTAAAACGCAAAATGTGCTTTAAGGAGTCTTAAAGCACGTTTTTGAAAAATTGTCTTGTAAATGAGTTTTGAATGGCTAAATGTCCATCATTACTCTTTAATTAACATGTGTACTATATAGTATCACATTTGGGTGGCTATATCAATGGGAAATCAAAAATTTCACTTCTATGTGCCTTGTTTTTGGTGAATAGTGATTTTTATAAGCTAGTTTGTAACATATGTTACTATAAGTGAGACAATTGATTAATAAAGTCTAAAACACCCCTAGGTACTGTTGGGGGCCGGTTTTTAAGGTGTGGTGACTCACCACCCTTGTTAGTTTACTAAGAAAAGAAAGAATGACTAATTAATGTACTATTTGCTTTATAAGAATAAATATCTTAACAAAAGCAAACTTATCTCTTCATTCTCTTCTTTCCTTTATTTCCCACGATGGCCATCTTCTTCCTCCTCTCTCCATCGGTTTCCAACAGAACCATACCATTCTTCATCCTTCTTCACTTGTAACTTATGACTCCATGCTCCGAATTTAATTCCGAGACTACCGTTCTCTTAGTTGGAGCAAGCTCTACAACATTGTCTTTTCAAATCATCAAAACCACCATTTCGGTGCCAAGGAGAACTTCCATGGAAGGAGCTTGAGCTAATATTTTTATGCCTTGTTGATCACCTTTGCTTCAAGGTAAGGAAAAACCAAAGAAAACTCCATTTCCTTCATTTTTGGTGTTGACCGAAAATGCACCTTGTAATGGTGTCTTCTCTTGTCTTGTTTTAGCTTCATTTAAATCTTCCAAGGGCTAGGAGGAGTCCTCTCTTGATACTCATTCAAGCTCTCTTTCCATTCAAAGGTAAAACAACTACATTAATGTTTTGAAATAATGTAAACCTAGGGTTTACAATGAGATGGAGCTTAAAGCTTGAATACTCATTATGTTGTTTGTATAATGTTTAGTAGTTGGCAAGGAACCAAATGCCTTACCGGTTTTGTAAGGAAACAAGAAAGAAATTTGGGAGGAAAAAGAGGTAAATTGCTATCTTAATGTGGTTTAAATGCCTTAGGAAAATGAGCTTGATTTGCTTAATAAAATACCTAAGGAGCCAATGGTGAATGAGCTAGTAAAATGCTCTCAAGGAGTTTATTAAGGGCATATGTATTGTTGGGTGTATTTGCAGGTCAAAGGCATTACTTATGTGGGAAATTCAGTGCTTAAGGTTTATGCAATTTAAGGGCCTAAGAGCCATGTTATTTAAGGGCCTAAGTGCCAAGCAATTTAAGTTATGCACTATATTGTGATGTAGTGCTAAATGTGTGAAGTTTGTGTGTAAAAATGTTCTTGATGGATTTTAGGTGTTCTTGAATGAAATGAGGTAAAAACCTAAGTGGTTGGATGTGAGTATATACAAGAGAAGCTATGGCCAAATTTGGGAAAATGTGTAAGAAGATCTAAGTGTTTTAAATGGTTTTGATGAACTAGGAAGTGTTAAAGGTGAATAAATGCTTACTTGAGAAGAAAACAAGTATTAAGGTGATTTAGAGTGATGCAAGGATTTAGGTGTTATCTTGGAAGTTCTAGGAATTCAATGTGTGTTTTGAGGATGTATTTAAGTCTTGGAGGAGTTTGTTTAAGGTTTAGGTTATGATAATTAGCAAGGTGGGAATAATGTTTAGATAAGGTTTTGAGAAAGGAACTTTAAGGAGTTGTGAAAGAGAAGATTTGGTTAGTAAGAGAAGATGCTTGGGAGATGATGTTATGATGGTGAGGAAACACTTTGGTATAAAGGTTATTAAGGATGAAACACCACTTGTAAAACTAGGAGAAAACATTGTAAGTGTTAGAAATTTTGTGAAGATATAAGTGAAGGTTTAAGGAATTAGAGAAAGAGTTTTGGGAGTGTTTAAGGATATCCTAAGGTGTGTTTGAGGTGCCCAAATGAGGTTAGGGTATACTAGGATATATGGGGTGAAGTTTGGAGTTGAATGTAAAAAGGAAAACAAAGATCTGGGGCAGACCGGACTTGCAAGTTCGGTCGGGCCCAGTTTACCCTGTGGGAATTAGTTTCTGGAATGGACCGGACATAGGACCGGACTTACAAGTCCGGTCGGAGTAGAAAAATTTTGACGGAAATGTGTTCTGGAATCGACCGGACTTGGGTAAGTCCGGTCGGCAAGTCCGGTCGGACCAAAAACATGGTTCAAGGTTATGAAATGATATGTAATGATGGGGATTGATAGGTAATGATGTTATAAGGTTGTTAAGGACATGTTAGGTGAGTTTTAATGACAATTAAGTGGGTGGAAAGTTGTAATAAAATGTGAAAGTAAAACGAGTTAAAAAGTGAAGTTATGTAACTAAGTTAACGGGGAAAAATTATAAGCATTATACATTAAATAATCAAGCAACCCCGATGTTAATAAAACACATGTGATGTTAACAGTTGTTCGAGAATTGCTCGAGGAACATAAGTGGACGTGGTAAAGTGGACTCCGGTGACAGGTATGGTTTTCTTGCAACCTGTGTCCTACCGGATCACACCGGCTTGTATGCCAATATGTTTTACTGAGTGTTTGCCACCTTGTAAGATAAAACATGTAATGAGTTTATAGTAATTCATTTATGTGGCGAATTTGGCCTCCGATACCATTTAACCTCAAATATGTGTTTAACCTTAGCTAACCAAATCTAGGAACACATGAGCGATCGGTATTCGGAGTTGGCGGCCCAAACTTTGGGAACGTACTAACCACGGCTATGTGTGAGTTAGTTGGACATTGTTGTTGTATGCAAGTGTGTGAACCTCCCTTGTGTGCTTAACTCGGTTATGATACCGTATGGTGTGTGGATGTGGTAGGCTCCATAATGGATCCCTAACTATTATTAAGTGTATGTGTACTAATGGGGGGTGAGGAGTCCGGTTGTTCCGGCCACGCGTGTGATGGACGGGGGTCGATATCATATCCGGTTCGGCTCTCTTGGTGTATGTATAGGTGGTATTCCAATTTGGTTTCTACCTTCCCTTAGCTTATCCAAAGCTAGTTACTGACTCACGTCGAGCCACAGGGGCATACGAATGTTATTTCGGTGTGCTTGGGATCACTATATCCGACACACCTTGGGTTTAAGTTAACCGTTCTATATAACTGGACGGTAACGAGGTTGGTAACGAGCTTAACATGGGATTGGCAAAAAAATCCCTAGGCTCACATGGTATACTAACTATGGTGGAAGGTTCCTTGTGAGAACCGATTTTATGGTGTTATGTAATGTTATGGTGCTATGCAAATTCCCTTGCTGTGCTATGGTATATATATATATTGGATGTTTAAAATGAATGCGATGTCATCATGTGTGCGTCGAAACAAGAAAGGTGTTGTTATGTTTTATTATGTGAGAAATGAGATATGTTGTAGGATATGGAGTGAGTGGATCATGGAAATGAATCCCAGTCGTGACAAAAGGCGTTTAAGGATAACCCGATTAATGGGTACATGTCGTTCGTTAAGGAAGTAGCTCCGTTTTAGAGGGGAGCCACTCTAGGGTTTAAGGAATCATTGGATGGTTGGTTAAGTGTGGATGTGTTGGTTATAGGTTGAGCCCATTGAGGCGAAATGTTATGTGTTGTATGTTTATGGCTTGTGTGCATGATTTAAATATAATCAACTGCATGCTAAGACGACAATTAGTTGTGCGTGGCCCGGTAGCATGTGGGCTGCGGGATTACCATACCAGCAAAGGTGCTGAGCCCCTTGGGGGCCACCCTTTCTCTCCTTTTCTATTTCAGGTACAAGGAGCTGGAAGCCGTTCGAGAGTAGGACGGGGTAGATGTTGATACATGGGCAGCCCTTTAAATGGCGTAAGCATTGTAAGCGTAGTAAGACCGAAATTGTAATCGGCATTAGTTTGTAGATACTCGGTACAGTGGGAATGTATGTATATAATAAATGTTGAAAATGGAATGAGGATTGTATTGTGTAGTTGCTCGGGAATCTAGTCCATCAGACCGATACAAATGTATATGTATTAGCCTTGTTAGCCACGTGGGTGGTTAACGGCGTGTAACACCATTGAATTAAATAATGTGATGAGTTGAGATTTCCGCTGCAGATTGAAGTTAAGTGTACGGTGGTGGTTGGGGTGTTACAATATTATATATTACATTTAAAAACAATTTTTTGTTAGTGAAGTTAAAATATATGTAAATATTTAATTATAGCCATTAATAATTATTATTCTTTATTAATATTTTAGTGACAATTAATTTATAATATGTATACATATTAATTCATGAATAAATTTTTTAGATATATTTGTAAAGAAGAAACAAACCATGCTATTCAAGGCAACATATTTTATATTACATTTAAAAACATTTTTTTGTTAGTGAAGTTAAAATATATGTAGATATTCAATTATAGCCATTAATTATTAATATTCTTTTTTAATATTTTAGTGACTATTAATTTATAATATGTATACATATTAATTTATGAATAAATGTTTTAGATATATTTGTAAAGATGAAACAAACCATGCTATTCAGGGCAACATAATATATATTACATTTAAAAACAATTTTTTGTTAGTGAAGTTAAAATATATGTAAATATTTAATTATAGCCATTAATAATTATTATTCTTTATTAATATTTTAGTGACAATTAATTTATAATATGTATACATATTAATTTATGAATAAATTTTTTAGATATATTTGTAAAGAAGAAACAAACCATGCTATTCAGAGCAACATATTATATATTACATTTAAAAACAATTTTTTGTTAGTGAAGTTAAAATATATGTTGATATCCAATTATAGCCATTAATTATTATTATTCTTTATTAATATTTTAGTGACAATTAGTTTATAATATGTATACATATTAATTTATGAATAAATTTTTTAGATATATTTGTAAAGAAGAAACAAACCATGCTATTTAGAGCAACATATTTTATATTACATTTAAAAACAATTTTTTGTTAGTGAAGTTAAAATATATGTAGATATCCAATTATAGCCATCAATTATTATTATTCTTTATTAATATTTTAGTGACAATTAATTTATAATATGTATACATAATAATTTATGAATAAAAGTTTTAGATATATTTGTAAAGAAGAAACAAACCATGCTATTCAGAGCAACATATTTTATATTACATTTAAAAACAATTTTTTGTTAGTGAAGTTAAAATATATGTAGATATCCAATTATAGCCATTAATTATTATTATTCTTTATTAATATTTTAGTGACAAATAATTTATAATATGTATACATATTAATTTATGAATAAATTTTTTAGATATATTTGTAAAGAAGAAACAAACCATGCTATTCAGGGCAACATATTTAATATTACATTTAAAAACAATTTTTTGTTAGTGAAGTTAAAATATATGTAGATAACAAATTATAGCCATTAATTATTATTATTCTTTATTAATATTTTAGTGACAATTAATTTATAATATGTATCTATATTAATTTATGAATAATTTTTTTAGATATATTTGTAAAGAAGAAACAAACCATGCTATTCAGGGCAACATATTTTATATTACATTTAAAAACAATTTTTTGTTAGTGAAGTTAAAATATATGTAGATATCCAATTACACGCCGTTAACCACCCACGTGGCTAACAAGGCTAATACATGTACTTTGTATCGGTCTGATGGACTAGACTCCCGAGCAACTACACGTAACATTAGCTTCCCTTAACAACAACCCATAACTTATTACATTCCAACCGTACCGAGTATTTACAAACTAATGCCGATAACAATTTCGGTCTTACTACGCCTACAATGCTTACGCCATTTAAATGGCTACCCTTGTATAAACATCTACCCCGTCCTACTCTCGAACGGCTTCCAGCTCCTTGTACCTGAAATAGAAAAGGAGAGAAAGGGTGGCCCCCAAGGGGCTCAGCACCTTTGCTGGTATGGTAATCCCGCAGCCCACATGCTACCGGGGCCACGCACAACTAATTGTCGTCTTAGCATGCAGTTGATTATATTTAAAACATGCATACAAGCCACAAACATACAACACATAACATTTCGCCTCAATGGGCTCAACCTATAACCATCACATCCACACTTAACCAACCATCCAATGATCCCTTAAACCCTAGAGTGGCTCTCCTCTAAAACGGAGCTACTTCCTTAATGAACGACACGTACCCATTAATCGGGTTATCCTTAAACGCCTCTTGTCACAAACTGGGATTCATTTCCATGATCCACACACTCCATATCCTACAACATATCTCATTTTTCACATAATAAAACATAACAACACCTTTCTTGTTTCGACGCACACATGATGACATCGCATTCATTATAAACATCCAATATATATATATTTATACCATAGCATAGCAAGGGAATTTGCATAGCACCATAACATTACATAACACCATAAAATCGGTTCTCACAAGGAACCCTCCACCATAGTTAGTATACCATGTGAGCCTAGGGATTTTTGCCAATCCCATGTTAAGCTCGTTACCAACCTCGTTACCGTCCGGTTATATAGAACGGTTAACTTATACCCAAGGTGTGTCGGATATAGTAATCCCAAGCACACCGAAATAACATACGTATGCCCCTGTGGCCCGACGTGAGTCAGTAACTAGCTTTGGATAAGCTAAGGGAAGGTAGAAACCAAGTTGGAATACCACCTATACATACACCAAGAGAGCCGAACCGGATATGATATCGACTCCCGTCCATCACACGCGTGGCCGGAACAACCGGACTCCTCCCCCATTAGTACATATACACTTAATAATAAGTAGTTAGAGATCCATTATGGAGCCCTACCACATCCACACACCATACGGTATCATAACCGAGTTAAGCACACAAGGGAGGTTCACACACTTGCTTACAACAACAATGTCCAACTAACTCACACATAGCCGTGGTTAGCACGTTCCCAAGGTTTGGGTCGTTAACTCCGAATACCGATCACTCATGGTTCCTAGATTTGGTTAGCTAAGGTTTAACACATATTTGAGGTTAAATGGTATCGGAGGCCAAATTCGCCACATAAATGAATTACTATAAACTCATTACATGTTTTAATCTTACAAGGGGCAAACACTCAGTAAAACATATTGGCATACAAGCCGGTGTAATCCGGTAGGACACAGGTTGCAAGAAAACCATACCTGTCACCGGAGTCCACTTTACCACGTCCACTTATGTTCCTCGAGCGATTCTCGAACAACTGTTAACATCACATGTGTTTTTATTAACATCGGGGTTTGCTTGATTATTTACTGTCTAATGCTTATACTTCTCCCCGTTAACTTAGTTACATAACTTAACATTTTTTTAACTTGTTTTACCCTCACATTTTAATACAACTTTTCACCCACCTAATTGCCATTAAAACTCACCTAACATGTCCTTAACAACCTTATAACATCATCACCTATCAATCCCCATCATTACACATCATTTCCATACCTTAAAACAACAATTTTGGTCCATACAGTGCCTTGTCCGAACTTGTGTCCGGACTTCCCAAGTTCGGACACAAGCCGCGACCTAATACTGAAAACCATACACACGTCCGAACTTGTGTCCGGACTTCCCAAGTTCGGACACAGTTCGAGAGTAATCCCAGATAGAAACAGTCACGTCCGAACTTGTGTCCGGACTTCCCAAGTTCGGACACAGTTCGAGAATGAGAAAATCCTTTACCCAACAGAGCCTGTCCGAACTTCCATGTCCGGACGGAAGTTCGGACACGGCAAAATGCTCAACTTCTACACCTTTAAACACTTAGCCAAATTCCTCCAAAGCCTCCAACACTTATAGTTTATACTCCTTAAGTCCCTTAGTGATGATTCATGCCAATTCTAACCATTATACCAAGACATTTCTTCCACAACATCATCATTCAAACATCCTTTCTTACATATCAAAACTCCTTATGTCATTCTTACAATTCCTTTCCCAAGCTTACACTTCCTCCTTAATTTTTCCAAGTGGTATTTCACCAATATTGACCACTATACCAAGGTGTTTCCTCTACACCTTAACATCATCTCTCAAACTTCTTTTCTTACTAACTAAACCTCCTTTTTCACATCCCACCTAAACATCACTTATTCCTTGAATATCAACATTATCTAAACCTTAAACAAACTCCTCCAAGACTTAAATACATTCTCAAAACACATATTGAATTCCTAGAACTTCCAAGACAATGCCTAAATCCTTGCATCCCTCTAAATCACCTTAATACATGCTTTCTTCTCAAGTAAACATTCATTCACCTTTAACACTCCCTAGTTCACCAAAACTTCCTTAAAACACTTAGAACTTCTCACACATCTTCCCAAATTTGGCCATAGCTTCTCTAGTATATACCCACATCCAAACACTTAGGTTTTTACCTTAATTCATTCAAGAACACCTAAGATCCATCAAACACATTTTTATACACACAAAACTTCACCAATTTTACACTACATCACAAATAGTGCATAATTAAACTTGCTTGGCACTTAAGCCCTTAAATGACATGGCTCTTAGGCCCTTAAATTGCATAATCCTTAAACACTGAATTTCCACAATACATAAGCCTTTGACCTGCAATTACACACACCAAGACATATGTTCCTTCACTAGTCTCCTTGAGAAACACCTTACTAAGTCATTCACCATTTGCTCTTTAGGTAGTTTTAGCAAGCTTATAAGCTCATTTCTCCTAAGGCATTAAACCACATTGAGATAGTATGTTTACCTCTTTTCCACTCAAACTTCTTTCTTGTTTCCTCTTAAAACCGGTAGGGCATTTCACTCCTTGTCAACTACTTAACAATATACAAACATCATAATGAGTTTTCAAGCTTTAAGCTCCATCTCATTGTAAACCCTAGTTACATATATTATCTTAAGGTATTAAAATGATTGTTTTACCTTGGAATGGAAAGAGAGCTTGAATATTTATCAAGAGAGGACTCCACCAAGCCCTTGGGAGATTCAAATGAAGCTAAAACAAAGCAAGGTAAATACACCATTAATGGTGATTTTCGGTCAACATAAGAACATGGAGGAAACATGGATTTTCTTTGAGTTTCCTTACCTTGAAGCAAAGGAGAATG